>OX451740.1:354485083-355132278 GCA_948472305.1 Vicia faba | reverse complement strand
GTAAGCATTATTCGAAAATGTTTTCAATACTCGAAAGGGACCCTCCCAATGGGGTGACCATTTACCTAATAACCTGTTCTTTTTATCCATAGGTAATATAACCTTCCATACCAAGTCATTGGTTGAGAATAACTTACTTTTAACTCTTATGTTGTATGCTCTTGCTACTCTTTCTTTCTGTCTTCTCATAACTTCTAAAGCATGTAGCCTATCTTCATCCACGTCCACTAATTCATTCATCATCATTTCCCAATATTGATCAGTTGGTATTTCATTTTGTCTTTGGATTCTCACTGATTGTAAGTGTATTTCGACTGGCAACACTGCATCACGTCCAAAGGGTAAGTCGAAACGGTGTAGTATTTGTTGCTTCTTTAGGAGATGTTCGACATGCCCACAAAGCTTGGTCCAAAGTTTTGTGCCCAATTTCTTGGCTTTCGTCCTACATGTTTCTTTATCAAACCTATAATGACTTTATTGGCTGCTTCTACTTGTCCATTAGCTTGAGCATAGTAAGGAGTTGACGTGAGTAATTTAAATCCCATTTCTTTTGCAAACTCTTGCATTTTTCGCCCCTGTGAAAACTGAACCTTGATCTGTTGTAAATACTTTCTGGTATTTCGAACCTGTAAATTATTTGCCTCTGGATAAATTCCATAATGACCTCTTGATCAACGTTCACTAGAGGAATTGCTTCGACCCATTTTATAAAATAATCTATACCCACAAGGATATATTTCTGTCCTTTGGATGATGCTGGTCGAATTTCACCAATTAGATCTAATGCTCATCCTCTAAAAGGCCAAGGCTTAACAATTGAATGTAACTCACTTGCAGGAGCATGTTGAATACCTGCATGAACTTGGAATTGTTCGCAACCTTTAGCAAATTCTATGCAGTATTTGAGCATAGTGGGCCAATACATTCCATATCGAAACAACAACCATTTCATTTTGTGACCTGCTTGATGTGCCCCACATGCCCCACTGTGCATACTGGATACTGCTAATATGCTTCATTTTCTCCTAAACACTTGAGTAATATACCTTCTGGGGTTTTCTTGAAAAGTTCATTTCCTATTAGGACATAAGATAATGCCCTATATTTGGTCTTTTTCTCTGTACTCACTGAAGGTTCTTTCAGGTAATTTACTATGGGACTTCTCCAATCTCTATCTGCCAAAGTATCAATATTTAGAACTTCGAATTCTTTCTGATCTGCATAACCTAGTTTCGAAGTTTCCAAGTCTAATGGTGATAATTTGGTAGCCAATATTCTGCCTCTTGTTTATATGAGATATTGGAGTTTTTCTCTAGATGTCTTATATCCTGAAGCTATTTGAGCCAAGTCATTTGCCTCCTGATTATCAATTCTGGGAATATGTTTTATATCCACATATTCAAATTTCTTGAGTAATCTGTTAGCAATAACGAAATACATGATCAAATTTTCCTTGATACATTTGTATTCTTTGGTTATCTGTTTGATGACCAGCTCTGAGTCTCCCCTAATTTCGACTCTAGTTTCCCCCAAGTCTAATAAAGCTTCAAGTCCAGCAATTAATGCTTCATACTCAGCTTCATTGTTTGAACAAGGAGGGCCTTCTAACTTGTACTTGAATTTCGTTGGAATTCCCTCAGGAGAAATTATAAGGACTCCAACACCACTTCCATATTTATGTGTTGACCCATCGAAGGATAATTTCATAGGATGGACCTCAACATAATCTAACACGAAGTCCTCACTCACAAAGTGATCCACTATGAAATCTGAAACTACTTGTCCTTTCATAGCTTTTAAAGGCTTGAAGGTCAAATTGTACTCAGTGAGCGCTAAGGCCCATTTTCCAATCCTGCTGTGCATGATTGGTTTCGAAAGCATATGTTTAATAACATCAAAGTGAGATGAAACATAAAAATCAACGGGTTTAATATAATATTTAAGTTTTGTACAAGATAAATACAGACAGAGGCATAGTTTTTCAATGCTACTATACTTAGCCTCTGCTTTATTTAGGACCCTACTAAGATAATAGATGGCTCTTTCGACGCCATCATCATTTTCTTGGGCCAACATACTACCTATAGTTACATTGGAGGCGGAGATGTACAACCTCATTGGTTTATCTTTCGAAGGGGGTGCAAGTATAGGAGGATGCATCAAATAAGCTTTGATTTTCTCGAATGCCTCCTGATGCTGCGCAGTCCATTCAAAATTCCCTTGGTTGAGACGGAGCAGTGGAGAGAAAGCTTGAGTTCGCCCACTCAAATTAGATATGAATCTCCTTAAAAAGTTAATTTTACCCAATAGAGATTGCAACTCTTTCTTGGTTGAAGGAGGCTTCGTCTCCATAATAGCCTTCGTCTTGTTCAAGTTAATTTCGATCCCCTTCTTGTGGACCACAAAGCCTAGGAAATCCCCAGCCTGAACAAAGAAAGCACATTTAAGAGGATTCATTTTTTAAGCCATGTTTTCTCATTCTTTCGAATGACTGGCAAAGGTGAGCCAAATGATCCTCATCAGAAACAGATTTGACCACTAAGTCATCTATATAAATCTGCATAAATGACTCAATGAAATCATGAAAAATAGTGTTCATTGCCCTCTGATATGTTGACCCAGCATTTTTTAGTCCAAAGGGCATAACTACCCATTCATAAGTGCCTAAAGCGCCTGGACATCTGAATGCAGTCTTGGGAACATCATCCTCAACAATAAAAATTTGATTATACCCAGAGTATCCATCTAACATACTCAGGTATTCGAAACCCGCAGCAGAATTAATCAGCATTTCTGCTATAGGCATGGAATATTCATCTTTTGGGGTGGCAGTGTTTAAATCCCTAAAATCTATGCAAATTCGTAAAGAGCCATTTTTCTTAATAACAGGTACAATGTTAGCAAGCCATTCTACGTACCTTGTGGTCCTGATAAATTTGCATCGAAGGAGTCGTTCCACCTCTGTCTTTATTTTTGAGAGGATTTCTGGAGCGAATCGTCTAGGCATATGCTTGATGGGCTTCTTACCATCCTTGATTGGAAGCATATGTTCTACCAGTTCCCTCTTTAAACCAGGCATTCACGCAAACTATCGAAATAATATTTCGAATAAAGTACCTAAGGAGATTAATATCAATATTGGATATTAGTGGGAGATATGGAGTCATTATGTTGAAGGATTATTCAATTTTCAGTAGATTTCAATTTGGACTTGTCTTCAGTGCAAATGTGTCTTCAGATAAGCATGTTTAAAGTTGTTAACCACTCTAGATAGCTTTGTACTATGCATTCAAACCATGTTCGTCAACCTTACTTCAAAAACAAGCCAAGAAGCCAAAACATGTGATCTTGTACTTCTGACCACCTCAAGTATCCAAACCTTTTCCATACATATACACAAGTCATTTGCAAGAAAACACACGCATACACAAGCCCTAAAACACACAAGAACTCAGAACTGAATCCAAAATCACCATTGTTGCACATTCTAACCAAAAACATGAAACACACATCTCCCTCGTGCGTTTTCAAGCCTTTTGGTTCCTAAAGATTCTAAGCATAAAAAAAAACCCATCCATATCCCTGTTACACGACTGTAACTCCATTTCCACCATCCTCCATAGCCAAAAACAGAGCACTGCACATTGACTTCTCCAAGCCATTTCAACCACTCTCAACTCAAGATAACCATTACATTAGCTTCCTGGGAACTTGAGGAAGCTAACCTGATCATTGCAGCACCTTGAATCAAGTTCATTTGCATTTCACGATTTCCAGTTTTGAGGTATTTTTCTTGAACTTCTATCTCATTACTTAGGCATTGTTAGGTTTGCATTTGTGAAGATAAAATGTAGACATCATTGTCCTGAAGCTGTACATGTCCAAAGATTTTATTTTTATTGATTGAGCTAGGAGAATTTTAGGATTGAACCTCTGAAAATAATTAGGTCAGAATTTGGGACATTAAAAAATTCTCATTCATCTTTGGTTTATAGTTTATGATATTTATATGGTTGGAGTCGTATGGAAAAATGGAGCAACTTTCATGTTTGCATTTTCTATTTTTGTTGAGAAATGAATGAGATACAGGTGGTTTGGCTGGAGGTTGAAGATGAAGTGTATTCATGACTCATTTTGTATTATATATTTATCATTTCAGTTAAGTTAATGGATGTATGGCCACCCCAGTGGTAAGGCAGCACGCTGGTAACCAAGAGGGCGTGGGTTCAACACTAAGCGTGCTGCCTTTTGCATTTTTTCACATTTTTTGACATTTTTTTTGTTTCAGGAAGCGCTTGGGCCTCCATCCCATGGGCCTGGCTTTTTTTCTTAATATTACCCCCTGTTTCAACTTTAACCTCCCTGACTTTTCTTTATATTTTATTTTTATTTTTTATTTTCTTTATTATAATAATTATTATTATTTTTACTATTATTATTATTAATATCATTTTTTTTTGCTACTAATAAAAAAAAACCCAAAAATATTTATATTTTATTATTTAAATTTATTTAGTTTATTTTCTTCATAAAAAACTAAAAGAACAAAAACATTTTTTTCCATTTAATAAATTAATCTCCTTTTTTAAATACTTAGATAATTAGTCTTAATTACTATTATATTCTTGTAATCTAAAATCAATTTAGAACTTAGGGCTTCTCTTTGAATAATTTTATTTACTAATTAAATTCACAAAAACTCTAAAAAAACTTGTTTTCTTTAAATTAATTTATTTTACTAACTTAACCTTAATTTTTTTTAGTTAATTATTTTATTTTAGTTAAATAGGTCAAAAAACCCTTCTCATGAAAACCAAACAAGAAATCACATTTCCTCTTGCATTTACATTCTTGCATTTATATTTATTCATTTTTGTACATTTATTCAAATTCAATATGATTGTAATAATTATTTAGATTTAATTTTTTGCAAATCACCATTTGTAAATTTGTACACCCCCTCCCCTAAATGATGTAATAGCCTACTATTTTTTAATTTCCGCAATTTAATACTTTATATACAAATGCTAGTAATTAGGGTTTTGTATGGCAAGAATAAAATCAACAAGTAGCAAACCCTAATTCAAAGACAAATCAAGCATGTAAACCAACACCACTTGCACACTTACACCCCTAGGGTAAATCCACTTTGTTGCCTTACAAAAATGACCATATTATGCATGTGAGGTATCTTAGCAAAAACAAGCAAAATACAAGATCATAGTCCCTTGATGACGTTATCAAAGTTGCCTTTCAAAAATGATCTTAGTCCCAAAAGAAAATGCTAAGATATCTTACAACATTTCTAATCATGGTTATACGATGACCCATGCCCGTCTCTTGTACATCCAAAGATAGGGTTACTTACCAAATCAATAGTAAGATAACAATGTCAAAGGAAAGAGGAAATAAATATGAAAGACTTTTGAGTAGGTAGATTGTTCCTAGTCGCTTGCTCAATTTCAAACCAAACATCCTTGCTATTTTCAAAATAAACACCAACACTTTCAAAAACATCTTACAAACTTGAAATATTTTCAAAAGATCAACACTTTGTATACATTCTTACGAACGAGAATCATTACAAATTTTTCCTAAACGAAGGCGCTTTTTCAAAATACTTTCAAAAACTACACATAGCACAATTTTAAACAAAAGCAAGTGATCTAGCAGGTAACTAAGAGCCCATGGAAAGCCATTAATGAAAAGGGTGCTAATACATTCCCTTTTCATAATCTATCCCCCGAACTCAAGAAAACATCTCAAAGGTCTTTTCTGTTCTTTTCAGTTTTTCCTTTTGGATAAAAGAAAAGTCGGTGGCGACTCTTGCTAAACCGCAACATTTGCGATAAAACGCAAAATCACCAAGTCAGTTCTCCCACCGTGTTACAATGGTTTACTTAGATGTTGTTGGTCGCACATGTGAAAACAAATATATTCAATGAGTCCATAATATTGTCTGAAGAGCCCAAGTATCATTTGAAATTTCATCGTGAATGGATTTTATTATTGCAATTGTTGATCTTCAATGAGTAATTCCTAGTAAGTTCAAGTCATCAGCTGACGTTGACTACATCTATGGCCTTTGTACACTCTGCATGTTTCTCTTAATGATTAATTGGTTCGATAAAGTGTTTGAATTGCAACAACGTGGGTAGTTTTTTGCCCACGATGTTGTTAGAAGTCCTTTTGGCCTTATGATTTAGAGTAAACAGAAATGGTTACAAGGTTTACGTAAGTGAAGATGAAAAAGGATCATTATCGATTCCTTATATGTAGTCTAACATGTGAATTAATATGAACACATATAATGAGTTTGAGGTGTCATGTATCAAAGCTACTATCAACCTCTTTCCAATTTATTTTGCACGGTGAATGTTGGCCTTCTGTGAGCTCTTGCCTCTCATGGAAAATTGAAAATAGTAACATTGGTTGAGTATGCCATGATAGGTCGTGGTTGTGAGTCTACTGATGTAAACCCTAATAATTAATATATTGGTTGTATTTGTTTTTCATTCATAAAGTTGATATATATATATATATATATATATATATATATATATATATATATATATATATATATATTGTGTTACTTGTATGTGACATAACAAAGTCAATGGAATAATTAGTATCTTTTATGGTACATTAAGTAAGACTTAATTGTGAGACCTCATTAAACATACAGACGTTATTCTTAAAGTATTTGTAGTAAAACTTTACTATCAGATAGGAGAACAATAATGCATATAGATTATTATTTAAGTAGACCGATGAGCGTGTCTTGCATGTTATGGATATGATATATCAAGTCTTCATACAAGGATAAATATTAGGAGTAATATTTATACTCGAGTTACCCACCATGAAATACTACTCATGTAAGTGTCATAAGTTATTTTCATAGTGATAGTGTTGTATATAACCTTTCGACCTAAAAGTACTATGGACTCTAAATATGTAATCAAGTACTTTATTATCAATCAAACTTTTTCCATAATACGATGACCATAAAGATGGTTGATGGATAGATCGCATGTTTTGATAATAAATTGTATATATTACATAATTGTTTCTTAAAAAAGTTGAACTTATAGATTAGAAATAATGTTTCTTGTAAATTATAAATAATGTTCCTTGAAATTCATACATTAAAACGTATTTAATAACAAATTATAATTAAAAATAATTTTCTAGTAAACACATTTAATAACTTTTCTTTAAATTAGAAATAACTTTCCTTTAAACACATTTAAATTAGAAATAATTTTTGACACATTTAAATTCATATTCATTCTTTTTTTCCATAACATATATTCATGTGTATACAAAATTAAAATTAAATTAAAAATAATTTGTAATAGAATTAAAAAATTTCTGCATTTAAATTCAAAAATAAATAATTTATTAAAGATTAATTATATTTATAGAATAATATAATATTATATATTAAATATAAAATAATTTAAAGAAATAATATAATGGAAATATGAAGTATGACAAATAATTATGTAATATATACAATTTAGTAGCAAAATAAGTCATAATCAACAAGACGACCTAGTGTACGAGCCTTTTGTTGAAGCTCAATTCTCCGAGGAAATTCAATAATTAACATAATCCATGCATAAATTTGTTTTTCTTTTATAATTAATTAAATTTATAATATTAATTAATAAATTTAATATATAATAAATTAAATTAATAAATTCAATATATAATAAATTTAATATATAATAAATTTAATATATTAAATTTAATATAATAAAATTAATAAACTAAAATCATAAATTTAAGAATTAATTAGTATGTTTAATTAATTAGTATGGTACACAAATTCAAATTTGAAGTAAAAATAAAACAATTTAGTTAACGGGTCATCTTGGTTGATATAATTGTCAATGTCAAAATTATCTTTGTTTCCGTCATCCTCTGAGTCTTGACCACAAAAGATTTGATTTCCACTAAACCCTTGAATAAATTGTCTTATTTGTTGCTCCATATCAGATTGTCTCTTCGCCATAACCTCCATTTGTCATTGTTGTTTTTACCTCATTGCCTCCATTTGGACTTTCATTGTCGCCTCACGTTGCGCTTACTCGCGTCTCGCCTCATTTAACATCAATTGTCTTACCATTTCAAGTTGTTTTGGTGTCAAATTTGGTTGACGTGACCCCCTTCCACACCTCTAACTCTTTGAAATAGAGTTATATCCCCACTTCTCAAGGTGCCCGCCAAATTTCCACCACCAAAAAAACAATCGTTAGAGCCTTTTCCGCCAATGACTTGATCCCAAATATAAAAATTTACATCTGGATGAAGCGACTCTCCCTCTCCTAGAGTATATTGAGGATTATGAATCAGAAAATTTGCAAACAATGTCTGATAATCCTCCTATACATTCAATAAAAACACTAAGTTAAATATTTAATAAATTAAATTAAATTAAATAATATTAAAAAAGTTGTCATGTGATTTCACGCCAAAATTTCTCAATTGCCATAGATTTTTGCGTCACAGTTTCTCAGTTTCCACGTGAAAATCACGACACAAAATTGTCATTAAATAAAAAAATATAAACAATAACGTAAATTAAATAACTTACGAAAGCTTTTAGAGTGCGTTCATCAACGAAATCTTCGATTTTCTTTGTCTGGGTCTTTTTAACCAATTCAATCATCAATGGAGGTCTCCTCAAATTCTTGGTCTAAATAATAAAATTAACATTAATTAATAAAATATATTATGAATCAAAATATAACTTAAAAAAATGGTAATATTTACCACGCGTCTAACATGCTACGCGATACTTATACTTCTAACTGCATTAACGCAGCCCCCTTTTTAAGATGCCCTCATCTTCTTAAATTTTTTTGATTTAGCCCAAACTTTGGGTGACTCCCAATATTTAAGAAGTTCCTCAAAAACCACTTTCCCTATCCAATTGGGACAGATACCGTGGAGTTCTCAACGCTTTTTAACATGCCACATTATGTTAGAAAGTCGTCTTGAGGTTCTGTCATAATATATTTTTTATGATTTTCTCGTTCAATGGGTCCCACACTAATTTTTCTTGCAATATTGTATGACATTAAAATAAATAGTTAGATAATTATAATGCAAAAGCTATTTAAATAACGATAACTAAAACCTAAATTAATTATACCTTAAATTTGTTAAACCAAACTTCTTTATTTTTGACATCTTGAAGGTCTTCCAAAATTGTTTATACATCTGTTGAATTATATAATTTATAACCTTGACAGCAGTCCGACTCGGCGAGAAACTAAACAACAATCATTTGAATTAGCAATATTAAATATAAATTTATATTAAAAATAGAAATGTATTCCAAATCCAAAATCTTCCATCAATGACATAAATCTCACTCGGATCATCATTCCCTCGAAGATCATTTCCATCCAACACATCAACATCCTTACCACATGATCATCATCATCATCATCATCTGGTTGCACATGATCATCCTCACGTATAGGTACATGTGGGGGATGTGGGGTGCAGGATTCTCCAATTTGTGTGGGATGTGGGGTGCTGGATCCTCCAGTCTGCTGGAAGGATAAGAGCATCTCTGTGGGATGTGGGGTGCTGAATCCTCCAGTCTGCTGGAAAGATAAGGGCATCTGGGTGGATGTGGGATGCTAGATCCTCCAGTCTGCTGGAAGGATGGGGGCATCTGTGTGGGATGTGGAAAACTGGATCCTCCAATTTGCTGGAAGGATGAGGGCATCTGGGTCTGCAGGAAAAGAAAACCAGGTGGCCTAATAAAAGATGGTACCCCATACGGGCTAATAAAAGAAGAACTCCCAGATGGGAATGGCATATTCTAAGAGGAGAGTAATAGCACAAAAGGATGAGTACTGACCATGGACATAACATATTCGAAGTAATTGTATACCAACTCGTAGACATGTTTAACAAAGCCATATAAGTCATCTTCACCGCCATCTGTAACTCCTTTTACAAATACACCACTGTTTATGGTTTTTTTCCCTTCAGTCCATGTCTCAGTGTGAAATTTATATATGTTTACGAAGTATGTGTGTCATTCATTTGCGCTTTGAATAGGACCTTCAGACAAGTTTCTCAACTGGAGTGTTTATGGAGTCAATGCAACAATGTTAGACAATCTCTCCTTGAACCACACTAGAAATTGAGCATGAATGACACCATATGTTGATTGTACACTGGCACTATGAAAAAAGGCGATGTTAAATTCCCTAAAAAGAAACACACTATAAGTTTCAAGATAATAAGTTTTATATTAACACTTAAAGAAAATTAAACAGTTGGAGTATACTTACTCAATATATGGTTTGATTTCAACGAAGTTGATCAAGACATGGACATGTGAAGATTTTATTTCTTTTTAGGTCAATAAATGCAAAACCTTCTTTCCAGAGTGACGACCTGGAAGCCCAAAGAGTAATAAGGTGAATTGACTCCTCTCGTTGACATTTACAGAATTCCGTATGATTCTTGGAGTTAACATCAAGTGGTTGAAATAATGACTGCAAAAATGTGATGTTTTCCGATGCAAGTAATATGCACATATATATCCTTCAACTCTAGCTTTATTTTTCAATGATCACTTTGAATCACCCATGAACCTTTCAAAGGGATACATCCACCTATATTGAACAGGTCCACCAAGATAAGCTTTATATGCAAGATGCATAAGTAGATGTTCCACGGAGTAAAAAAAAAACAGGCGAAAATACTTGTTCCAACTTACAGAGAATGAGTGGAATGTTTCGGTCCAACTTAATGATGTTATCCACTCTTAAAGCTGACACAAAAATATCTCTAAAAATTGATAAATTTCAGTTAGTGGATTAATCACATGTTTGGGTAGTGAACCAAATACAATTGGTAGCAATTCTTCAATAAAAACGTGGCAATCATGACTTTTCATACCATGCAACTTCCCAGTGTTAGCGTCGGCACACCTTGCTAAATTTGAAGAATACCCATCTGGCATTCTAAAATCTTTTAACCATCGACAAACTGCTTTAGCTTCTTGGGAAGTCAGACTAAAATAAGCCTTGGGTTTTAATAAATTTCCATTCGGTTGAGGTTTCAACTCCAACTCTTTCCGGTTACACCAAATTTTCATGTCTTATCTAGCCTTCTCATTATATTTTTTTTGTCTTTAACATCCATCACTGTGTTAAATACATTATCAAAACAATTCTTCTAAATATGCATAACATCAAGATTATGGCGCAAAAAATATCTTTCCAATATGGGAGGTCCCAAAATATACTTCTTTTTGTAAAATTGTCTGTGACTCCATATCCTTCAATTCTACATGCTTTGCCAGGATCTGTAAATTTTGGTAGTTCACAAACTTGATTCCATATATCACCTGGTGATAATCGAGGCAGAGGTAGATCTATTACTCGTTCGTCTTTTTTAAAATTTGTCTTGTTTCTTCAATAGGGATGATTTGTTGGTAGGAATCTACGATGACAATCAAACCACGAGCTTTTCCCCCCTTTATCCAACGTAAACGCTTTGGTGTATACCATGCAATGCGGACAACCCATTTTTACATGAGTGCCCAAACTAGAAAACATTCTGTATGCTGTAAAGTCATTAATGGTCCATGTTGTACCCCAAAATTTTCCCTCTCATTTTCAAGATTTTCCTCACAAGGCTTCTTGGACTCAAGACAGCATCTTCCACTGATAATCTAAAATTAGGGTTTGAGTTTGCACAAGTATTTTAGACCACCAATGCTTCATGTGGCTTTAATACATCATCTTGGAACCCTAAGATTTCTCATGTTAAGTTCCAAGCCTTGAATCACATTTTTGCTCAATCAATTGGACAATTGATCTAAAAATCAGCTGTATTGGGGAAAAAGTCAACCATGGCCGATTTACAGTCAAACTTCATGATTTTTAATCCACAACAACATTTTAGACTCATATGTACCATTTTATCAAGTTTGGATCACAACTCCTCAAGAAATTTGATCAAATCATCAAAAGGGCAAAATGGTCAAAATTAGGGTTTTGATTGAGAAAGGGCAATTTCTGATTTTTAACCTAGCCAATGACCAATTAGGTTCAAGCATGATTTCAAGGATTCAATGGAATCATCTTGACCTAATTACATAGTTCAAAAGATCTCAAGTTCATTGGATTGACAAATGAATTTTGCAATCAACTGATCAAAAGTCAACTATACACTAAAAAGTCAAACTTGGACTTTTTGGTCAAAATCAAGTGCCAAGGGTCATAATTCATCAAGATATGTCAAAATGTGAAACTTGTTGACCAAGAAAACCAATTTTGAAAATTAGGGTTTTGAATTTGAAAAATTTCATAACTTAGAATTTTTCTAAGTATGGAAATTTTCTTATTTTTTCCCAAATTTTCACCACTTTTTCACCATGATGCAATTTGATTTAAAGAAAACTTACAAAATGAAAGTTGTAGTCCTCCATGAAATATACAACTTTTCTTCACAAATTTTCCCCAAAAGATGCTTGGATCTCAAGTTATGAATTTGTGAACATAGGTCCATGAACTAAATAACTTAGTGAAATTTTGCCCTAATTTAGGCAGGTTTTTTACCCAACTTCATGGACATTTTTCACCTAGTTCCAAGAGGTATCTCAAAATGAATTTCAAATATGGATTATAGAGCACATTGCAAGCTTTCTAAAATGTCCAAGAACTCTCCAAGATCATTTGTGGTTAGGGAGAATCGAAGAAGAGAAATTGGCATTTTGTCACTTTTGATCAAGCCATTTTTACAAAGTATCAAGTTGCAAATCAGATCTTGGATGCTTGTACCTTGATTTACAGGTCCTAAACTCATTCTACACTCCATAATTAAATGCAAACTCAGAGGTTAAAGGCTTTATTTTCACTTTTGAAGCATTGTACAAGTTGTAATTCCATTTTTGGCCAAAAGTGCACAATGCCATTTTCATAAAGGTGAGCTTTTGCAATTTTGTCAACCTTAAGCCTTGGACCTGTCCCTTTGATGCAAACAATTTCCACAGGTACTAAGCAAAGTATACCAACTCTTATCAGCCCTTGAGGTAGCCAGTACAAGCATGTTGCATTTGTCTTGTCACTTTTCTTCAAATGTAAGAAAAGTTGCAAAGGAAGTCAGAACTTGTACAGCAAGGGAAGAGTAGACTTTGTATCATTCTATACAAGTATACAAACTTGTTACAACTCAGAATACGATTGCTGAACATCCAAAACACTCTCAAACTCAAAAACTCCATTTTTCTGTCCAAAGCTTAGCAGTTCTACAAAACCAAGGCCAACTGATTTTTGGCTCGTGTGTTTTGCCTTTTAACATTTGAAACACTTCATACACATTATACCTAAGCAGTCCAAGCATTCATCCTGCATCTGTAAGCTCTGTTTCAGCCATTTCCATTTTCAAACTTGGAGCTTGCAACTTGACTTCTATAGAGAGTTCTGGCCATCCACAAAGCAAGATAAGCATTGGAATAGCTTGGTGGAAGTTCAAGGAAGCTCACACGATCCTCAGGCCTCACTCAAAGTCCTCACATTGTCATATCCAAATCCAGCTGAAAGAGGTATTTTTCAAAACTCTATCTCTCTATTTAGGCATCCTCAAGCCACGATTTGTGAAGGAAAGATGTAGTCCTTAACTTGGTGAAGTTGTACATATGCATACTTGTCATTTATATTAACTGTGCCATGATAATTTGAAGCTTGAAGTTCATGAAATAATTAGGTCACGAATTAGGGCTGAAAAAATTCTCTCTGATCTTCGAGAGTTAGATTACAAATTTTACATGGTTGGAATTGTGAGATTAATTGCTACATTTTTTATGTTATGAGATTTTGTTTTTATGCAAGCATCTGAGAGTTACAGATTTGAAGAGAAAACGCGCGCAAGGAGAAGAAGCTGGAGGACAGGGATAAAGTTCTAGGCCTTGGCGCCTTGGGCTTGTTATTTTTTATTTTCACACCTCTTGATCCACTATTTGCACCCCCTGACTATTTTCTTATATTTTTACATTTTTTTGCATATTTTTATATTTATTGCTTGCATATATTTTTTTCTAATGATAAAAAAATACCCAAAAATAATTTATTTATTTTCACACTTTTATTTTATTTTTTTATTTTTATTTTCTCACATAAAAATAGTTTATTAGGTTTATAGATTTTATTTTCTTAAGTAAATTTGTAAATACAATTTAAAAAATGCTATACATTTTTATTTTATTATTTTACACATAAAATATTCATTTTCTCATACATATTTAATTTTTAATATTGACATATAATATTATTTATTATTTTCTTGTACAAAAAATGGACAAAATAATAATATAGAACATATATTTTATTTTAATTGAAAATTAGGGTTTCACCCCTTTCAAAAATAATAACATTTTTTCTCTTATTTTTTAGGGCTTAAATAAATCATTTTTTATATACATTAAACAAATACAAAACCTTTTTTTTGCATAAATACATTTGCATTGCATTTTAATATTTGTATATTTATTTAATGCACAATATTCAATTGGGTTGTAATAGTATTTTTAGGGTTTATTTTGTGCAATATCCCCATTCAAAAACTTGTATCCCCCCTCCCATAATAATTGTTGTAATA
Source organism: Vicia faba (assembly GCA_948472305.1). Taxonomy (NCBI): domain Eukaryota; kingdom Viridiplantae; phylum Streptophyta; class Magnoliopsida; order Fabales; family Fabaceae; genus Vicia; species Vicia faba. The sequence goes on along the minus strand of OX451740.1, from coordinate 355,117,638 downwards.
GATTAGTTTACATTTACGCAATTTATCACATTTATACCATGTTTAGTAAACTATTGTTTGCATGATAAGACCAAAAACAAAACAAATAGAAAAGACCTAATGCAAGACAAATGCATGAAAAATGACACACATTGCACACGAGCACCCTTAGGGTTTCTCCCACTTGGTTGTCTAAAACAAAAAAGGCCATGTTACGCATGCGAAGTATCTTGGCAAAACAAAACAAAATAAGATCATAGTCCCTCGATGACGCTATCAAAAGGTTGCCTAAAACAAAATGATCTTGGTCCCTCAAAAATGTTAAGATACTTGGCAACATTGCTATCATGGTCATACGATGACCCACGCCCGTCCCGTTTAACATCCAAAGATAGGGTTGTTTACCAAATCAATGGTAAATCAACAATGTCAAAGGAATAAAAATGCATAAGAAAGACATTTGAGTAGGTAGATAGCTTCTAAGTTACTTGCTCCATTTCAAAACAATCCTTGCTATTTTCAAAAACAAGCACACACATTTTCAAAAAAATTTCAAACAACATACAAAATATTGAAACATTTTTCAAAAGACAAACATCTTTGTATACATTCTTACGAACAAGAATCATTACAAAGATTGCCTAAACGAATGGCCTCTTTTCAAATACTTTCAAAACCACACAAAGCACCATTTCAAACAATTTCAAAGCAAAGCAAGTGATCTAAGCAAGTAACTAAGAGCCCATGTAAAACCATAGATGAAAAGGGTGCTAGCACCTTCCCTTTTCATAATCTACCCCCCGAACTCAAGAAAACATCTCAAAGGTCTTTCCTGTGCTTTTTTACCTTTCCTTTTGGATAAAATAAAAGTCTGTGGCGACTCTTTCTAAACCGCGACATTTGCGACGAAACGCAAAACTTCAAGTCAGTTCTCCCACCGTATTACAAAACTGGCGACTCTGCTGGGGACTATTATAAAAGTGGGGTTACCTTAGGGTTTAGATCACATTTATTTGCTTACAAATGGTTTGACTTGTTTTCTTTACACTTTGGTTCTATTGTTTGGGTTTGAATCCTCCACCCGGATTTGGGAAACTTTATAGGTAAATAGCAATACATTATGGATACTATGCGGGGTATACCGACACGGTCTAAGCAATAACTATGTTAGTGTGACATATTTGTGGGTACCGGTAGCCTTTGATTCAATCAAAGAGAATACGGGGCCGCTGAGTGATGTCATGAAGCACTAACGAACTTCTAGAACCTTTACTTGACCAACTTGGCCTTTTAGGATGTAGTGAGATGACCGACTTTGGTGCAGTCCAAAGTTGGTAGATATTCGATACTGCACTCATTGAGGGTTGGTTCCTTGGAATATTTCGGTCGCCAGTCAAGAAGCTTGAATTGAAACAATGAACAAGGAAACAATCCAGTGATATTGAGCTCCTTAGAACCCAGTTACTATTTCTAGGACAGGTTGAGCCAACTAAACTTTAAGAGGGTACTTACCTATGGAACTCCATGCAAGCCTAAACTAGGAACTTGTGTGATTTTCTTGTACATATATACTTGTGCATAACATCATGGACATTATGAAGCATCATATGCATCTACTAACCATTTCATGGATTTTGTAAATTCATCTTTGTTCCTGTTTTGTAGGTTATGGATTCACTTCGCAGGAAAACTATCCAAGTCAACCTTGTAATAATTCCTCCACAACTCAAGGAGCTAGCTTCAAGGATTCCTGAGAACTCTCCATTAACCGAGAGGCATGGTCGTCTACTCAACTTAGTCACTTCCAACACAGAGGAAGACATGATGAAAGTTCTCTTCCAGTTCTTTGACCCTTTGCATCACTGCTTCACATTTCCTGACTACCAGCTTGTGCCTACTTTGGAAGAATTCTCTCAACTCTTGAGGATTCCTATTCTCAATCAACTACCCTTCAATGATACGGAAAGAGATCCAAAGCCAGAAGAGATTGCTCAAGCCCTGCACTTGCACTCATTTGATGTCACAACCCATTGGGAAACTAGAAGTGGTGTCAAAGGCTTCTTGGCAAAGTTTTTGTTTGAGAAGGCCCAAAGCTGTTGGAATTCCCTAGACTTGCAAGCTTTTGAGGAGATTGTAGCTCTTCTCATCTATGGGATGGTCTTGTTCCCTAATCCTGACCAACTCATAGATGTGAGCGCTGTCAAAATCTTCATGTCTCGCAACCCAGTGCCTACATTGCTTGGGGATATCTTACACTCTTTTCACACTCGTACAATGAGGAAAAGAGGTGTTCTCATGTGTTGCACTCCTCTCCTGGAAAGATGGTTTATTTCTCATCTTCCCCAATCAGTCTTAAAGAATGAGTAAGGCTTGAGGTGGTCACAACGATTGATGACTCTTACACATTCAGATATTCATTGGTGTTCTCGATCTAAAGAGGATGTTATCATTGTCGACTGTTGTGGGGAATTCCCTAATGTCCCTCTACTTGGCATTATGGGAGGCATCACCTACAACCCTTGCTTGGATCTAAGACAGTTTGGTTATGCCCGAAGGGATGGCCCACATGATATGCTGATTCAAGGTTTGGTTTTCGACTTCGACAATGACAATCAAGGATTTCGTCAAAGGTTCATCCGAGCTTGGAGGATGCCAAACAAGGTAGATAGTAAGACTCTGGGACACAAGAATTCCATCCCTTTTGAGCCTTACCTCAAGTGGGTACGAACCCGCGCCCAAAGTCTTATGATGCCTTACCCCTCTGTTCCCCCTGTGATTATAGAGCCTGTTAAGGAAGGAGAGGTTCCATACACCCTCCTACATCCTGACATGCCAACATCACTCGAAGATCTACAAAGGAGTTAGATACAGCTCAAGGGAGAACGCGATACTTTTGAAGCCCAATTCTACGCAAGCGAGAAGAAGGTTTTGGAACTCACTCGGTTACTTCATGAAGAGCAGACTCTCAACACCTACATTGCACCAAAGAGGATGCGCAATATCTTTTTATCTTAGAATTTTGTACTATGTTGCCCTAGGGGCATTGATGTATTCAAATTCTATTTTATTAATATAACGTGTGTTCCTTTTTGTTTGATACAAATTTGAATTTTCAAATCCTTGAAAACATTGCATGAATACATATCATTCATCATGAGCATAAACAGGTCTTCACACCAAGTTTCCTCATCTCTCTGCTGTTTATTTCAGCAAGATGGATCTTGAACAAACGGTCAAAGACTTACAAGCTCAGAATTCACAATTTCAACAGCTACTCTTGACCTTAACCAATGGGCAGGAGGAGCTCAAGAATATTCTAGATAAAGAGAAATAGAAAAAGAAGAAGAAGCCAAATGGTGTGGTTATCATGGGCAGAAGGTTTCAGGGACACGCCAGAAGGACCTTAGATTTTCCAACCACGTCTGACGAAGGGGAAAGAAAAGGAAAAGAAATGCCAGTGCCATCAGATTCTGAAGCAGAAGAAGAGGAAGAAGAGGACTACTCTGAACAGCAATACCCTCCGGCCGATGACAAATACAAACACTTGGAAGAGCGCCTAACTGCTATGGAGATACATAGATTACCTGGGCTAGACTTTGAGGAGTTAGGGTTGGTGTCAGGAATTGTAATCCCTCCCAAGTTTAAAGTGCCACTATTTGCCAAGTATGATGGGGTGTCTTGTCCCAAGATGCACCTACGATCTTATGTCAGGAAAATTCAACCGCATTCTGCTGACAAAGACCTGTGGGTCCACTTTTTCCAGGACAGTTTATCAGGAACGCAACTTGATTGGTTCTACCAGTTGGAGAGGGTAGATGTCCATAATTGGGAAGACTTGGCAGCAGCCTTCTATAAATAGTATCAATACAATGCCGATTTGGCACCAACCCGTACTCAACTCCATAGTATGGCCATGGTATCCAATGAGGGATTCAAAGACTACGCCCAAAAGTGGAGGGATCTATCCGGAAGGGTGCAACCACCTTTATCTGAAAGGGAGCTAGTGGACATGTTCTTGGGAACCCTATCAGGTCCTTTCTTTAATCATCTGATTGGGAGCTCTTCTGCAGGGTTTACGAAATTGATTTTAACTAGCGAAAGGGTGGAAGCCAGTATAAGAAGTGGGAAAATTCAAAAATATGTGTCTGCCTCAACAACTGTAAAAAAAACCTTCACCGGAAAGAAGGAAGTGTCCGCTGTCTATGCATAGAGAAATCAGGGAAGAACCGAGCGCCGAACAACGGTGGAGGCTATTATGATTCAAAAGTCTGCATCAGACCAGCCAAGAAACAATCAGCTAAGAAATAATCAGCAAAGGGTGGAAAGGCCAGTTTGGAAATTCACTAAGATTAACATGACTCCAGCTCAAGTCCTACCATATCTTTTGAAGTTGAATCTGGCCATGCTAAAAGAGGCCCCTAAAAATCCCAATACTGCGTCTCCTCACTACCATCCGAATGCCAGGTGCGCATACCATTCTGAAAGTCCAGGGCACGACACCGACAACTGTTGGGCTCTAAAGAACAATATCCAAGACCTGATCGACGCAAAGGAAGTTGAGTTTGAAGCACCGGAAAAACCGAATGTTATCTCTGCTCCAATGCCTAGGCATGGACACAATGCCAGTGTTGTTGAGGAAGACTTATTTGTTGACACCGTGGATAAGTTGTTGACTCCTCTCTCGACCATCAAGTTGAATTTGTTAAAGGTTAGGGTGTTCCTAGGTTGTGATAAAGATTTCCATGTCTGCCTATCTTCATCATTTGACTGCCCTCTGTTGAAAAAGGGTATCCAACAACTGATTGATAACCAAGAAATTTTGTTTGAGAAAGCTCCTATTTTACCCGTTCCAGTGAAAGAAGTTTCTATAATAACCATCTACGCCAATCCTTCCAGGGTCCCTAAAAGACCCGTTAGGATTACATCTGCTCCAGTGACTACTCCACTTAAGATAACAATGCCCAGGCCGACCCCATATAAATCAGATAAAACGGTACCATGGAACTATGGTGGAGAAATCTACTACCATGGTGTCAAACAGATTGAACAGACTGCCGAAGAGGAGAGCTCCGAAGAGTAAAATTCCGACATTAGTAACATTGCCGGAACAAGCAAGGTTACCCGTAGTGGGAAAATTTTCTCTCCAGAGATTTCCCCTCCAACAACAGTCTTTGGACCCGTGGCTGTTCCGAAGATTACATCTGTACCAGTGATTGTACCTGTAAGTGTACCTACCAACAAAGACAATACAATTCATATCCCTACTTCCACTGCTGAGAATAAAGGAAATAATGTTCAAGAGGAGCCTTTCCTAAAGAAGGCTCAATCACTAGTTATTCCTGAAACACCCAAGAAGGGGATGGAAGAAATCCTGAGGATCATTAAGAAAAGTGATTATGATGTGGTTGAACAACTGGGGCAGACCCCCTCCAAAATCTCTATGTTAGCCTTGCTGCTATGCTCTAAGGCACATGCAAAAGCTTTGGTAAAGTTTCTAAAGACGGCTCATGTACTGTAAGAGACGTCTGCGGATCAATTCCAAGAGTGTGTGGCCAGTTTGACAACTGACAATAGCCTGGGTTTCTCCGATGCTGACTTGACCTCCAAAGGGAGAAAACACAACGACGTGCTACATGTCTCAGTGGAGTGTATGGGGACGACCCTAGCCCATGTCTTGGTAGATACCGGATCATCTCTGAACATCTTGCCAAAGAAAGCCCTGGATAGGTTAGACTGCGAGGGGATAACTTTAAAACCCAGCAACATAATTGTGAGAGCATTTGACAGCTCTAAAAGGATGGTCCATGGGGAGGTGGACATCCCGATCAAGGTGGGAACTCAGACCTTTAATTCAACATTCTATGTGATGGACATCCTTCCTTCCTACTCTTGTCTGTTGGGACGCCCCTGGTTTCACAATGCTGGTGCGGTCACCTCCACTTTGCATCAGATGCTGAAGTACCCTGTCCAAGGGAAGATCATAACTGTCCACTGGGAAGAGGAATACATGATTAGTCATCTGAATTCTTTCCGATATGTAGAATTGGATGGCAAATTCATTGAAAACCCTTTATAACATTTTGAAGAAGTCTCTCAGGAAATAGTGGCGACCCAGGCAGTATCCTTAACTCCTATGATCACAAGACCTCCACCTCAGATGTCGTCTCTAAAGGATGCAAAGGCAGTAGTGGAAGAAGGCGGATCCACCATCTGGGGGAAGCTTCCAGACTTTCCCTACAAATCAGACAAGTTCGGCTTGGGGTTTACTTCGACCTCTCAGAAGGCTGTGCGCCACGCCCGTGCCGGAGGGCCACCTGTGAAGATCAGTCACCAAGGGGTTAATGCACTAGAGGACATTGAAGAAGATGGAAGCCTGGAAGACTGGATATTTCCTACTGTCGGCGGAGGACTGTGCAATTGGGAGGCCAAGGACTTCATCTCGATTACTTTCATACCGCAGTGATTTATCTTTTACATTTCTGTTGGATTTGTAATAATTCCCAAACAATTCGTACTTTTTCAACCTTGTGTCTTACCCGAGGCACAACGGTCCATTTGTAAAGGTTCTTATTTCATTTTCATATGTCATTTAATGAATTATGGATGCCTTTTCATATATAAACCTTTTGCGTTCATTGTCTTTCTTTTACATTTTGTTGTTTTAAGATGGTTATACCCTTACACACACCCACACTCACAAATGCAGGTACCCTTCCATTCCGAAACCCATGGGTAACGATACTGCTATAGCCTTCAATGACTCTGAAGATCTGATCTACCAAGCCGAATACGAAGGTGAGGAAGATTGTGAGGTGCCAGGGGAATTGGAAAGACTACTACAGCAAGAGGAAAGAGCAATTCAGCCTCATGAGGAGTTGGTAGATACAATCAACTTGGGTACTGAGGAAGATAAAAAGGAAATCAGAGTGGGTTCCAATGTAGAGCCAAGTGTCAAGGAGCGCCTAATTCAGCTATTGCATGATTATGTTGAGATCTTTGCCTTGTCATACGAAGAAATGTCGGGACTCGATACAGACATTGTGGTACATTGCTGCTTAAGCTCACCCTTTAGGAAGCGCTTCAGTACCTACCCCCCTTTAGCAGCACTTTCTCAAATCATATTCACCCCCTTAGGCAGCGCTTTTTTAGAAAGCGCTATCTAAGATATACTACAAAATTTTCGTGTTTTTTAAATACAGTTTTAACAGCGCTTTTGAAAAGAAGCGCTTCCTTAGGTGTGCTGTCTAAATTTATTTTTGGCATAGAGAGATTTATCCGTAACTTTGAATTGGTATCTTGATAAGGTTGCGGTCAACTCATATACTTTATCTAATTGACATGAGATCTTTGTTCTATGCACGAGTCAATAACAGTTTGAGAATAGTGACCTTGTTTTTAGGATGTAGTGTTTTTGGTGCTTTTTATTAAGGACCTTTTTTAGTTTATGGTTGTTTGTGTGAGTTAAGATATAAAATTTTGTACCTCTACTTTAGTATGTATATATTGCATTAATTATTTTCTTTTTGTTTTTCATTGTTGATTTAATACATCTTTTATAAATCACGTCCCCTTCCTTTATTTATATCAATGAATGGAGAAGTTGTACTAAAAAAATCATCTTCTTTCTGTTTAATGTGAATAAAAAGTCTCTATCTTCATGTTAGTCTGTAACATTTTGACATTTTGGGTGTGAAATAGAAATTTAATTGTTTGTTTAATTTAATAAATTTGATCGTAGTATTCCTGATGTATGTATCGATAACACCAAGGCCTAAAGTCAAATGCTGAAAAACTTGATCCATATCTTCTCGACGAATTTCTTCCATGTATTCATAACCAAAAATGTCCGCCGACATAGGTATAAGACGTGTACCACAAATTGAAATATCTGTTATTCCTATATATGTCCGAAGGCACGACCTATACTGAGAAGTAGTATTTTTGCTAGCCGCGGTCTTCTTACCCCTACTGAATTGTTTAATCTCTTTAGCATGCATCTAAATATCAAATAATTAGTTAGGTGAAGTATAACATCATTCTATGCATAAATATCATATAATTATGTTAAACCTCTTTTTTTGATGCAACTGATTCGGTTTTCTGCATCATCCCCTTATCTTTTGATCTGGGTTTTGTAGGAGTCTAACATTACCATGTAAAAAAATGTACGTAAAATGCTCGTAAAAACTTTGAATACTCAAAGGTTCATAATGGTTTTAAGCATACCTCATCATCTACACGAATGAGGCTTGACAACCATGCAACATACGCACCTACTACTTCTCCCACCAATGTTGCATCTGAAACATCGTCTGGTATTGGTAATTACGCACCCCCTCTAAAGCAATATCAATTGATATATTCAAATATCCAGCAGAGATCCGTTTATGGTGAAGTACTTCTCCCAAAGTATTATGCACTTTCCCCTTGCCAACCATACGATAAGTCGGTGATGATAAATAGAGTTGATAGGGTGAAATGCCCTAAAACCAATAATAAATATGACATTGTTAATATGTATATATATAATTTTCAATTAAATAAATTACACTAATTTAATTTCATAATGATATATATATATATATATATATATATATATATATATATATATATATATATATATATATATATATATATATATATATATATATATATATATATATATATATATATATATATATATATATATATATATATAATTACCTCAGGAATATTCAGTTGAACATTACAATTGACACTAGCTTTGTCACTAGTATCTTTAAAACCTGAAGCTTCCCTTTCTGATTGATCTCTTTCTCTTTCCTTTCTCAACTCAAAAACTTCAGCTTCTAATGCTAGCAACTTTGCCTACAGTTCTTTATTGCTAGGAGATTTTGTCTTTGGATTTTCCTTTTTCAAGGATGTTGGAGTGACCCCATGTCCCATACCCCTCACCCGATCGGAATACTCACGAATATCTAATGCTCGACTGAGTATGCTCCTGCAATCTGTGTTGTCATATAGAGATATAGACTGAGACAAATTCTCCTGAAATTTATATGAATATCGAAAAAGCATGAATATTATATGTTAATAAACTTTTGATTTAATTAAACTATTAATGTTATACTTACACATTTCTCAAAAATTTGTTGAAACTCTTCTTTAACAACTCCATCCTTACCCAACGGGCAGTCTTCCAAAAAATATGTTCTGGAACAGATGTTTCAGACCTATTCTTCTTTTTTAACTACACATTAAGACAAAAAAATAAGATCAATTATAACTCATGATGAACAAGTATATCATTGCAACTTAAAAATACTTACTATTTTTTGTTGTAAGCGTACATATCCCGTACGCCCTTTTTTGTATTGATATGCGGGACCTGATGCTCATTGTCAATTTACGACACTCGCATTCGAAAATTTTTCTATTCTTGGTTTGTCTTTAAAAGTGTCTCATTTTTACAGTGAAATCAAGTTTGCATATATACTTGGACGTTCGGCATCAACAAAAATTTTTTCGGTATCTCTTAGATACTTGTTTGATAAAAAAGATCTAAAACCTCTATGTCATTTTTCGGCCAATTGAAGACAATAAGCTCTTCTGGTTTCATCAATATTGAAATACCTCTATAGAAAACATACAATGAGTTTGTTAGTATAAGTAATTTAAAGACATAATCATAATCAAAAACAAATAACATCACATATGGTACATGTATCTCACTCCAGATTTTGTCTTTAGCGATATCCAACTGATCATTTCTCAAATTATCACAAGTAATTGGAACTTCTCTCCTTACAAGTGAACCAATGTAACTTGTCAATTTAGAACCATTAGGTTCAATTAGTTGCTCATTTTCATTCCAATGCAAATCACACTTTATTCCTCTAGTTCCATCATGAATGATTTTCTTCATAATATTTTATTCCAAACCGAGTACACATATCTTTCACCTTTTCAAAAATTTGGTCACCTGGCAATGCAGGTGGAGCTTTACGTTGTTCGGTGTCTCCATTGAATTCTTTTCTCCATCCACAGTAGTGATGTTTAGATTTTAAGAATCTACGATGACCGAGAAAGACATTCTTCTGACAAAGGTCCAATCGCATCGTACCGGTTCCATCTTCACAAACAGGAAAAACTTTTTGACCTTTAATGCTATACCCTGATAGATTCCCATATACTGGAAAATCATTAATTATGCCAAATAACATCGCCCTAAAATTTAAACTTTGTTTCCTATATCCACCATAAACCTCCACATTATTCTTCCACAAAATCTTTAAATCTTCGATCAAAGGTGTCAAGTATATGTCAATGCCATTCCCTGGTTATTTAGGACCAGAAATTAACATAGATAACATCATGTACTTACACTTCATACATATCCATGAAGGTAGGTTATAAATAATAAGAATCGTAGGCCATGTGGTATGTGAGATACTTTGAAGACCATGTGGATTCATTCCATCCGTAGATAATGCCAAGCGAAGGCTTCTTGCTTCTTCTCCAAAATCAGAAAAATCATTATCAATTTTCGACCACTGTGGTGAATCTTCCGGATGTCAATACTTTCAATCAATAATTATTTCATCTTCATGCCAAGTCAAGTGTCTTACATCGGTTTCACTACGAAACATGCATCTAAATCTCGAAATTTTAGGAAAATACTGTGACACGGTGGGAGAACTGACTAGTGTTTTGCGTTCGTATTCGCACTTGTGCGGTTGAGCAAGAGTCGCCACCGACTTTTTATTTTATCCTAAAGGAAAGGTTAAAAAAGCACAGCAAAAACCTTTTGAGATATTTCGTGGGTTCGGGGGGTAGATTATGAAAAGGGAAGGTATTAGCACCCTTTTCATCCATGGTTATCCATGGGCTCTTAGTTACTTGGTTTTTTAGATCACTTGCCTTGATTTTCGATTGCTTGAAATGGTGTGTGTGTGGGTGTTTTTGAAAATGTTTTAGAAGAAGATGCCTTGTCTTAGGCAACTAATGTATTTGACTCGTGATTGAGTGTTTTACAAAAGTGTGGATCTTTTCGAAAAGATGTTTTCAAATGTTTTTTGAGAGTTTGTTTGAAAGTGTTGTGGATTGTGGTTTTGAAAAGAAGGCAAGCGTTTTTGCAAATTGATCTCAAGTAACTAAGAGTTTTGTCTACCCTATTGTACTCAAAGGTTTTTGTTATGTTTTAACCCTTTTTTTGACAATTTTGTTCCACCATTGAAATTGATGGACAATCTTGCGTTTAGGAAGTTTATTCGGGACGGGCGCGGGTCATCGTATGAACCATGAATGCAATGATGCCAAGTGTCTTTGGCAATTTGCTTTGTGGGACTATGATCATTCCGTTTAGGCAACACTTTGAGACTTATGATCATTTGATTTGTTTTGCCAAAGAAACTTGACGTGCAAGCATGGCCCATTTTGGAAGGCAACATGTGGGATTACCCTAGGGGGTGCAAGTGTGATTGTGTATTGATTACATGTATTTGTCTTGTATTAGGTTATCTAGCGTTTGATTTTATGTACATGCAAACCCTAGGTCTAACCATGGTATAATTGGAAAACTGTAAATTGCGGAAATGTAAAATCTACGCTATTACAAAATAGTATCCGGGAGTGGGGGTACATGTGTATGAATGGGGATGAGACTTATAGTATCCAATAAGTTACAACCAAATCGAATTTGCGATCAAATGTAAATATCGAATATACAAATATAAGATAAACAATTGTGTATAGGGCAATGTGAATGTATTGTGTAAGTGTAAGTGTGAGATGTATATGTATTGTGTGTAATTATTTACAGGTGCGACAATATGAAATTAAGGCGAGATTAGGGTATTTGACCTAAATATGTGTTTTAATGAATCTTTGATTTGTATATTTTTAATATGTACAAAGAAAATGTTTTTAATTAAATGCCCAAGTTTTAATTAAATTATGAAATGATGTATCCTTGTTTATTATATACAAAAATGTTTTAATTAAGTGTTTTAAGAATTTTAATATTAGAAAAAAATATGTATTTTGTCTATTATGTACAAAGATATATTTTAATTAAAAAAAGTTTTCAATTTTAATTATATGAAAAAAAAGTATTTTATTATTTTATATACAAAAAGTATTAAATGTCCAAAATTAAATTATGTATGTTAAAAAGTATTTTTAAATTGTTATGTACAAAATGTTTTAAGAAATTACATTATACAAAAAAAAAAAGTATATTTATTTAGTATGTACAAAATATATTTAAATTAAAAGAGTAAATAAATAAAAAGAAGAAAGTATTTTCAATTTTTTAATATATGACAAAAATGTATTTTAATTATGTGCTTAAAGAAGAGATGCATATTTTTACTATATGAATTATATTAATTAGGAGTGTATTAAAACTATATTAGGTTAGAAAATAAGTATATTGTTTATATAAAAAAAAGAAGTTAGTAATATTTGGTTAGAAAGGAAAAGGAAAGAAACATTTTAATGGGCTTCAGAGGAAATTAGAAGCGGGTCAGGCCCATTGATCTTGAAACAACGTTTTAGGGTTAGGGATTCGGTTTGTTCAATTTGGTAACTCATAGGGTTTGGGACGGCGCCGTTCGTATGTTCGTTCATCGTCGTTTTCTTCTTCATCTTCCTGAGCGACTCCTCCATCCGGCCACCAGCGTCACCCCCCAAACCTCTCTTCCCTCCATGGCATGAGCTCCGTGGACTTGTGATTCAAGGTTCGATTTCAATGTTTATGTTTCCTTTTTCTTTTATGAATTGTACGCGTTGTTTCAATTTGAATTGAGTTATGATCCTTAAACCTGTACTATTATGAGGTGGTGAAGAAGAAAGGGAGAGAAAAGCTGGCTACCTTCGTTCTTTGGAGATGGAGGAGAGGTAGAGTAGGTGGAGGCGCTCAGGCGGCCGGAACAAGGGAGTTGAGGCGGAGATACGTGATGCTTGCTCCTTGGTAACTCTGTATCTATATCTTTCTTCTTCTTGTTTCGAGTTTGCCTTAAATTTCTCTCTTTTCCTTCTGGCCTGTGTTACCTTGAGTTTGCCTTTGATACTTTTGTTGAGTTGGATGCCTTCTGAGATGTTTTATTGCCCAGTGATGTTTATACTGAGGGCCTAGGAGTTGGTTTTAAATGCTTTGAGGTTTGAACTGGACAGGTATGATGCTTGGTTGATAACTGGTTTTTTGGTTTGGATTGACTTTGGTGTTCTAGGCCAAGGTTTTGGTGGTGCAGTAGGCTTGAAGCTTTTTAGGTTATTGCAGATTTGCTTCAGTATGTGGTATGTGTTTGGTTTGGATGATATTGGATGTTTAGGCTTTTTGATATCAGGTTCTGAGTGTTGAGATGGGTTTGATGGTTTCGTTTGCTTCAATTTGATGACAGGCAGGTTTAGGGCATTAGCAGGTTTTAGTCTGTTTGAGTTTGTATGTTTATGTGGTATGACAGTATGTGGGTTTTGAGGTTTCACAGGTTTGGGTTTGTGAGGTCTCAGGCCAGTATGCTTGGTTGGTAAATGGTTTTAACAGGTATGGTGGGGTTTTTGACAGCAGGTAAGCTTCAGGCTTGAATTTGGTCTATCAGGTTTTTTAGTTGGTTTGCTTCAGACCAGGACCTCTCTTTTAGTTTGTATCCCTGTCCTTGTTTTCATGCAGTGGGGAGTCTTTGTATATTTTCTTTCTTGTTATATTGAACTGTCTAAGCCTAAAGCCTGCCTCTTATCTCTCTTTTTTCTCTCTCTGCATAGTACAGTTAATATATTTAATATGATTCATGCTGTACTTTTTTTGTTCTGAAGGGGCCCCTTCTTGTTGGGAAATGATGATTAAGATTTTGCTTGCATAACACATTACTTCTGCATATTCTTTATCCAGCTTTGACAGTTTGTGTGCTTTTTTGATATCTTTCCAAAATCTTCTCTTGACAGCTTTTGAGTAGACTTTGGCATTTGACAGCAAACTGTACTTTTTCTTTGATTTTTTCAGTTTGGTTGAACTTGAACTATTCAGTTTGAACTTTGGAATTTATGCATTTGACATTTTGCATTCATGAATAAAATTCTTCCCTCTTTGTGAACCGGGAGAAATCCCGTGATTTGCAGAGAGGGTTAACTGATCCCAATCAGTGGCCCCTAATGATGAGCAAATTTTATCTGTCTTTAATTAATTCAACTGCTTTTGACTTTCTCTTTTTTTTTCTTTTGCAGATGAAAAATGGAGCACCAGAGCGAAGTGAAGAACGAAGAATTAGAAATAAATAGGATAGTTTTCCCCTTTATTTAAATTTAAATCAATGTAAAAAAAAAAAACAATGTTTGTAATTTAAATCCCAAACATCAATTGTACATTTAATTTAAAGATAAATAAAAGTTTTCATTATCCAATTTAATTCTATTTTCTCTTTATCGTTTATTTATTTATTTAAAACTCTTTGAATTAAAATAATTGAAAAATAAATTTCAATCATCCAATTTAGAATAATAAATAACTTAAATAAAACAATATCTTAGTAATATTGATCAATTAAACCTGTCTTTTCCAATATCCAAAACAAAGCAGCAGTTAACCAAAATAAACTGATCAAACGCATTCCTTTTCTTCCACTGATTCTTTGCCAAGCACTGTAATTCCAAACTGCACATCTTCTTTGACTGGCTCAAACAAAACAACATGAATTCAACCCAACTGCCTCTCCTTACTGATTAAGTCAAAACAGTGCGAATTCAACCTAAACCTCGGAGTAACTTGCAAAGTACTGTGGAACTTTAATTTTGCTTGACTGACAGGAAAAGTCCGTTTGTCCGATTCTTGAGCCAGTTTAAAAAATCAGGAAATGCTTGAAGCTGAGATTTCTTGGGGAAAAATGCGAGGGCAAATTTTGGGGTACAACAGTTGCCCCTGTTCAATCTTCTTGGACCTGAAGAGTTAGATTGGCAAGTTTGCCTTTCGCGACTTGAAGGTAAAAGAAGATTGGACACTAAAGTGCCCAGAAAATTTGCACTCGGCGATATGATGGTGGAGGTGAATGGGCTTAAAGATGCCATTTGGTGATGGGCTTAAAGATGCCATCTGGTGCGATAGAATTTTGTCGGGGGATGGGCTTAGAGATTCCATCTGAGAATGGGCTTAAAGATGCCATTCGGCTACTGTTGGTAGGAGGATGGGCTTATAGATGCCATCTGAGAATGTTGAACTGTATGTCGATGATGAGTGGAAAAGTATCAGAAGGGCATCCATGTTTTGGAACATCTCTGAATTAGGGGTCCGAATAAGCAACAGATTGACGTCCATGTCTGGAGAATCCGTAAACTATTTTCAGGAGTTGGGATTGAATAAGAAATAGAGCAGCATCCGTTGTTGGGAAGCGTCCGTAAACTGTTTTCAAAAGTTGAGAAGAGTCTGAACAAGTCGGTAGATTGACATCCGTTGTAGGGAAGAATCCGTAATCTGTCTTCAAAAATTGCACCTAAACAAGTTGGTAGATTGACATCCGTTGTTGGGAAGAATCCGTAAACTGTTTTCGGAAGTCTTGAAGTTGAATCAGCAATAGAGCCGCATCTGTTGTTGGGAAGCGTCCGTAAACTGATTTCAAAGGTTGAGAAGAGTCTGAACAAGTTGGTAGATTGACATCCGTTGTAGGGAAGAATCCGTAAACTGTATTCAAAAATTGCACCTAAACAAGTTGGTAGATTGACATCCGTTGTTGGGAAGAATCCGTAAACTGTTTTCGGAAGTCTTGAAGAGTCTGAACAAGTCGGTAGATTGACATCCGTTGCAGGGAAGAATCCGTAAACTGTTTTCAGAAGTCTTGAAGTTGAAGAGGAACCGGTGTAGGGTTTCTTGATAATGCGTCTGAATGGATCTGGAATAAGTATCAGAATGTCGCCGTGTCTGGGTCACATCTGAACTATTTCTGGATGAATCTCGGGAGATGATCTGCGTCTGTCGACTGCTCTTACCTGAAAAGTAAAGGGTTAGTTGTATGCAATGTTATGATGCATGATGCAACGTACGTGACATCAATATTTATGAATGTGATGGGTGCGCATGTGAGCTGATGAGATAATCTTGCTGAGGATAAATGAATCCGAGATGGCTGAAGATAAAAGCATCTTGACTGCTGCCGGGGAGGATAAGTCCTTGGCTGCTGCTGGGGAAGAGAACTCCTGATGACCTCTACTGGGGGGGTTCCAAACTAGTTGACTCATGCTGGGGAGGCCAGATTGAGAATCTTCAGCTTGATGGGAAGTAACTTTGGCGACTTCACTGGGGAACTCAAGATTTGCCTTCCCAAAATTCTGTGGGGAGAAGGTTCAATGGTTTGGCTCCGCTGGGGATACTGAAGCTTAAACTCTGAGGGGAATTGAATTCCGGAGGATTCTCTGGCTGGGGATTTGCAAAGATAAGTTACTGCTGGGGAATTTTGATGAACTCCGCTGGGGATAGGGAGAATTTTGGCGAGCGCGATCTTCCGTGGTGGTTAGCTTGAGAAGAATCTGAACAAGCGATAGGTTAACATCCGTTACTTGGAGAACCCGTGAACTATTTTCAGAAATCTTGAAGTTGAATAAGCAATAGAGCCGCATCCGTTGTTGGGAAGCGTCCGTAAACTAATTTCAAAGGTTGCATCTGAACAAGCTGATAGATTAACATCCGTTACTTGGGAAGAATCCATGAACTGTTTTCAGAAGTCTTGAGAAGAATCTGAACAAGTGATAGGTTAACATCCGTTTACTTGGAGAACCCGTGAACTATTTTCAGAAATCTTGAAGTTGAATCAGCAATAGAGCCGCATCCGTTGTTGGGAAGCGTCCGTAAACTGATTTCAAAGGTTGAGAAGAGTCTGAACAAGTTGGTAGATTGACATCCGTTGTAGGGAAGAATCCATAAACTGTTTTCAGAAGTCTTGAAGAGGAACTGGTGTAGGGCTTCCTGATGATGAGCTTGTGTACAACTGCATCGGTTTTTGAACACTTTTGACATTCGAATGCCCCAAGTGGTGATGTAGATAATTTCCTGGCTTTTTACAGGTGTTGGTCTACAATCGGTCATTCACAGATGTTTTCCTGGGTTGTTACAGGTGTTGATCTGGAATTCTTCAGACATGCCCTGGCTGGATACAGGAATCGAATCTGGAAAGGTGATAGTTGACAGATATGCCCTGGCTGGATACAGGAATCGAATCTTCAAACTCTTCAGACGTGCCCTGGCTAGATACAAGAATCGAGTCTGGAAATGTGGTCAACAGATATGCCCTGGCTGGATACAGGAGTCGAATCTGGAATTGTCGTCAACAGATATGCCCTGGCTGGATACAGGAGTCGAATCTTCAAACTCTTCAGACGTGCCCTGGCTAGATACAGGAATCGAGTCTGGAAATGTAGTCAATAGATATGCCCTGGATGGATACAGGAGTCGAATCTGGAAATAGTCGTCAACAGATATGCCCTGGCTGGATACAGGAATCGAATCTTCAAACTCTTCAGACGTGCCCTGGCTAGATACAGGAATCGAGTCTGGAAATGTAGTCAACAGATATGCCCTGGATGGATACAGGAGTCGAATCTGGAAATAGTCGTCAACAGATATGCCCTGGCTGGATACAGGAATCGAATCTTCAAACTCTTCAGACGTGCCCTGGCTAGATACAGGAATCGAGTCTGGAAATGTAGTCAACAGATATGCCCTGGCTGGATACAGGAGTCGAATCTGGAAATAGTCGTCAACAGATATGCCCTGGCTGGATACAGGAATCGAATCTTCAAACTCTTCAGACGTGCCCTGGCTAGATACAGGAATCGAGTCTGGAAATGTAGTCAACAGATATGCCCTGGCTGGATACAGGAGTCGAATCTGGAATTGTTGTAGTTGATTTGTTGAACACTTTTGACATTCGAATGCCCCAAGTGGTGAAGAAGGAGTCTTGAATCAGATTACTCTGCATATTGAGAGATTTCTTGAAATCTTGACTGGACTGCCCCAGGTTAACTGAATTTTGAAAGATCTGTTGGACCTTGACTGGACTGCCCCAGGTTAATTGGATTTTGATATGTCATGCCCCTTGCTGATAGGAGATTTGATGGAAGTGTTATCCTCTTGAAGTGATTTTGACTTACTGAGAGAGTTTTCGTTCCTCCGAACATTCGCTGTATGAATTTCTTCACTGTCAAACAAAAGGGTCAAATGCAGACAGTGATATTCGAATAATGCAGAGTTTATGTTTGTCTCGAAGTTTTGAAAAATGCGTTTTTAGCAGAAAACTTTTTATGAGACAAGTTAACACAAGACTTAGAGTAAAGCCCTACAGGAGTTAGGATACCTTTTGTAACAGTATGCTTTCGAACTAACTCATGCTTCAATTAGGACTTTTAAAGGGTTGTAACGTGGCCTGGTTCACGGTTTAAGAAACAAAGGATAAAGGCTCAAAGTATATTTGTACCCACCCGCTCTTCGTGATGTTCTTCAACCTAAACTCAGTTAATCGTGCGTCACACTCTGTTTTGAGTTTGGAACGACTTTTGGGTGATGGTTCACCAGTTTGAATTTGGGGAGACAGTCATCATCTCCTTTTTCTTTTTCAACACTTTTCATGTTGTTGAGGATTTTGTAATGACCTCACTATTTTGATTTTGATTTGTTATCCCTAACTTTTGCCTGACTGTTACCGTTTTCGGGATTACTGTCAGCGGGATGCCCCAGCTTTCTTAAGCCTCCTTTATAGGTTTTGGCTCGGCGGGCTTTTCTCTTTTGAGAGATTGACTGTCTATGTGATAGGGAACCACCCTTGTCTTTTGATTCCAAAGGAATGCTTTCTCTTTTTTGACGTCGTTCGTTGTATTATGAACTGAGAGTTTGCGACTTCAATGCGCATTTTCTTTTGAATTAACTGAGATACTACCCTGCCCCGGGTTTATATCAAAGGTTTCGATTGTTTAGAACAGAAAACTCCTACTTCTTTGGCTCGAAGGGGTTGACTAGGGATTAACTTCCTTATAACTCCAGTGTTTGGGATTTGAAAGAAATGCCTGTACATCATCAGCAAGGTCCGTTTAAAAGCATACTGTATAAGATCATGGTATTGTTTCGTCATCCTCCCTCTAAAGGCTTACAGCTTTTTATCAAGAGTCAAATATCATAAAGAAAAGCAGTAGTGAAACGAATGGATGAATTCAAGACAAACATATGCAATGCATTAATGAAAACAGAGTTTAACATCAACAGATAACTGTTTGACAGCAAAAAGAAATTACAACTTTGAAAATTCAAAAAGAAGCAAAAATCTTTCAGTTTGAGCTTCGTTACTTCAAGCGGAGAACCCTTTAACGAAAGATTTTCATCTCGCCGTCTGGCATGAATTCCAGCACCCCAATGTCGATCAGATCTTGAATCTTGTTTTTCAAGGCCCAACAGTCGTTGGTGTCGTGTCCCGGGCTGTAGGAGTGGTAAACACAGAATGCGTCGGGATTATAGTTAGGAGAGGAGGTATTGAGCTTCTGAGGAGGGTCCTTTACGGTGAGCAAATTGACCTCCAATAGGCGCTTCAGTATGAAGAATGATGGTATTTCCGTCTCCGTGAACTGTCTTCCCGACTTTTCTTGTTTACGCCGATTGCCCCGTTGACGCTGGCGAGGTTGTTGATGGGTTTGTGACCCTGAAGCAAGCAAAGGAGCTTTCCCTTTGTCTTCTTGAGTTGATGGAGGCTGAGCGGTGACTGGCTCTTCTACCTCAGATGTTTGCCCCAGTTGGTTGTTTGGAAGCAGTTGGCGGACAAGAACTCTGAGTTCCTCTTGTCTTTGAGATAGGTCTTGGATGAGAGCCATCTGGCCCACCAACTGTCCCATCATTTGAGTCCTCAGTGTTGTCAGATCAAATTGCAGCTCCGCAATCTGATCACTCCGGGCATTGTTGGAATTCCCCAAGCCCTTGGTGAGGAGAGCTTTCATCTCTTCTTGCCCCAGAGACAAGTTCAGGAACATCTCCTGCAGCTGAGCAGTCTGGTCTTGGATGTCTTTGACAGACCTTTCTAGAGCCATCTCTTGCTGAAATAAACAGCAGGAGAGTAAGGAAACCTGAAAAAGGAAAGATTGTCAAAATGCAATGCATGATATGTGGATGCATGCTTTCAAGGATCTCTTGGGGTAAACACAAGAAAATGTTAGAGGTTAAACTTTGCTCTTGGATTGGAGATCTCTGCACCGGCGGACGTCCTTCCACGAGAATCAAGCTCACCATGTCAAGTGGGTCATAGCCACTGATTCAAGTTGTTGCACTTGATCTTTTGATTGGAGAGCTTTGTATCGGTGGATGTCCTTCCACGAGAATCAAGCTCACCATGTCGAGTGGGTCATAGCCACTGATTCAAGTTGTTGCACTTGATCTTTTGATTGGAGAGCTTTGTATCGGTGGATGTCCTTCCACGAGAATCAAGCTCACCATGTCGAGTGGGTCATAGCCACTGATTCAAGTTGTTGTACGTGATCTTTGATTGGAGAGCTTTGTATCGGTGGATGTCTTTCCACGAGAATCAAGCTCACCATGTCGAGTGGGTCATAGCCCCTGATTCAAGTTGTTGTACTTGAACTTTGGTCGGCATTGGTTAGAGGAGAACCCTCTTGCCCCTTGATAGACGTCTGGTTCAACGTAACCCTGCATCAACAGAACCCTCGAGATCCTTGAAATGGTTATTGAAAATGCTATGGTATGATGTCATGATGTTATGTACATGTATGCAAGAAGTAAGTGAGCGTATATACAGGCAAACATATTCACACACAGCAAACAAGTCCTTAGGTTTAGGCTTGCATGGGGTCTGGGTATTACCCTCTTGAAGTTGGTGGGCTCAACCTGTCCTATTAGAAGTAACCGGGTTCTAAGGATCCCAATATCACTGGATTGCTTTCATTGTTCATCGTTTTGATTTAGCCACTGAACTGGCGACCGAAATATTCCAGGAAAGCAACCCTCAATTGAGTGTAGTATCGAGTATCAACCAACCTCGGACTGCACCAAAGTCAGTTATCTCACTACCCTAAAGAGGCCAAGATGGTTCAATTAAGGTTCCTAAGGTCAGTTGATGCTTCACGACACCACGCGGCGGCCCCGTACTCTCCTTGACTGAACTCAAGGGTTACCGGTACACACCAAAGTGCCACATCAACGTAGCAAACTGTTTCAACCATGTCGATATACCCCGCACGGTTCCCTCACAGCCTTGTTGCTACTTTCTAAGAAGGTATCCCCAGATCCGGGTTAGGATCTATGAAACTCCGATACAAAGCCCACAAATATAAAAGCAAACAAAGCAAACAATTGAAAATAAAGGTGATCTAAACCCTAAGGTAACCCCACTTCTTCTTATCCCTAGCAGAGTCGCCAGTTCTGTGATACGGTGGGAGAACTGACTAGTGTTTTGCGTTCGTATTCGCACTTGTGCGGTTGAGCAAGAGTCGCCACCGACTTTTTATTTTATCCTAAAGGAAAGGTTAAAAAAGCACAGCAAAAACCTTTTGAGATATTTCGTGGGTTCGGGGGGTAGATTATGAAAAGGGAAGGTATTAGCACCCTTTTCATCCATGGTTATCCATGGGCTCTTAGTTACTTGGTTTTTTAGATCACTTGCCTTGATTTTCGATTGCTTGAAAATGGTGTGTGTGTGGGTGTTTTTGAAAATGTTTTAGAAGAAGATGCCTTGTCTTAGGCAACTAATGTATTTGACTCGTGATTGAGTGTTTTACAAAAGTGTGGATCTTTTCGAAAAGATGTTTTCAAATGTTTTTTGAGAGTTTGTTTGAAAGTGTTGTGGATTGTGGTTTTGAAAAGAAGGCAAGCGTTTTTGCAAATTGATCTCAAGTAACTAAGAGTTTTGTCTACCCTATTGTACTCAAAGGTTTTTATTATGTTTTAACCCTTTTTTTGACAATTTTGTTCCACCATTGAAATTGATGGACAATCTTGCGTTTAGGAAGTTTATTCGGGACGGGCGCGGGTCATCGTATGAACCATGAATGCAATGATGCCAAGTGTCTTTGGCAATTTGCTTTGTGGGACTATGATCATTCCGTTTAGGCAACACTTTGAGACTTATGATCATTTGATTTGTTTTGCCAAAGAAACTTGACGTGCAAGCATGGCCCATTTTGGAAGGCAACATGTGGGATTACCCTAGGGGGTGCAAGTGTGATTGTGTATTGATTACATGTATTTGTCTTGTATTAGGTTATCTAGCGTTTGATTTTATGTACATGCAAACCCTAGGTCTAACCATGGTATAATTGGAAAACTGTAAATTGCGGAAATGTAAAATCTACGCTATTACAAAATAGTATCCGGGAGTGGGGGTACATGTGTATGAATGGGGATGAGACTTATAGTATCCAATAAGTTACAACCAAATCGAATTTGCGATCAAATGTAAATATCGAATATACAAATATAAGATAAACAATTGTGTATAGGGCAATGTGAATGTATTGTGTAAGTGTAAGTGTGAGATGTATATGTATTGTGTGTAATTATTTACAGGTGCGACAATATGAAATTAAGGCGAGATTAGAGTATTTGACCTAAATATGTGTTTTAATGAATCTTTGATTTGTATATTTTTAATATGTAAAAAGAAAATGTTTTTAATTAAATGCCCAAGTTTTAATTAAATTATGAAATGATGTATCCTTGTTTATTATATACAAAAATGTTTTAATTAAGTGTTTTAAGAATTTTAATATTAGAAAAAAATATGTATTTTTTCTATTATGTACAAAGATATATTTTAATTAAAAAAAGTTTTCAATTTTAATTATAT
The DNA here is from genome assembly GCA_948472305.1 of Vicia faba. NCBI lineage: Eukaryota > Viridiplantae > Streptophyta > Magnoliopsida > Fabales > Fabaceae > Vicia > Vicia faba. The sequence goes on along the minus strand of OX451740.1, from coordinate 355,094,863 downwards.
GAAAAAAAAGTATTTTATTATTTTATATACAAAAAGTATTAAATGTCCAAAATTAAATTATGTATGTTAAAAAGTATTTTTAAATTGTTATGTACAAAATGTTTTAAGAAATTACATTATACAAAAAAAAATGTATATTTATTTAGTATGTACAAAATATATTTAAATTAAAAGAGTAAATAAATAAAAAGAAGAAAGTATTTTCAATTTTTTAATATATGACAAAAATGTATTTTAATTATGTGCTTAAAGAAGAGATGCATATTTTTACTAAATGAATTATATTAATTAGGAGTGTATTAAAACTATATTAGGTTAGAAAATAAGTATATTGTTTATATAAAAAAAAGAAGTTAGTAATATTTGGTTAGAAAGGAAAAGGAAAGAAACATTTTAATGGGCTTCAGAGGAAATTAGAAGCGGGTCAGGCCCATTGATCTTGAAACAACGTTTTAGGGTTAGGGATTCGGTTTGTTCAGTTTGGTAACGCATAGGGTTTGGGACGGCACCGTTCGTATGTTCGTTCATCGTCGTTTTCATCTTCATCTTCCTGAGCGACTCCTCCATCCGGCCACCAGCGTCACCCCCCAAACCTCTCTTCCCTCCATGGCATGAGCTCTGTGGACTTGTGATTCAAGGTTCGATTTCAATGTTTATGTTTCCTTTTTCTTTTATGAATTGTACGCGTTGTTTCAATTTGAATTGAGTTATGATCCTTAAACCTGTACTATTATGAGGTGGTGAAGAAGAAAGGGAGAGAAAAGCTGGCTACCTTCGTTCTTTGGAGATGGAGGAGAGGTAGAGTAGGTGGAGGCGCTCAGGCGGCCGGAACAAGGGAGTTGAGGCGGAGATACGTGATGCTTGCTCCTTGGTAACTCTGTATATATATCTTTCTTCTTCTTGTTTCGAGTTTGCCTTAAATTTCTCTCTTTTCCTTCTGGCCTATGTTACCTTGAGTTTGCCTTTGATACTTTTGTTGAGTTGGATGCCTTCTGAGATGTTTTATTGCCCAGTGATGTTTATACTGAGGGCCTAGGAGTTGGTTTTGAATGCTTTGAGGTTTGAACTGGACAGGTATGATGCTTGGTTGATAACTGGTTTTTTGGTTTGGATTGACTTTGGTGTTCTAGGCCAAGGTTTTGGTGGTGCAGTAGGCTTGAAGCTTTTTAGGTTATTGCAGATTTGCTTCAGTATGTGGTATGTGTTTAGTTTGGATGATATTGGATGTTTAGGCTTTTTGATATCAGGTTCTGAGTGTTGAGATGGGTTTGATGGTTTCGTTTGCTTCAATTTGATGACAGGCAGGTTTAGGGCATTAGCAGGTTTTAGTCTGTTTGAGTTTGTATGTTTATGTGGTATGACAGTATGTGGGTTTTGAGGTTTCACAGGTTTGGGTTTGTGAGGTCTCAGGCCAGTATGCTTGGTTGGTAAATGGTTTTAACAGGTATGGTGGGGTTTTTGACAGCAGGTAAGCTTCAGGCTTGAATTTGGTCTATCAGGTTTTTTAGTTGGTTTGCTTCAGACCAGGACCTCTCTTTTAGTTTGTATCCCTGTCCTTGTTTTCATGCAGTGGGGAGTCTTTGTATATTTTCTTTCTTGTTATATTGAACTGTCTAAGCCTAAAGCCTGCCTCTTATCTCTCTTTTTTCTCTCTCTGCATAGTACAGTTAATATATTTAATATGATTCATGCTGTACTTTTTTTGTTCTGAAGGGGCCCCTTCTTGTTGGGAAATGATGATTAAGATTTTGCTTGCATAACACATTACTTCTGCATATTCTTTATCCAGCTTTGACAGTTTGTGTGCTTTTTTGATATCTTTCCAAAATCTTCTCTTGACAGCTTTTGAGTAGACTTTGGCATTTGACAGCAAACTGTACTTTTTCTTTGATTTTTTCAGTTTGGTTGAACTTGAACTATGCAGTTTGAACTTTGGAATTTATGCATTTGACATTTTGCATTCATGAATAAAATTCTTCCCTCTTTGTGAACCGGGAGAAATCCCGTGATTTGCAGAGAGGGTTAACTGATCCCAATCAGTGGCCCCTAATGATGAGCAAATTTTATCTGTCTTTAATTATTTCAACTGCTTTTGACTTTCTCTTTTTTTTCTTTTGCAGATGAAAAATGGAGCACCGGAGCGAAGTGAAGAACGAAGAATTAGAAATAAATAGGATAGTTTTCCCCTTTATTTAAATTTAAATCAATGTAAAAAAAAAACAATGTTTGTAATTTAAATCCCAAACATCAATTGTACATTTAATTTAAAGATAAATAAAAGTTTTCATTATCCAATTTAATTCTATTTTCTCTTTATCGTTTATTTATTTATTAAAAACTCTTTGAATTAAAACAATTGAAAAATAAATTTCAATCATCCAATTTAGAATAATAAATAACTTAAATAAAACAATATCTTAGTAATATTGATCAATTAAACCTGTCTTTTCCAATATCCAAAACAAAGCAGCAGTTAACCAAAATAAACTGATCAAACGCATTCCTTTTCTTCCACTGATTCTTTGCCAAGCACTGTAATTCCAAACTGCACATCTTCTTTGACTGGCTCAAACAAAACAACATGAATTCAACCCAACTGCCTCTCCTTACTGATTAAGTCAAAACAGTGCGAATTCAACCTAAACCTCGGAGTAACTTGCAAAGTACTGTGGAACTTTAATTTTGCTTGACTGACAGGAAAAGTCCGTTTGTCCGATTCTTGAGCCAGTTTAAAAAATCAGGAAATGCTTGAAGCTGAGATTTCTTGGGGAAAAATGCGAGGGAAAATTTTGGGGTACAACAAATACCATACGACTTTTGCTGGAGACAAGTTTTCTTATATCGAGATAAACCATATTTAGGGCACTCATTTAACGATGCATATTCGTTTCAAAACAAAATGAAATCATTTGGAAAAGCATGTATCTTATCATAGCTCATGCAAATAGAGCACAACATTTTTTTGGCCTCATAGATTCGATTAGGAAGAACATTATCCTTTGGAAGCATATCTCTCATAATGCCTAATAGCTCTTTGAAACTTTTATCCGACCATCCATTGCCCGCCTTTAAGTTGTACAACTTTAATACCGCAAACACTCTTATATGCATTTAGTGCAACCTTTATACAACAGGTTCTCTGCATCGCTTACCAACCTCTCAAACATTTTGGGACAATCCTGAAGATCTTCTTCAAGTGCTTATGCAATCTCTTCGACTCGATCAAAATCGTATGTATCTGTGCCATTGTCGTTCAAAGCATATGTCGTACTATTCTCCGGTTCAACATTCTTGTTACTTTTCTCACCATGGAATATCTAACATGTGTAACTTTGATCAATTCCAAGCCTCAATAAATGTGATTGCAACCCAACTGCGTCAACCCGACCCACAAAACAACAACTTAAGCAAGGACATTTCATTCGATTGGCGTCTTCGGCGTGTTTAACAACAAACTTAACGAATTGCAATGCCCCATTCTCGTACTCTTTGTACAATCGATTGACAGACATCCATTTTTTACTCATGGTTTTACTACTAAGTAGCCCCAACAAAAACAATACTTAAAAAAAAAGACAGAGACTAAAAAGCTTAATACCAATTAGGCATATTCATCAAAAACCAAAATACTATAATTATTCAAGCAACTATACCAAATTAAAAGAACAAATAAATACATGTAGAGAAGTCAACAACTTCTGAAACCACACAGGATAATATTCTTGGAAAGGCTCAGAAACTCCAATATTCACAAGTAACCTATATAAATGATCAATTAATTTCATTATAATAAAAAAAACTATAGATTAAGAATTACATTAGAATATTTATACAACATTAAACATATATGTATATACTATTAAATAATCACTATTATTCTTTTTAACATATATTTTACTAATAAAACAATATTAAACATATATATTTAATATATATTAAACAATATTTTTAACATATATATTATCATTTCTATTCTATATTATCACTAATATTTATATTATCGTTTCAACTTTAAATTATCATCAAATAATCACTTATATTATCAACTTTACACCATCAACTATATGAGTTCTTTCAATTCCATTTTCAACTATATGTGAAGTGCTTTCAATTTCAACACTATAAGTGTTATTACGACAACCTCTCAAACCAAAATGTATAGCTCGATTAATTGTATAGAAATGTATTTTCTCTCAATCAATACATGCAATATTTGTGGCGACATTTACGCAAATACCTCACATACAAAACTCATTGTGACATTTTCACAAACACCTTACATGCAAAAACATGTCACACAAAACACAACATAATGCAACATTATAAACACTAAATCAACACTAAATCAACACTAAATCAACTAAACCAAATGCAATATTATATGTCAATATTATCAAATATATAAAAAAATCTTACCCAAAGGAGAAGAGAACCTTGGTTGTGAATAGAAGAAAGAATGAAACAGTCTTGAATGGAAGAAGGATGAGAACCTTGAAGAAAGGATGCAAATATTTTGTTAAGAATCTAACGAAAATAACTCGTGAAAAAGGATTTTGTTCTTAACTGTGTTTTTGTGTGAAAATGGGTTTTGGCAAAATAATAACGTTACTGTAATAGAAATGTTGGGCGCATGTTTTATTTTTTTTATAACATGACTTTAGGCAGCACTTTGAGAAAGCGCTGCTTAATCCCACCCTTAGCCAGCGCTTGTAGTAGAAAGCGCTGCTTAATCCCCCCCTTTAGGCAACACTTCTCCAAAGCGCTACAGTACCTACCCCCTTTAGCAGGGCTTTATAAATTCACATTAACCCCTTTTAGGAAGCGCTTTTACAAAGCGCTGCTTAAGCCCACCCTTTAGGAAGCGCTTCAGTACCTACCCCCCTTTAGCAGCACTTTCTCAAATCATATTCACCCCCTTAGGCAACACTTTTTTAGATAGCGTTGTCTAAGATATACGACTAAATTTTCGTGTTTTTTAAATACAGTTTTAACAGTGCTTTTGAAAAGAAGCGCTTCCTTATGTGTGCTGTCTAAAATTATTTTTGGCATAGTGAGATTTGTCCGTAACTTTGAATTGGTATCTTGATAAGGTTGCAGTCAACTCATATACTTTATCTAATTGACATGAGAACTTTGTTCTCTGCACGAGTCAATAGCAGTTTGAGAATAGTGACCTTGTTTTTAGGATGTAGTGTTTTCGGTGCTTTTTTTTAAGGACCTTTTTTAGTTTAGGGTGGTTTGTGTGAGCTAAGATATAAACTTTTGTACCTCTACTTTATTATGTATATATTGCTTTAATTATTTTCTGTTTGTTTTTCATTGTTGATTTAATACATCTTTTATTAATCACGTCCCCTTCCTTTATTTATATCAATGAATGGAGAAGTTGTACTAAAACAATCATCTACTTTCGGTTTAATGTGAATAAAAATTCTCTATCTTCATGTTAGTATGTAACATTTTGACTTTTTGGGTGTGAAATAGAAATTTAATTATTTGTTTAATTAAATAAATTTGATCGCAGTATTCCTGATGTATGTATCGATAACACCGAGGCCTAAAGTCAAATGCTGAAAAACTTGATCCATATCTTCTCTACGAATTGCTTCCATGTATTCATAACCAAAAATGTCCGCCGACATAGGTATAAGATGTGTACCATAAATTGGAATATTTTTTATTCCTATATATGTCCGAAGGTACGACCTATACTGAGAAGTAGGTTTTTTGGTAGCCGCGGTGTTCTTACCCCTACTGAATTGTTTAATCTCTTTAGCATGCATCTAAATATCATATAATTAGTTAGGTGAAGTATAAGATCATTCTATGCATAAATATCATATAATTATGTTATACCTCTTTTTTTGATGCAACTGACTCGTTTTCTGCATCATCCCCTTATCTTTTGATTTGGGTTTTGTAGGAGTCTAACATTACCATGTAAAAAAAATGTACGTAAAATGCTCATAAAAACTTTGAATACTCAAAGGTTCATAATGGTTTTAAGCATACCTCGTCATCTACGCGAATGAGGCTTGACAGCCATGCAACATACGCACCTACTACCTCTCCCACCAATGTTGCATCTGAAACATCGTCTGGTATTGGTAATTACGCACCCCCTCTAAAGCAATATCAATTGATATCTTCAAATATCCAGCAGAGAGCGGTTTATGGTGAAGTACTTCTCCCAGAGTATTATTCACTTTCCCCTTGCCAACCATACGATAATCCGGTGACGATAAATAGAGTTGACAGGGTGAAATGCCTTAAGACCAATAATAAATATGACATTGTTAATATGTATATATATATATAAATTTCAATTAAATAAATTACACTAATTTAATTTCATAATGATATATATATATATATATATATATATATATATATATATATATATATATATATATATATATATATATATATATATATATATATATATATATATATATATAATTACCTCGGGAATATTCGGTTGAACATTACAATTTACACTAGCTTTGTCACTAGTATCTTTAAAACCTGAAGCTTCCCTTTCTGATTGATCTCTTTCTCTTTCCTTTCTCAACTCACAAACTTCAGCTTCTAATGCTAGCAACTTTGCCAGCAGTTCTTTATTGCTAGGAGATTTTGTCTTTGGATTTTCCTTTTTCAAGGACGTTGGAGTGACCCCATGTCCCATACCCCTCACCCGACTGGAATACTCACGAACATCTAATGCTCGACTGAGTATGCTCCTGCAATCTGTGTAGTCATATAGAGATATAGACTAAGACAAATTCTCGTGAAATTTATATGAATATCGAAAAAGCATGAATATTATATGTTAATAAACTTTTGATTTAATTAAACTATTAATGTTATACTTACACATTTCTCAAAAATTTGTTGAACCTCTTCTTTAACAACTCCATCCTTACCCACACGGACAGTCTTCCACAAAATATGTTTTGGAACAGATGTTTCAGAACTATTCTCCTTTTTTAACTACACATTAAGACAAAAAATAAGATCAATTATAACTCATGACGAACAAGTATATCATTGCAATTTAAATATACTTACTATTTTTGTTGTAAGCGTGCATATCCCGTACGCCTTTTTTTCTATGGATATGCGGGACCTGATGCTCATTTTCGATTTATGACACTCGCATTCGAAAAAATTTCTATTCTTAGTTTGTCTTTAAAAGTGTCTCATTTTTCTGGTGAAATCAAGTCTGCATATATACTTGGACGTTCGGCATCAACAAATTTTTTTTCGGTATCTCTTAGATATTTGTTTGATAAAAAAGATCTAAAACCTCTATGTCATTTTTCGGCCAATTGAAGACAATAAGCTCTTCTGGTATCATCAATATTGAAAGACCTCTATAGAAAACATACAAAGAGTGTGTTAGTATAAGTAATTTAAAGAAATAATCATAATCAAAAACAAATAACATCACATATGGTACATGTATCTCACTCCAAATTTTGTCTTTAGCGATATTCAACTGCTTATTTCTCCAATTATAACAAGTAATTGGAACTTCTTTCCTTATAAGTGAACCAATGTAACTTGTCAATTTAGAACCATTAGGTTCAATTAGTTTCTCATTTTCATTCCAATGAAAATCACACTTTATTCCTCTATTTCTATCATGAATGATTTTCTTCATAATATTTTATTCCAAACCGAGTACACATATCTTTCACCTTTTCAAAAATTTGGTCACCTGACAATGTAGGTGGAGCTTTACGTTGTTCGGTGTCTCCATTGAATGCTTTTCTCCATCCACGGTAGTGATGTTTATAGTTTAAGAATCTACGATGACCGAGAAAGACATTCTTCTGACAAAGGTCCAATCGCGTCGTACCGATTCCATCTTCACAAACAGGACACACTTTTTGACCTTTAATGTTATACCCTGATAGATTCCCATATACTGGAAAATCATTAATTGTGCCAAATAACATCACCCTAAAATTGAAACTTTGTTTCCTATATCCACCATAAACCTCCACATTAGTCTTCCAGAAAATCTTTAAATCTTCGATTAAAGGTGTCAAGTATACGTCAATGTCATTCCCTGGTTGTTTAGGACCAGAAATTAACATAGATAACATCATGTACTTACACTTCATACATAGCCATGAAGGTAGGTTATAAATAATAAGAATTGTATGCCATGTGGTATGTGAGATACTTTGAAGACTATGTGGATTCATTCCATCCGTAGATAATGCCAAGCGGAGGTTTCTTGCTTCTTCTCCAAAATCAGAAAAATCATTATCAATTTTCAACCACTGTGGTGAATCTTCCGGATGTCAATACTTTCAATGAATAATTCTTTCATCTTCATGCCAAGTCAAGTGTCTTACATCGGTTTCACTATGAAACATGCGTCTAAATCTCGGAATTATAGGAAAATACCATACGACTTTTGCTGGAGACAAATTTTTCTTATATCGAGATAAACCACATTTAGGGCACTCATTTGACGATGCATATTCGTTTTGAAACAAAACGAAATCATTTGGAAAAGCATGTATCTTATCATAGCTCATGAAAATAGAGCACAACATTTTTTTGGCCTCATAGGTTCGATTAGGAAGAACATTATCCTCCGGAAGCATATATCTCATAATGCCTAATAACTATGTGAAACTTTTATCCGACCATCCATTGCCCGCCTTTAAGTTGTACAACTTTAATACCGCAAACACTCTTATGAATTTAGTGCAACCTTTATACAACTGGTTCTCTGCATCGCTTACCAACCTCTCAAACATTTTGGGACAATCCTGAAGATCTTCTTCAAGTGCTTCTGCAATCTCTTCGACTCGATCACAATCGTATGTATCTGTGCCATTGTCGTCTGAAGCATATGTCGTACTATTCTCTGGTTCAACATTCTCATTACTTTTCTCACCATGGAATATCTAACGTGTGTAACTTTGATCAACTCCAAGACTCAATAAATGCGATTGCAACCCAACTACGTCAACCCGACCCACAAAACAACAACTTAAGCAAGGACATTTCATTCGATTGGAGTCTTCGGCGTGTTTAACAACAAACTTAACGAATTCCAATACCCTATTCTCGTACTCTTTGTACAATCGATTGACAGACATTCATTTTTTATCCATGGTTTTACTACTAAGTAGCCCAAACAAAAACAATACTTAAAAAAAAGGACAGAGACTAAAAAGCTTAATACCAATTAGGCATATTCATCAAAAACCAAAATACTATAATTATTCAAGCAACTAAATCAAATTAAAAGAATAACTAAATACCTGTAGAGAAGTCAATAACTTCTGAAACCACACAATGTAATATTCTTGGAAAGGCTCAGAAACTTCGATATTCACAAGTAACCTATATAAATGATCAATTAATTTCATTATAATAAAAAAAAACTATAGATTAAGAATTACATTAGAATATTTATACAATATTAAACATATATGTATATACTATTAAATAATCACTATTATTCTTTTTAACATATATTTTACTAATAAAACAATATTAAACATATATATTTAATATATATTAAACAATATTTTTAACATATATTATCATTTCTGTTCTATATTATCACTAATATTTATATTATCGTTTCAAATTAAAATTATCATCAAATAATCACTTATATTATCAACTTTACACCATCAACTATATGAGTTCTTTCAATTCCATTTTCAACTATATGTGAAGTGATTTCAATTTCAACACTATAAGTGTTATTACGACAACTCTCAAACCAAAATGTATAGCTCGATTAATTGTATAGAAATATATTTTCTCTCAATCAATACATGCAATATTTGTTGCGACATTTACACAAATACCTCACATACAAAACTCATTGTGACATTTTCACAAACACCTTACATGCAAAAACCACATGTCACACAAAACACAACATAATGCAACATTATCAACACTAAATCAACACTAAATCAACAGTAAATCAACACTATCCACTAAACCAAATGCAATATTATATATCAATATCATCAAATATATAAAAAATCATACCCAAAGGAGAAGAGAACCTTGGTTGTGAATGGAAGAAAGAATGAAACAGTCTTGAATGGAAGAAGGATGAGAACCTTGAAGAAAGGATGCAAAGATTTTGTCAAGAATCAAACGAAAATAGCTCTTGAAAAAGGATTTTGTTCGTTACTGTGTTTTTATGTGAAAATGGGTTTTGGCAAAATAATAACGTTACTGTAATAGAAATGTTAGGCGCATGTTTTATTTTTTTTATAACATGACTTTAGGAAGCACTTTGAGAAAGTGCTGCTTAATCCCACCCTTAGCCAGCGCTTGTAGTAGAAAGCGCTGCTTAATCCTTCCCTTTAGGCAACGCTTCTCCAAGCTCTACAGTACCTACCCCCTTTAGCAGCGCTTTATAAATTCACATTAACCCCTTTTAGGCAGCGCTTTCACAAAGCGCTGCTTAAGCCCACCCTTTAGGCAGCGCTTCAGTACCTACCCCCCTTTAGCAGCACTTTCTCAAATCATATTCACCTCCTTAGGCAGTGCTTTTTTAGAAATCGCTGTCTAAGATATACGACAAAATTTTCGTGTTTTTTAAATACAGTTTTAACAGCGCTTTTGAAAAGAAGCGCTTCCTTAGGTGTGCTGTATAAAATTATTTTTGGCATAGTGAGATTTGTCTGTAACTTTGAATTGGTATCTTGATAAGGTTGCGGTCAACTCATATACTTTATCTAATTGACATGAGAACTTTGTTCTCTGAACGAGTCAATAGCAGTTTGAGAATAGTGACCTTGTTTTTAGGATGTAGTGTTTTTGGTGCTTTTTTTTAAGGACCTTTTTTAGTTTATGGTGGTTTGTGTGAGCTAAGATATAAACTTTTGTACCTCTACTTTAGTATGTATATATTGCTTTAATTATTTTCTGTTTGTTTTTCATTGTTGATTTAATACATCTTTTATTAATCACGTCCCCTTCCTTTATTTATATCAGTGAATGGAGAAGTTGTACTAAAACAATCATCTTCTTTCTGTTTAATATGAATAAAAAGTCTCTATCTTCATGTTAGTATGTAACATTTTGACTTTTTGGGTGTGAAATAGAAACTTAATTGTTTGTTTAATTAAATAAATTTGATCGCAGTATTTCTGATGTATGTATCGATAACACCGAGGCCTAAAGTCAAATGCTGAAAAACTTGATCCATATCTTCACTACGAATTGCTTCCATGTATTCATAACCAAAAATGTCCGCCGACATAGGTATAAGACGTGTACCATAAATTGGAATATCTGTTATTCCTATATATGTCCGAAGGCATGACCAATACTGAGAAGTGGGTTTTTTGCTAGTCGCGGTCTTCTTACCCCTACTGAATTGTTTAATCTCTTTAGCATGCATCTAAATATCATAAATTAGTTAGGTGATGTATAAGATCATTCTATGCATAAATATCATATAATTATGTTATACCTCTTTTTTTGATGCAACTGACTCGGTTTTCTGCATCATCCCCCCCTTATCTTTTATTTGGGTTTTGTAGGAGTCTAACATTACCATGTAAAAAAATGTACGTAAAATGCTCGTAAAAACTTTGAATACTCAAAGGTTCATAATGGTTTTAAGCATACCTCATCATCTACGCAAATGAGGCTTGGCAGCCATGCAACATACGCACCTACTACCTCTCCCACCAATGTTGCATCTGAAACATCGTCTGGTATTGGTAATTACGCACCCCCTCTAAAGCGAAATCAATTGATATCTTCAAATATCCAGCAGAGAGCGGTTTATGGTGAAGTACTTCTCCCAAAGTATTATTCACTTTCCCCTTGCCAACCATATGATAATTCGGTGACGATAAATAGAGTTGACAGGGTGAAATGCCCTAAAAACAATAATAAATATGACATTGTTAATATGTATATATATATAAATTTCAATTAAATAAATTACACTAATTTAATTTCATAATGATATATATATATATATGTATATATAATTACCTCGGGAATATTCGGTTGAACATTACAATTTACACTAGCTTTGTCACTAGTATCTTTAAAACCTGAAGCTTCCGTTTCTGATTGATCTCTTTCTCTTTCCTTTCTCAACTCACAAACTTCAGCTTCTAATGCTAGCAACTTTGCCAGCAGTTCTTTATTGCTAGGAGATTTTGTCTTTGGATTTTCCTTTTTCAAGGATGTTGGAGTGACCCCATATCCCATACCCCTCACCCGACTGGAATACTCACGAACATCTAATGCTCGACTGAGTATGCTCCTGCAATCTGTGTAGTCATATAGAGATATAGACTGAGACAAATTCTCCTGAAATTTATATGAATATCAAAAAAGCATGAATATTATATGTTAATAAACTTTTGATTTAATTAAACTATTAATGTTATACTTACACATTTCTCAAAAATTTGTTGAACCTCTTCTTTAACAACTCCATCCTTACCCACACGGACAGTCTTCCACAAAATATGTTCTGGAACAGATGTTTCAGAACTATTCTCCTTTTTTAACTACACATTAAGACAAAAAATAAGATCAATTATAACTCATGATGAACAACTATATCATTGCAATTTAAAGATACTTATTATTTTTTGTTGTAAGCGTGCATATCCCGTACGCCATTTTTTCTATGGATATGCGGGACCTGATGCTCATTTTCGATTTACGACACTCGCATTCGAAAATTTTTCTATTCTTATTTTGTCTTTAAAAGTGTCCCATTTTTCCGGTGAAATCAAGTCTGCATATATACTTAGACGTTCGGCATCAACAAATTTTTTTTCGGTATCTCTTAGATACTTGTTTGATAAAAAGGATCTAAAACCTCTATGTCATTTTCCGGCCAATTGAAGACAATAAGCTCTTCTGGTATCATCAATATTGAAAGACCTCTATAGAAAACATAAAAAGAGTGTGTTAGTATAAGTAATTTAAAGAAATAATCATAATAAAAAACAAATAACATCACATATGGTACATGTATCTCACTCCAAATTTTGTCTTTAGCGATATCCAACTGCTCATTTCTCCAATTATAACAAGTAATTGGAACTTCTCTCCTTATAAGTGAACCAATGTAACTTGTCAATTTAGAACCATTAGGTTCAATTAGTTTCTCATTTTCATTCCAATGCAAATCACACTTTATTCCTCTATTTCTATCATGAATGATTTTCTTCATAATATTTTATTCCAAACCGAGTACACATATTTTTCACCTTTTCAAAAATTTGGTCACCTGACAATGTAGGTGGAGCTTTACGTTGTTCGGTGTCTCCATTGAATGCTTTTCTCAATCCACAGTAGTGATGTTTATAGTTTAAGAATCTACGATGACCGAGAAAGACATTCTTCTGACAAAGGTCCAATCGCGTCGTATCGGTTCCATCTTCACAAACAGGATACACTTTTTGACCTTTAATGTTATACCCTGATAGATTCCCATATACTAGAAAATCATTAATTGTGCCAAATAACATTGCCCTAAAATTGAAACTCTATTTCCTATATCCACCATAAACCTCCACATTATTCTTCCATAAAATCTTTAAATCTTCGATCAAAGGTGTCAAGTATACGTCAATGTCATTCCCTGGTTGTTTAGGACCAGAAATTAACATAGATAACATCATGCACTTACACTTCATACATAGCCATGAAGGTAGGTTATAAATAATAATAATCGTAGGCCATGTGGTATGTGAGATACTTTGAGGACCATGTGGATTCATTCCATCCGTAGATAATGCCAAGCGAAGGATTCTTGCTTCTTCTCAAAAATCAGAAAAATCATTATCAATTTTCAACCACTGTGGTGAATCTTCCGGATGTCAATAATTTCAATCAGTAATTCTTTCATCTTCATGCCAAGTCAAGTGTCTTACATCGGTTTCACTACGAAACACGCGTCTAAATCTCAGAATTATAGGAAAATACCATACGACTTTTGCTGGAGACAAATTTTTCTTATATCGAGATAAACCATATTTAGGGCACTCATTTAACGATGTATATTCGTTTCGAATCAAAATGAAATCATTCGGAAAAGCATTTATCTTATCATAGCTCATGCAAATAGAGCACAACATTTTTTTGGCCTCATAGGTTCGATTAGGAAGAACATTATCCTCTGGAAGCATATCTCTCATAATGCCTAATAACTCTGTGAAACTTTTATCCGACCATCCATTGTCCGCCTTTAATTTGTACAACTTTAATACCGCAAACACTCTTATGAATTTAGTGCAACCTTTATACAACTGGTTCTCTGCATCGCTTACCAACCTCTCAAACATTTTGGGACAATCCTGAAGATCTTGTTCAAGTGCTTCTGCAATCTCTTCGACTCGATCACAATCGTATGTATCTGTGCCATTGTCGTCTGAAGCATATGTCGTACTATTCTCCGGTCAACATTCTCATTACTTTTCTCACCATGGAATATATAACATGTGTAACTTTGATCAACTCCAAGCCTCAATAAATGCGATTGCAACCCAACTGCGTCAACCCGACCCACAAAACAACAACTTAACAAGGACATTTCATTCGATTGGCGTCTTCTGCGTGTTTAACAACAAAATTAATGAATTCCAATACCCCATTCTCGTACTCTTTGTACAATCGATTGATAGACATCCATTTTTTATCCATGGTTTTACTACTATGTAGCCCAAACAAAAACAATACTTAAAAAAAAGGACAGAGACTAAAAAGCTTAATACCAATTAGGCATATTCATCAAAAACCAAAATACTATAATTATTCAAGCAACTATAGCAAATTAAAAGAACAACTAAATACCTGTAGGGAAGTCAATAATTTCTGAAACCACACACTGTAATATTATTAGAAAGGCTCAGAAACTCTGATATTCACAAGTAACCTATATAAATGATCAATTAATTTCATTATAATAAAAAAAAAACTATAGATTAAGAATTACATTAGAATATTTATACAACATTAAACATATATGTATATACTATTAAATAATCACTATTATTCTTTTTAACATATATTTTACTAATAAAACAATATTAAACATATATATTTAATATATATTAAACAATATTTTTAACATATATTATCGTTTCTGTTCTATATTATCACTAATATTTATATTATCGTTTCAACTTTAAATTATCATCAAATAATCACTTATATTATCAACTTTACACCATCAACTATCTGAGTTCTTTCAATTCCATTTTCAACTATATGTGAAGTGCTTTCAATTTCAACACTATAAGTGTTATTAAGACAACCTCTCAAACTAAAATGTATAGCTCGATTAATTGTATAGAAATATATTTTCTCTCAATCAATACATGCAATATTTGTTGCGACATTTACACAAATACCTCACATACAAAACTCATTGTGACATTTTCACAAACACCTTACATGCAAAAACCACATGTCACAAAAAACACAGCATAATGCAACATTATCAACACTAAATCAACACTAAATCAACACTATCAACCAAACCAAATGCAATATTATATATCAATATCATCAAATATATAAAAAATCATACCCAAAGGAGAAGAGAACCTTTGTTGTGAATGGAAGAAAGAATGAAACAATCTTGAATGGAAGAAGGATGAGAACCTTGAAGAAAGGATGCAAAGATTTTGTCAAGAATCAAACGAAAATAGCTCTTGAAAAAGGATTTTGTTCGTTACTGTGTTTTTGTGTGAAAATGGATTTTGGCAAAATAATAACGTTACTGTAATAGAAATGTTGGGCGCATGTTTTATTTTTTTTATAACATGACTTTAGGAAGCACTTTTAGAAAGTGCTGCTTAATCCCACCCTTAGCCAGCGCTTGTAGTAGAAAGCGCTGCTTAATCCCCCCCTTTAGGCAGCGCTTCTCCAAAGCGCTACAGTACCTACCCCCTTTAGCAGCGCTTTATAAATTCACATTAACCCCTTTTAGGCAGCACTTTCACAAAGCGCTGCTTAAGCCCACCCTTTAGGCAGCGCTTCAGTACCTACCCCCCTTTAGCAGCACTTTCTCAAATCATATTCACCCCCTTAGGCAACGCTTTTTTAGAAATCGCTGTCTAAGATATACGACAAAATTTTCGTGTTTTTTAAATACAGTTTTAACAACGCTTTTGAAAAGAAGCGCTTCCTTAGGTGTGTTGTCTAAAATTATTTTTTGCATAGTGAGATTTATCCATAACTTTGAATTGGTATCTTGATAAGGTTGCGGTCAACTCATATACTTTATCTTATTGACATGAGAACTTTTTTCTCTGCACGAGCCAATAGCAGTTTGAGAATAGTGACCTTGTTTTTAGGATGTCGTGTTTTTGGTGATTTTTTTAAGGACCTTTTTTAGTTTATGGTGGTTTGTGTGAGCTAAGATATAAACTTTTGTACCTCTACTTTAGTATGTATATATTGCTTTGATTATTTTCTGTTTGTTTTTCATTGTTGATTTAATACATCTTTTATTAATCACGTCCCCTTCCTTTATTTATATCAATGAATGGAGAAGTTGTACTAAAACAATCATCTTCTTTCTGTTTAATGTGAATAAAAAGTCTCTATCTTCATGTTAGTATGTAACATTTTGACTTTTTGGGTGTGAAATAGAAATTTAATTGTTTGTTTAATTAAATAAATTTGATCGCAGTATTCCTGATGTATGTATTGATAACACCGAGGCCTAAAGTCAAATGCTGAAAAACTTGATCCATATCTTCTCTACGAATTGCTTCCATGTATTCATAACCAAAAATGTTCGCCGACATAGGTATAAGACGTGTACCATAAATTGGAATATATGTTATTCCTATATATGTCCGAAGGCACGACCTATACTCAAAAGTAGGTTTTTTGCTAGCCGCGGTCTTCTTACCCCTACTGAATTGTTTAATCTCTTTAGCATGCATTAAATGTCATATAATTAGTTAAGTGAAGTATAAGATCATTCTATGCATAAATATCATATAATTATGTTATACCTCTTTTTTTGATGCAACTGACTCGGTTTTCTGCATCATCCCCTTATCTTTTGATTTGGGTTTTGTAGGAGTCTAACATTACCATGTAAAAAAATGTACGTAAAATGCTCGTAAAAACTTTGAATACTCAAAGGTTCATAATGGTTTTAAGCATACCTCATCATCTACGCGAATGAGGCTTGACAGCCATGCAACATACGCACCTACTACCTCTCCCACCAATGTTGCATCTGAAACATCGTCTGGTATTGGTATTTACGCACCCCCTCTAAAGCAATATCAATTGATATCTTCAAATATCCAGCAGAGAGCGGTTTATGGTGAAGTATTTCTCCCAAAGTATTATTCACTTTCCCCTTGCCAACCATACGATAATTCGGTGACGATAAATAGAGTTGACAGGGTGAAATGCCCTAAAACCAATAATAAATATGACATTGTTAATATGTATATATATAAATTTCAATTAAATAAATTACACTAATTTAATTTCATAATGATATATATATATATATATATATATATATATATATATATATATATATATATATATATATATAATTACCTCGGGAATATTGGATTGAACATTACAATTTACACTAGCTTTGTCACTAGTATCTTTAAAACCTGAAGCTTCCATTTCTGATTGATCTCTTTCTCTTTCCTTTCTCAACTCACAAACTTCAGCTTCTAATGCTAGCAACTTTGCCAGCAGTTCTTTATTGCTAGGAGATTTTGTCTTTGAATTTTCCTTTTTCAAGGATGTTGGAGTGACCCCATGTCCCATACCCCTCACCCGACTGGAATACTCACGAACATCTAATGCTCGACTGAGTATGCTCCTGCAATCTGTGTAGTCATATAGAGATATAGACTGAGACAAATTCTCCTGAAATTTATATGAATATCGAAAAAGCATGAATATTATATGTTAATAAACTTTTGATTTAATTTTAACTATTAATGTTATACTTACACATTTCTCAAAAATTTGTTGAACCTCTTCTTTAACAACTCCATCCTTACCCACACGGACAGTCTTCCACAAAATATGTTCTGGAACAGATGTTTCAGAATTATTCTCCTTTTTTAACTACACATTAAGACAAAAAATAAGATCAATTATAACTCATGATGAAAAAGTATATCATTGCAATTTAAAGATACTTACTATTTTTTGTTGTAAGCGTGCATATCCCGTACGCCATTTTTTCTATGGATATGCGGGACCTGATGCTCATTTTCGATTTACGACACTCGCATTCGAAAATTTTTCTATTCTTATTTTGTCTTTAAAAGTGTCCCATTTTTCTGGTGAAATCAAGTCTGCATATATACTTGGACGTTCGGCATCAACAAATTTTTTTTCGGTATCTCTTAGATACTTGTTTGATAAAAAGGATCTAAAACCTCTATGTCATTTTCCGGCCAATTGAAGACAATAAGTTCTTCTGGTATCATCAATATTGAAAGACCTCTATAGAAAACATACAAAGAGTGCGTTAGTATAAGTAATTTAAATAAATAATCATAATAAAAAACAAATAACATCACATATGGTACATGTATCTCACTCCAAATTTTGTCTTTAGCGATATCCAACTGTTTATTTCTCCAATTATAACAAGTAATTGGAACTTCTCTCCTTATAAGTGAACCAATGTAACTTGTCAATTTAGAACCATTAGGTTCAATTAGTTTCTCATTTTCATTCCAATGCAAATCACACTTTATTCCTCTATTTCTATTATGAATGATTTTCTTCATAATATTTTATTCCAAACCGAGTACACATATCTTTCACCTTTTCAAAAATTTGGTCACCTGACAATGTAGGTGGAGCTTTACGTTGTTCGGTGTCTCCATTGAATGCTTTTCTCCATCCATGGTAGTGATGTTTATAGTTTAAGAATCTACGATGACCGAGAAAGATATTCTTCTGATAAAGGTCCAATCGCGTCGTACCGGTTCCATCTTCACAAACAGGACACACTTTTTGACCTTTAATGTTATACCCTGATAGATTCCCATATACTGGAAAATCATTAATTGTGCCAAATAACATCACCCTAAAATTGAAACTTTTTTTCCTATATCCACCATAAACCTCCAAATTATTCTTCCACAAAATCTTTAAATCTTCGATCAAAGGTGTCAAGTATACGTCAATGTCATTCCCTGTTTGTTTAGGACCAGAAATTAACATAGATAACATCATGTACTTACACTTCATACATAGCCATGAAGGTAGCTTATAAATAATAAGAATCGTAGGCCATGTGGTATGTGAGATACTTTGAAGACCATGTGGATTCATTCCATCCGTAGATAATGCCAAGTGAAGGTTTCTTGCTTCTTCTCCAAAATCAGAAAAATCATTATCAATTTTCAACCACTGTGGTGAATCTTCTGGATGTCAATACTTTCAATCAATAATTATTTCATCTTCATCACAAGTCAAGTGTCTTACATCGGTTTCACTACGAAACATGCGTCTAAATCTCAGAATTATAGGAAAATACCATACGACTTTTGCTGGAGACAAATTTTTCTTATATCGAGATAAACCACATTTAGGGCACTCATTTAACGATGCATATTCGTTTCGAAACAAAATGAAATCATTTGGAAAAGCATGTATCTTATTATAGCTCATGAAAATAGAGCACAACATTTTTTTGGCCTCATAGGTTCGATTAGGAAGAACATTATCCTCCAGAAGCATATCTCTCATAATGCCTAATAACTCTGAAACTTTTATCCGACCATCCATTGCCCGCCTTTAAGTTGTACAACTTTAATACCGCAAACACTCTTATGAATTTAGTGCAACCTTTATACAACTGGTTCTTTGCATCGCTTACCAACCTCTCAAACATTTTGGGACAATCCCGAAGATCTTCTTCAAGTGCTTCTATAATCTCTTCGACTCGATCACAATCATATGTATCTGTGCCATTGTCGTCTGAAGCATATGTCGTACTATTCTCTGGTTCAACATTCTCGTTACTTTTCTCAACATGGAATATCTAACGTGTGTAACTTTGATCAACTCCAAGCCTCAATAAATTTGATTGCAACCCAACTGCGTCAACCCGACCCACAAAACAACAACTTAAGCAAGGACATTTCATTCGATTGGCGTCTTCGGCGTGTTTAACAACAAACTTAACGAATTCTAATACCCCATTCTCGTACTCTTTGTACAATCGATTGACAGACATCCATTTTTTATCCATGGTTTTACTACTAAGTAGCCCAAACAAAAACAATATTTAAAAAAAAGGACAGAGACTAAAAAGCTTAATACCAATTAGGCATATTCATCAAAAACCAAAATACTATAATTATTCAAGCAACTATAGCAAATTAAAAGAACAACTAAATACCTGTAGAGAAGTCAATAACTTCTGAAACCACACACTGTAATATTCTTGGAAAGGCTCAGAAACTCTGATATTCACAAGCAACCTATATAAATGATCAATTAATTTCATTATAATAAAAAAACTATAGATTAAGAATTACATTAGAATATTTATACAACATTAAACATATATGTATATACTATTAAATAATCACTATTATTCTTTTTAACATATATTTTACTAATAAAACAATATTAAACATATATATTTAATATATATTAAACAATATTTTTAACATATATTATCGTTTCTGTTCTATATTATCACTAATATTTATATTATCGTTTCAAATTTAAATTATCATCAAATAATCACTTATATTATCAACTTTACACCATCAACTATATGAGTTCTTTCAATTCCATTTTCAACTATATGTGAAGTGATTTCAATTTCAACACTATAAGTGTTATTACGACAACCTCTCAAACCAAAATGTATAGCTCGATTAATTGTATAGAAATATATTTTCTCTCAATCAATACATGCAATATTTGTTGCGACATTTACACAAATACCTCACATACAAAACTCATTGTGACATTTTCACAAACACCTTACATGCAAAAACCACATGTCACACAAAACACAAAATAATTCAACATTATCAACACTAAATCAACACTAAATCAAAACTATCAACCAAACCAAATGCAATATTATATATCAATATCATCAAATATATAAAAAATCATACCCAAAGGAGAAGAGAACCTTGGTTGTGAATGGAAGAAAGAATGAAACAGTCTTGAATGGAAGAAGGATAAGAACCTTGAAGAAAGGATGCAAATATTTTGTCAAGAATCAAACGAAAATAGCTCTTGAAAAAGGATTTTGTTCGTTACTGTGTTTTTGTGTGAAAATGGGTTTTGGCAAAATAATAACGTTACTGTAATAGAAATGTTGGGCGCATGTTTTATTTTTTTTATAACATGACTTTAGGAAGCACTTTGAGAAAGTGCTGCTTAATCCCACCCTTAGCCAGCGCTTGTAGTAGAAAGCGCTGCTTAATCCCCCCCTTTAGGCAGCGCTTCTCCAAAGCGCTACAGTACCTACCCCCTTTAGCAACTCTTTATAAATTCACATTAACCCCTTTTAGGCAGCGCTTTCACAAACCGCTGCTTAAGCCCACCCTTTAGGCAGCGCTTCAGTACCTACCCCCCTTTAGCAAAACTTTCTCAAATCATATTCACCCCCTTAGGCAGCGCTTTTTTAGAAATCGTTGTCTAAGATATACGACAAAATTTTCGTGTTTTTTAAATACAGTTTTAACAGCGCTTTTGAAAAGAAGCGCTTCCTTAGGTGTGCTGTCTAAAATTATTTTTGGCATAGTGAGATTTGTCCGTAACTTTGAATTGGTATCTTGATAAGGTTGCGGTTAACTCATATACTTTATCTAATTGACATGAGAACTTTGTTCTCTGCACGAGTCAATAGCAGTTTGAGAATAGTGACCTTGTTTTTAGGATGTAGTGTTTTTGGTGCTTTTTTTTAAGGACCTTTTTTAGTTTATGGTGGTTTGTGTGAGCTAAGATATAAACTTTTGTACCTCTACTTTAGTATGTATATATTGCTTTAATTATTTTCTGTTTGTTTTTCATTGTTGATTTAATACATCTTTTATTAATCACGCCCCCTTCCTTTATTTATATCAATGAATGGAGAAGTTGTACTAAAACAATCATCTTCTTTCTGTTTAATGTGAATAAAAATTCTCTATCTTCATGTTAGTATGTAACATTTTGAATTTTTGGGTGTGAAATAGAAACTTAATTGTTTGTTTAATTAAATAAATTTGATCGCAGTATTCCTGATGTATGTATCGATAACACCGAGGCCTAAAGTCAAATGCTGAAAAACTTGATCCAAATCTTCTCTACGAATTGCTTCCATGTATTCATAACAAAAAATGTCCTCCGACATAGGTATAAGACGTGTACCATAAATTGGAATATCTGTTATTCCTATATATGTCCGAAGGCACGACCTATACTGAGAAGTAGGTTTTTGGTAGCCGCGGTCTTCTTACCCCTACTGAATTGTTTAATCTCTTTAGCATGCATCTAAATATCATATAATTAGTTAGGAGAAGTATAAGATCATTCTATGCATAAATATCATATAATTATGTTATACCTCTTTTTTTGATGCAACTGACTCGGTTTTCTGCATCATCCCCTTATCTTTTGATTTGGGTTTTGTAGGAGTCTAACATTACCATGTAAAAAAATGTACGTAAAATGCTCGTAAAAACTTTGAATACTCAAAGGTTCATAATGGTTTCAAGCATACCTCATCATCTACGCGAATGAGGCTTGACAACCATGCAACATACGCACCTACTACCTCCCCCACCAATGTTGCATCTGAAACATCGTCTGGTATTGGTAATCACGCACCCCCTATAAAGCAATATCAATTGATATCTTCAAATATCCAGCAGAGAGCGGTTTATGGTGAAGTACTTCTCCCAAAGTATCATGCACTTTCCCCTTGCCAACCATACGATAATTCGCTGACGATAAATAGAGTTGACAGGGTGAAATGCCCTAAAACCAATAATAAATATGACATTGTTAATATGTATATATATATAAATTTCAATTAAATAAATTACACTAATTTAATTTCATAATGATATATATATATATATATATATATATATATATATATATATATATATATATATATATATATATATATATATATATAATTACCTCGGGAATATTCGGTTGAAAATTACAATTTACACTAGCTTTGTCACTAGTATCTTTAAAACCTGAAGCTTCCCTTTCTGATTGATCTCTTTATCTTTCCTTTCTCAACTCACAAACTTCAGCTTCTAATGCTAGCAACTTTGCCAGCATTTCTTTATTGCTAGGTGTTGTACCCCAAAATTTGCCCTCGCATTTTTTCCAAGAAATCTCAGCTTCAAGCCTTTCCTGATTTTTCAAACTGACTCAAGAATCGGACAAACGGACTTTACTTGCCAGTCAAGTGAAATTAGGGTTTTTACTGATTTTCAGGACTCTGGATTGTTTCATAGTCGGCTTAGGGTTTTGGATGATTTTTGGTTCAATTTTGATCAGGCGAGCGTTATTTGGCATTTAATCAGGAATTAAGGTTTTATGGGCATATTCTCAGAAGGATTTAAATTCCACAGCACTTGGCAGTTTTTCCGAGATTCGGGTTAAATTCGCATTGTTTTGATACAGTTGGTTTGAATTCACGTTGGTTTGTTTGAGCCAGTCAAAAGAAATAGGCAGTTTGGATCTACAGTGCTTGGTAAGAAATCAATAAGAAAGGATTGCGTCTGATCAGTTTTTGTGTTCGACTGTGCGTTGCTTTGAATGATGGAGACGTCAAGTTCATTTATTTTGATCAACAAGGTTTAGTTGATTATTTATGGTTCTAAGAATTAAATATTTGAAATTTAAACTTTCATTTTATTTAATTTAAGGAATTATAAATAACAAGTAAACAATTAAAGAAAAGGAATTGAAAAGAGTTAAATGAATCAATGGAATTTTTATTTCATATTTAATAGTTGTTACAATTATTATTTGGATACAAGTATTTATTACGAAGTATTTAAAATAATAATGGTTTACAAATAATTAAATTGAAAATAAAAATTATCCTATTTTTTCTAAACATTTTCTAAGTCCCTAATCTCTTCATTCTTCACTCCGCTCCGGTGTTCCATTATTCATCTGCAAAAAGAAAAGAGAAAGTCAGAAAGCAGTTAAATTGGAAAAGACAGTTAAAATTAGACTCATCATTAAGGGCCACTGACTGGGATCAGTTAACCCTCTCTGCAAATCACGGGATTTTTCCCAGTTCACAGAGAGGGAAGAATTTTTATGCAAAGTTGAAAAAATGCAAATGTCAAAATGCATAGAATATCAAACTGCATAGTTTCAAAATCTCAAACTTCAAATTCAAACCAAACTGAAAAAGTCCAAGTTACAACTTTCTATCAAAAGCCAAAAGTGCAACTTACTGTCAAAAATGCAAAATCCACTCAAGGCTGTCAAAAAAGGATTTGACAAAGATATGGAAGATATCACAAAGTACCAAAGCTGTCAAAAGGAGATAAAGAATATGCAGAAGTAATGTGTTATGCAAGCTAACTCTAAATCATCATTTCCCATCAAGTGACCCTTTCAGAAAATAGTACAGAATAAATCATATAATAATACTCAACTGTACTATAGAGAGAGAAAAAGAGGAGATAGAAGCAGGTTTTTCAGGCTTAGGCAGGATAGGCAGAAGATACAAGAAAAGATATACAAAAGAGAACAGAGTTCAGCAGGAAAAAGAGAGAGAAAAAGATACAAACTCAAAAAGCCTGAAGCCTCACATTTGTTGTCAAGGTCAAACTTACAAAAACACCACAACCCTGCCTCAACATACAAGCTATACACATAGAAACCAAGCATAACCTGTATATACAAAACTCAAGCCATAAAACCTGTTGGAGTAAAAACCTGCAAGAGCCTTAACCACGAACCCAAACCTGTAACTATGCATTAAACCTCCAGCCCATATACCTGCTAAGCATTCAAACTTGAAACCAAAAACACATCTCAAAACTCAGAACCTGATATCAAAGAGCCAAAACATCAAAAATCATCCAAAACCTGATATGCCAAACCTGAACAACCATATCAGCTTAACCAAAAACATATACAAACACATAAACTGAACTACCATACCAGAGGCCTAACCATCAAAACCTGGCCTAGCCTTCAAACCTGATAAACCCATACCACCTGCATAAGTCCAAACCTGAAGCACAACTTGCCTACAACATTAACCATGGCCTAAAACCATAACCTTTTGTCCATACAATCAAAGCCAAAGCCAGTTACCATAGGCAAACACATCCAAAGGCGAAGTGGGCAATAGAGAAGAGGAAAGAAGTGAACTCAGAAGCTTTTCATCATAAGCAAAACACTATTTCCAAACCCAAACATAAAACCCTCAGAACTCTGAGCTCATCACAGGGTAGGAGATCAAACACTAAAAGCATATCAATCTCAAAGGGCCAGCAACAACACTCAAGTCAACATAATCAACATAAACAGGCATACAGCAACACGAAGGGACAGAAGAGAAGAAGAAAGAAGAGAAAGGTTTTTCAGTTCAGAATCATCACCAAAACCCAATAAGCAGGCAAAGTAGATAAAGAGATACAGAAGTACCAAGTGTCTTCCCAAAGCCAGCTTCATCGTACAAGCCCTCCAGCGCTGAGCCTCCTGAGCACCCTCCTCCTCTTTCTTCCATACATCCAGGTAGTCTTCCCTCCTCTCTTAATTTTACCACATGCCTCAAGAACACGACAGTAAATTGGAGTAAGAGCCAATAATCAAAAATCACAAACACACAAAAATCGTAAAAACCCTAACGAAATTAGGAGAGCATTCGTACCTTAGATCGATCGCCTTGATGACGTCGTTGGGAGGAGAAAGAGGTGGAGGTCGCTGGTAGCTTAGGCGGAGAGACTTTGTCCAGTAGCCACGGCAGAGAAGAACGATGAACCTCAGTGAACGGCGCGCTACGAACCCTAAGCCTTTTGTCCTAACTAAATGAAAACCTGAAACCCTAAATTATTCTGACCCCCAAACGGGCCTTGCCCGTTCTGCATTGACCAAAGCCCATTAAAATTTTCACTTCTTTAACAAAGCATTTTATTTAACACTAACCTCTTGTCTTTATATTATATAAACATTTTTTTATTACAAAATCATAAATAATAATAAATACATTTTTCATATCATATACTTAAAATTGAAAATGACTTTCTATTCTTTTAATTGAAATATACTTTGTACATAAAAATTTAAAAATACTTTTTTTAACATACATAATTTAATTTTGGACATTTATTACTTTTTGTACATAATAATGAAAAATACCCTTTTTTGAATATGCATAATTCAATTCTTGACATTTAAATATTTTTGTACATAATACATGAAAATATACTTTTTATACATAATATTTTCTTTTCTCAAAACATCATTTCACAATTTAATTAAAACTTGAGCATTTAATTTAAAACACTTTTTCTTTTATACATATTAAAAATATACAAATCAAAGATTCCTTAAAACACATATCTAGGTCAAATACCCTAATCTCGCCTTAATTCCATATTGTCGCACTTGTAAATATCCACATACACATATACTTGTACACTTACAATATATTTCACATCATCCACTTACACAATGCAAATCCATTCACATTGCCCTATACACATTTGATTATCTTATATTTGTATATTCGATATTTACATTTGATTGCGAATTCGATTTGGTTGTAACTTATTGGATACTATAAGTCTCATCCCCATTCATACACTTGTACCCCCACTCCCGGATACTATTTTGTAATAGCGTAGATTTTACATTCCGCAATTTACAGTTTTCCAATTATACCATGGTTAGACCTAGGGTTTGCATGTACATAAAATCAAACGCTAGATAACCTAATACAAGACAAATACATGTAATCAATACACAATCACACTTGCACCCCCTAGGGTAATCCCACATGTTGCCTTCCAAAATGGGCCATGCTTGCACGTCGAGTATCTTTGGCAAAACAAAATCAAATGATCATAAGTCTCAAAGTGTTGCCTAAACGGAATGATCATAGTCCCTTCAAAGCAAATTGCCAAAGACACTTGGCATCATTGCATTCATGGTCCATACGATGACCCGTGCCCATCCCGAATAAACTTCCTAAACGCAAGATTGTCCATCAAATTCAATGGTGGAACAAAATTGTTAAAAAGGGTTAAAACATAACAAAAACCTTTGAGTACAATAGGGTAGACAAAACTCTTAGTTACTTGAGATCAACTTGCAAAAACACTTACCTTCTTTTCAAAAACCACAATCCACCACACTTTCAAACAAACTCTCAAAAACATTTGAAAACATCTTTTCGAAAAGATCCACACTTTTGTAAAATACTCAATCACGAGTCAAATACATTAGTTGCCTAAGACAAGGCATCTTCTTCAAAAAACATTTTCAAAAGCACCCACACACACACCATTTTCAAGCAATCGAAAAACAAGGCAAGTGATCTAAAAAACCAAGTAACTAAGAGCCCATGGATAACCATGGATGAAAAAGGTGCTAATACCTTCCCTTTTCATAATCTACCCCCCGAACCCAAGAAAAATCTCAAAAGGTTTTTGCTGTGCTTTTTTAACCTTTCCTTTAGGATAAAATAAAAAGTCGATGGCGACTCTTGCTCAACCGCACAAGTGCGAATACGAACGCAAAACACTAGTCAGTTCTCCCACCGTATCACAGAACTGGCGACTCTGCTGGGGAGATACTTAAAAGTGGGGTTACCTTAGGGTTTAGATCACCTTTGTTTTCAATTGATTGCTTTGTTTGCTTTTACATTTGTGGGCTTTGTATCGGAGTTTTATAGATCCTAACCCGGATCTGGGGATACCTTCTTAGAAAGTAGCAACAAGGCTGTGAGGGAACTGTGCGGGGTATACCGACATGGTTGAAGCAGTCTGCTACGTTGATGTGGCACTTCGGTGTGTACCCGTAACCCTTGAGTTCAGTCAAGGAGAGTACGGGGCCGCCGCGTGGTGTCGTGAAGCATCAACTGACCTTAGGAACCTTAATTGAACCATCTTGGCCTTTTTAGGGTAGTGAGATAACTGACTTTGGTGCAGTCCGAGGTTGGTTGATACTCGATACTACACTCAATTGAGGGTTGCTTTCCTGGGATATTTCGGTTGCCAGTTCAGTGGCTAAATCGAAACGATGAACAATGAAAGTAATCCAGTGATATTGGGACCCTTAGAACCCGGTTACTTCTAATAGGACAGGTTGAGCCCACCAACTTCAAGAGGGTAGTACCCAGACCCCATGCAAGCCTAAACCTAAGGACTTGTTTGATGTGTGTGAATATGTTTGCCTGTATATACACTCACTTGCTTTCCGCATACATGTGCATAACATCATGACATCATACCATAGTGTTGTACCCCAAAATTTGCCCTCCCATATTCTCCAAGAAATTGCCAAGTCAAGCTGCAAAATTCCCCAAGGGTTGCACAGTGCAAAGATCTCCTATACAGCCAAAACTAGGGTTTGTGTTCTGATCAAGAAAAGGAAGTTTTCAAAGGCCCAATTAAGTCTCACATGCCTACAAATATGGTCAAGCATCCTCATATCAAGTTTCAAGGCATTCAGCTCAAAATTGCACAGTCAAAACCCTAAATTGCACTACAGTCAACTGTAGGGGCAAAATGGTCATTTGACAGTCAAAAGTTCAAATTTTTGGTCAACATATCATTTTGAAGCCACAAACATCATTTGATCAATGCTTGATCATGATTCTAAAAATTTGGCTCAGAAAATCATCAAGATGCAAAAGTTTCCTTATTTGGACAGCTGAAAAAGTCAACTGAAATTGACCAGGGCATAACTTTCACATGGATTATCAGAAAAATTCCATCCAAAGCTCATTTTGAAGAGAAAGACATTTCCTACAACTCATCTTCATACTTCAAGTCCAAGAAATGCTCTCACAAAAAGTTATCAATTTCAACATTATAGGTCATTTTCAAAAGTCAACAAAAAGGGACTTTAAGTCAAAGGCCATAACTTGAGATTGGTACATCAAAATGACATGGGACCAAAGGCATTGGTTAGAGGACTCAAATACATTTCCAAAATGTCCAAGAACATGAGAAAAGCTTAAAAATTGAGCAAGTTATGCCTTGTGGAAGTTGGGAAATTTTTGGATATTTTGAAAAGTCAACTTTGATCCAAATGGTC
This sequence comes from Vicia faba, assembly GCA_948472305.1. Taxonomy (NCBI): domain Eukaryota; kingdom Viridiplantae; phylum Streptophyta; class Magnoliopsida; order Fabales; family Fabaceae; genus Vicia; species Vicia faba. The sequence continues at coordinate 355,065,604 of OX451740.1, read as the reverse complement.
TAAAAATGCTAATGGGCCCATTTTTCTTCCATGATTCATCATTCCAAGCATATGCACGACCACTTGGCCCAAAGGGAAGTATTTTCTCATTTTTTATTTATTTATTTGAATTATTATTAATATTAATTCATTTAAATCATTTAAATATGTGGAAAATATATAACTTGACCTAAAAAAATCTTTTCATGCATGTTTGCCATCAAGATTTCGTGCATAGGCTAATTAGGAAAGAATTGGACTGATTGGCATGATTTGAACAAAGAACACATGAAAAAAAGATATGAAAAGATCTTTAAAATCAAATTTTCAAAAACCATCAATGCCATGGATTTTATTGAATTTTGTTAACCTAATGCCTTCACTACATAATCAGAAACATAACCCTAATGCCCATGGAGACTGAAAGCTGCGCAAGAAATACATTTGCAAACTTGAAAAAATTGCCATAAAACTCAAATCTGAAAACGTTGTTAGGGGGCGAGTCAAGACACGAAATTCATTCCAATAGCTTCCTAGGACATCACTGAGCACAACTGGATAGGTTTCCATACGCATAGCCTTCGGAATTGGTATACAGAAACCAAGTTTCTTCTTATTTTTCTTGTAATCGTATTTTGATATTCAAGCATTTTTACTGCATTTTTTCCATGGATTCATACTTATTAGATCATCCTAGAACTAACCACATGATTTAATTGAATTCTTATGCACTATTGGAGAATCTGCCATTGATACTTCTTAGGGTTTACAGAGCTTCAATTTAGGGTCTTTCGTTTAAAGAAAAATTGGCATCCAAGACTTGTATCATTGAATCAAGCGTTGTTGGACGATCATGAAACAATCCTCGCGCCTAATTTATGTTCAATGAGGACCTAATCGCTATTTCTTGGAAACCGGCCTAAGGCAACGCGTTTAAAACCGTTGCTCAATGTTTTAGTTTCAGGGAAAAGAGGAAGAAGACCTCGTGGCAAAGCATGATTCGTTGGTTTAAAAGTTCGCGCGTTTTCCAGCACTGACCTTGTTTTTCTTTTATATTATTTGCTCATTTATTATATAACAAAGGCGTGTAGTGGCTCAGCTGGCCAGGTGTGATGTTGGTAACCCCCATGACCTGGGTTCAAGTCCCAGGTCTTGCATATTTCAATATTGTTTTTCTATGTGAATTCCTATGCAGCATTTACACTGAAGCGCATGATGCACCATCATAATCAAGACGTCCACGTGCCCCTGATGACCAAACCAAAGGCACAGATCTAAGGAGCACGCTGTACCCTAGTCCACGCTCCAGCATACGATTCAAAAAGTCAAACGGACTCAGGATATTTTGGGCCAGATTATTCAAAACTATACCTCCATATTGGGACTTCCACCCCCCCTGGTTTGCAAATTTTCTTCATATTGTATTATTTTCTAATTATTGTTTTGTTTATTGTTTTGATTCAATTAATTATTTTTATCAAATATAGAAAATATCTAAAAATCAGAAAAGACAAAAAAACATAATAAACATTTTTATTTTTATATTTTTTATAAATAAATTCATATGTAATTATTTAGTTTTAATTAGGGTTTTGCAATATTAATTCTTTTCATGAAAAATCTAAATTAAGTTTAATAAGTGTTTTATCCTTTTAATTTTTCCTTTTTTTTATTCTAATATTATTTATTTATTTACTTTCATAATTAAATCGTACATAAAAGAATTTAGGTTATATTTCAATATTTTCATAATAAATTTAAAAACCATTAGAATTAGGGTTAGTTAATTTTGATTAATGCTTTTTTCTATTAAATCTTAAAAAACATAAAAAATACCAAAATACATTTTCTTTTAATTTTAATTTTAATTCCTTATTAATTTTAATTTTGCAAAAGGGTCCAACGCCCATATTTTTAATTGATTAATTTCGCATGTTTATTTTATGTCATTTAAATAATTATGTACCTCTCCCAAAGAGTTGTAACTTAAACTTCTCGCACTTTTCAATTTCTTTAATTTATTTACTTTTCTGTCAAATCGGGTCCGGTTTAATTTTGGCGATGTGGACCCGCGCCATTTGTAATAGCTTTAGAATTTACTTTTCCGCACTCTTTTAACTGTTAACAAAAAAGCATGCAAGAATGAATGGACTTAAATAAAATCAAGCGTAGATCACAATGAACATGACAAGACAAATGCAAATGAAAACGACACACAAATCGCACACACCACCCTTAGGGTACGCCTCACTGTTGCCTTGCCTCGAAAGGTGATCGTCGAGTAGAGGATGTCTTAGTAAGTCCTCATGATCCGGGAACCTGGCATGAGGGTAGCTTCTAAGGTGTCTTCCTATTGCTCTGGTGATCACCATGTCCCGAACCTCGAATTGACCCGAATACCTCCAACGGTGGTGCTACCTACCTCTCAATGGTGGGATGGCACTACTTTAAAGGACATTTACACAGACGAATTCCTTAGGGTAGGTAGGTTCTCGTAGATACTTGCTCTCTTCAAAAACAAACAAAAATCTTTTCACACCGACACTTTTCAAAAGCTTTCAAAGCAATTTTTTCAAACACTCTGACGTACGAGTCGAACTGAAATTTTTCAAAGAAACTTTTCAAAACCCACATTGAAAAGCAAACAAACCTTTTTGAAAACACAAATGAGCAAGTATCTAAGAGCCCATGGATAACCATGGATAGAAAGGGTGCTAACACCTTCCCTTTCTATAACCTACCTCCCGAACCGAGAGCAATCTCTTTAAGGAATTTTTCTGTGCTTTTGTCCTTTCCATTTGGAGAAAATAAAAGACGGTGGCGACTCTTGCTTCCGCGAAATTTCGCGAACCAGCGTTAAACAGTCAGTTCCAGATCCACCGATCACAGAACTGGCGACTCTGCTGGGGAATAAACTTATAAAGTGAGGTGTACCTTAGGGCTAGTTCATAACTGTGTTTTCAATTGTACTGATTTGCTTGCTTTACTATTGTGGGTTGCATCGGAGTTACATAGATCCTAACCCGGATCTGGGGTTACCCTGTTTAGGTAGCATAAGCTGTGAGGGACCTGTCTGGCGTATACCGACATGGGTGAAGCAGTGGCTACGTTGGTGTGGCGCCTTGGTCTGTACCGATATCCCTCGTGTTGAAACGGGGAGAATATGGGTCTTCTGAGGAGTCATTAAGCACCAACAGACCTTAGAACCTTAATTGACACAACTTGGCCATTAGAATAGTAGTAGTATGCTACGCCCATTGAGGCTAAACTCTCGTGATGGTTCTGGCCGCAAGAAAAGATTGCGATGCTGGAGTTATGACCGATTGAGGGTAGTCAATGATATTGGGATCCTCTGAGAACCCGGTTACTTTGATAGGACAGGTATGAACCAACAAACTGAAAGAGGGTAATACCTAGACCTCATGCTGGCCTAAACTCTAAGGGCTCTTTTGTGTGACTTGCGTGCCTTCGTACTTGCCTACTTGCATGCTTTATCTAACACATAAGCTACTTGCAGGTTTTGTTTATAGTCCTTAACTGGGACTCATAACAGGGTTTACTAGGTCTCTTGCAGGTTTTGTTTATTGTCCTTAATTGGGACTCATAACAAAGTTTACTGAATTTCTTGCAGGTTTTGTTTATAGTTCTTAATTGGGACTCATAACAGGGCGTACTAAGTTCTTGCAGGTTTTGTTTGTAGTCCTTAATTGGGACTCATAACAGGGTATTAAATTTCTTGCAGAGTTGTTTATAGTCCTTAATTGGGACTCATAACAGGGTTACTCACATTACCCCATGCATAGCATGACATCATACCATTGCATACCATTGCATACATCCTAACCCGTTTCAAAGATCTCAAGGGCTTGTGATGCAGGTTATGATAAATCAAACATCTAGCCGGGGGAAAAGAGGATTTATTTTCCTCTAGCCAAGGTTGTCAGGGGCTATGACCCACTGGATATGGTGAGCCTTTGACCCTTGAAGAAGGGCTCTCTACAACAGGAAGTTCCTTCAATCAAGTTGCCGGTTTCCAACTCTAACAAGTCTCTCTGTTTACCCTGCGAGGTCCTTGAAAGCATTGCATGCATGTCATACACATCATTGCATTACAGGTATCCCTTTTGCAGGTCACTTACCTTTCTCGCTGTTTATTTCAGCAATGGCCTCACAACAAGATAACCAGGACCTTCACGCTCAAGAGTCTCAGTTCAGGGAAATCTTCCTAGGTCAATCCAAGGGGCAGGAAGAGTTGAGGGCACTCCTCATGGGGAATCTGATCAAAAAAAGTCCTGAAGATGACAAGGACGAACAGCTGAAACGTCTACAAGCTGAGGTAGACACATTGAAAACTCAGATGCTGGGGCAAAGGGCCCTCATTCAAGGTTTAGCTCAGGAGCAAGGAGAGCTGAGAGCCATGGTCAGTCAGCTTCCTCAAGGCATGAAGCAACCAGCCCAAATCAGGGACCAGGTCATGGAACAGCTCCCAAGAGGGCAAAGGTCGGGTCCAGTGAATAGACCTCTCCGAGTTGCTACTACTTCACAGGTTCAACAACGACCTCGCCAGAAACAGCGGGTTGATCAGAACAGGTCGGACGAGCCTAAGAGACAATTCACCAATATCAACATGCCATGGTCACGAGCCTCGCAACACATGTTAAGGATGAACCTGATTGCGGTGATCAACCCTCCTGCAAATCCAAAGACCTCCTCTCCAAGCTATAACCCAGAAGCAAGGTGCGCTTACCATTCTGGTAGCCCGGGGCACGATACTGAGGATTGTTGGGCGCTGAAGTACAAGATTCAAGGCATGATCGACGCTGGAGAGATTCAGTTTGAAGTACCCGAGACTCCCACCGTGATCACTGCTCCCGTGCCAAAACATGGCTAGGATAGAAATCACTTTTTGTTCATTCGAATTCAAGTTGTGATTTTCTTTTGTTTAAACATTTATTCATGTTAAAACATTGTTATTCCATTAATGCATCGCTTATGTCTATTTTTGAATCAATATATTCGCATTCACTATATGCAAACTGTTTTCATATTTTTTCTGATGTCAACTCTTGATCTTAAATAATTCTAAGCCTCTTGAGGGAGGATGACGAAAACGATACCATGATCGCTACAGTATTGCTTTTGAACAGACCCCGCTGATGAGGTACAGGCATTGTTTCAAATCCTAAACACTGGAGTTATAAGGAAGATGATCCCTCGTCAACCCCTTCGAGCCAAAGAAGTAGGAGTTTTATTTTCGAAAATCAAAACCCTTAATCATAACCTGGGGCAGGGTAGTCTCTCAGTTGATCCAAGTGCATAACGAATGGCACCAAAAAGTCTTTACAAAACGAAGAAAGACAATGATGGTTCCGAACAATCATAGGGACAGGCAGTCATGATCAAAAAAATTATCATAAACGAAAAGCCCAAGAAGTCAAAACCTATAAAAAGGGACTTATAAAACTGGGGCATCCCGCTGACTGTAATTCCAAAAAAGGAAACAGTTCAGGCAAAAAAGAAAGGGATAACGAAATCAAAAAAAAAAAAAGAGAAAGAGGTCATACAAATCCTCAACAAAAAGAAAATGACTGCCTATTCAAAATAAGTTATCAATATCCGAACCATCACTGGAACATCAGAGCAAAAACTCAAACAAGGTCTAACGCACGATCAACTGAGTTTAGGTTTGGAGAACATCACGAAGAGCGGGTGGGTACAAATAAAATTTGAGCCTTTATCCTTTGTTTCTTAAGCTGTGAACCAGGCCACGTTATAACCCTTAAAAGTCCTAGCTGAAGCATGGGTTAGTTCGAAAGCATACTGTTACGAAAGGTATCCTGACTCCTTAAGGCCTACGGTAAATACGGAGTTGACATCATGTTTTACAAACATTCGCTTGTTTTATGAAAAAGAATGCATTTTCAAAAATCTTCAAGACAGACATAGGCTTTGCATTTTTAACATAACTTTGTTTGCATATGATTTTTTGTTTGAACAGCAGGGAAATTCGCACGAGAAATACCTAGTGAACAAAAGCACTTCCAACCAAGGGGCAGACATGATCATGGTCCATCATCTGGGGCAGTCCAATCAAGATTCAGAGAATCTCTCAAAGGCCAAATAGCCTGGGGCAAATCTTCGTCTGAGTCGCTTGGGGCACTCCAACAACGAATCTGACCTGATCAAATACCTTCGGGTGGCATGACCAAGCCAACAGGGGCAACTCCCTACATTCTAAGAGCATGGACATAGTCGAAAAGATACTACGCAAAATCAAAGACCCGCTAGGTCGACGTACCTAGGCAAAAATAAGGGCTTCCCGGCGAACCAAAAGGGTTCGGGAAAAATGAAGGGATGAAATGAAAAAAATCTGTACACTCGGCAAGTCGAAAACCTGAAAAGGCGGCTTGGGCAAAAATGGGTATCCCGGTGGACTGAAAACCCGAAAGGGCGGTCCAGGCAAAAGTTAGGGATCAAAGCGTACGACTATGTCCTGTCATCTTGTCACCTGCCTACCAGAAGAAGGTTTGACCCTCAACAATTATCAGCATCCCACAGGTGCCTCCCCCATAGAAACAGGGGCAATAACGGGTGGTTTAAGCAATCTGATTGTTTCCGTCCTCCAAAGTACCAAGGTAGGCTCAGCTAAAGAACGTAACCGGCATATCTTAATTCCCCATATAGTGAGCCAGCAAGTTAGTATACTCCCCCCAAGCAAAGCTACAGTCAGCCTTAAGGAAAGTTGGGTATCCCCCAGCAGATATCAACATTCCCCGACAGTCTTGGTCTAAAGATTGTTCCCCGGTGGTACATCAACATTCAAAGGAATCACTTCCCCAGCATATCAAAACTTCCCCAGGAAAGATGGAGTCCATATCCCCAAGCAGTAAGCTTATCCCCAGTAAGATTCTGGAAGCTTACCCCCCCTCGCAGAGCACGAACGCGTCGTCCGGCTTGATTTAAAGAGTTATTTCCTCAACAGGATATAACTGGGTTATCCTCATCCAAAAGCCCCGGAAAGAGCGTCCTCGACGAAGCTTCCTTATCCCCAGCGAAGTCTATTAACGCTTCCAACTCAACAAGGGTATCCCTAGCAAATTATTATCAACAATTCAGCAAAGTACCTCTCTCCCCACAGAGTATTACTTCCCAGCATGGTCGCTAGAGTATCTTTTCTCCCCGCAGAATCTTCCATTTGCCAAGTTTATTCCACAACGGAGTCATCTTCTCCTACCGGTATTCTTGCAACTATCATCCCTAGCGGAAGCAAAATCTATTCTTCAGCATCAGCCCAGGATATGACTTCCCGGCACCCGTCAAGGATTTACTTTCCTAGACGAAAAACACATACATAAACATCACATACATCACCATAGCATACATAACGCATCGTATCATACAAATCTCATTTATGCTGAGAACATCATTGCTTGATCCATATCATGCATTGCATATGACTGACCTTTACCTTTCAGGAAAGATGCAGTTGAAATGCCCAATCATATTTCAAAGCCTTCTCTAGTCCAGCTAAATCGACTCCCAACAGATTTTTCTGATGAAGACTCAGTAGAAGTTATCCCTATGGTTCCCTCTCCGACGGTGTGTGAGGTGGTAAGTCCTTTTCAGATGTTTCCCTCGCCGACGATGAGTGTGAGGTGATAGTCTCTTATGGTCCCCTCTCCGACAAGTGCGTGAGGTGGTAATTCCTTTTTCAGATGTTTCCCTCTCCGACGATGAGTGTGAGGTGATAGTATCCTATGGTCCCCTCTCCGACAAGTGCGTGAGGTGGTAATTCCTTTTTCAGATGTTTCCCTCTCCGACGATGAGTGTGAGGTGATAGTCTCCTATGGTCCCCTCTCCGACAAGTGCGTGAGGTGGTAATTCCTTTTTCAGATGTTTCCCTCTCCGACGATGAGTGTGAGGTGATAGTCTCCTATGGGCCCCTCTCCAACAAGTGCGTGAGGTGGTAATTCCTTTTTCAGATGGTTCCCTCTCCGACAAGTGCGTGAGGTGGTAAGTCCTTTTTCAGATGTTTCCCTCTCCGACGGTGAGTGTGAGGTGATAGTCTCCTATGGTTCCCTCTCCAACGGCGAGTGAGGTGGTAAGTCCTTTTTCAGATGTTTCCCTCTCCGACGATGAGTGTGAGGTGATAGTCTCTTATGGTTCCCTCTCCGACGGTGTGTGAGGTGGTAAGTCCTTTTCAGATGTTTCCCTCTCCGACATTGAGTGAGGTGATCATTCCTTTCAGATTATAATTGCCTACGGTTCTCTTCCCAATACTGCGAAGATAATAATTCCCATCAAGATTTTCTCAACGAGCGTTGTTGAAGTTAAAGTCGCCCAAGGTTCTCTTACCATTCATGCTAAGGTAGTAACCATCCCTGGTTCATTCATCTCCGTTTGAAGCTCCAGACTCAGCTCCTGTAACCAGTCAGAACGCATCTTTACCAAGCATCTGAAAATTAGCTCCTGCAACGTGTCAGGTACTCATTTGTTCGTTTGCAGGTATGCAGGTTCTCGCTAAGGAATCTCCTACGCGATCAACATCCAGATGGCATTTATAAGCCCATCATCCTATCCAACAACCTCCCAGATGGCATCTATAAGCCCATCATCCTATCCAGCAATCTCTAAATGGCATCTATAAGCCCATTCCCCCATCGCACTGTTACTATGTGAGCGCAAATTTCTGGGCACTTTAGTGTTCAATCATCTTCTACCCTCGGATTACGAAAGGCACGTCAGCCAATCTGCATCCTCAGGTCTAAGAAGATTGAACAGGGGCAACTGTTGTACCCCAAAATTTGCCCTCCCATATTCTCCAAGAAATTGCCAAGTCAAGCTGCAAAATTCCCCAAGGGTTGCACAATGCAAAGATCTCCTATACAGCCAAAACTAGGGTTTGTGTTCTGATCAAGAAAAGGAAGTTTTCAAAGGCCCAATTAAGTCTCACATGCCTACAAATATGGTCAAGCATCCTCATATCAAGTTTCAAGGCATTCAGCTCAAAATTGCACAGTCAAAACCCTAAATTGCACTACAGTCAACTGTAGGGGCAAAATGGTCATTTGACAGTCAAAAGTTCAAATTTTTGGTCAACATATCATTTTGAAGCCACAAACATCATTTGATCAATGCTTGATCATGATTCTCAAAATTTGGCTCAGAAAATCATCAAGATGCAAAAGTTTCCTTATTTGGACAGTTGAAAAAGTCAACTGAAATTGACCAGGGCATAACTTTCACATGGATTATCAGAAAAATTCCATCCAAAGCTCATTTTGAAGAGAAAGACATTTCCTACAACTCATCTTCATACTTCAAGTCCAAGAAATGCTCTCACAAAAAGTTATCAATTTCAACATTATAGGTCATTTTCAAAAGTCAACAAAAAGGGACTTTAAGTCAAAGGCCATAACTTGAGATTGGTACATCAAAATGACATGGGACCAAAGGCATTGGTTAGAGGACTCAAAGACCTTTCCAAAATGTCCAAGAACATGAGAAAAGCTTAAAAATTGAGCAAGTTATGCCTTGTGGAAGTTGGGAAATTTTTGGATATTTTGAAAAGTCAACTTTGATCCAAATGGTCTAAAAATGCTAATGGGCCCATTTTTCTTCCATGATTCATCATTCCAAGCATATGCACGACCACTTGGCCCAAAGGGAAGTATTTTCTCATTTTTTATTTATTTATTTGAATTATTATTAATATTAATTCATTTAAATCATTTAAATATGTGGAAAATATATAACTTGACCTAAAAAAATCTTTTCATGCATGTTTGCCATCAAGATTTCGTGCATAGGCTAATTAGGAAAGAATTGGACTGATTGGCATGATTTGAACAAAGAACACATGAAAAAAAGATATGAAAAGATCTTTAAAATCAAATTTTCAAAAACCATCAATGCCATGGATTTTATTGAATTTTGTTAACCTAATGCCTTCACTACATAATCAGAAACATAACCCTAATGCCCATGGAGACTGAAAGCTGCGCAAGAAATACATTTGCAAACTTGAAAAAATTGCCATAAAACTCAAATCTGAAAACGTTGTTAGGGGGCGAGTCAAGACACGAAATTCATTCCAATAGCTTCCTAGGACATCACTGAGCACAACTGGATAGGTTTCCATACGCATAGCCTTCGGAATTGGTATACAGAAACCAAGTTTCTTCTTATTTTTCTTGTAATCGTATTTTGATATTCAAGCATTTTTACTGCATTTTTTCCATGGATTCATACTTATTAGATCATCCTAGAACTAACCACATGATTTAATTGAATTCTTATGCACTATTGGAGAATCTTCCATTGATACTTCTTAGGGTTTGCAGAGCTTCAATTTAGGGTCTTTCGTTTAAAGAAAAATTGGCATCCAAGACTTGTATCATTGAATCAAGCGTTGTTGGACGATCATGAAACAATCCTCGCGCCTAATTTATGTTCAATGAGGACCTAATCGCTATTTCTTGGAAACCGGCCTAAGGCAACGCGTTTAAAACCGTTGCTCAATGTTTTAGTTTCAGGGAAAAGAGGAAGAAGACCTCGTGGCAAAGCATGATTCGTTGGTTTAAAAGTTCGCGCGTTTTCCAGCACTGACCTTGTTTTTCTTTTATATTATTTGCTCATTTATTATATAACAAAGGCGTGTAGTGGCTCAGCTGGCCAGGTGTGATGTTGGTAACCCCCATGACCTGGGTTCAAGTCCCAGGTCTTGCATATTTCAATATTGTTTTTCTATGTGAATTCCTATGCAGCATTTACACTGAAGCGCATGATGCACCATCATAATCAAGACGTCCACGTGCCCCTGATGACCAAACCAAAGGCACAGATCTAAGGAGCACGCTGTACCCTAGTCCATGCTCCAGCATACGATTCAAAAAGTCAAACGGACTCAGGATATTTTGGGCCAGATTATTCAAAACTATACCTCCATATTGGGACTTCCACCCCCCCTGGTTTGCAAATTTTCTTCATATTGTATTATTTTCTAATTATTGTTTTGTTTATTGTTTTGATTCAATTAATTATTTTTATCAAATATAGAAAATATCTAAAAATCAGAAAAGACAAAAAAACATAATAAACATTTTTATTTTTATATTTTTTATAAATAAATTCATATGTAATTATTTAGTTTTAATTAGGGTTTTGCAATATTAATTCTTTTCATGAAAAATCTAAATTAAGTTTAATAAGTGTTTTATCCTTTTAATTTTTCCTTTTTTTTATTCTAATATTATTTATTTATTTACTTTCATAATTAAATCGTACATAAAAGAATTTAGGTTTAATTTAGGTTATATTTCAATATTTTCATAATAAATTTAAAAACCATTAGAATTAGGGTTAGTTAATTTTGATTAATGCTTTTTTCTATTAAATCTTAAAAAACATAAAAAATACCAAAATACATTTTCTTTTAATTTTAATTTTAATTCCTTATTAATTTTAATTTTGCAAAAGGGTCCAACGCCCATATTTTTAATTGATTAATTTCGCATGTTTATTTTATGTCATTTAAATAATTATGTACCTCTCCCAAAGAGTTGTAACTTAAACTTCTCACACTTTTCAATTTCTTTAATTTATTTACTTTTCTGTCAAATCGGGTCCGGTTTAATTTTGGCGATGTGGACCCGCGCCATTTGTAATAGCTTTAGAATTTACTTTTCCGCACTCTTTTAACTGTTAACAAAAAAGCATGCAAGAATGAATGGACTTAAATAAAATCAAGCGTAGATCAGAATGAACATGACAAGACAAATGCAAATGAAAACGACACACAAATCGCACACACCACCCTTAGGGTACGCCTCACTGTTGCCTTGCCTCGAAAGGTGATCGTCGAGTAGAGGATGTCTTAGTAAGTCCTCATGATCCGGGAACCTGGCATGAGGGTAGCTTCTAAGGTGTCTTCCTATTGCTCTGGTGATCACCATGTCCCAAACCTCGAATTGACCCGAATACCTCCAACGGTGGTGCTACCTACCTCTCAATGGTGGGATGGCACTACTTTAAAGGACATTTACACAGACGAATTCCTTAGGGTAGGTAGGTTCTCGTAGATACTTGCTCTCTTCAAAAACAAACAAAAATCTTTTCACACCGACACTTTTCAAAAGCTTTCAAAGCAATTTTTTCAAACACTCTGACGTACGAGTCGAACTGAAATTTTTCAAAGAAACTTTTCAAAACCCACATTGAAAAGCAAACAAACCTTTTTGAAAACACAAATGAGCAAGTATATAAGAGCCCATGGATAACCATGGATAGAAAGGGTGCTAACACCTTCCCTTTCTATAACCTACCTCCCGAACCGAGAGCAATCTCTTTAAGGAATTTTTCTGTGCTTTTGTCCTTTCCATTTGGAGAAAATAAAAGACGGTGGCGACTCTTGCTTCCGCGACATTTCGCAAACCAGCGTTAAACAGTCAGTTCCAGATCCACCGATCACACATAGCATGTTCAATAACCATTTCAAGGATCTCGAGGGTTCTTTTGATGTAGGGTTACGTTGAACCAAACGTCTACCAAGGGGCAAGAGGTTTCTCCTCTAACCAATCCAGTCAAAGTTCAAGTACAACAGCTTGAATCAGTGGCTATGACCCACTCGACATGGTGAGCTTGATTCTCGTGGAAAGACATCCACCGATACAAAGTTCTCCGATCAAAGATCAAAGTACAACAACTTGAATCAGTGGCTATGACCCACTCGACATGGTGAGCTTGATTCTCGTGGAAAGACATCCACCGATACAAAGTTCTCCGATCAAAGATCAAAGTACAACAACTTGAATCAGTGGCTATGACCCACTCGACATGGTGAGCTTGATTCTCGTGGAAAGACATCCACCGATACAAAGTTCTCCGATCAAAGATCAAAGTACAACAACTTGAATCAGGGGCTATGACCCACTTGACATGGTGAGTTTGATTTTCGTGGAAGGACGTCCACCGGTGCGGAGATCTCCAATCCAAGAGCAGAGTTCAACCTCTAACATTTTCTTGTGTTTACCCCAAGAGATCCTTGAAAGCATTGCATCCGCATATCATGCATTGCATTTTGACAATCTTTCCTTTTTCAGGTTTCCTTACTCTCCTGCTGTTTATTTCAGCAAGAGATGGCTCTAGAAAGGTCTGTCAAAGACATCCAAGACCAGACTGCTCAGCTGTAGGAGATGTTCCTGAACTTGTCTCTGGGGCAAGAAGAGATGAAAGCTCTCCTCACCAAGGGCTTGGGGAATTCCAACAATGCCAGGAGTGATCAGATTGCGGAGCTGCAGTTTGATCTGACAACACTGAGGACTCAAATGATGGGACAGTTGGTGGGCCAGATGGCTCTCATCCAAGACCTATCTCAAAGACAAGAGGAACTCAGAGTTCTTGTCCGCCAACTGCTTCCAAACAACCAACTGGGGAAAACATCCGAGGTTGAAGAGCAAGTCACCACTCAGCCTCCATCCACTCAAGAAGACAAGGGGAAAGCTCCTTTGCTAGCTTCAGGGTCACGAACCCATCAACAACCTCGCCAGCGTCAACGGGGCAATCGGCGTAAGCAAGAAAAGTCGGGAAGACAGTTTACGGAGACTGAAATACCATCATTCTTCATACTGAAGCGCCTGTTGGAGGTCAATTTGCTTACCGTAAAGGATCCTCCTCAGAATCTCAATACCTCCTCTCCTCACTATCATCCCGACGCATTCTGTGTTTACCACTCCTACAGCCCGGGACACGACACCAACGACTGTTGGGCCTTGAAGAACAAGATTCAAGATTTGATCGACATTGGGGTGCTGGAATTCATGCCAGACGGCGAGATGAAAATCTTCTGTTAAAGGGTTCTCCGCTTGAAGTGACGAAGCTCAAACTGAAAGACTTTTGCTTCTTTTTGAATTTTCAAAGTTGTAATTTCTTTTTGCTGTCAAACAATTATCTGTTGATGTTAAACTCTGTTTTCATTAATGCATTGCATATGTTTGTCTTGAACTCATCCATTCGTTTCACTACTGCTTTTCTTTATGATATTTGACTCTTGATAAAAAGCTGTAAGCCTTTAGAGGGAGGATGACGAAACAATACCGTGATCCTATACGGTATGCTTTTGAACAGACCGTGCTGATGATGTACAGGCATTTCTTTCAATTCCCAAACACTGGAGTTATAAGGAAGTTAATCCCTAGTCAACCCCTTCGAGCCAAAGAAGTAGGAGTTTTCTGTTTTAAAACGATCAAAACCCTTGATATAGACCCGGGGCAGGGTAGTCTTTCAGTTAATTCAAAAGAAAATGCGCATTGAAGTCGCAAACTCTCAGTTCACAATACAACGAACGATGTCAAAAAAGAAAGCATTCCTTTGGAATCAAAAGACAAGGGTGGTTCCCTATCACACAGACAGTCAATCTCTCAAAAAAAAAAGAAAGAAAAAAAGGCCCGCCAAGCCAAAACCTATAAAGGAGGCTTAAGAAAGCTGGGGCATCCCGCTGACAGTAATCCCGGAAAACGGTAACAGTCAGGCAAAAGTTAGGGATAACAAATCAAAATCAAAATAGTGAGGTCATTACAAAATCCTCAACAACATGAAAAATGTTGAAAAAGAAAAAGGAGATGATGACTGTCTCCCCAAATTCAACTGGTGAACCATCGCCCAAAAGTGGTTCAAAACTCAAAATAGAGTGCGACGCACAATTAACTGAGCTTAGGTTGAAGAACATCACGAAGAGCGGGTGGGTACAAATATACTTTGAGCCTATATCCTTTGTTTCTTAAACCGTGAACCAGGCCACATTACAACCCTTTAAAAGCCCTAATTGAAGCATGGGTTAGTTCGAAAGCATACTGTCACCAAAGGTATCCTGACTCCTGTAGGGCTTTACTCTAAATCTTGTGTTGACTTGTCTTATGAAAAGTTTTCTGCTAAAAACGCATTTTTCAAAATTTTGAGACAAACATAAACTTTGCATTATTCGAATATCACTGTCTGGATTTGACCTTTTTGTTTGACAGCGAAGAAATTCATACAGCGAATGTTCGGAGGAACGAAAACTCTCTCAGTAAGTCAAAATCACTTCAAGAGGATAACACTTCCATCAAATCTCCTATTAACCTGGGGCAGTCCAGTCAAGGTCCAACAGATCTTTCAAAGTTCAATTAACCTGGGGCAGTCCAGTCAAGGTCCAGCAGATCTTTCAAAGTTCAGTTAACCTGGGGCAGTCCAATCAAGATTTCAAGAAATCTCTCAATATGCAGAATAATCTGATTCA
The DNA here is from genome assembly GCA_948472305.1 of Vicia faba. Lineage (NCBI taxonomy): Eukaryota > Viridiplantae > Streptophyta > Magnoliopsida > Fabales > Fabaceae > Vicia > Vicia faba. Next base: position 355,050,351 of record OX451740.1, on the reverse strand, counting down.
AGATTCCTTCATCACCACTTGGGGCATTCAAATGTCGAAAGTGTTCAACAAATCAATTACAACATTTCCAGACTCGATTCCTGTATCTAGCCAGGGCACGTCTGAAGAGTTTGAAGATTCGATTCCTGTATCCAGCCAGGGCATGTCTATCAACTGTCAATTCCAGATTCGACTCCTGTATCCAGCCAGGGCATATCTGTTGACCACATTTCCAGACTCGACTCCTGTATCTAGCCAGGGCACGTCAGAAGAGTTCGAAGATTCGATTCCTGTATCCAGCCAGGGCATATCTGTTGACGACTATTTCCAGATTCGATTCCTGTATCCAGCCAGGGCATATCTATTACAACATTTCCAGACTCGACTCCTGTATCTAGCCAGGGCACGTCTGAAGAGTTCGAAGATTCGATTCCTGCATCCAGCCAGGGCATATCTGTCAACTATTACCTTTCCAGATTCGATTCCTGTATCCAGCCAGGGCATGTCTGAAGAATTCCAGATCAACACCTGTAACAACCCAGGAAACATCTGTGAACGACCGATTGTAGACCAACACCTGTAATAAGCCAGGAATTTATCTACATCACCACTTGGGGCATTCGAATGTCAAAAGTGTTCAAAACCCGATGCAGTTTTACACAAGCTCATCTTCAGGAAGCCCTACACCGGTTCCTCTTCAAGACTTCTGAAACAAGTTTACGGATTCTTCCCAACAACGGATGTTAATCTACCAACTTATTCAGACTCTTCTCAATCGTTGAAAACAGTTTACGGACGCTTCCCAACAACGGATGCGGCTCTATTGCTGATTCAACTTCAAGATTTCTGAAAACAGTTCACGGGTTCTCCAAGTAAACGAATGTTAACCTATCACTTGTTCAGATTCTTCTTCAAGACTTCTGAAAACAGTTTATGGATTCTTCCCAAGTAACGGATGTTAATCTATCAGCTTGTTCAGATGCAACCTTTGAAATCAGTTTACGGACGCTTCCCAATAACGGATGCGGCTCTATTGCTGATTCAATCTCGAGATTTCTGAAAACAGTTCACGGGTTCTCCAAGTAAACGGATGTTAACCTATCACTTGTTCAGATTCTTCTTCAAGACTTCTGAAACAAGTTTACGGATTCTTCCCAACAACGGATGTTAATCTACCAACTTATTCAGACTCTTCTCAATCGTTGAAAACAGTTTACGGACGCTTCCCAACAACGGATGCGGCTCTATTGCTGATTCAACTTCAAGATTTCTGAAAACAGTTCACGGGTTCTCCAAGTAAACGGATGTTAACCTATCACTTGTTCAAATTCTTCTTCAAGACTTCTGAAAACAGTTTATGGATTCTTCCCAAGTAACGGATGTTAATCTATCAGCTTGTTCAGATGCAACCTTTGAAATCAGTTTACGGACGCTTCCCAACAACGGATGCGGCTCTATTGCTGATTCAATCTCGAGATTTCTGAAAACAGTTCACGGGTTCTCCAAGTAAACGGATGTTAACCTATCACTTGTTCAGATTCTTCTTCAAGACTTCTGAAAACAGTTTATGGATTCTTCCCAAGTAACGGATGTTAATCTATCAGCTTGTTCAGATGCAACCTTTGAAATCAGTTTACGGACGCTTCCCAACAACGGATGCGGCTCTATTGCTGATTCAATCTCGAGATTTCTGAAAATAGTTCACGGGTTCTCCAAGTAAACGGATGTTAACCTATCACTTGTTCAGATTCTTCTTTAAGACTTCTGAAAACAGTTTATGGATTCTTCCCAAGTAACGGATGTTAATCTATCAGCTTGTTCAGATGCAACCTTTGAAATCAGTTTATGGACGCTTCCCAACAACGGATGCGGATCTATTGCTGATTCAATCTCGAGATTTCTGAAAACAGTTCACGGATTCTCCAAGTAACGAAGGTTAACCTATCACTTGTTCAGATTCTTCTCAAGTTGGCTCCACTCAGGGTCAAGCTTCATTATCCCCAGCAAGGCTAAAACTTCAATTACTATCCCCAGCGGAGCCAGACCATTGAACCTTTTCCCCACAGAGTTTTGGGAGGACAAATCTTGAGTTCCCCAGTGAAGTCGCCAGAGTTACTTCCCATCAAGCTAAAGATTCTCAATCTGGTCTCCCCAGCATGAGTCTACTAGTTTGGAACCCCCCAGTAGAGGTCATCAGGAATTCTCTTCCCCAGCAGCAGCCAAGGATTTATTTTCCCCGGTAGCAGTCAAGATGCTTTTATCTTCAGCCATCTCGGATTCATGTATCCTCGGCAAGATTAGCTCATCAGCTTACATGCACATTCATCGCATTCATGTCATAAATATTGATGTCACGTACATTGCATCATGCATCCTAACATTACATACGGCTAACCCTTTACTTTTCAGGTAAGAGTAGTCGACAGACACAGATCATCTCCCGAGATTCATCCAGAAATAGTTCAGATGTGACCCAGACACGGCGACATTCTGATACTTATTCCAGACACATCATCAGGAAACCCTACACTGGTTCCTCTTCAACTTCAAGACTTCTGAAAATAGTTTACGGATTCTTCCCAACAACGGATGTCAATCTACCAACTTGTTCAGGTGCAATTTTTGAAGACAGTTTACAGATTCTTCCCAACAACGGATGTCAATCTACCAACTTGTTCAGGTGCAATTTTTGAAGACAGTTTACAGATTCTTCCCTACAACGGATGTCAATCTACAGACTTGTTCAGACTCTTCTCAACTTTTGAAAACAAGTTCACGGACGCTTCCCAACAACGGACGTTGCTTTATTGCTCATTCAATCCCAACTCCTGAAAATAGTTTACAGATTCTCCAGACATGGACGTCAATCTGTTGCTTGTTCGGACCCCGATTCAGAGATGTTCCAAAACATGGAGGCCCTTCTGATACTGGTCCACTCACCATTGACATACAGTTTAACATTTCCAGATGGCATCTCTAAGCCCATCCCCCGACAAAATTCTATCGCACCAGATGGCATCTTTAAGCCCATCACCAGATGGCATCTGTAAGCCCATTCACATCTACCATCATATCGCTGAGTGCAAATTTTCTGGGCACTTTAGTGTCCAATCTTCTTTTACCTTCAAGTCGCGAAAGGCAAACTTGCCAATTTAACTCTTCAGGTCCAAGAAGATTGAACAGGGGCAACTGTTGTACCCCAAAATTTGCCCTCGCATTTTTTCCAAGAAATCTCAGCTTCAAGCCTTTCCTGATTTTTCAAACTGACTCAAGAATCGGACAAACGGACTTTACTTGCCAGTCAAGTGAAATTAGGGTTTTTACTGATTTTCAGGACTCTGGATTATTTCACAGTCGGCTTAGGGTTTTGGATGATTTTTGGTTCAATTTTGATCAGGCGAGCGTTATTTGGCATTTAATCAGGAATTAAGGTTTTATGGGCATATTCTCAGAAGGATTTAAATTCCACAGCACTTGGCAGTTTTTCCGAGATTCGGGTTAAATTCGCATTGTTTTGATACAGTTGGTTTGAATTCACGTTGGTTTGTTTGAGCCAGTCAAAAGAAATAGGCAGTTTGGATCTACAGTGCTTGGTAAGAAATCAATAAGAAAGGATTGCGTCTGATCAGTTTTTGTGTTCGACTGTGCGTTGCTTTGAATGATAGAGACGTCAAGTTCATTTATTTTGATCAACAAGGTTTAGTTGATTATTTATGGTTCTAAGAATTAAATATTTGAAATTTAAACTTTCATTTTATTTAATTTAAGGAATTATAAATAACAAGTAAACAATTAAAGAAAAGGAATTGAAAAGAGTTAAATGAATCAATGGAATTTTTATTTCATATTTAATAGTTGTTACAATTATTATTTGGATACAAGTATTTATTACGAAGTATTTAAAATAATAATGGTTTACAAATAATTAAATTGAAAATAAAAATTATCCTATTTTTTCTAAACATTTTCTAAGTCCCTAATCTCTTCATTCTTCACTCCGCTCCGGTGTTCCATTATTCATCTGCAAAAAGAAAAGAGAAAGTCAGAAAGCAGTTAAATTGGAAAAGACAGTTAAAATTAGACTCATCATTAAGGGCCACTGACTGGGATCAGTTAACCCTCTCTGCAAATCACGGGATTTTTCCCGGTTCACAGAGAGGGAAGAATTTTTATGCAAAGTTGAAAAAATGCAAATGTCAAAATGCATAGAATATCAAACTGCATAGTTTCAAAATCTCAAACTTCAAATTCAAACCAAACTGAAAAAGTCCAAGTTACAACTTTCTATCAAAAGCCAAAAGTGCAACTTACTGTCAAAAATGCAAAATCCACTCAAGGCTGTCAAAAAAGGATTTGACAAAGATATGGAAGATATCACAAAGTACCAAAGCTGTCAAAAGGAGATAAAGAATATGCAGAAGTAATGTGTTATGCAAGCTAACTCTAAATCATCATTTCCCATCAAGTGACCCTTTCAGAAAATAGTACAGAATAAATCATATAATAATACTCAACTGTACTATAGAGAGAGAAAAAGAGGAGATAGAAGCAGGTTTTTCAGGCTTAGGCAGGATAGGCAGAAGATACAAGAAAAGATATACAAAAGAGAACAGAGTTCAGCAGGAAAAAGAGAGAGAAAAAGATACAAACTCAAAAATCCTGAAGCCTCACATTTGTTGTCAAGGTCAAACTTACAAAAACACCACAACCCTGCCTCAACATACAAGCTATACACATAGAAACCAAGCATAACCTGTATATACAAAACTCAAGCCATAAAACCTGTTGGAGTAAAAACCTGCAAGAGCCTTAACCACGAACCCAAACCTGTAACTATGCATTAAACCTCCAGCCCATATACCTGCTAAGCATTCAAACTTGAAACCAAAAACACATCTCAAAACTCAGAACCTGATATCAAAGAGCCAAAACATCAAAAATCATCCAAAACCTGATATGCCAAACCTGATATGCCAAGCCTGATATGCCAAACCTGAACAACCATATCAGCTTAACCAAAAACATATACAAACACATAAACTGAACTACCATACCAGAGGCCTAACCATCAAAACCTGGCCTAGCCTTCAAACCTGATAAACCCATACCACCTGCATAAGTCCGAACCTGAAGCACAGCTTGCCTACAACATTAACCATGGCCTAAAACCATAACCTTTTGTCCAGACAATCAAAGCCAAAGCCAGTTACCAACCAAAAACCAAAACAACATCAAACATTAAGGCCTCAGAATTTCTTCATCATAGGCAAACACATCCAAAGGCGGAGTGGGCAATAGAGAAGAGGAAAGAAGTGAACTCAGAAGCTTTTCATCATAAGCAAAACATTATTTCCAAACCCAAACATAAAACCCTCAGAACTCTGAGTTCATCACAGGGTAGGAGATCAAACACTAAAAGCATATCAATCTCAGAGGGCCAGCAACAACACCCAAGTCAACATAATCAACATAAACAGGCATACAGCAACAAGAAGGGACAGAAGAGAAGAAGAAAGAAGAGAAAGGTTTTTCAGTTCAAAATCATCACCAAAACCCAATAAGCAGGCAAAGTAGATAAAGAGATACAGAAGTACCAAGTGTCTTCCCAAAGCCAGCTTCATCGTACAAGCCCTCCAGCGCTGATCCTCCTGAGCACCCTCCTACTCTTTCTTCCATCCATCCAGGTAGTCTTCCCTCCTCTCTTAATTCTACCACATGCCTCAAGAACACGACAGTAAATTAGAGTAAGAGCCAATAATCAAAAATCACAAACACACAAAAATCGTAAAAACCCTAACGAAATTAGGAGAGCATTCGTACCTTAGATCGATCGCCTTGATGACGTCGTTGGGAGGAGAAAGAGGTGGAGGTCGCTGGTATCTTAGGCGGAGAGACTTTGTCCAGTAGCCACGACAGAGAAGAACGATGGACCTCAGTGAACGGCGCGCTACGAACCCTAAGCCTTTTGTCCTAACTGAATGAAAACCTGAAACCCTAAATTATTCTGACCCCCAAACGGGCCTTGCCCGTTCTGCATTGACCAAAGCCCATTAAAATTTTCACTTCTTTAACAAAGCATTTTATTTAACACTAACCTCTTGTCTTTATATTATATAAACATTTTTTTATTACAAAATCATAAATAATAATAAATACATTTTTCATATCATATACTTAAAATTGAAAATGACTTTCTATTCTTTTAATTGAAATATACTTTGTACATAACAATTTAAAAATACTTTTTTTAACATACATAATTTAATTTTGGACATTTATTACTTTTTGTACATAATAATGAAAAATACCCTTTTTTGAATATGCATAATTCAATTCTTGACATTTAAATATTTTTGTACATAATACATGAAAATATACTTTTTATACATAATATTTTCTTTTCTCAAAACATCATTTCACAATTTAATTAAAACTTGAGCATTTAATTTAAAACACTTTTTCTTTTATACATATTAAAAATATACAAATCAAAGATTCCTTAAAACACATATCTAGGTCAAATACCCTAATCTCGCCTTAATTCCATATTGTCGCACTTGTAAATATCCACATACACATATACTTGTACACTTACAATATATTTCACATCATCCACTTACACAATGCAAATCCATTCACATTGCCCTATACACATTTGATTATCTTATATTTGTATATTCGATATTTACATTTGATTGCGAATTCGATTTGGTTGTAACTTATTGGATACTATAAGTCTCATCCCCATTCATACACTTGTACCCCCACTCCCGGATACTATTTTGTAATAGCGTAGATTTTACATTCCGCAATTTACAGTTTTCCAATTATACCATGGTTAGACCTAGGGTTTGCATGTACATAAAATCAAACGCTAGATAACCTAATACAAGACAAATACATGTAATCAATACACAATCACACTTGCACCCCCTAGGGTAATCCCACATGTTGCCTTCCAAAATGGGTCATGCTTGCACGTCGAGTATCTTTGGCAAAACAAAATCAAATGATCATAAGTCTCAAAGTGTTGCCTAAACGGAATGATCATAGTCCCTTCAAAGCAAATTGCCAAAGACACTTGGCATCATTGCATTCATGGTCCATACGATGACCCGTGCCCGTCCCGAATAAACTTCCTAAACGCAAGATTGTCCATCAAATTCAATGGTGGAACAAAATTGTTAAAAAGGGTTAAAACATAACAAAAACCTTTGAGTACAATAGGGTAGACAAAACTCTTAGTTACTTGAGATCAACTTGCAAAAACACTTGCCTTCTTTTCAAAAACCACAATCCACCACACTTTCAAACAAACTCTCAAAAACATTTGAAAACATCTTTTCGAAAAGATCCACACTTTTGTAAAACACTCAATCACGAGTCAAATACATTAGTTGCCTAAGACAAGGCATCTTCTTCAAAAAACATTTTCAAAAGCACCCACACACACACACCATTTTCAAGCAATCGAAAAACAAGGCAAGTGATCTAAAAAACCAAGTAACTAAGAGCCCATGGATAACCATGGATGAAAAAGGTGCTAATACCTTCCCTTTTCATAATCTACCCCCCGAACCCAAGAAAAATCTCAAAAGGTTTTTGCTGTGCTTTTTTAACCTTTCCTTTAGGATAAAATAAAAAGTCGGTGGCGACTCTTGCTCAACCGCACAAGTGCGAATACGAACGCAAAACACTAGTCAGTTCTCCCACCGTATCACACTAGGAGATTTTGTCTTTGGATTTTCCTTTTTCAAGGATGTTGGAGTGACCCAATGTCCCATACCCCTCACCCGACTAGAATACTCACGAACATCTAATGCTAGATTGAGTATGCTTCTGCAATCTGTGTAGTCATATAGAGATATAGACTGAGACAAATTCTCCGGAAATTTATATGAATATCGAAAAAGCATGAATATTATATGTTAATAAACTTTTGATTTAATTAAACTATTAATGTTATACTTACACATTTCTCAAAAATTTATTGAACCTCTTCTTTAACAACTCCATCCTTACCCACACGGACAGTCTTCCACAAAATATGTTCTGGGACAGATGTTTCAGAACTATTCTCCTTTTTTAACTACACATTAAGACAAAAAATAAGATCAATTATAACTCATGATGAACAAGTATATCATTGCAATTTAAAGATACTTACTATTTTTTGTTGTAAGCGTGCATATCCCGTACGCCCTTTTTTCTATGGATATGCGGGACCTGATACTCATTTTCGATTTACGACACTCGCATTCGAAAATTTTTCTATTCTTATTTTGTCTTTAAAAGTGTCCCATTTTTCCGGTGAAATCAAGTCTGCATATATACTTGGACGTTCGGCATCAACAAATATTTTTTCGGTATCTCTTAGATACTTGTTTGATAAAAAAGATCTAAAACCTTTATGTCATTTTCCGGCCAATTGAAGACAATAAGCTCTTCTGGTATCATCAATATTGAAAGACCTCTATAGAAAAAATAAAAAGAGTGTGTTAGTATAAGTAATTTAAAGAAATAATCATAATCAAAAACAAATAACATCACATATGGTACATGTATCTCACTCCAAATTTTGTCTTTAGCGATATCCAACTGCTCATTTCTCCAATTATAACTAGTAATTGGAACTTCTCTCCTTATAAGTGAACCAATGTAACTTGTCAATTTAGAACCATTAGGTTCAATTAGTTTCTCATTTTCATTCCAATGCAAATCACACTTTATTCCTCTATTTCTATCATGAATGATTTTCTTCATAATATTTTATTCCAAACCGAGTACACATATCTTTCACCTTTTCAAAATTTTGGTCACCTGACAATGTAGGTGGAGCTTTACGTTGTTCGGTGTCTCCATTGAATTCTTTTCTCAATCCACGGTAGTGATGTTTATAGTTTAAGAATCTACGATGACCGAGAAAGACATTATTTTGACAAAGGTCCAATCGCGTCGTACCAGTTCCATCTTCACAAACAGGATACACTTTTTGACCTTTAATGTTATACCCTGATAGATTCCCATATACTGGAAAATCATTAATTGTGCCAAATAACATCGCCCTAAAATTGAAACTCTGTTTCCTATATCCACCATAAACCTCCACATTATTCTTCCACAAAATCTTTAAATCTTCGATCAAAGGTGTCAAGTATACGTCAATGTCATTCCCTGGTTGTTTAGGACCAGAAATTAACATAGATAACATCATGTACTTACACTTCATACATAGCCATGAAGGTAGGTTATAAATAATAATAGTCGTAGGCCATGTGGTATGTGAGATACTTTGAGGACCATGTGGATTCATTCCATCCGTAGATAATGCCAAGCGAAGGATTCTTGCTTCTTCTAAAAAATCAGAAAAATCATTATCAATTTTCAACCACTGTGGTGAATCTACCGGATGTCAATAATTTCAATCAATAATTCTTTCATCTTCATGCCAAGTCAAGTGTCTTACATCGGTTTCACTACGAAACACGGGTCTAAATCTCGGAATTATAGGAAAATACCATACGACTTTTGCTGGAGACAAATTTTTCTTATATCGAGATAAACCATATTTAGGGCACTCATTTAACGATGTATATTCGTTTCGAAACAAAATGAAATCATTTGGAAAAGCATGTATCTTATCATAGCTCATGCAAATAGAGCACAACATTTTTTTGGCTTCATAGGTTCGATTAGGAAGAACATTATCCTCTGGAAGCATATCTCTCATAATGCCTAATAACTTTGTGAAACTTTTATCCGACCATCCATTGTCCGCCTTTAATTTGTACAACTTTAATACCGTAAACACTCTTATGAATTTAGTGCAACCTTTATACAACTGGTTCTCTCTATCGCTTACCAACCTCTCAAACATTTTGGGACAATCCTGAAGATCTTCTTCAAGTGCTTCTGCAATCTCTTCGACTCGATCACAATCGTATGTATCTGTGCCATTATCGTCTGAAGCATATGTCGTACTATTCTCCGGTTCAACATTCTCGTTACTTTTCTCACCATGGAATATATAATATGTGTAACTTTGATCAACTCCAAGCCTCAATAAATGCGATTGCAACCCAACTGCGTCAACCCGACCCACAAAACAACAACTTAAGCAAGGACATTTCATTCGATTGGCGTCTTCTGCGTGTTTAACAACAAACTTAACGAATTCCAAAACCCCATTCTCGTACTCTTTGTACAATCGATTGATAGACATCCATTTTTTATCCATGGTTTTACTACTAAGTAGCCCAAACAAAAACAATACTTAAAAAAAAGGACAGAGACTAAAAAGCTTAATACCAATTAGGCATATTCATCAAAAACCAAAATACTATAATTATTCAAGCAACTATAGCAAATTAAAAGAACAACTAAATACCTGTAGAGAAGTCAATAGTTTCTGAAACCACACACTGTAATATTCTTAGAAAGGCTCAGAAACTCCGATATTCACAAGTAACCTATATAAATGATCAATTAATTTCATTATAATAAAAAAAACTATAGATTAAGAATTACATTAGAATATTTATACAACATTAAACATATATGTATATACTATTAAATAATCACTATTATTCTTTTTAACATATATTTTACTAATAAAACAATATTAAACATATATATTTAATATATATTAAACAATATTTTTAACATATATTCTCGTTTTTGTTCTATATTATCACTAATATTTATATTATCGTTTCAACTTTAAATTATCATCAAATAATCACTTATATTATCAACTTTACACCATCAACTATATGAGTTCTTTCAATTCCATTTTCAACTATATGTGAAGTGCTTTCAATTTCAACACTATAAGTGTTATTACGACAACCTCTCAAACTAAAATGTATAGCTCGATTAATTGTATAGAAATATATTTTCTCTCAATCAATACATGCAATATTTGTTGCGACATTTACACAAATACCTCACATACAAAACTCATTGTGACATTTTCACAAACACCTTACATGCAAAAACCACATGTCACAAAAAACACAGCATAATGCAACATTATCAACACTAAATCAACACTAAATCAACACTATCAACCAAACCAAATGAAATATTATATATCAATATCATCAAATATATAAAAAAATCATACCCAAAGGAGAAGAGAACCTTTGTTGTGAATGGAAGAAAGAATGAAACAATCTTGAATGGAAGAAGGATGAGAACCTTGAAGAAAGGATGCAAAGATTTTGTCAAGAATCAAACGAAAATAGCTCTTGAAAAAGGATTTTGTTCGTTACTGTGTTTTTGTCTGAAAATGGATTTTGGCAAAATAATAACGTTACTGTAATAGAAATGTTGGGCGCATGTTTTATTTTTTTTTATAACATGACTTTAGGAAGCACTTTGAGAAAGTGCTGCTTAATCCCACCCTTAGCCAACGCTTGTAGTAGAAAGCGCTGCTTAATCCCCCCCTTTAGGCAGAGCTTCTCCAAAGCGCTACAGTACCTACCCCCTTTAGCAGCGCTTTATAAATTCACATTAACCCCTTTTAGGCAGCACTTTCACAAAGCGCTGCTTAAGCCCACCCTTTAGGCAGCGCTTCAGTACCTACCCCCCTTTAGCAGCACTTTCTCAAATCATATTCACCCCCTTAGGCAGCGCTTTTTTAGAAATCACTGTCTAAGATATACGACAAAATTTTCGTGCTTTTTAAATACAGTTTTAACAGCGCTTTTAAAAAGAAGCGCTTCCTTAGGTGTGTTGTCTAAAATTATTTTTGGCATAGTGAGATTTGTCCATAACTTTGAATTGGTATCTTGATAAGGTTGCGGTCAACTCATATACTTTATCTAATTGACATGAGAACTTTTTTCTCTGCACGAGTCAATAGCAGTTTGAGAATAGTGACCTTGTTTTTAGGATGTCGTGTTTTTGGTGATATTTTGAAGGACCTTTTTTAGTTTATGGTGGTTTGTGTGAGCTAAGATATAAACTTTTGTACCTCTACTTTAGTATGTATATATTGCTTTAATTATTTTCTGTTTGTTTTTCATTGTTTATTTAATACATCTTTTATTAATCACGTCCCCTTCCTTTATTTATATCAATGAATGGAGAAGTTGTACTAAAACAATCATCTTCTTTCTGTTTAATGTGAATAAAAAGTCTCTATCTTCATGTTAGTATGTAACATTTTGACTTTTTGGGTGTGAAATAGAAATTTAATTGTTTGTTTAATTAAATAAATTTGATCGCAGTATTCCTGATGTATGTATTGATAACACCGAGGCCTAAAGTCAAATGCTGAAAAACTTGATCCATATCTTCTCTACGAATTACTTCCATGTATTCATAACAAAAAATGTCCGCCGACATAGGTATAAGACGTGTACCATAAATTGGAATATCTGTTATTCCTATATATGTCCGAAGGCACGACCTATACTGAGAAGTAGGTTTTTTGCTAGCCGCGGTCTTCTTACCCCTACTGAATTGTTTAATCTCTTTAGCATGCATTAAATGTCATATAATTAGTTAAGTGAAGTATAAGATCATTCTATGCATAAATATCATATAATTATGTTATACCTCTTTTTTTGATGCAACTGACTCGGTTTTCTGCATCATCCCCTTATCTTTTGATTTGGGTTTTGTAGGAGTCTAACATTACCATGTAAAAAAATGTACGTAAAATGCTCGTAAAAACTTTGAATACTCAATGGTTCATAATAGTTTTAAGCATACCTCATCATCTATGCGAATGAGGATTGACAGCCATGCAACATACGCACCTACTACCTCTCCCACCAATGTTGCATCTGAAACATCGTCTGGTATTGGTAATTACACACCCCCTCTAAAGCAATATCAATTGATATCTTCAAACATCCAGCAGAGAGCGGTTTATGGTGAAGTACTTCTCCCAAAGTATTATGCACTTTCCCCTTGCCAACCATCCGATAAGTCGGTGACGATAAATAGAGTTGACATGGTGAAATGCCCTAAAACCAATAATAAATATGACATTGTTTATATGTATATATATAAATTTCAATTAAATAAATTACACTAATTTAATTTCATAATGATATATATATATATATATATATATATATATATATATATATATATATATATATATATATATATATATATATATATATATATATATATATATATATATATATATATATATATATATATATATATATATATATATATATATATATATATATATATAATTAGCTCGAGAATATTCGGTTGAACATTACAATTTACACTATCTTTGTCACTAGTATCTTTAAAACCTGAAGCTTCCCTTTCTGATTGATCTCTTTCTCTTTCCTTTCTCAACTCACAAACTTCAGCTTCTAATGCTAGCAACTTTGCCAGCAGTTCTTTATTGCTAGGAGATTTTGTCTTTGGATTTTCCTTTTTCAAGGATGTTGGAGTGACCCCATGTCCCATACCCCTCACCCGACTGGAATACTCACGAACATCTAATGCTCGACTGAGTATGCTCATGCAATCTGTGTAGTCATATAGAGATATAGACTGAGACAAATTCTCCTGAAATTTATATGAATATCGAAAAAGCATGAATATTATATGTTAATAAACTTTTGATTTAATTAAACTATTAATGTTATACTTACACATTTCTCAAAAATTTATTGAACCTCTTCTTTAACAACTCCATCCTTACCCACACAGACAATCTTCCACAAAATATGTTCTGGAATAGATGTTTCAGAACTATTCTCCTTTTTTAACTACACATTAAGACAAAAAATAAGATCAATTATAACACATGATGAACAAGTATATCATTGCAATTTAAAGATACTTACTATTTTTTGTTGTAAGCATGCATATCCCGTACGCCCTTTTTTGTATGGATATGCGGGACCTGATGCTCATTGTCGATTTACGACACTCGCATTCGAAAATTTTTCTATTCTTCGTTTGTCTTTAAAAGTGTCTCATTTTTCCAGTGAAATCAAGTCTGCATATATACTTGGACGTTCGGAATCAACAAAAATTTTTTCCGGTATCTCTTAGATACTTGTTTGATAAAAAAGATCTAAAACCTCTATGTCATTTTCCGGCCAATTGAAGACAATAAGCTCTTCTGGTATCATCAATATTGAAAGACCTCTATAGAAAACATAGAAAGAGTGCGTTAGTATAAGTAATTTAAAGACATAATCATAATCAAAAACAAATAACATCACATATGGTACATGTATCTCACTCCAGATTTTGTCTTTAGCGATATCCAACTGTTTGTTTCTCCAATTATCACAAGTAATTGGAACTTCTCTCCTTACAAGTGAACCAATGTAACTTGTCAATTTAGAACCATTAGGTTCAATTAGTTGCTCATTTTCATTCCAATGCAAATCACACTTTATTCCTCTATTTCTATCATAAATGATTTTCTTCATAATATTTTATTCCAAACCGAGTACACATATCTTTCACCTTTTCAAAAATTTGGTCACCTGACAATGCAGGTGGAGCTTTACGTTGTTCGGTGTCTCCATTAAATGCTTTTCTCCATCCACGGTAGTGATGTTTAGAGTTTAAGAATCTACGATGACTGAGAAAGACATTCTTCTGACAAAAGTCCAATCGCGTCGTACCGGTTCCATCTTCACATACAGGACACACTTTTTGACCTTTAATGTTATACCCTGATAGATTCCCATATACTGGAAAATCATTAATTGTGCCAGATAACATCGCCCTAAAATTGAAACTCTGTTTCCTATATCCACCATAAACCTCCACATTATTCTTCCACAAAATCATTAAATCTTCGATCAAAGGTGTCAAGTATACGTCAATGTCATTCCCTGGTTGTTTAGGACCAGAAATTAACATAGTTAACATCATGTACTTACACTTCATACATAGCCATGAATGTAGATTATAAATAATAAGAATCATAGGCCATGTGGTATGTGAGATACTTTGAAGACCATGTGGATTCATTCCATCCGTAGATAATGCCAAGCGAAGGTTTCTTGCTTCTTCTCCAAAATCAGAAAAATCATTATCAAATTTCGACCACTATGGTGAATCTTCCGGATGTCAAGTGTCTTACATCGGTTTCACTACGAAACATGCATCTAAATCTCTGAATTATAGGAAAATACCATACGACTTTTGTTGGAGACAAATTTTTCTTATATCGAGATAAACCACATTTAGGGCACTCATTTAACGATGCATATTCGTTTCGAAACAAAATGAAATCATTTGGAAAAACATGTATCTTATCTTAGCTCATGCAAACAGAGCACAACATTTTTTTGGCCTCATAGGTTCGATTAGGAAGAACATTATCCTCCGGAAGCATATCTCCCATAATGCCTAATAACTCTGTGAAACTTGTATCCGACCATCCATTGCCCGCCTTTAAGTTGTACAACTTTAATACCGCAAACACTCTTATGAATTTAGTGCAACCTTTATACAACTGGTTCTCTGCATCGCTTACCAACCTCTCAAACATTTTGGGACAATCTTGAAGATCTTCTTCAAGTGCTTCTGCAATCTCTTCGACTCGATCACAATCGTATGTATCTGTGCCATTGTCGTCTGAAGCATATGTCATACTATTCTCCGGTTCAACATTCTCGTTACTTTTCTCACCATGGAATATATAACATGTGTAACTTTGATCAACTCCAAGCCTCAATAAATGCGATTGCAACCCAACTGCGTCAACCCGACCCACAAAACAACAACTTAAGCAAGGACATTTCATTCGATTGGCGTCTTCTGCGTGTTTAACAACAAACTTAACGAATTCCAATACCCCATCCCCGTACTCTTTGTACAATCGATTGATAGACATCCATTTTTTATCCATGGTTTTACTACTAAGTAGCCCAAACAAAAACAATACTTAAAAAAAAGGACAGAGACTAAAAAGCTTAATACCAATTAGGCATATTCATCAAAAACCAAAATACTATAATTATTCAAGCAACTATAGAAAATTAAAAGAACAACTAAATACCTGTAGAGAAGTCAATAATTTCTGAAACCACACACTGTAATATTCTTAGAAAGGCTCAGAAACTCTGATATTCACAAGTAACCTATATAAATGATCAATTAATTTCATTATAATAAAAAAAACTATAGATTAAGAATTACATTAGAATATTTATACAACATTAAACATATATGTATATACTATTAAATAATCACTATTATTCTTTTTAACATATATTTTAGTAATAAAAAAATATTAAACATATATATTTAATATATATTAAACAATATTTTTAACATATATTATCGTTTCTGTTCTATATTATCACTAATATTTATATTATCGTTTCAACTTTAAATTATCATCAAATAGTCACTTATATTATCAACTTTACACCATCAACTATATGAGTTCTTTCAATTCCATTTTCAACTATATGTGAAGTGCTTTCAATTTCAACACTATAAGTGTTATTACGACAACCTCTCAAACTAAAATGTATAGCTCGATTAATTGTATAGAAATATATTTTCTCTCAATCAATACATGCAATATTTGTTGCGACATTTACACAAATACCTCACATACAAAACTCATTGTGACATTTTCACAAACACCTTACATGCAAAAACCACATGTCACAAAAAACACAGCATAATGCAACATTATCAACACTAAATCAACACTAAATCAACACTATCAACCAAACCAAATGAAATATTATATATCAATATCATCAAATATATAAAAAATCATACCCAAAGGAGAAGAGAACCTTTGTTGTGAATGGAAGAAAGAATGAAACAATCTTGAATGGAAGAAGGATGAGAACCTTGAAGAAAGGATGCAAAGATTTTGTCAAGAATCAAACGAAAATAGCTCTTGAAAAAGGATTTTGTTCGTTACTGTGTTTTTGTCTGAAAATGGATTTTGGCAAAATAATAACGTTACTGTAATAGAAATGTTGGGCGCATGTTTTATTTTTTTTTTATAACACGACTTTAGGAAGCACTTTGAGAAAGTGCTGCTTAATCCCACCCTTAGCCAGCGCTTGTAGTAGAAAGCGCTGCTTAATCCCCCCCTTTAGGCAGCACTTCTCCAAAGCGCTACAGTACCTACCCCCTTTAGCAGCGCTTTATAAATTCACATTAACCCCTTTTAGGCAGCACTTTCACAAAGCGCTGCTTAAGCCCACCCTTTAGGCAGCGCTTCAGTACCTACCCCCCTTTAGCAGCACTTTCTCAAATCATATTCACCCCCTTAGGCAGCGCTTTTTTAGAAATCATTGTCTAAGATATACGACAAAATTTTCGTGTTTTTTAAATACAGTTTTAACAGCGCTTTTGAAAAGAAGCGCTTCCTTAGGTGTGTTGTCTAAAATTATTTTTGGCATAGTGAGATTTGTCCATAACTTTGAATTGGTATCTTGATAAGGTTGCGGTCAACTCATATACTTTATCTAATTGACATGAGAACTTTTTTCTCTGCACGAGTCAATAGCAGTTTGAGAATAGTGACCTTGTTTTTAGGATGTCGTGTTTTTGGTGATTTTTTGAAGGACCTTTTTTAGTTTATGGTGGTTTGTGTGAGCTAAGATATAAACTTTTGTACCTCTACTTTAGTATGTATATATTGCTTTAATTATTTTCTATTTGTTTTTCATTGTTGATTTAATACATCTTTTACTAATCACGTCCCCTTCCTTTATTTATATCAATGAATGGAGAAGTTGTACTAAAACAATCATCTTCTTTCTGTTTAATGTGAATAAAAAGTCTCTATCTTTATGTTAGTATATAACATTTTGACTTTTTGGGTGTGAAATAGAAATTTAATTGTTTGTTTAATTAAATAAATTTGATCGCAGTATTCCTGATGTATGTATTGATAACACCGAGGCCTAAAGTCAAATGCTGAAAAACTTGATCCATATCTTCTCTACGAATTGCTTCCATGTATTCATAACCAAAAATGTCCGCCGACATAGGTATAAGACGTGTACCATAAATTGGAATATCTGTTATTCCTATATATGTCTGAAGGCACGACCTATACTGAGAAGTAGGTTTTTTGCTAGCCGCGGTCTTCTTACCCCTACTGAATTGTTTAATCTCTTTAGCATGCATTAAATGTCATATAATTAGTTAAGTGAAGTATAAGATCATTCTATGCATAAATATCATATAATTATGTTATACCTCTTTTTTTGATGCAACTGACTCAGTTTTCTGCATCATCCCCTTATCTTTTGATTTGGGTTTTGTAGGAGTCTAACATTACCATGTAAAAAAATGTACGTAAAATGCTCGTAAAAACTTTGAATACTCAAAGGTTCATAATAGTTTTAAGCATACCTCATCATCTATGCGAATGAGGATTGACAGCCATGCAACATACGCACCTACTACCTCTCCCACCAATGTTGCATCTGAAACATCGTCCGGTATTGGTAATTACGCACCCCCTCTAAAGCAATATCAATTGATATCTTCAAACATCCAGCAGAGAGCGGTTTATGGTGAAGTACTTCTCCCAAAGTATTATGCACTTTCCCCTTGCCAACCATCTGATAAGTCGGTGACGATAAATAGAGTTGACAGGGTGAAATGCCCTAAAACCAATAATAAATATGACATTGTTTATATGTATATATATAAATTTCAATTAAATAAATTACACTAATTTAATTTCATAATGATATATATATATAATTACATCGGGAATATTCGGTTGAACATTACAATTTACACTATCTTTGTCACTAGTATCTTTAAAACCTGAAGCTTCCCTTTCTGATTGATCTCTTTCTCTTTCCTTTCTCAACTCACAAACTTCAGCTTCTAATGCTAGCAACTTTGCCAACAGTTCTTTATTGCTAGGAGATTTTGTCTTTGGATTTTCCTTTTTCAAGGATGTTGGAGTGACCCCATGTCCCATACCCCTCACCCGACTGGAATACTCACGAACATCTAATGCTCGACTGAGTATGCTCCTGCAATCTGTGTAGTCATATAGAGATATAGACTGAGACAAATTCTCCTGAAATTTATATGAATATCGAAAAAGCATGAATATTATATGTTAATAAACTTTTGATTTAATTAAACTATTAATGTTATACTTACACATTTCTCAAAAATTTATTGAACCTCTTCTTTAACAACTCCATCCTTACCCACACAGACAATCTTCCACAAAATATGTTCTGGAACAGATGTTTCAGAACTATTCTCCTTTTTTAACTACACATTAAGACAAAAAAATAAGATCAATTATAACACATGATGAACAAGTATATCATTGCAATTTAAAGATACTTACTATTTTTTGTTGTAAGCATGCATATCCCGTACGCCCTTTTTTGTATGGATATGCGGGACCTGATGCTCATTGTCGATTTACGACACTCGCATTCGAAAATTTTTCTATTCTTCGTTTGTCTTTAAAAGTGTCTCATTTTTCCGGTGAAATCAAGTCTGCATATATACTTGGACGTTCGGCATCAACAAATTTTTTTCCGGTATCTCTTAGATACTTGTTTGATAAAAAAGATCTAAAACCTCTATGTCATTTTCCGGCCAATTGAAGACAATAAGCTCTTCTGGTATCATCAATATTGAAAGACCTCTATAGAAAACATAGAAAGAGTGCGTTAGTATAAGTAATTTAAAGACATAATCATAATCAAAAACAAATAACATCACATATGGTACATGTATCTCACTCCAGATTTTGTCTTTAGCGATATCCAACTGTTTGTTTCTCCAATTATCACAAGTAATTGGAACTTCTCTCCTTACAAGTGAACCAATATAACTTGTCAATTTAGAACCATTAGGTTCAATTAGTTGCTCATTTTCATTCCAATGCAAATCACACTTTATTCCTCTATTTCTATCATGAATGATTTTCTTCATAATATTTTATTCCAAACCGAGTACACATATCTTTCACCTTTTCAAAAATTTGGTCACCTGACAATGCAGGTGGAGCTTTACGTTGTTCGGTGTCTCCATTAAATGCTTTTCTCCATCCACGGTAGTGATGTTTAGAGTTTAAGAATCTACGATGACTGAGAAAGACATTCTTCTGACAAAAGTCCAATCGCGTCGTACCGGTTCCATCTTCACATACATGACACACTTTTTGACCTTTAATGTTATACCCTGATAGATTCCCATATACTGGAAAATCATTAATTGTGCCAGATAACATCGCCCTAAAATTGAAACTCTGTTTCCTATATCCACCATAAACCTCCACATTATTCTTCCACAAAATCATTAAATCTTCGATCAAAGGTGTCAAGTATACGTCAATGTCATTCCCTGGTTGTTTAGGACCAGAAATTAACATAGTTAACATCATGTACTTACACTTCATACATAGCCATGAATGTAGATTATAAATAATAAGAATCATAGGCCATGTGGTATGTGAGATACTTTGAAGACCATGTGGATTCATTCCATCCGTAGATAATGCCAAGCGAAGGTTTCTTGCTTCTTCTCCAAAATCAGAAAAATCATTATCAAATTTCGACCACTATGGTGAATCTTCCGGATGTCAAGTGTCTTACATCGGTTTCACTACGAAACATGCATCTAAATCTCTGAATTATAGGAAAATACCATACGACTTTTGTTGGAGACAAATTTTTCTTATATCGAGATAAACCACATTTAGGGCACTCATTTAACGATGCATATTCGTTTCGAAACAAAATGAAATCATTTGGAAAAACATGTATCTTATCTTAGCTCATGCAAACAGAGCACAACATTTTTTTGGCCTCATAGGTTCGATTAGGAAGAACATTATCTTCCGGAAGCATATCTCCCATAATGCCTAATAACTCTGTGAAACTTGTATCCGACCATCCATTGCCCGCCTTTAAGTTGTACAACTTTAATACCGCAAACACTCTTATGAATTTAGTGCAACCTTTATACAACTGGTTCTCTGCATCGCTTACCAACCTCTCAAAAATTTTGGGACAATCCTGAAGATCTTCTTCAAGTGCTTCTGCAATCTCTTCGACTCGATCACAATCGTATGTATCTGTGCCATTGTCGTCTGAAGCATATGTCGTACTATTCTCCGGTTCAACATTCTCGTTACTTTTCTCACCATGGAATATCTAACATGTGTAACTTTGATTAATTCCAAGCCTCAATAAATGCGATTGCAACCCAACTGCGTCAATCCGACCCACAAAACAACAACTTAAGCAAGGACATTTTATTCGATTGGCGTCTTCGGCGTGTTTAACAACAAACTTAACGAATTCCAATACCCCATTCTCGTACTCTTTGTACAATCAATTGACATACATCCATTTTTTATCCATTGTTTTACTACTAAGTAGTCCAAACAAAAACAATACTTAAAAAAAAAGGACAGAGACTAAAAAGCTTAATACCAATTAGGCATATTCATCAAAAACCAAAATACTATAATTATTCAAGCAACTATAGCAAATTAAAAGAACAACTAAATACATGTAGAGAAGTCAGCAACTTCTGAAACCACACAGTGTAATATTCTTGGAAAGGCTCAGAAACTCCAATATTCCCAAGTAACCTATATAAATGATCAATTAATTTCATTATAATAAAAAAAAACTTTAGATTAAGAATTACATTAGAATATTTATACAACATTAAACATATATGTATACACTATTAAATAATCACTATTATTTTTTTAACATATATTTTACTAATAAACATATATATTTAATATATATTAAACAATATTTTTAACATTTATATTATCGTTTCTATTCTATATTATCACTAATATTTATATTATCGTTTCAACTTTAGATTATCATCAAATAATCACTTATATTATCAACTTTAAACCATCAACTATATGAGTTCTTTCAATTCCATTTTCAACTATATGCGAAGTGCTTTCAATTTCAACACTATAAGTGTTATTACGACAACCTCTCAAACCAAAATGTATAGCTCGATTAATTGTATAGAAATATATTTTCTCTCAATCAATACATGCAATATTCGTTGTGACATTTACACAAATACCTTACATACAAAACTCATTGTGACATTTTCACAAACACCTTACATGCAAAAACCACATGTCACACAAAACACAACATAATGCAATATTATCAACACTAAATCAACATTAAATCAACACTATCAACTAAACCAAATGCAATATTATATATCAATATTATCAAATATATAAAAAATCATACCCAGAGGAGAAGAGAACCTTGGTTGTGAATGGAAGAAAGAATGAAACAGTCTTGAATGGAAGAAGGATGAGAACCTTGAAGAAAGGATGCAACGATTTTGTCAAGAATCAAACGAAAATAGCTCGTGAAAAAGGATTTTGTTCGTAATTGTGTTGTTGTGTGAAAATGGGTTTTGGAAAAATAATAACGTTACTACAATAGAAATGTTGGGCGCATGTTTTTTTTTATAACATGACTTTAGGAAGCACTTTGAGAAAGCGCTGCTTAATCCCACCCTTAGCCAGCGCTTGTAGTAGAAAGCGCTGCTTAATCCCCCTTTAGGCATCGCTTCTCCAAAGCCCTACATCACCTACCCCCTTTAGCAGCGCTTTATAAATTCACATTAACCCCTTTTATGCAGCGCTTTCACAAAGCGCTGCTTAAGGTCACCCTTTAGACAGCGCTTCAGTATCTACCCCCCTTTAGCAGCACTTTCTCAAATCATATTCACCCCCTTAGGCAGCTCTTTTTTAGAAAGCGTTGTCTAAGATATACGATAAATTTTTTGTGTTTTTTAAATACAGTTTTAACAGCAAACTTAACGAATTCCAATACCCCATTCGTACTCTTTGGAAAATCGATTGGTAGACATCCATTTTTTATCCATGGTCTTACTATTAAGTAAGCTAAACAAAAACAATACTTAAAAAAAAGGATAGAGACTAAAAAGCTTAATACCAATTAGGCATATTCATAGAAAATCATAGGAAAAGCTTAATACTTGTAGAAAAGTCAGCAACTTCTGAAACTACACAGTGTAATATTCTTGGAAACGCTCAGAAACTCCACTCTTCACAAGTAACCTAAATAAATGATCAATTAATTTCATTATAATAAAAAAATCTATAGAATAAAAATTACATTAGAATATAAATACTATAACTACCCTTTTTAATATATAATAATATATTAATAAAATAATAATAATAATAATAATATAATAATAATAATTTTTTTTTTAAATCAAATTTTATTTTTCAAAAAATGTATATTGGTTATTTAGCAATTAATATTTAGAACTATAAAATTTATCATATTTTTTTAAAAACTATTTTAGAAAAAGTGAAATCATAAAGTGATTTAATTTGACGCATGTAAGAACCTGGGTATCTTGTACATTCTTGCTAACATATATTTTACTAATAAAATAATATTAAACTAATAAAACAATTTCAATTATATGAGTTCTTTCAATTTCAATTTCAACTCTATGTGAAGTTCTTTCAATTTCAACACTATAAGTGTTATTACGACAACTTCACAAACCAGAATTTATAGTTCGATTAATGGTATATGAATATATTTTCTCTCAATCAATACATGCAATACTCATTGTGACATTTACACAAACATCTTACATACAAAACTCATTGTGACATTTTCAGAAACACCCTACATGCAAAAACTACATGCCACATAAAATACAACATAATGCAACATTATCAACACTAAATCAACACTATCAACTAAACCAAATGCAACATTATATATCAATATTATCAAATATATCAAAAATCATACCTAGAGGAGAAGAGAACCTTGGTTATGAATGGAAGAATGGAAGAAAGGATGAAATAGTCTTGAATGGAAGAAGGATGAGAACCTTGAATAATGTGGAACAAATAGAATCGATTTTGTTTAGAATCAAATGAAAAAAATGGAACTTAAGCGCTGGTGAGGGTTCATACTGTGCTGGGCGTTAAAACGGTGTTCTGAAAATAATAAGCTTACTGTGTATACTGAGCGTGTTTTTTTTAATAACAGGACTTTAGACAGCGCTTTTTAAAAGCCCACCCTTAGCCAGCGCTTCTAGTAGAAAGCGCTGCGTAATCTCCCATTTAGGCAGCGCTTCTACAAAGTGCTGCGTCAGCCCACCCTTTAGGCAGCC
Organism: Vicia faba; assembly: GCA_948472305.1. Classification (NCBI taxonomy): domain Eukaryota; kingdom Viridiplantae; phylum Streptophyta; class Magnoliopsida; order Fabales; family Fabaceae; genus Vicia; species Vicia faba. The sequence goes on along the minus strand of OX451740.1, from coordinate 355,026,231 downwards.
CTTTGTAAGCCCACCCTTTAGGCAGCGCTTTTCCAAAATGCTACAGTACCTACTCTATTTAGCAACATTTATTACAAGCGCTATCTAAAATCCCCCTTTAACATCACTTTATCAAACCACTTTTACCCCATTAGACAGCACTTTTTTAGAAAACACTATTTAAGGTATGTGACCAAATTAACGCGTTTTTGAAGTGGACTTTTAGCAGCGCTTTTGATAAAAAAATGCTGCCTGAGATATACTGTCTAATCGACGTAGTATTAGTTTATGGTGGTTTGTGTGAACTAAGATATAAACTTGTGTACCTCTACTTTGGTATGTATATATTGCTTTAATTTTTTTCTCTTTTTGTTTGAGCTTTTTGGCTTCTATCTTTGCTTGTTCTTAGAACCTTCTTGACTGTTTGTTTTTCATTGTTGATTTAATACATCTTTTATTAACCACGTCCCCTTCTTTTATTTATATCAATGGACAAGTTGTACTAAAAAAATCATCTTCTTTCAACTTAATGTGAATAAAAAGTCTCTATCTTCATGTTAGTATGTAAAATTTTGACTTCTTGGGTGTGAAATAGAAATTTATTTTCTCTACATAAATGGAAGATGGTAGATATTTTAAATCAAATCATTTGCTCATTGAATGAATTATATTTTTGACTTTTTATTAATCTTGTAGCATCGTAGTATTATCACATATTTGAACATAATTTTGAATATATATTATCATATAGGTACTCATCATCTGATGCTTGTTAGTAATATATATCATATAGATACTCATCATCTTATGCTTCTTACATCGGTTTCACTACGAAACATGCGTCTAAATCTTAGAATTATAGGAAAATACCATACGACTTTTGCTGGAGACAATTTTTTCTTATATCGAGATAAACCACATTTAGGGCACTCAGTTAACGATGCATATTCGTTTCGAAACAAAATGAAATCATTTGAAAAATCATGTATCTTATCATAGCTCAGGCAAATAGAGCACAACATTTTTTTGGCCTTATAGGTTCGATTAGGAAAACATTATCCTCCGGACGCATATCTCTCATAATGCCTAATAACTCTGAAACTTTTATCCGACCATCCATTGCCCGCCTTTAAGTTGTACAACTTTAATATCACAGACATTCTTGTGAATTTAGTGCAACCTTTATACAACTGGTTCTCTGCATCGCTTAACAACCTCTCAAACATTTTGGGACAATCCTGAAGATCTTCTTCAAGTGCTTCTGCAATCTCTTCGACTCGATCACAATCGTATGTATCTGTGCCATTGTCGTCTGAAGCATATGTCATACTATTCTCCGGTTCAACATTCTCGTTACTTTTCTCACCATGTAATATCTGACATGTGTAACTTCGATCAATTCCAAGCCTTAATAAATGTGATTGCAACCCAACTGCATCAACCGACCCATAAAACAACAATTTAAAAAAGGATATTTCATTCGATTGGCTTCTTCAGCGTGTTTAACAGCAAACTTAACGAATTCCAATACCCCATTCGTACTCTTTGGAAAATCAATTGGCAGACATCCATTTTTTATCCATGGTCTTACTATTAAGTAAGCTAAACAAAAACAATACTTAAAAAAAAGGACAGAGACTAAAAACTTAATAGTAATTAGGAATATTCATAGAAAATCATAGGAAAACCTTAATACTTGTAGAGAAGTCAGCAACTTCTGAAACTACACAGTGTAATATTCCCAGAAACACTCAGAAACTCCACTCTTCACAAGTAACCTATATAAATGATCAATTAATTTCATTATAATAAAAAAAATCTATAGAATAAGAATTACATTAGAATATAAATTCTATAACTACCCTTTTTAATATATAATAATATAATAAAATAATAATAATAATATAATAATAATATTTTATTATTATTATTAATTATTTTAAAAAAATCAAAATTTATTTTTCTAAAAATGTATATTAGTTATTTAGCAATTAATATTTAGAACTATAAAATTTATCATATTTTTTTAAAACTATTTTAAAAATAGTGAAATCATAAAGTAATTTAATTTGACGCATGTAAGAACCGGGATAACTTGTACATTCTTGCTAACATATATTTTACTAATAAAATAATATTAAACTAATAAAACAATTTCAATTATATGAGTTCTTTCAATTTCGATTTCAACTCTATGTGAAGTGCTTTCAATTTCAACACTATAAGTTTTATTACGACAACTTCACAAACCAGAATTTATAGTTCGATTAATTGAATATGAACATATTTTCTCTCAATCAATACATGCAATACTCATTGTGACATTTACACAAACATCTTACATACAAAACTCTTTGTGACTTTTTCACAAACACCGTACATGCAAAAACTACATGCCACACAAAATACAACATAATGCAACATTATCAACACTAAATCAACATTATCAACACTATCAACTAAACCAAATGCAACATTATATATCAATATTATCAAATATATCAAAAATCATACTTAGAGGAGAAGAGAACCTTGGTTGTGAATGGAAGAAAGGATGAAACGGTCTTGAATGGAAGAAGGATGAGAACCTTGAATAATGTGGAACAAATAGAATCGATTTTGTTTAGAATCAAATGAAAAAAATGGAACTTAAGCGCTGGTGACACTACGCCAAAAACTGCTTTTTGCAGCGCCTCTACTAAAGCGCTTATTGAAAAAGCGCTGCCATAGCCTTCACAAAAAACAAAATTAAAAAAAAGGGAAACCTACGAAGGCGCTTTTTTAAAAGCGCTGGCATAGGTGGGGGATACGAAAGCGCTTTTTACATTAAAAGCGCTGTGGTAGGTCAAATAAAAATATTAATAAAAACGAAATAATAGGGTTATGAAGGCGCTTTTTAAAAAGCGCTGTGGAAGATTGGCCTTTGAAAGCGCTTTCAAAAGCGCTGGCATAGGGTCTGATGCTACTAAAGCGCTTTTTAGGCTAAAAGCGCAGTGGTAGCTCAAATATCAAAATTAAATAAAATGAAATATTGAACAGCGCCTGTTCAGAATACCCACGAAACCCACGAAACCCTGTTCATCGTCTTTTCCATCTCACCCTCGCCGGCACGAAGCTTTTCAGCACCGTTCATCATCTCACCCTCGCCGGCACGAACCTTATCAGCACCGTTCATCAACTCACCCTCGCCGGCACGAAGCTATTCTCGTTTTTGTTCTGATTCCTCATCCTCGCCGGCACGAAGCTTTTTTCGTCTAGAGTCGTATCAAAAGGTATGTTTCAAAATCCTTGCCATTCATACATTGCTTCACTCCTCAAGTATGAATATGATACTTTCCGTCCTATAGCCTTCTTTTTTGAAGGCATGGTCCAATTTGAATTACTGAGTCCAATCAATGAGTACAGTGAATGTATAGCTTGACAGGGAAAGCAAAAAAAAGGTGGAGAAAGCAGCTTACTATGTCTTTATTAGATAGAACAATGGTTTTGTTGTTCTGGTTGTAAGTGTTCAAGATCCATATCAATTGCAAGAAATAAAACATGAATGTGAACAAAGATTATTCTTTTGATGAACAAACTAACATGTTCATATAACAAACTTAATCTCAATTTTAAAAAGCAAATCACTGCATATAATTTTGGAAACAAGAAATGAACAGAAGATAGAGTTTGTGATGTGTGATAATTTATGATGTGCTTAATGTTTATATATTAAATTGTATACTAATATTTGTTAAATACAAGGATTACATGTATCGACATTATAAAGGCACAGATATTTTTACTGCCATGTTATCACCTTAAGCTGGACGATTTCTTAGAAGTTCAATCATAGCTCCAAAACTTCCTTTCTCTCTATTTTCAGTGCTTATACAAGAAATTTACTGTTTTACTTATTCATCCTTAACCTTTGGTATTGGCAAATTAGGTAAGTCTCTAAAGGGTGCTTTGACTTTCACTTATACTTCTTACAGAAAGATACACTAAAGTTTGCATATTTGGATGTTTCCATAAGGGCATAGAAGTTAAGAGGGTCATATCCATCATCAGAAATATAACAAGCTAGCTTGTTAGCTTCATAATCAAGTACAGGTCCTGCTGTTGTCACCTTTATGACGGGGAGGTTAGGCTATTTTTACTTCTTCAGGTTCATCTATTTCATGGTTATTTCTTCCTCTCTCTGATAACTCAGGGCCCTTCATGCATTTGGTAGATATTCTACCTCAAATATGTTGGAGCCTCCTTCTAAGATATGCATTTATTTAGGAAAGATGGATTTTAAACTGTTCTTGTTTGCTTTCATCCCCATCTTCACAGTGTACTTCTATTGTAGGGAATAAATATATGAAATAAAGAACGTAACTGATCATAGAATCAAAGGAGTATAACATTACTCTTCTCATTTGGGTGACTTAGTGGATCCCGCAGGTACACATTACTCTCTTATAATTTTTTAATGTTAGTATTTAATAAGCATTCAACCCTTCAATCCGGCACCTAGTTTCCAATCAACGTCATTGGTGGGAGCATAAAACAAGAATACTATCTTCATTCGTTTGTCCATTCCCTACCAACATGATTCATCATAAAATTGCACATTTAATTAATTGGGAAGTTATGATGTCTATTTCTATGACATGGAATATGATTTTTTTGAAGAGTGTTCAATGAATAAGACCAGGTTTTATTATTTTAGAGTCATTCTTGACAATCATAATACTTATTCAAATTAATTTGATATTATCTTCAACTTTACATATGTGGTTACACACAAGAATATTTGATTTTTAATCAAGATAAGAAAACAAAGCAGAGTAGTAATATTGTAAGCTCAAGATAAATTTTGTAGGCAGCATTTGAACACTCAATACTATTTACAAAGCCATTGACAACATGTACAACATCTTTTATTTTATTAGTAGGAATCAAATTCAGTACTTCAAAATTTATAACACACACTTTGCACCAACCACTTACGCCAGACTTCGATTGTAACCACATAAAGCACTTAAACACATTATATGGCACGCCCTCTTTCAATAACACAACCTTAGTTCAGACACCACAAAAAGTGCGCAAAGCATTTTGATCCCTCTGGCCTTCTTCAGAGAAATTATACTTAAGAAACTCAACATGATCATAGGGCATAAAGAGCAGAGGGTGTTCCTCATCCACCAACTTTTATAATGCTCCCTCCTTTAAAGATACTGAACAAGGCTGTCGAATATCTTGCCTCATTCCCACTCATCATGACCCGATGAATTGGGGGATGCAACCTCCCATTTGACCATGCCTTCAAAATTCATGTAAATCTTCCGCCAATTTTAGCTCCTCTTGGGAAAATAAAGAGTTGCTCATAATCATTGGTCTGCTATCACATTCCTCTAAAAAGACATATTTTATATATGAATATAGTACCTTCAGTTTAGGCTTGGAATCAACTAGTTTTGACCCTTGAGATAGAATCTAATTCCTAGTGTCAAAATCTTTTAGACATTCTTTAATTTCTTTCTCTTCTTCATTCAAAACATTAAGGGTGTATAGCAGAGCTATTTCTAATGAGGTATCAGTATGCAATTTATTCTTGACTTTTAGAATGTCATCATATATACATCCATTTTAAAAGAGGTATCTTTGTCTTTTGAGTGCTTTATAGCTTCAAATAAATCAAGACTAGCATCTTCGTCCTGCATTGATGTCAGTCATCTTTCCGCGGTTTTCATGACAGGTCAGTCCAAAACCAGAGAAACCTTGTCACTTTCTTCTATATCTGTCACCATGAAACCATTAAGAAATGAGAATTTATTAACTTTGGCTATAACGTCTTCTGCTATTCCATAAAGATGTTTAATGGATTTATCTAACAGCTCCAATGTCATTCTTGTCTGCCTCATTTCCTAGACCAATGTGTATTTTCCCAACTAAGACATTCTCAATAATGACAGGTAGTTTCACTCTACCAGGATCATTTGCTTTCTGAAGCATAGTTTTCTGGCTGAGTTCACTACGATTAGCGTCCAACTTAATGGTTTTCTCATCGGTGTGTCTTCTATTCTTTGTTAAGATTTCCTTCATGAACTTGACATTGATCTAATACTTTAGAAAACAGAATATTGCTCTCAAGTATTTTAAAAATATCTAATAACTTTACATATTACATGTCATTATCTTTCTTGGTTCGAGCATCTGGGTAACATAAATTATGCATAAGAGGGTTCTTCATAGTAATTTAACTTTGTGGCGCAGATAAAATAAAATACCATCTCTATGTATGGTGACCAATTTATTATCACTTATTAAAACTAAGGACACCACATAAATCGCAATTGGAGTTCATTGCACCAAAGCTAGTAAAATTGATATATTGGTCAACATTTTGTTCTTTCTTCATTAGAATAGTACTGAGATTCCTAGTCAGATACGCCAAGACATATGCTCAACCATATCATACCAATCTATTCTCTGCTGAAAATTGAACATCAAATAACCTCTGTCTAGCCTTCATTGCCTGCATTAGTAAAAAGAAGTGATTAGAGAAAGTTTTATCAGAATTTGCTACTCTATGTTACTGTCCTTTAAATTGAGAAACAGGCACAGTAAATTTGAAATTTGGAATTTCAAGACAAAGTTTTAAATAGCATACCAGTTGCTCCCATTTTATACAACTTGTTATGATGGAAAGAAGGACACATTGAACGAAAGCACCGACTTCACTAGTTAGTAATTAGTTATGAGTTGTTTAGCACATGCTTAAGGTGAGGCAAGAATAACTATGAATTTGATTACCTGATATGTTGAATTTCTTTACAGGTAATTAATTATTATTTTGCTATAGTTGCGTGACTAATTAGTTGCTATAGTCAAACCATGGATAAAAAATGGATGACTGCCAATCGATTGTCGAAAGAGTATGAGGATGGGGTATCAGAATTCGTTAAGTTTGCCGTTGCGCACGCCAGAGAACCCAATGGAATGATATGTCCTTGCTTGAGATGCTGTTATGGGAGACGGGTTGACGCGGTTCAGTTGGAATCGCATTTACTGATGCATGGAATTGATAGAAGTTATGCATGTTGGAATTTGCATGGTGAGAAAAGTAGCGGGAATGTTGAATCGAGTTATAATACGACGTATGCTTCAAATGAGGATTTCGCAGACGCATACGATTATGATCGAGTCGAAGAGATTGCAGAAGCGCTTGAAGAAGATCTTGAGGATTGTCCCAAAATGTTCGAGAGGTTGGTAAGCGATGCAGAGAAACCGTTGTATGATGGTTGTACAAAATTCACAAGATTGTCTGCGGTGTTAAAGTTGTACAACTTAAAGGCGGACAACGGATGGTCGGATAAAAGTTTCACACAGTTATTAGCCCTCGTGAAAGAAATGCTACCAGAGGATAATGTTCTTCCCAATCGAACGTATGAGGCCAAAAAGATGTTGTCCTCTATTGGCATGAGCTATGAAAAGATACATGCATGTCCAAAAGATTGCGTTTTATTTCGAAACGAGTACGCAGTGTTAAATGAGTGTCCTAAATGCGGTGCCCCTCGATATAATGAAAAGTTGTCTCCGGAAAAGGTGTTATGGTATTTTCCTATAATTCCGAGATTTAGGCGCATGTATCGTAGTGAGACCGATTCAAGACACTTGACTTGGCATGCAGATGAAAGAATTATTGATGGGAAGTTGCGACATCCGGCAGACTCACCACAGTGGACGAAAGTTGATATTGATTATCCTGAATTTGGAAAAGAAGCAAGAAATCTTCGCTTGTCGTTGTCTACTGATGGAATGAACCCGCATGGTATTCAAAGTATCTCGCATAGCACCTGGCCTGTGATTCTTATGATATATAACCTACCTCCGTGGCTATGTATGAAGCGTAAGTACATGATGCTATCTATGTTAATTTCTGGGCCCAAACAACCAGGGAATGACATAGACGTGTACTTGGCACCCTTAGTCGAAGATTTGAAGTTTTTGTGGGAGACCGGTGTGGAGGTTTACGATGGGTATAGGAAAGAAAGTTTCAACTTGAGGGCGATGTTGTTTGGAACAATTAATGATTTTCCGGCGTACGGAAATCTATCAGGGTACAACATTAAGGGTCAAAAAGCGTGTCCTGTTTGTGAAGATGAAACCGATACGATGCGATTGAACTTTTGTCAGAAGAATGTTTTTCTCGGTCATCGTAGATTCTTAAATTCTAATCATCACTATCGTGGGTGGAGAAAGGCATTCAATGGAGAGGCAGAACACGGTAGAGCTCCACATATGTTGACAGGTGATCAGATTTTTGAAAAGGTGAAAGATGTGAGTACTGAGTTTGGCAAGCCTTTTGCACATAGACTTGTCACGAGTGGGTGGAAGAAGAGGTCGATTTTTTTTGAACTTCCATATTGGAAGTCGTTGTACGTAAGACATTTCCTCGATGTTATGCATATTGAAAAAAATGTATTTGATAGTGTTATTGGTACGTTACTCAATATACAAGGAAAGTCTAAGGATGGCATTAACATAAGGAAGGACATGTTAAACATGGGAATTAGAACTGAATTGGCACCCGTGACGAAAGGAAGACGCACATATCTACCACCTGCTGTTTACACTCTATCTAGAAAGGAGAAGAAAATATTGTGTAAGTTCCTCAGTGAAGTTAAAGTTCCAGAAGGCTACTCATCAGATATTAGAAGACTTGTGTCAATGAAAGACCTAAAGTTAAAGAGTTTAAAGACTCATGATTGCCATGTTATAATGGAACATTTTCTACCAATAGGTATACGTTCTATTCTGCCAGAAAAAGTAAGGAGCGCAATAACTAAGTTGTGTTTTTTCTTCAAGTCAATTTGCAGCAAGGTGATCGATCCTGCGATCTTACCAACATTGCAAAAAGAGGTGGTTGTTACTTTATGTGAGCTTGAAATGTATTTTCCTCCCTCGTTTTTTGACATAATGGTTCATCTAGTCGTTCATCTTGTCAAAGAGACACAGTTGTGCGGACCAGCTTATATGAGATGGATGTACCCTGCTGAACGTTATATGAAAATTTTAAAAGGGTACGTGAAAAACCGAAGTCGACCGGAGGGTTGTATTGCGGAACGATACATTGTTGAAGAAGCGGTTGAGTTTTGCACTGAATATATGTCAAATGTTCAATCAATTGGACTCCCCAAATCTCATATTGTCGAGAAAAAAGAAGGAAAAAGACTAATTGGAAATAAAGTTGTGACAGTGTCAATGGTCGAACGGGATCAGGTGCATTTGTATGTTCTGCACAATGAGATTGAGGTTGAGCCGTATGCTGAAATGCACAAGGGTGTTCTTCGAGGTTTAAATCTGAATAGAAATGAGAATTGGATAGTACGAGAGCACAATCGAAGTTTCATACCGTGGTTTAAGGAACAAATTTATTCAAAGTATCGTTCGGATCCTGCTTCAGTAACAGAAAGGTTGAGATGTTTAGCATATGATCCAAGTATGATTGTGTTTTCTTATAGCGCATACGCAATTAATGGATACAAATTTTATACCAAAGAACAGGATGATAAAAGTACTATGCAGAATAGTGGTGTTACCTTGGTAGCTGAAGCGATGCACATATCAAGTGCGAATGACTTAAACCCGAAATTTGCAAATCTGTCATATTTTGGGGTTATCGAGCGCATTTTGTTGTTTGATTACGGGAAGTTTCAGATTCTTGTATTTGATTGCAAGTGGGTTGAAAATAATAATGGCGTACGAATGGATAAGTCAGGATTTTTGCAAGTGGATCTCAATAGGGTGGGGTACAAAGATGAACCTTTTATTCTAGCCTCTCAGGCTAAACAAGTGTTCTATGTCAATGATCCGACAAGTACGAAATGGTCTATAGTGCTTTTGTCTAACAAAGTAATTGATGAAAACATTGGAGATCAAGGTGATATTGGCGTTGGCATTGAATCTTGTACAAGAAACGATCAAAATGAGAATGAACCTTGTACTAGAGATGATCATAATGAGGGTATTTGGATCAATCCAACCATCCGAGTTGTTAACAGAAGCGTAAAATATATTGCTACCAAGAAAAGAAAGAGACGTTAGTGAAAAAGGTATTATTATAATTATAGCCTAATATTGTAAGTAATATGTGAATAATGTTTTGAATTTTTGGCATATCTTTTGAACCGTTTTGAATTTTTGTGAATGTGACTAGTGTTTATTTAGTAGAACAATGTTTTCGGAGCTGATGGTGAGGTTTATTTCTTGCAAGTTTGGTTTTTTAGCATTTTATTCAATTTTGAGTTCCTTTAGTGCTATTCATATCTTTTTCGACTATCCATTTTCATGTAGTGTACTAATGTGCTTGTTTGACTTTTGTTACAGGTCTAATGGCTAGCAATGAAGAAAACCCGCAAGGAAACCAACAAGAAAACCCACCAGGAAACCAACAAGATCATGAAAACTCACAAGAATCAAATCATGCAGCAGATGATACTTCAGCAAATGATGTTGCACGAGGCATCACCATAATGCGCGAAATCATTCGTGCTAGAGATAAGGGAGTGATATATAATGTAGATTGGAATCATTCAAATCAAGTAGTTGGGGTTAATGCTTCAAAATTCACAAGCTACGTTGGTACACTTGTTCGTATGCATGTGCCAATCTCCATATCTAGATGGAATGCGAAACAATGTGAAGCATTGAAGCAAGGAAAAGAAATGTTTTGGGAAGATGTTAAGGTATGTATGTTATATGGTTTATATGGTTATATGTTTATAAGTTTATAAGTTTATATGGTGTATATGGTTTTTAAACTACTTATATGTTTATATGGTTTATATGGTTTTTAAATTACTTATATGTTTATATGGTTTATAAGCAGCGGTCTTTTAACGTTCCAGATGAGCGTAAAGGCTTCGTACTTGGGTTGGCCGGGAAAAGATTTAGAGGGTGGAAAAATCTGTTGACGAACACCTATCTTAAGGATGACAAAGGAAAGTGGCTGGAAGAGTTCCCGTCCGGAAGGCCAGAAAAGTATAATCTTTTCATTAAACAAGAAGATTGGACTGAGTTTATTAGACAAAGAGATGACGAATTCCGGCAAAAGAGTGCCAAAAATAGTGAGAGAGCATCAAAGCCCGCGTATCCATACAAAAAAGGGCGTTTGGGATATGCACGCTTAGAGGAAAAAATTGTAAGTAATAAATAGAAATGATATGTTCTTATTAATTGTCTAAATGTGTTGTATTTGACGATCTAACCGTTTGTTTCTATGCATAGTTAGAGGAGACGAAAAGTGATGAAACCTCACTTCCAGCACATTTGCTGTGGAAGGAAGCTCGTGTGGGCAAGAATCAAGCTGTTGATCCAAGTGTTCTAAGAATTTATGATGAATGCGTAAGTATAACATTGTGTCTTTAATTAAATCAAATTTTTATGACTATTTAATTGATTTTTTTATCTCCATTATTTTCAGGAGACATTGTCACAAACGGAGTCCACCGGTGGCGACCAGGATACGAGGAGCGTACTTAGTAAAGCACTGAATGTTCCTGAGTATTCCGGTCGGGTGAGGGGTAAAGGTCATGGTGTGACTCCAACCTCTTTCTACCAGCATTCTCGGAAAAGAAATCCTACCAATGCAGAAGTGATGAATGTACTTATGGAATTACAAGCAAAAGTCAATGCATTGGAAAGAGATAAAGAGGTATTAATGAGGGAAAAGGGCAATGCGGCAATGGCGAAAGAAACTAGTGACAACGCTAGTATCAACCGTCAGAATAAATTTCCTGAGGTAATTATAAATATATTGATAAATCTCTATTGTTCAAGTTTCTCATTTTTATTCCACCTCTTTCTATTATTGAATTAAAAGTAATATGTATGCATATTGGTTTAGGGCATTTCATCTTGCCAACTATACGTAATGGCATCAGATTATCACCTTGTTGGCAAGGGAAAAGTGTACAACACTTTGGGAGATTTAATTCATAATACACCGATCCCGGCTGGACACCTGAGAGTATCAGTAGATTATCCTATTGATCCCGATGCGTTGGTACCGGTACCTGACGTGGCCTTGGATATAAGATCGGTTCGAGACGCAGTAGGGTCGTTTGTTGCATGGCCCTTGGACCTCATTTTCATTGATGATGAGGTATGTTTAAAACCGTTAATATGAATCATTTAGATTTCAAATGTCAATTCTGAACCGTTAAGTTAATTATTTTTTAATATTAGCCTCCTACAAAACCCGCTAATAAGGGTAAGGAGATTTTGCAGCAAGGCGGCGAGTCTATGGCATCAATTCCAGAGGTACACTTAAATTGTTTATTATATGATATGAATTTAAAACTGAACGATTTTATAATTTACCTAAGTTATATGATTGTTAGGTATCTACGAAAGTGTCACAACAAGTGACCCAGCCTATTCGTAGTAGACCACCCCCGAAAAAGTCAATGCATAAGGGGGGAAGAGGCGGGGGAAGAGGCGTTTTTGTACCTCGATATCGGAATACACTTGGAGTACTTTTGGAAACCTCAGATTTGAAGTCAGGTGGTATTCGTCTAATCCTTATGGATGCAGATATCTTTGGTCTTGACTGCCAAGAAACGATAGGAATGGACGAAATGACTGAGATTATGACGCATGGTGAATTAGGCATCGGCAATGTTCACGCATACATCCGGTATTCCGATAAATATATCATTTAATTAGTTGAACAATTTATTTACACATTTCAATGAAAATAGTCTAATGTTTATATGTTTTTATTTAAGGTTGTTGTACGATAAAAAAATGCACGAGACTGTATTGGCAAGACGCTTCCATTTCTTGTCTGCCCATATTGTCAGCGGAGCGACAATTGTCAGGGAACCGGGTTCAGTTAGGGAGTACTTAGTGAATCGATACACGGCCTACGTCGGCAACCCAGATAGCTTGTTTATTTTGCCGTATAACACTGTTCCAGTGGGGTGAGTTTTTCATTTATTCTAATATATCTTTGTTTATTTTGCGTAGAAACTTTTCTTCTAAACTGTTGCTTAAATTTTTAGAAAACACTGGTTGTTGTTGGCTATCGATCCGATTAAAGAAGTTGTGTACTTTCTGAATTCGGTAGACGGGGAATGGACTAACTATCCCGCTATGAAGGAAACTGTTGATCAGTAAGTGAGATCGTTCTAACTATTCGTGTATATTTATATATTTAATTATTTCTGTGAGATTGATCTAAATATATGTTTTTATTTTCTTAGATCAATACAAATATTTCGTAGTCAAAGGGACGCACAGGTACCCCGGAGTAAATCATCAAATATTACTTGGATCAAAGTGCAGGTACAAAATTAGTTGCTTATAATAATAGTTATGTTACTTGATAAAATTACACGACAACTATAAAATATATTCTGTTTTTCTATGCAGTGTCCGTTACAGAATAACGATGTAGATTGCGGATACTTTTGCTTGAGGTTTATGAAAGAAATCCTTCATAAAAATCAAGTAGAGATTCCAAGCACGGTATGGATTTATAACTTAGAATAATTTTGTATGATTTCTACATTTAATAACATCATGCATATACTGAAGTAATAATTTCTTATGTAGTACTTTGATGACCTCTATACTATGTCGTACACGAAAGTTCAAGTGGAAGAAGTCAAAGAGGAAATATGTCAATTTTATGTTGAAAACAGATTATTCTGATGGGTATGAATAAAATATTATTGTACGTGTTAGTTTGATTGTGTTGGAGCCTTTAATATTGTTTGTTTAATTTACCGTGTTGTTCATATTCATATTTTGCAGGATGACGACCGTGTCGGTGGAGCATTATTTTCGATGTAATTATATATGATTTAGTTACATATGTATATATATATGGTTACAAATTAACACGATACTTTGTATGTGATTTAGTTATGGTTACAAATGTATATATGGTTACAAATTTAGTTATATATGATTTAGTTACATATATATAGATAAGGATTGAATATTATATGGTATACCGGTTTCTGTTAATATAATACCGATTTCTTAAAATATATGTATAGATAGGGATTGAATTACAGGTTAAATTATTGGACCAAAAAAAAATTACAGGCCGCACAGGGAACCTCAAATTATAGGTTTCACTTTAAAAAATTTGTATGAGCTACGAAAGCGCTTTTGGCTAAAAAGCGCTTTCGTAGGCAGGATAAATAAAAAAAAAATTAAATAGAAACCCCCTATCAAAGCGCTTTTTATGGAAAAAGCGCTGTGAAAGACCCCCCTATCAAAGCGTTTTTTCCATAAAAAGCGCTGTAAAAGCCATGATAAATAAAAAAACAAAAATTAAATAGAACCCCTATCAAAGCGCTTTTTATGGAAAAAGCGCTGGGAAAGACCCCCTATCAAAGCGCTTTTTCCATAAAAAGCGCTGTAAAAGGCCTGATAAATAAATAAAAAAATTTAAATAGCACATCTATCAAAGCGCTTTTCAAAAAGCGCTGGGAAAGACCCCCCTATCAAAGCGCTTTTTAAGGAAAAAGCGCTGGGATAGGTCCACCTACGACAGCGCTTTTGGCCAGAAAAAAGCGCTTTCGTAGCCTACGCCAGCGCTGGCTACGGCAGCGCTTTTAAGCGCTTTTAAAGGGCAAAAAAAAGCGCTGTGAAAGCCCATTTTCGTAGTAGTGTGAGGGTTCGTACTGTGCTGGGCGTGAAAACGGTGTTCTGAAAATAATAAGCTTATTATGTATACTAAGCGTGTTTTTTTTTTAATAACAGGACTTTAGACAGCGCTTTTTAAAAGCCCTACTTAAACCCACCCTTTATCAGCGCTTCTAGTAGAAAGCGCTGTGTAATCTCCCATTTAGGCAGTGCTTCTACAAAGCGCTGCGTAAGCCCACCCTTTAGGCAGCGCTTTGTAAGCCCACCCTTTAGGCAGCGCTTTTCCAAAATACTACAGTACCTACTCTATTTAGCAGTGTTTATTACAAGCGCTTTCTAAAACTCCCCTTTAACATCACTTTATCAAACCACTTTTACTCCATTAGACAACGCTTTTTAAAAAAACACTATTTATAGTATGCGACCAAATTAGCGTGTTTTTGAAGTGGACTTTTAGCAGCGCTTTTGATAAAAAAGGCTGCCTAAAATATATTGTCTAATCGACGTAGTATTAGTTTATGGTGGTTTGTGTGAGCTAAGATATAAACTTGTCTACCTCTACTTTAGTATGTATATATTGCTTTAATTTTTTTCTCTTTTTGTTTGAGCTTGTTGGCTTCTACCTTTGCTTGTTCTTAGAACCTTCTTGACTGTTTGTTTTTCATTGTTGATTTAATACATCTTTTATTAATCACGTCCCCTTCCTTTATTTATATCAATGAATGGAGAAGTTGTACTAAAAAAATCATCTTCTATTGCTTAATGTGAATAAAAAGTCTCTATCTTCATGTTAGTATGTAATAATATTTTGACTTTTCGGGTGTGAAATAGAAATTTATTTACTCTATATAAATGGAAGATCGTAGATATTTTAAATCAATGGTCATTGAATGAATTATATTTTTGACTTTTTATTAATCTTGTAGCATCGTAGTATTATCACATATTTGAACATAATTATATACGTTCAAATACTCTTTTTAATGACAAAATAATACATTTATAAATATTATCACATGCTTTTGAATATATATTATCATATAGATACTCATCATCTGATGCTTATTACTAATATATATCATATTTCAACCTTTCCACAACATACACATATTCAAACTAGTAAAAAAAAAGTGGCAAATATAAAAAACATACAGCAACAACAAAAATACAGAAAAAAGTTTTAGTATAACAAAAAGGACAAAGAATGCAATTAACACAAAACCCAAATATTATTAGTTAAGATTGATGATCTTGTAAAATTCATGGTTCAAAATAAACCCTTTTCCTTGCAACTTTGAATGGCATCCTCAAACATTTCCTCAATACTATGTTTGAACTCAAATCCAGCATCAGTGAGTTTCTTTGATGTTAAATGTGGAAGCTCTAGACCTTTAGGCCCCCCAAGCAATCTATAGAAAAAGAAATAAATATTAGTATCAATTAAAGAAAGTTCACATTGATTTAGAATATAGAAAACAAACTCACTTGGACTTTGGAATTTGAAATTCAGGATGCTTTGAAGAAACAATGTCAACTACTTCCTCAACAGTTGCAACGAATGGTGAACAATTGTATCTCCCTTTTGGATTAGGATGTTCAAGTAAGAATATATGTGCTCGCGCAACATCGTCAACATGCACCATATGGAAACGAGATATTGGACTGTGGTCAGTATTACCTGAATGCAACTTTCAATTGTTAATTTTGTTTAACTATTAGTATGAATATTCAATATAAAAAAAAATCACTTACCAAATAAATAAGGTAGTACACCATAAACAGAGGTAGGAAGCTTAGGGCAAATGAAGGCTCCAACAATAATAGTTGGTATAATAGTCACAATATCCAACCCATTTTGTTGTCCGTACTCGAGAACAGCTTTCTCCGCTTGTGTCTTAGAAATTGAATAAGCCCAACCAAATGGTTTATGATTTCTAAGAATGTCTATATCGCTCCAATAACTTTCGTCCATTACATCCTTTGCTTTTTCTATGTCTTGACAATAAACAGCAGAAGCACTTGAAGTGTAAATCACTCTCTTCACAGTCTTAGAGTTTTTGCAGGCTTTAAGAATTCCTAATGCTCCATCAATGCTTCTTTTTGTCACTATTTCTTCTGGTTCTTTCTCTTCAAAATCAACCGAAGCGGCGGTGTGGAATATTCCAACGCACCCTTCAATTGCTGGGTTGAAACTTTCTGGTTCGGCAAGATCAGCAATGAAAAATTTTAGTTTTTCAGATGCTCCTGGAAGATTTGTGAGAAAGCTAAGATCTCTCTTTTTCTCTGGATCAGCTCTAACAGTGGTATTAACAGTGTAACCATTTTCAAGGAGACTCTTGATGATCCATGAACCAAGAAAACCTGTACCTCCTGTTACACAAACTCTTCCTTTTCCTTCTGCCATTATCACACTTTTGTTACTTTTGTATGAATGTTTTTGTTAGTTCTGTATGAATGTTTTTGTTAGTTCTGTATGAATGAATGTTGATGGTCACATACAAATTTATATATATAGACACATCCAATGTTGTTGGTCATCACCTTTCTTCCCAATATTATTATATCAATATTTATCCTTTCCCATTACACATTCCTAAATAAACAAATTTAATGGTTGGAACGTGTAATAAAAAAATTCGTATGTTCTAGAAGTTGAATTTCCATCTTATAGTTTATTATTAATTCCCGCAGACAATTTTGAAATAATGGCGCGTTATCTCTCTGAATCAATTTGACTATGGATGAAAATGGAACTATACGGCAATTGAAACTAGGACATATAATAGTAAGGTTGAATAACTTTTATGATCTTAATTCGGTGATATTTTCAACGGTCAAATAAAGAGACATATTTGGAATATTATGGGCTTTTTGTTTTGCTTTTTTTTTTTTTAAATAATTTCTTTTAATGTTATATATTTTTGAGTAAAAAAATTATAAATAAACTTTTTATAAAATGTAAAAATCTTTACATAAAAATTTAGTTTGAATAATTATTCTTAAAATGTTATTTTACAATATATCATTATTTTATTAAAACTTTTTTAAATATTAAAATTTCATTAAAAAATCATTTAATTTTAAAACTATTTCAAATAATTTTTTATAAAAAATATTTTTGAAATATAATTTTTTTTAAATTGCAATTTCGACTATATTTTAATCTTCTATAATATAAATTGATATTATAAAATATCAAAATTAATCTTTCAATTTAAAATATATATATATATATATATATATATATATATATATATATATATATATATATATATATATATATATATATATATATATATATATATATATATATATATATATATATATATATATATATATATATATATATATATATATATATATATATATATATATATATATATATATATATATAAAACCATTTTGAAAAATGGTTTTATAAAATCCATTTTTAAAAATACAAAGAAAAAAATCTATTTTTTTTAAAGTTAAAACATAAATTTTATATTTTTAGCACGTCAAATTTAAGTGTTAAAAATGTCCTTTTAAAATTTCATTTATAAGAAAGTCTTGGCTAAAAAAAACACATGGGAAAAGAACAACGCTTTTTGTAAAGCGCTATGGATATTTAATTAAAAATAAATTTTTTATATAAATTTTAATTGATGGATTTGTTGTTTATTATAAATAAACAATTATTTAATTTGAGTTAATTTCTTCTCTTTTAATTTTGCTTTCCTTAATCAACCTCTTACATTGTCATTCGCATAACCCTAGTCATAGTCGTTGCTCCGTTTACAATTTGTTGTGTTCTCTTGTAGTCATTTGTGTATCTCAAACACTTGTCTCGTAGCCATTAACTTAGTATTTAACTTAATTCATATCTTCTTTTTGTTTTCTTTCTTAAAACGTTTGTTAAGATTTGAAAGAAGATAGTAAAAATCAGGAGATAGAGGTTTCTGACTTTGCTTTGTGTCTCCTTGTTGGAGAGGGATTTTCCTTCTAAGCGCCTAAGGAGAAAACCCCTCAAAATGGTTCTGAGATAATTTAGTTAAGAAAGTTGGCTCTAATCTTCTTACAATGATATGGAAGGATACTTGGGGTAGAGAAAATGCATTTTAGAGCTATGATTTCTTGGCTTTTTTCTATGTTTGATTAAAAGAATTACTCATTGGGAGAGGTTGATAAGTGGGTGGGGGAAAACTTGGGTTTGAGATCTTCAATGGGGTAAGATCTCACTTTTTTAGCTTTAGCAGGTTTTGATATGTAATCTTCACTACGCTAAAATTGACTTTTGGCATCACCAAAAAGACAGCGCTTTTATGAGAAAACACTGCTGTAGGTCTTTTAAAAAATTCGCTAAAAAAAAGTGCTGCTACAGACAACCTTTAGAAAGCGCTTTTAAAAAGCGCTGCTAAATGCCCTACCTTAGAAAGCGCTTTAATGAAAAAACGCTGCTGTAGGTTTTTTAAAAAATTCGTTAAAAAAAGCGCTGCTACACCCAGCCTTTAGAAAGCGCTTTTACAAAGCGCTGCTAAAGGCCTTAAATTCGCTCACTTAAGAAAGCGCTTTCTCGTGAAAGCGCTGCTAGATCTTTTATGATAGAAAGCGCTTTTAAAAAGTGTTGGCTTAGGTCAAATTATAAAATTAAAATATAAAATTTCTCCACCTAAAAAAGCGATTTCTCGTGAAAGCGCTGCTATATCTTGTATTATAGAAAGCGCTTTTAAAAAGCGTTGTCTTAGGTCAAATTTTAAAATTAAAATATAAAATTTTCAGAACCCTATTCATTCATTTCTAATCGCTGTAATCGTTTCTTCTCCGCGACCATTTCTTCTCCTCTCCGGCTGATTCTTCTTCGTCCGTTCAGAATCATTTCTTCTCCGACCGCCGTAGTTCAGGTACGTCATTCTTCTTGTTCTATGTGTTCAATGGTTCTTTCTGTTGTATGTGTTCAGTGTTCAGTGTTCAGTCTTAGATAGAGTAGAAAAGAACATGGTTCAAGTAGGAAGGTGATATGATGAAATTATTAACTACTGCATAAACTGTTCATGGATGAGGATGTTGTATTGCATAGTTTGATATGTGTTAGCCCCATATATTTGTCATTTCATTTTTATTTTTTTCTTTATTACAAGTTAATGGCTAGTAATCAAGAAAACTCACAAGATACAAATGCTCCAGATAAGACATCAGAGGGAGAAATTACACGAGGCATCACTATTATGAGAAAAATCATTCTTGATAGAGATAAAGGAGTAAAATATGATGTACATTGGAATGATGATAACCAACTAATAGATTCTAATGGTGCAAAGTTGACAAGCTACATTGGTACACTTGCTCGTATACACGTTCCAATCACCTTTGATAAAAGAACTAATAAAGATTTGGATTCCTACAAAGACAAAATTTGAACTGATATACAGATACCATATAATTTAGCTTTAAAGTATAATGCTTTTGTTATTTTAGTCCCTAGCTAAATAAGGCTCGAGAATGTCTTATATGTATGCTTAATATTTGTTCCCTTAATGAAAATCACATGGTAATGTCTTTAAATTACGTATACTAACACACTATAATGCGTATGTTTTTTCGTAGAGGTCTTTTAACATTGAAGACAACCGAAAAAAGTATTGTCTTCAAGTGGCCAGAAAAGGACACCGAGGGTGGAGAATTTTTTTAACAAACAAATTTCTTAAGGATGAGCAAGGAAATCTTGTTAAAGCGGATCGTCCAATGAAGTATAGCAACTTCATTGGACCCGAAGAATGGGATGAATTTGTATCCAAACAAATAGAAAATGAGAAATTCAAGAAAGTGAGTGACACAAATCGCGAGAGAGCATCAACACACACGTATCCATACAGAAAAGGGCGGTTGGGATATGCATGCTTACAGCAAAAAATTATAAGTACATATAAATGCTACGACCTTATTAATTGTCTCAATGTGTTATAATTGATGATCTTATGATTTGTGTCAATGCGTAGTTAGAGGAGACGAAAAGTGACGAAACATCACTTCCGACGCATGTTTTGTGGAAGGAAGCTCGTGTGGGCAAGAATGGAGTTGTTAGGGAAGATGTTCAACATATTTATGATGAATGTGTAAGTATAACATTGTGTCTTTAAGTAAATCAAAAGTTTATTAGTATATACTTAATTTTTTTCATCTCCACTAATAATTTTCGATATATATGTAAATGAATTTCAGGAGACTTTATCTCAATCGGTAACCACGGATGAGGACCAGGATAACAGGAGCGTACATAGTCGTGCACTAAATGTTGCTGAGTATCCCGGTCGGGTGAGGGGTAAAGGACATGGTGTGACTCCATCTTCCTTATATAAGCATCCAAGGAAAAGAAATCCTAGCAATCAAGAAGTGATGCAAACGTTGAAGGAATTAAAGGCGCAAGTCCGTGAATTTCAACAAGATAGAGAGGGATATATGGCACAAAAGTGAATTTCAGAGGCGAAAGAAACTAGTGACAAAGCTAGTATCAATTGTCAAAATAAATTTCTCGAGCTAATTATGTATGTTATTATGAAATTAAACTAGCACATTTATTTTAATTGATATATATATATATATATATATATATATATATATATATATATATATATATATATATATATATATATATATATATATATATATATATATATATATATATATATATATATATATATATATATATATATATATATATATATATATATATATATATATATATATATATATATATATATATATATATATATATATATATATATATATATATATATATATATATATATATACACATTAACAATAATATATTTATTATTGGTTTAGGGAATTTCATCTTGTCAGTTATACTTATCGTCACCGACTTATCGCTTAGTTGGCAAGGGAAAAGTGCATAACACTTAGAGAGATTTACTTCACCATAGACCGCTCCCTGATGGACATATGAAAGTATCGGTTGATGTTGCATTAGATCTGGATGCGTTTCTACCGGTACCTGACATTATTTCAGAGACAACATTGCTACGAGATGCAATAGAATCATTTGTTGCATGGCCGTCGGACCTTATTTTCATAGATGATGAGGTATGTTGAAAATCATTATGAATCTTTTAGTATTCAAGTTTCAATTATGAACCATTACGTACATTTTTATTACATGTTAATTTCAGACTCCTACAAAACCCGCATCTAAGGATAAAGAGATTTTGCGGCACAGCGAGTCTATTGCATCATAAAAAGAGGTACATTTAAAGTGTTAATCATATGATTTGAATTCAAAAACTGCATGATTTTATAATTTACCTAAGTTATATGATTTTTAGGTACCTGATCAACGGTCACAACAAGTGATCCAAAAATTTAGTAGCATACCCAACAAGAAAAATGATCTTCCAAGATCCAGGGAAAGAAAACCTTTTGTACCTCAATTTCGGATGTGTCTTGAAACACTTGTCGGAACATCAGGTTTGATGAATGGTGCTATTCGTCAAATGGATATGGAGGAAGGTATATTTGGTTTTTCTTACTTTGAAACAATTGCAAAAGAGGAAATGGAACAAATTTTTCAGCATACAAAATTAGGCATCGGTGTTGTACACTCATACATCCGGTAATGCGATCAATCTATTATTTAATTAGTCGAACAATTTATTTACACATTTCAAAAATAATCTAATGTTTATTATGTTTTTATTTAAGGTTCTTGTATGAAACATTGATGCGCGGGAATCAATTGTCAAACAGATTCCATTTCGTGTTTGCCTCCCGTGTCAACGGAGCGTCAATTGTTCAGGATCCAGATTCAGTAAAAAATCACTTAGTTGGGAGATTCATGGCCAGCAGTACATAAAGCTTGTATCTTTTACCGTATAATACGATTCCTTTGGGGTTAGTACTTCATTCTAAGTTCATTCTAATCTTTGTATCTTTTGTGTTGAATATTTTCATCTAAACTTTTATTTTAATTTATAGACATCACTGGTTGTTGGTTGCTATTGATCCTTTCAAATAAGTGGTGTATTATCTGAATTCGATAGATGGTGAATGGAAAAATTATCCAGATATGAAGTTAATGATTGATACGTAAGTGATATTGTTCTAAATATTCGTGTGTATTTGTATATTTAATTATTTCAATGAGATTGTTCTAAATATATGTTTTTATTTTGTTAGTTGTTGGTGTAAGCCCTAGAGGCCAATACTTTTGGTACTTGTATCGAATTATTTATTAATAATAAAAGGCATTTCTTTATTATGTTTTCCAAAATAATAAAGTCCCTAGAATGGTTTATTGGTTTAATGAAATGTTAAGTGTGACTTAATCATGAGATCCCATTAAACATAAGAAACTATTCTTAAAGTATCCGTAGTCAAGCTTTAATGTGAAGTGGGATAACATTAAAGCATTAAGATTATTATGAAGATAGATTGATGATCACATCTCATGGATCATAGATAAGGAGTTATCAAGTCTTGACATAGGTATGAATATTAGGAGTAATATTTATACTGGATTGACCCGTTATGAGAATACTACATAGAATGTTATGCAAAGTGTCATAAGTTATTCTCATGATGATAATGGTGTATACCACCCTTCGACCTGAAACCACTATGGACCCTAGATGTAGAGTCAAGTACTTTATTGCTGATCAAACGTCATCCGTAACTGGATGACTATAAAGATGGTTGATGGGTACTTCACAAAGCATGCTAAGGGACATGAGTGACCTAGATGGAATTTGCTCATCCTGCATAACAGGATAAATGTCTAAGGGCCCAATATTGAACTGGACAAGGGTGACACAGTGTATGCCTTGTGTTCAATATAGACATGAGGGCAAAAGGGTAATTGTACAACACAAATATTATCACGGAAAAGGTTTGGTCAGATCACATGACATTTTCGTGACTTGGGTAACAGTGATGTGTTGCTAGATACCGCTCACTGTTTATTATATTAAATGTGTAATTTAATATAATTGCCAACGTCGCGAAAACCTACAGGGTCACACACATAAGGACAGGTTGATGAGAGATAGAATAAATAAGGAACACCGTAAGGTACGGTGCACTTAAGTGTAATACGGAAAGTGGTAAGGTACCACGTGGATAAGTGATATATGGTACATCATAAGGTATGATGTCCATAAGCTTAATTGGGCTTTTAGCTTATAGCCTTAATTGGGCTTTTAGCTTGTAGCCCACACGAGTGATTCTATAAATAGATCACTTGTGATGAAGTTTTTTCACTTGATGCATTTTCGTTTTTGACTCTCTCTCTCACTCAAGGTTTCCGTTCGTGATCAGCTAGCACTGTGACCGGAAGCGATCTGTTCGTGTGGACTGAGTAGAGGCGTTGTTCTTCATCAACGCTCGTGATCACGACATCAAAGGTCTAAATCGCCACAAGAGGTAAAACTTTCTATCACTGACCATGCTCATTCGTAAGGATCTCTAAAGGAAAATTTTATATTCCGCTGCGTTTTGATCGCAATTTTCCTTCAGTGGTATCAGAGCCACTTACGAAACCATGGATCTGATAGTTGTTTATGTTCTATATTTTCTGTTTTGATTCGATTAAAACCAGAATGAATTGAATAATAAACGATTAATTAAATTTGGCATCTGTTGTGTACGATTTGGATGATTGATGTTGACTATGCTTCGGAATCCGACATTAGTATGGTGAAGCAGCGATACATCGATCGTCCATAGGTTACACAAATAAGATCGATCACTCTTATATATGATATAAGTAAATCTGATGCAACGATGGTATATGTGATATACTGTTTCTGTTTCGATTTGGATGATTGATGTTGACTATGCTTCGGAATCCGACATTAGTATGGTGAAGCAGCGATACATCGATCGTGATATAAGTAAATCTGATGCAACGATGGTATATGTGATATACTGTTTCTGTTTCGTTCATTCAAACACTTGATGATTGTTATTCCTTTGACCGATCACTGTTCATATGCTTCGGAATCCGACATTAGTATGGTGAAGCAATGGCATGTGATTAATCATATTGAATTATCAATCGAGATGTGTTTGACAGCATGAAACTGTTGCATTAGGGTTCATGACGGCACAAGGGTTGTGTTGTTGCAGAGTCATGCGATTAGGGTTGTGAATGCACAAGAGTTGTGCGAAAATGACGCTGATTTCAAATGAATTGTTCATTAAAATTTTGCGCCGGGGCGCTGCCCCTGACAACCCCGCAAAGGGGCGCTGCCCCCTTGACCCCCGTCCGCTGAACGGTCAGCGGAACCACCGTCCGCTGACCGGGCAGCGGAACCCCCGGCTAACTCTGCGTAGTGTGATCAATCATCGAAATTTAATTTGCCTTTTTTTTAATTAACAGAAATTTAAACTAATAATAAAAGTGTGTTTATTATTATTGTCTTGTGGTGATCAGTTATGGCCTTAGTTTTTTCCTTTATTTTGTTTTGTGATTGTAAAATACGGCCTGCGTGTCGTGCCTCTCTCTAAAATTCTTGATGTAACTTCTTTTCTCATCTCACTCCCTCGTATGTAAAACGAGTTTCTTTTATGTAATGTAATGTTATGAAGAAAGAGAAGAATACAATATCAAAGGAGGATAACCTTGGAGATCTTGCTTGGAGAAGTTTAGATCGTTATTAGGTTAGCTTAGGCTCTCTCATTGGCTTGGGAGAACAATTGCGCTAGGGGCCATAACTGTATCCTTTTATGTATATTGATGCATGTGTTTGTATGTTGATGCATGAGAGAGACGAATTGCATGTTAAGCCGGTGAGATCAAACTAATAACAAAATCCCTCAAGTTAAATATTAAGTTCATGCTTTCCAAGTTTTAGCACTCATCAAGACTAGTATCGAATAATGTAGGTTTCGCCTACGCGAGGTGCATGTTCTATATTAGTAAGGTGCGATGGGATAATTGTAATATCCAACTGCTAAAACAATGGGTCAAACTTAACTAAACACATTATAATAAGATTATACATGTTTAGAAGCAAGAGTTGGGAATGATTCATATGATGAATTAGAATAAGAAGTTATTCACCCAACTGAAAATATTCGAGAGTTGTATGAGATACAATTGGAAGGAGTTCCTACCTAAATAACCTAGTTTTGTGTAATCAGCCTAACGCTGACTTAGAACAAAGTGAAATATGGATCTCGACCCACTAGAAAGTCTTCCAACGGGATTTTCCGAATCAAATGATGAGGGTCATTTGGTTTGAGTAAAATAGTGGGAGCATATTTGATTAAAGGCCTAATTAAATATGTTGTTTTAATGATACTTATATTTTCATTTTTTTTGTAGATTACCATGACAACAAACAACCATATTTTGCGATCAATCCTAGATAAGGAAAAATTGTCTGGGACAAATTTCCTGGATTGGCACCGAAATCTGAGGATTGTCCTCAAGCACGATAAGAAGCTGTATGTCTTGGAGACACCTGTTCCTGAAGAGGAACCGCCTAGTTCGGCACCTAAGGCAGAAAGAGAAGCTTATAAGAAGCATCTCGATGATGCTAATGAAGCCGCTTGTCTCATGCTAGCTACTATGAACTCGGAGTTGCAAAAGCAACACGAGAACATGTCAGCGTTCGATATGATCGGACATCTGAAAATGCTCTATCAAGAACAGGCAAGAAATGAGAGGTTTCAGGTTTCAAAGGCCCTTTTTAACAGCAAGTTATCTGAGGGAAACCCTGTAGGTCCCCATGTACTCAAAATGATTGGGTATGTGGAGAACCTTGAAAGGTTAGGGTTTCCGCTTGGAAAGGAACTTGCAACTGATTTTATCTTGCAATCGTTGCCAGATAGCTTTAATCAGTTTGTCATGAATTTCAACATGAATGACATGGATAAGAGTCTTCCAGAATTGCTAAGCATGTTGAAAACTGCTGAGCAGAATATGAAGACAAAAGGGAAGTCCATTCTGATGGTCAGTAATGGAAAGAAGCTGAACAAGAGGCCTACCAAGCAGTTTGGTAAAGGGAAAGGCAAGGAAGTTGCCAAGCCTAAACCTACTGTTCCTGCTTTGAAGCCTAGTGGAGGCATAGCAAAGGAGGGCACTTGCTTCCATTGCGGTAAGACCGGACATTGGAAGAGAAACTGCCCAAAGTACCTGGAAGATAAGAACAATGGAGTAGGGACTTCAAATTCAGGTATTTTTGTTATTGAAATTAATTTATCTACTTCTGCATCATGGGTATTAGATACTGGATGCGGTTCTCACATTTGTACTAATGTGCAGGGGCTAAAAAGGAGTAGAGATTTGGCAAAAGGTGAAGTTGACCTACGAGTTGGAAATGGAGCAAAGGTTGCTGCTTTAGCCGTAGGAACTTATGTTTTGACTTTACCTAGTGGTTTAATAATTCAGTTAGAGAACTGTTATTATGTACCTGCAATTAGTAGGAATATTATTTCCGTTTCTTGTTTGGACAAGTTTGGTTTTTCATTTATAATAAAGAACAATTGTTGCTCTATTTATTTGAATGATATATTCTATGCTTCTGCACAAATGAACAATGGACTATATGTCCTTGATCTTGAAATGCCAATTTATAACATTAATACTAAACGGATTAAACCTAATGAGTTAAATCCAAGCTATCTTTGGCACTGTCGCTTAGGCCACATAAATAAGAAACGCATTTCCAAACTCCATAAAGATGGACTCTTGGACTCTTTTGATTATGAATCATATGAGACATGCAGATCTTGTTTAATTGGAAAGATGACAAAGTCCCCATTCACAGGAAAAGGTGAAAGGGCTAATGATCTTTTGGCCCTCATACATACTGATGTATGTGGACCACTGAACATACCAGCCAGAGGAGGTTTTCAATACTTCATCACATTTACTGATGATTTCAGTAGATATGGTTATGTGTATTTAATGAAACACAAATCTGAAACCTTTGAAAAATTCAAGGAATTCAAGAATGAAGTACAAAACCAACTAGGTAAGAATATTAAAGTTCTTCGATCAGATCGAGGCGGTGAATATTTAAGCCTAGAGTTTGATGACCATCTAAAGGAATGTGGGATTTTATCCCAACTTACTCCTCCCGGAACACCACAATGGAATGGTGTATCCGAGAGAAGAAATCGGACCTTGTTAGACATGGTTCGATCCATGATGAGTCACGCCGATCTTCCGAACTCCTTTTGGGGACATGCACTATTGACTGCAGCTTACACACTTAACCGAGTTCCATCCAAAAAGGTTGAGAAGACACCATATGAGATATGGAGTGGTAAGAAACCACATATGTCTTACATGAAGATTTGGGGTTGTGAAGTTTATGTGAAACGACAAATTTCAACTAAGCTTGAGCCCAAATCTGACAAATGCTTATTTGTTGGGTATCCTAAAGAAACAAGAGGGTATTACTTCTATAATCCTTCTGAGGGCAAAGTGTTTGTCGCTCGAACTGGAGTTTTTCTGGAAAAGGATTTTATTTCCAAAAGAATCAGTGGGAGGAAAGTAGAGCTTGAAGAAATTCAAGAACCACAAAGCATTGATACACCTATGGAGGAATTAGAGCAGGAAACACAAGTAGTTGTGGAAGAGCAACCTGCTCAAGTAGAACAAGACCAACGTAGGTCAAGCAGGATACGTCAACAACCTGAGAGATATGGATATCTCATAAGTGATCAGGGTGATGTATTACTCATGGATCAAGATGAGCCTGTGACCTACCAAGAGGCCATAACTGGTCCTGAGTCCGAGAAGTGGCTAGAAGCCATGAAATCTGAAATGGATTCCATGTACACAAACCAGGTTTGGACCTTGGTAGAGCCTCCTATAGGAGTTAACCCTATAGGATGCAAGTGGGTCTTCAAAAAGAAGACTGACATGGATGGTAAGGTACATACCTATAAGGCAAGACTGGTTGCAAAAGGCTATAAACAAATTCATGGGGTGGACTATGATGAAACCTTTTCACCAGTTGCAATGCTTAAATCTGTTCGGATTTTACTTGCTATCGCTGCATATCATGATTATGAAATATGGCAGATGGATGTCAAAACTGCTTTCCTTAATGGGAATCTTCTTGAGGATGTGTACATGACACAACCTGAAGGATTTGACATACCAGAGGAAGCCCAAAAGATATGTAAGTTACAGCGGTCAATTTATGGATTGAAGCAAGCTTCCAGAAGCTGGAATCTTCGTTTTGATGAAACAGTAAAACAATATGGATTCATCAAGAATGAAGATGAGCCTTGTGTCTACAAGAAGGTTAGTGGGAGCATGATCGTATTCCTGGTATTATATGTAGATGACATATTACTCATTGGAAACGATGTCCCTACCTTGCAACAAGTGAAGACTTGGTTAGGGAAATGCTTTTCAATGAAGGACCTAGGTGAAGCAGCCTATATATTAGGAATCAGGATCTATAGAGATAGGTCACAAAAACTGCTTGGCCTAAGTCAGAGTACATACATAGAAAAAGTGTTGAGACGCTTTAATATGCATGATTCCAAGAAAGGATTCATACCTATGCAACATGGCATGTGTCTGTCAAAAACACAATCCCCTTCAAGTAAGGAAGAAAGGGATCGCATGGATAAGATTCCATATGCATCTGCAATAGGATCTATCATGTATGCCATGCTATGTACTCGACCAGATGTCTCGTATTCTTTAAGTGCAACGAGTAGGTACCAGTCTAATCCCGGTGATGCTCATTGGGTAGCTGTCAAGAATATCCTTAAGTACTTGAGAAGGACTAAGGATTCATTCTTGATATATGGAGGTCAGGAAGAGCTTGCTGTAATTGGATACACTGATGCTAGCTTCCAGACAGATAAGGATGACTTTAGATCGCAATCTGGTTATGTGTTTTGTTTAAATGGTGGCGCTGTGAGCTGGAAAAGTTCAAAGCAAGATACAGTTGCTGATTCTACAACCGAGGCTGAGTATATTGCTGCCTCAACTGCAGCAAAGGAAGCTGTTTGGATCAAGAAGTTCATTAGTGAACTTGGCATAGTCCATAGCATTGTGGATCCCATTGATCTCTATTGTGATAACAATGGTGCTATCGCACAAGCTAAGGAGCCTAGATCTCACCAACGATCCAAACACATACTTAGGCGTTATCATCTCATTCGAGAGATAATCGATCGGGGAGATGTGAAAATATGCAGAGTACCTACACTTGACAATGTTGCTGACCCATTAACAAAGCCTCTTGCGCAGCTGAAGCATGATGGACATACTAGATCTATGGGTATTAGGGGTATGCCTGATTGGCTCTAGTGCTAGTGGGAGATTGTTGGTGTAAGCCCTAGAGGCCAATACTTTTGGTACTTGTATCGAATTATTTATTAATAATAAAAGGCATTTCTTTATTATGTTTTCCAAAATAATAAAGTCCCTAGAATGGTTTATTGGTTTAATGAAATGTTAAGTGTGACTTAATCATGAGATCCCATTAAACATAAGAAACTATTCTTAAAGTATCCGTAGTCAAGCTTTAATGTGAAGTGGGATAACATTAAAGCATTAAGATTATTATGAAGATAGATTGATGATCACATCTCATGGATCATAGATAAGGAGTTATCAAGTCTTGACATAGGTATGAATATTAGGAGTAATATTTATACTGGATTGACCCGTTATGAGAATACTACATAGAATGTTATGCAAAGTGTCATAAGTTATTCTCATGATGATAATGGTGTATACCACCCTTCGACCTGAAACCACTATGGACCCTAGATGTAGAGTCAAGTACTTTATTGCTGATCAAACGTCATCCGTAACTGGATGACTATAAAGATGGTTGATGGGTACTTCACAAAGCATGCTAAGGGACATGAGTGACCTAGATGGAATTTGCTCATCCTGCATAACAGGATAAATGTCTAAGGGCCCAATATTGAACTGGACAAGGGTGACACAGTGTATGCCTTGTGTTCAATATAGACATGAGGGCAAAAGGGTAATTGTACAACACAAATATTATCACGGAAAAGGTTTGGTCAGATCACATGACATTTTCGTGACTTGGGTAACAGTGATGTGTTGCTAGATACCGCTCACTGTTTATTATATTAAATGTGTAATTTAATATAATTGCCAACGTCGCGAAAACCTACAGGGTCACACACATAAGGACAGGTTGATGAGAGATAGAATAAATAAGGAACACCGTAAGGTACGGTGCACTTAAGTGTAATACGGAAAGTGGTAAGGTACCACGTGGATAAGTGATATATGGTACATCATAAGGTATGATGTCCATAAGCTTAATTGGGCTTTTAGCTTATAGCCTTAATTGGGCTTTTAGCTTGTAGCCCACACGAGTGATTCTATAAATAGATCACTTGTGATGAAGTTTTTTCACTTGATGCATTTTCGTTTTTGACTCTCTCTCTCACTCAAGGTTTCCGTTCGTGATCAGCTAGCACTGTGACCGGAAGCGATCTGTTCGTGTGGACTGAGTAGAGGCGTTGTTCTTCATCAACGCTCGTGATCACGACATCAAAGGTCTAAATCGCCACAAGAGGTAAAACTTTCTATCACTGACCATGCTCATTCGTAAGGATCTCTAAAGGAAAATTTTATATTCCGCTGCGTTTTGATCGCAATTTTCCTTCAGTTAGATCAATACAAGTATTTCGCTCTCAAAGATAAGCTCGAGTATCACGGTCTAGATCAAGCAACATTACATGGATCAAAGTGGAGGTACATTAATTTTCACAATTTTGCTTATAATAGTGATGCTACTTGATAAAATAAGACAACTATACATTGTTATTTGTTTTTTTATGTAGTGTGCTCAACAACGTAACAATATAGATTGCGGATACTTTGTTTTGAGGTTTATGAAAAAAAAATCCTTCTTTTGAATCGAATAGAGATTCCAATCACGGTATAGATTTATAACTTAGGATTTATTTTAATATTTATCGGATATTTCATATAATTTATTACTTTTAACTAAATTATGCATAATATATTTTGTTATGTAGTACTTTGATGAATTCAAGTGTGTTCATTACACGAAAAATCAATTGGAAGAAATCAAGGAGGAATTGTGTGAATACTTTATTCAGAAAAGAATCATATAAGGTATTGGAAGTTGAAAAGTGTTATGAAAATTTTTAATTGTGTTGGACCCAAGTTAGTTTAATTGACCGTGTTGTTCTGTTCATATATAAGCAGATTCGAATAGAAGGTTTTGTTGTACTTGAGTATGGAATTATAATGGTGTTTATATTTTGGTATATAATGGTATATAATGCCTTTTGTATGTAATGGTGTTTATATTTTGTATGTAACGACTTCTTTGTTGAAATAAAGGATCGTTGAAATGTAAGGTTTGAAGTACAGGTTTATGGGATTATTCCCAAAAATATGCCTTCTAAAAAAGAAAGAATACGCATCATTTTTACATAAAAAATGCTTAAATTTACGTGAAGCAACGAAAGTGCTTTTTAGGAAAAAGCGCTGCTAAACGCCTACTTTAGAAAACGCTTTTCCTAGAAAAACGTTGCCTAAAGATGGCTTAAAAAGTACATTAGGCGGTGCTTTTGAAAGTGTTGTCTAAAGAAGGTCAATAGAAAGCGTTTTTTTAGGAAAAAACGTTACTAGAAGCCTACCTTAGAAAGCGCTTTTCCAAGGATAAGCGCTGCTAAAGAATACATATGGCAGCGCTTTTGCGTAAAAAAAAAAACGTTGTCTATACCTACGGCAGCGCCACCATAGACAACGCTTTTAAGCCCTGCTAAAGGAAAAAAATGTTTTCTTAGGTCTTTTTTGGCGTAGTGCTTATCTTATTATTTAGGGATTCTATTCCCTTGTCTCCACCTGATAAGTGTTGGTGGAGCCATTCTAAAGATTGTTCTTATTCTCTGACTTCCGCGTACTTTTTTTCTAATCTCTTATGAATTTCCTAGAGATCGTCAGGTCTTAATGCTAGAGTCGGCTCTCTCTAATATCTGGAGTAGTTGAGCCCACTCTAAAGTGATAATTTTCTCCTGACAACTCCTAGAGGATATGGTTTCTACCAGAAAGAATTTACTCAAGAAGAGGATTGTTGTTAGCTCGAAGGACGTATCTTGCCCTTTTTGTTAGAGGTTTATAGAGTTATCCTCTCACTCTTTGTCACTTGTGATGTAGGGTCTTTTGTGTGATATAAGATTTTCAAATCGATATGTTGGTCTTAAGTCAAGGTTAGGGATTCTTTGACCATTTTCAGATGTTTTTCTCTATTGGTGATTCATCTAGGCTTAGGGGATGAATTATGATTCGGCATCAATTGGTCTAGTCGATTTGGAAATCTAATAATGACACTACAAAAAAGTCACATGAATTATGTGGTTATTTCCAGGAGATTGTGGCGGTTTGAAGTGTCATAATTTACTTCAAACGCCACATATTTCACATAAAAATAAATATTTGTTCATTATATGTCACCTACAATCATCTTCTGCTGTATATTTTGTCGTTTAAACCGCCGCAATTTTCTTTAATTTTCAAAAATTAAAAACAACTTGTAGCGGTTTAAACTGCCATAATTTTCACATGCATCATTTTTATTACTACAAAATTCAAATGTGATAGAACAAAACTTTTTTTCATTGACAACTACCATAAGAATATTTAAAGTAATTAGTAACATGACTCATTCTTTGTATCCCAATTTCAACAACTATATATAATTTACAACCATTATTCATAAGTTTCGTGACAATAATTGATTAACTCACCCGTATCTCTAACTAATAGAAGCTAAATAAATTCAATTCCCATAAAAGAGAACTAGTACCATTTGGATTATCAGTAGAGGTGCAGATAACACCATTTGGATTTCGTTATCTAATCACAGAAAATAAAGAATTAAACTAAATTAACAAATAACACCACCTCAATTTTTTGTAAACCTTTAGTAGGAAATCCTTTGATGAATATCACAAGTATTGCTCATTTATTCTGATGTGGTACTCTTCTCACCATAGTCTCAGCATGCACCTCACCAAAATTTTCTCAACTGCACCACATGAATAAAAATTAACAAATAAATTTTACATTGGTTGACACAAAATATATAAAGTGTGTTGAGGAAAGAAAAACATAATTTTTTTAAAGAAAACTTGTCTATATTATCGAACACGTGCTGTATGAGTGTCATATGAATATCAGACACCAATTTAAAATGTGTCGAAGCAAAGAAAGAATACCAATTTTTTGAAAATATTTGTTTTACTTTTCTAATACTTGTTTGACTTTTCAAGTGTCGGACACCGACACATATCAAACACCGACACATATCAGACATCACGACACGCCTACTTTTAGAAGTGTACGTGCTCATAGAATAGAATGTAGTGATGCATGCATTCAAATTTATTGAATGAGTGCAGACAATGTAAATTTGTCTTTTCCTTACATAGAGATAAAATTGATAGTTTCTAAACCATACTTGAGTGTTGCAGACAATGCCACTTAAATCATATTGATAATGCTCGGACTGCTGATCAAAGGAATCTAAGCATGAACATCCAATTCCCATTCCTATTGGTCGGTGTAAATTGCGTGATAGTTATTACTTGGTCAGTGGAGGTGTGACTGTGATGTCACCATTATAAAAAAAGCTTGTCTAAGCAAGACCAACAAATTGAAAGTTCAAATGAAAATCTAATGAAATAGACATAAAAATATACTTGGCAATCTATTAAGATGTTAATATAATCTTGGACAAATTCACTTGCGATTACCAATACTAGAAAGACATTCTCAACCCATGAGTTGATGATCCTCCATTCAAACAAAGCCTTGAATTGGTAATCAGATGAAGTACTCATATATAACTAGCAATAGTATAAAAGGAAGGACATGTTTTTGCTCATATTTTTCTTTATGTTCCCCTTCCTCTTTAGATTGTAGTCTTCATCATTCTTTTGCTTATCTTTTTCTTTTAGTTCTCCCAAAATGGGTTTTGGGAAAAATGGCACAGATTCATCATTGTAATTCCATGAGTTCACTTTTAACTCCCACTCAAATTTGTCTTTCTCAAACTTGGAAAAATCACTGTCTTTATGGATCTAGTCGACTCTTGTCTTGCCTCTGCTTGTCTTTTGCGCCCCTTTGGTTTCATGTGTTTGAATAACAGCCTTGTAGAATGCTGCTTGGGGTGGCAAATTTCATCAGTTCTAGATATCTGCAATAAATATTATCTTATCTTTAGCTACCTATATCGTTTTGGATTCTTTAAGGTTAATTTTTCTAGAGATTTTTTCAATCAAGGGTCTTTTTACATAATCAGTGTCATGTGTGTGACCATAAATGAAATGAGAGTATAAAGGTGTAGACTTAATCACCATATCATCTACAACTTTAGGATAAAATATTTCACCTCTTAGTTCAATGTACCTCATCCTTTTTCTTTCATTCCAACTAACACCGTAAATCATGAAATTCATCTTGCTTCTATCTATGTGTTTGGCTAGAAATTTTGGAAAATAAGTTCCATATTTCTCCGGAGCATATTCTAAATTAATAGGAGCATTAAAAGATCACTTTTGTTTTTGAGAGAAGAGTTTTCATTTTCAAAACAATTGATTTTTTATTTTAAAATAATATTTTCTTACATTAGCTCACTATGCGCTTCAGAATGAGTTACAAGTATCTTTTTTAGAGACTCACATCTTCTTTGAAGATTTGTATTCTTTTTAAGAATCTAAGATAGATAAGTTTCATGTTCAGAGCGAGATAAAATATAAAATATCTCTTCGGAGTCTGATTCTAGTTCTGACTCAGAGTTACTTGCTTCTGCCTTTGCCATCAGCGTCATGTTAGCTTGCTCTTCTTCAGAGTCATCATCTGAAGAGTCAGAGTCATCCCAAGTTGACATTAGATCTTTCTTTTTATCTTTGAAGAACTTCTTCTTTGGTCTTTCTTTGTTAGGTCTAGGACACTCGTTCTTGAAGTGACACTATGCCAAACAAGGGATTAGACAGCACTTTTTTAGGCCTTTAACAGCGCTTAAAAACGCTGCTAAAACCTCCACTACTAAAGGTATAGACAACGCTTATGTAATTTCAAAAGCACTGCTATAGGTACCCCCTTTAGCAGCCCCTTTAGCAGCGCTTACACTTTAGACATCGCTTTTAATGTGGAACTTTAGACAGCGCTGTCTATTCCCCCCCTTTAACAGCGCTTTTCCTTATTATTTTTTAATATTTTTTTTTTCAATCACTTTAGAAAGCACTGTCTATCCCCCCCCCCCCCCCCCCTTTAGCAGCGCTTTTCCTTATTATTTTTTTAATATAATTTTTTTTCTAACACTTTAGACATCGCTTCTCATTAAAAGCGATGTCTATTCCCCCCCTTTAGCAGCGCTTTTCCTTATTATTTTTTTAAATATAATTTTTTTTTCATTTAAAACAAAACGCTGCCTATCAAATTTAATCTCACCATTTTTGCACCTGAATTTATAGCTTCATTATAACATTTTAAACAATAACAACATCAATATACCACAATGAAACAATATTATAACAACATCAATATTCATCTCTTCAATCCTTTTTGCACAATATACACAACAACAACATTAGTATATACAACAATGAAACAAAATCAACAATGAATTACAAAATAACTTTATCTTCTACATCGAGCTGCACCTATATAACCTAAAACAAAATCAAAAAATCAAAATTCATACAAGTTACCAAATAACAACAACAAAAACAATAATATTGTAACACAACTATAACGACATATATTATATTCTCAAAACTCAAAGTTATACCTTATAATAAAACTCTCAACTCCATAACAAATTGGCACAAATCCTCCATAAGTTCATCCAATTGATCTTTTGAGTATGAAGCACACTTGAATTCATCAAAGTAATACATAATAATATAACATAGTATGATTTAATTAAAATACTAAGTCATTTTATGAGAAATATTAAAATAATTCCTAAGTTAGAAATTCATACCGTGGATGGAATTTCTAATCGGTCCAAAAGAATAGTTTTTTTCATAAACCTCAACATAAAATAACCGCAATCTACACCATTGCGCTGACGAGGATACTACACATGGAAAGAAAATACGGATATACATCAAGATATACACCTTAACTTGTTTTATCAAGTATCATCGCTATATAATCAAAATTTTGAAAATCTATACCTCCACTTTGATCCAAGAAATATTATTGACTATACTCCTTGGTACTTGAATATCTCTTTGTGCTCGAAAACTTTGTAGAATGCTATAATAAAATAATAACAAATATTTAGAACTATCGCACATAAATAATTAAATATACACAGTAATATTTTGGAACAATCTCACTTACGTGTCAATCGTCTTCTTCATATCTGGGTATGTTGTCCAATCATTGCCCAATGAATCCAGACAATATACAATTTCTCTCACAGGATTAATTGCAACCAATAACCAGTGTCCACTGGAATATTAAACAAAGGTTAGATGGACATTTTCTGCATAACGTTAAAAAATGAAAAATTATAATAGAGGAAATTTAGAATAAAAATCTTACTTGGAGCCAGTATTATATGGTAAAAAGAACAATTTTTCTGTATCTTTGCTGGCCATAAATAAACTGAGCACAAATACTATTACTTCATCTGGTTTTGAGATGATTGACCCTGCGTGGACAACGTTGGGATTTATGAAAGCGAATCTGGACTCCAATCCACGCGGGCGAATCAACTTGTCATACAGAAACCTTAAATAAAAACATCATTAACATTAGTTATTCATTGAAATGAGTAAATAAATTCTGCAATTAATTAAACAAAGTTGATTGGAGTATACCTGATGTATGTATTGATAATAGCGATGCCTAATGTCAAGTGTCCAAAAACTTCTTCCAAATCCTCCTTACCAATTGTTGTCATGCCTTCAGAACCATAAATCCCTTCATCCAAGGGTATAAGAGAAGTACCACCTTGCGAAATAGTTGTGAAGCTTATATATGTCTGAAGGCACGACCTATATTGTGAAGTAGTTTTCTTTCTAGCCCTGGTCCTCTTAGCAACACTCTTTGTTTCGGTGGGAATGTTGCTAATTATAGTCTCCTTACCCCTACTTACAACTTCGATCTCTTTAGCAGGAATAATCTAAATATCATAAAATTAGAGTGGTCAAGTATAGGACGGCAAATTAACATTATCTAAGCATAAATATCATATAATTGTGTTGTACCTGTTTTTTTGCTGTCACTGACTCCTTTGGCCGCGTAATCCCTTTATCTTTTGGTTTGGGTTTTGTAGGAGTCTAACATTACCATGCAAAAAAATGTAAGTAAAACGAACGTAAAAAATTTGAGTACTAAAAGGTTCATAATGATTTTAATTATACCTCATCATCTATGCGAACGAGTCTTGATGGCCATGCAACAAACGCTCCTATTGCCTCTCCCACCAATGTTGCATCTGAAACTTCATCTGGGATTGGTGATAACGCACCCTCCTCTAAAGAAATATCAATCGACACTTTCAAATATCCAGAAGGGAGGGGTTTATGATGAAGTACTTCTCCCAGAGTGTTATGGACTTTTCCCTTGCCAACCATGCGATAAGTTGGTGTCTCTAAAAAGAGTTGACAAGGTGAAATGCCCTAAAATCAATAATAAATATGACATCGTTAATGTGTATATATGTCAGTTAAATAAATTACACTAATTTAATTTCATAATAATATATGTAAGTACCTCGGGAATACTCGGTTGAGCTGCACAATTGACACTGGCTATGTCACTAGTTTCTTCAACACCCAAAACTTCCCTTTCTGATTGGTACTGTCTTTCTTTTTCCTTCCTCAATTCAAGAACTTCAGCTTCTAATGCATCCAACCTTGCCTGCAGTTCTTTATTGCTAGCAGATTTTGTCTTTGGGTTGTTCTTTTTCAAGGAGCTTGGAGTAACCCCATGTCCTTTACCCCTCACCCGACCAGAATACTCACGAACATCTAATGCTCGACTAAGTATGCTCCTACAATCATCTGGTGGAGATATAGACTGAGACAGACTCTCCTGAAATTCATATGAATATTGGAAAAACATGAATACTATATGTTAATAAAATTTTGATTTAATTAGAATTAATGTTATACTTACGCATTTTTCAAAAATTTGTTGTACATCTTCTTTAAGAACTCCATCCTTACCCACACGGGCAACCTTCCACAAAACATGCTCCGGAAGAGATGTTTCAGAACTACTCTCCTCTTTTAACTACACATTAACACAAAAAACAAGCTCAGTTATAACTCTTGATGAACAAGTATATCATTGCAATTTGTAAATACTTACTATTTTTTGTTCTAATCGTGCATATCCCAAACGCCCTTTTTTGTATGGATATGCGGGAGATGATGCTCTTTGACGATTTACGTCACTTACACTCTGAAATTTTGGGGTTTTCCATTTGGCTTTAAAAACATCCCATTCTTTAACTGAAATCACATATGCATATTCTGCTGGACGCTCTGCATCAACAAATTTTTTTCCGGCATCTCTAAGATATTTTCTGTTTAAATATGTTCTAAACCCTCTTAGTATTTTGCCGGCCAATCCAAGACAATAATCTTTTCTTGTGTCATCAATGTTGAAAGACCTCTACAAAAAACATACACAAAGTGCGTTAGTATAAGTAATTTAAAGACATAATTTAAAGTACATAATCGTAATTTAAAGACATAATTTAAAGTACCTGTATCTCACTCCAGATTTTGTTTTTAGCATCATCCAGCTTATCATCTCTCCACTCATCACAAGTTATTGGAATTTCTCTCCTTACAATTGTACCAATGTAACTTGTCAATTTAGAACCGTTAGGCTCAATTAATTGGTCATTTGGACTCCAATGCACATCGTATTTTATACCTCTATCTCTATCACGAATGATATTCTTCATAATAGTTTTTTCTCTTTTAATTTCTTTTTCCACTCCCTTACTGGATTTTCCTCCATCATTGTCTCCATCATTAATAGAATCATCGTGTGGGTGCTCCTCGTTACTAGCCATCTAACCTGTAATAAAGAAAAACATTAGTATCTAATGACAAATATTTAATTCCAAATATATAATTCCAAATATCTATTCAGTATATAAAATGAAAAATATCAATTGAGTATATAAAATGACAAATATATCATTTATTAGAAGTTTGCTAAGTGTTAACAGGTATAGAGGAATATATATTACCTCTTTCACTAACATCTCTTTCTTTTCTTGGTTGGATTCCAAATTACTTGTCTCTTAAGAACGCGGACGGAGGGATTGACCATAGAGGTTTACTATAGTAATACAAAACTTGGAAGCAAAGAAATAGAAAGAGCAAGAGTTTCTCACCGTAGTGCCTGCAACTAGGAAAATTGCACTAGATAAGCTTCCTGTTAATGTAAAAAAAACATGAATAAGTTAAATTCACACACAAAAGCACTTATTTACAAAAGCACTGACATTCTTGAGATTCTTGAAATCACTTATTCACATAAGGGTGCGTTATCCCCCAAACAAAAGCACTTATTCACAAAAGCATTGTTTCCTTCCTACCCAACTCTAGCTAGTATCATGACCACCCACATTTTTATTCAAAAGAAAAGAACAACTTAATAATGTAAAAGTGCATAAATGGTGTTATCGGAACTGACCTGTTGTTGTTATCAGAACACCGGAGAGAGTTGCTTCTGCGCGGAGGAAGAACCACCAAAGTACGGTTGAACGGTTAGGAGACGAGTTGGAGAAGAGTTGGAGGAAGAACCACGGTTGGACGGTGAATGGGAGGAGACGAGTTGGAGAAGAAGATGAACAGGAACGATTTCTGGGTGTGGGGTTTCGTTTGTATGATTTGGGATTTCTGGAAATCTGATAACCAATTTAGGGATTAAGACACTATTTAATTACCTTAGACAACGCTTTCAAGAAGCGCTGCTAAAGGTATTACCTTTAGCAGCGCTTTTAGAGTAATGCCTTTAGCAGCGCTTCTGGAAAGCGCTGTCTAAGGTATACCCTTTAGCAGCGCTTCTTGAAAGTGTTGTCTAAGGTATACCCTTTAGCAGCGCTTTAGGCTTTAGCAACGCTTCCTAGAATAACACCTTTAGCAGCGCTTTTAGTAAGTGTTGTCTAAAGTATAACCTTTAGCAGCGCTTATTCTAATTTTTTAATTTTTTTTACTGAAAACCTATAGCAGCGCTTAGGGAAAGAAAGCGCTGTCTATGGTAAGGCCTATAGCAGCGCTTATAATAAGTGTTGTCTATAGTATACCTTTAGCAGCGCTTCTCCTTTAATGTTTAATTATTAATTTTTTTGAAAACCTATAGCAGCACTTTAGGCATAAGCGTTGTCTATGTGGCACTGTCTAAAGTCAATTTTGGCATAGTGTGACCAGATTCTTTGCATTCGAAGAAAGTAACCTCTCTTACAGCTACAAATTTCTTCTGCCCGAATGTTGGCTCAGAATGTCCATCAAATCTTTTGTAACCTATAATCCTTTTTTGTCTTTTCTGCCAAAGTTGATTAATTCTTTTAGATAACAGAACACTCTTTCCTCAACATCAGAATCTTCTTGTGATTCTTCTTCTACAGGTTGAAAATTTTAGTCTTTTTACACTTGCTTTTGGATTTCAGAGCAACAAATTTTATTTTCTTCAGAGGCCCATCTTCCTCAAAAAATATTTCATGACTCCTTAAAGAACATATAATTTCTTTCAGAGTTATACTATTAAGATTATTGGACACCTTTAGTGCACTCACTATAGGCCTCCATTTCTTTAGAAGACTTCTGATAATTTTCTTTATGTTGTCTGCAGTAGTGTAGCCTTTGTCTAGAACTTTCAGTCCTACTACCAGAGTTTGAAACCTTGAGAACATACTCTCAATAGTTTCATCGTCTTCCATCTTAATGGATTCAAACTTTTGAATCAAGGCCAGAGCCTTGGTTTCTTTGACTTTCTTTTTTCCTTCATAAGTCATTCTAAGAGAATCAAATATACTTTATAGAGTCTCTATTTTTTATATTTCCGTACTCAATGTATGAGACGGTTTTCAACAAAAATGTTCTTGATCTGTGAGGAATTTTGTTGTCCATTTTTTGTTGGTCATTCATAGCACTCATTTCAAGTTTGACACCATTGGCATTCAAAGGATGCGTGTAACCATTTGTTACCATATCTCCTAGATCAGCATCAAAACCAAGAAGAAATTTTCGATTTTATCCTTCCAATAGTCAAACTTTTCACCATCAAAGACTGGTGGTTAAGAAGCAAAATAATTTTTAACATTGTTGGTATTTGTAGGTGAAACTTCTGCCATTGTGTTTCAAGTACTGCATCTTTATCTAACACAATTAAGTGTTTTTGTAATAATAAATACCACAAAAGGAGATTTGATGCCAATTGAAGGTTAAATTAAACACCAGAAATAAGGTTTGAATTGGGTTTTTAGATTTACATCTTTTTCGAACACATTATCACAAACAATACAATAACAACAAAGATAAAGAACACAAGATTTTGTCATGGTTCACCGTTAACTAGTCTACCTCCAGCCCACCCTACCTAGGTGATTTTTCCTTATCAACAAGGACTTAATCCACTAATACAATACCCTTTGATTACAACCACAAAGAATACATCTCTAAGTTTTCTCGAGGATCCTGACTAAATTTAGTCCCTCAAGGATATTAACCAACTTGGTTTAAATACAAATTTTTGTGTTTACAAAGTGCTTCTTAAAAAGCTGATACACACAATTTCAATAAAACAAGATTTACAAAGAATGAAAGTTATGAAGGTTTCAAAATAATAAGAACTTTCTTCTTTGTGTTGATTCTCGACTAGGTGTTTCTCTTTTTTTTCGACTTATTTCTTTTGAATATAAGTTTTTTAGTTTTTTGTTTGTTGTCGTTGTTATTCTTCTTTTCCATGACTTCAAACACTCCTTTATATAGATGAAAATAGATCTGTTGGAGTGTGAAGTTGAAATTTCCTAATCCACAGCTTGCATGAAGACGTTGAGCAGTACAATAGTAAAGTGGCGGTTGCAGCATAATTGAATGTGAGGATGGGACGTATTCAAAAAGTTGGTATTAACAAATAGAGCTTTTGTCTAACCTTGAAAGGTAGTGGAAATGATGTTGATTTATACTATTTTAATATTTTCACACTATCTCCCTTTCATAGTAATCTCCTTGAGTCAGAGGATTCTGATAGAATTTGGTGAAGCTTGATCAAAGTCTAAAGTTACTATCTTTATTCACTTTTAATCTATTAAGTCAGAGGCTTCAGATTGAATTAGATGAAGCTTAATTGGATTATGTCTTTAATGCTTCGAGAAACGTCGATTCTTCAGGTTCTTGATTTATCGAAGTCAATCTGGATAAAGTTCTTTCAAATGATGACTTGATACTTGTAGAAGCAGATTTTTCATTGTAAACACTTCTTTGCATTCTTTAACAATTCAAAATGCATTTGATTGCCCAAAGTCAAGAGTTCTTATTCAGAGTCCATAACTACACTTGTCCAGAGTCCAAAACTTTCATGCTCAAAGTCTAGAATCTTTGAGTAAAATATGCACACTTTGACAGACCGTTAGAGTATAAAATTAATATCCATTTTGATGTGCAAACAAACAAACTCTTCATACGTAGGAGCGAGATTTAACATCCTATCAATCACCCTTATAAAAACTTATTTTCCCGAATATCTATTTTTTTGTAAATATCTTGCATTAATTAGAATAAATCAAAATACTTTATGCTAACACGCATATTCACAAACATCATGAAATGGTTCCTATCGAGTACAACAGATGTGTGAGATGCTAATACATTCCCCGCACATAATCGACTCACGAACCTGAATTTGGTTGCGATGGCCTTTTTTTTTGTTCTTTTAGGGTTTTATTGAATTTTTCTCCTTTAAAAATAAACTTCGGTGGTGACTTCATTGAACTTTGAGCGTTCATTCGCTCGAGTATTTTTCATGTCACAAAATTCATCATGCTTTAACTTTTTATTTCCCAATTAGAGTTCTTTCATGAACTTCACATAAACAGACATGGGCTTCACAAATTGAATATTGGCATGTATCTTGGTCCAGATTTCCATAAACGTTTTAAAAGTGACTCACTTCCTTTTCATTTTTAGGTGTCCTCTTCATAATGGGATAAGGTGGTTTGATGTAGTCGCGTAGCTCCTGATTTGGTTCAATCAAGATCTATTTCTTGGTTCTTCTGAAGGGTGAATTTTTCTCAATGAATTGGTTAAGGGTATACCCTTTAAATTCATTCTCACTCTCATTCCCACTTTTATCCCACTGAATTTTTCTCAACCTCCTTCTTAACTACTACTTCTTTTCCTTATGTGTTGTCAACTTCAATCAAC
Organism: Vicia faba; assembly: GCA_948472305.1. Lineage (NCBI taxonomy): Eukaryota > Viridiplantae > Streptophyta > Magnoliopsida > Fabales > Fabaceae > Vicia > Vicia faba. The sequence continues at coordinate 354,982,215 of OX451740.1, read as the reverse complement.
CATTTCTTCTCATTACCATTGATTGGTTCGGAAGGCACCACTTTTTTTCTCAACTCAATGGACTTGCACGTTTCATCTTTTGGTTTATCTACATTATTACCTATAAATCCCCCACTTGAACTAGCTTGAGCTTCCATTTGACGAGACAATTAACCGACTCGCATCTCTAAGTTTTTGATGGATGCTTCAATATTCTTGTTCATTAGGATTTGATTTTGTGCCATCTCTTGCTAAAATTTAGCCATGTTTTCTTGAGCATTTTTACTTGTGCAAAGCTTTCTTGTGTATACTTCATGAAATTGGACAATTCTTTTTCAAGAGGTGATGGTTTGCATCGAGGTGCTTGAGGAGCTTGTTTAACACCTAGATTAGCATTCAAAGCATGATTGTTACTCCATTTGAAGTTTGGATGATCTTTCAAACCCGAATTATAGGTGTTGGAATAAGGATTATTCTTTTGAAAGTTAGTATATTGGAATTCTTCACTCTCAACCTCTATAGTACAATTACCATTTGCAGGTTCTCCTCCATAGAAATCATAATGAAGTATCTGAATCTAACTTACATTATCTTGGGCTAGTTGGGTTGTGGATAATTGTTTAGTAAGTGCTTATATCAGAGTGAATAAAGTTGTGGTTCAATTGACTGCATGAATACCTTTTTGTTTCAATGTGTGCTCGCTTGAACGATACTCGTTTTGACACATATTCTCAATCAATGTTTTTAAATATTCATTAGTATTTAATCTCAATGTACCTCTAGCCAAGGCATTAAGAAGCACTCTCGTTTGTATTATCAACCCTAAAATTATGGTGCACATAAACAAGATGTCGAACCAGATATCGAACCAGATGTTACGACATTGATATAAGATCAATCACAACAACAAGAACAATTATGAAAGAAAGGTAAACTGATGAAAATAAATAACACTGATAATTGTTAACTCGGTTCGATACAACATCACCTACATCTGGGGGGAACCCAAGCCATGGAGGAAATCTACTAAAATAGTATTTTTTTGAAGCCTAAGTAAACAACCTCTGGTTTACAATCTTCTCACCTAATCACTACCCGTGTTATTTTTATCAGACACTCCTAGATATGAGACCTCACTCACTTCCCTTAAATCACACAGCCAATGACAAACAACAATGATAATAGAAAGAAGAAGACACTCTTCAAAGACACATAATCAGCTCTGCTTAAAAGCTTATGACTGATTAACAAAGACAACTTGTCATACAATCCACTCTTTCTTAAAAGCTTATGAGTGGTTGACAATTATAACCCATACTCAGTCCAACTTTAATATCAAGGTAATAAGAGAGTAGCTCACAATAAACAATGAACAATGAACAAACTAAAAACCCTAATACTCCATTGATCGCACGGCTTCTCCAACCGCATTAGGTTTATAATGTACTTTTAAATAGTCTTTATATCAGCATGGGCTTGGGATCTTTATCTAAATAAAATGTATCTCCCAAAACAACAGTTGTAAATTATGTGCGTAATCTTCTACATGAAAATAGGAACACAATAGAAAATTTCCTAAAAAGTCTCCAAGATCCTTTTTATGAAACAAATGCACTTCTGGCACAAAAATGATGTTCTTAAAATAACCCTCTTAGGAATGCAACCGAGTGTGAATAAAAACCAAATAGAATCTCACAGTTTAAAAACAAATCTTCCAAATACATAAAATCCTACCACTTGGTATAACATGTCACAACATCATGTTACGACATCGTGCTGACCATTAAAGATGTCTGACCAACATGTCAATACATCTTTCTTAACATCTTATTGTTATACTTGTTTTAATAAAATTTCTGCCTATCCAAAATCACATAACTTACAATCTCCCCTGTTGTAAAATTATGGCTAAAACAATATTTACATAATATAGCTGAAGATAAAACATAAGCAAACAACCATAAACATAAGATACATAAAACACATGTATACTTGGTATAACAACACAAACAGATCAGAGGCACACACAACAAAACAAACAACAAGCACCCTGAGAGAAATAAACCCTCCCACTTTGGAAATCCTTCAGAGACCAAATGTCATGACATTTTGTCTGACATCACAGTAACAACATCACAACATGCACGAGAAAAGTAAACTCTCAACACAACAACACAAACAACATCATACTCCTCATGTCACACAAGATCAAAGACAACCTACTACATAGAGATCAAATACTCCCCTTCAAGGGAACAACCACAAGCATTAAAAAAACAACACAGATGCTACGCACATTAATAGAGAAAAATAAATTCTCTTAGACTAACAAGATGCCAGGACATAAGGTGTGACATCCTAGACAGGACATCCTATCAACATAGACGCATACAAAATTACTCCCCATTTTAGCCATGATTTAGACAACCTAAGCAGGCAATTACCAAAAGAAGAAGAAGCTAGATTAAGCTTAGAAATAAAATTCCAGAACATTAGTGTTAGGAGAATAGACCAATGCACATAAATTTGCTAAAATATTCAGGACAGAGCCCAAAAAAAGAAAATATAAGCAAAAAGAAATAAAAACATATAGACAACTCAGTTGTCATCAAAGTCATTTTCCTCTTCATTAGTAGCAGCGTCATCTATCTCTGTATTAGTACCACGAGCATCATCCTCATCCTTCTCATGATCTTCTTCCATATCACCAGTCACATTACCATTAGCGCTTTCCTCAATCAAGGATTTGATAAGTCCTTCCAATATGTTCTTCATTTTAGTTCCAGACCTGATAGTTTCATCCAAGTCCTTGCAAGTGTCTTTAAGTTCAGCAATAATTCCATCCTTTGAGGTCAGGATGGCAGTCTCCTTGCCAGATGTTATGACAATGTTTGGGATATGTGTCCCTGTAAATAGCATGTATTACAAGGATATATGAGATTTCCTCTTTCTTGCTTCATTAGATCTTTTTAATATCCCAGGAATCTGACTCAAGATGATTCCACATATGAGAGTTGGAAATGCAATATGCATTTTCACAACACAAATATTTTTGCAAACCTGATGGTTTATGCATAAACATATGATCCAAAATGAAATGTTGTTTTGGTTCCAACAATATAGATGGAAAAAGAGCTTCCCTTTTCTTGGCCATTAAGTAATATGTTTTGCATTGATTTCCTTGCAAACAATGTTATCTGAAACTTTAACTTCAGTCTTCTTGTCTTCACATCTTACTGGAAACCTATTAATTACCTCATGTGAGAATTGCACACACTTTCCTCTTAAAACTACCTTTTTGCAGTCCTTACTCTATTTTTTGTTACACTCAGTAGGAATTTTCACAATGAACTCCTTCACAAGCATTTCATAACACTTACTGTAGTGGTGAAAAATTGGAGATTAAGCTATTGATTAACATAACTAGCAAAGCAAGAGTCACCACCGTACTTTATTGTTTCCAAAGGAATAGGAAAAGAGAGAATAAAACCCATAGAAGTTTTTAAATTAAAACTAATAAAACTAAGATCTAAGTGCGGGGGTTGGTTATGCAAAGGAAATGTGTTAGCACCCTAAACATCAGTGGTACTCCACATGAACCTCTTTGAAAATCTGTGTACTTGGCTAAAAAGAGTTGTTTGTAAAAAAAGTTTGCAGAGATGAGAAAATAAATATTCTTTAAGATTTTTGATTCGGTAAAACTTCAATGAGTTATGTACCTACGTACCACCAATGAGCAATGGCGAAATCAGAACCACATAGTTCTTCTAAAAAAACAAAGTTGTTTGTTGGTTCATTTTAAATGAAGAAACATTTTGTCATCTAAAGGATAATACTCAACTAATCATCAGTGAACATGAGATAGATAGACCTTTGCATCACAATGAAATAAGGGCTCCAACTTGGATAAAATTCAACAAGTATGCCACTAACTCTTTCAAGTTGAAAATATTCAACATCATATCAATCAAGGTTATGGTCATGGGAGAATCACGTCTCAACTATGGAGAGGACTCATGTCTAATTTTAAGAAAAGTTTAAAAATCAAAAGCCAATTGGCAAACGAGTTAGAATGATATTTTGTGATTTTTTATTCTTTGAAGAAAAGAGTTTAACTTTGATTAAAATGGATTAAGGTTTAATTAAAAAATATTTTGAAAATGCATCTAACAAGGTCAAGGTTTTTATTGAAAGCGGTTTAAGTTTGAAAACAAAGAAGGTTTTGAAAAATGAAGATTTTGAAAATTGAAGAAGATGGGAAAGAGATGAAGGGACTATCCTAAAGCATAAAGTAAAATCTAAGGCATAAAATATCTAACCAAACAAGAAGCAAACTCTTGACACAATTCAAACTATGCATCCATGTCCCCTTTGGATTAAGCCACACAAACAAGAAAACAATAAGCATCAGATGAAAATTGGTGCCTCAGGTGCAAGCTTAGCATTTGATAAATCACAAAGGGTGCATGAGACTTCTCATGTATCAGATGAACTTGATGTCTCAGATGAATATTATTGCATCAGATGAAATTCAAAGTAACAACACCTGCACACGAAAAAGTTCCCAACAAACAGACAAAAACACAACCAAATTCTCAGATGAAGACTAAGATCACAAGGTTTAAATGAAAGTTTAGGTCAAGGTTCTACCCTAAGTCCAAAGTCCATGTCCAGAGAAAAGGGGTGGTAACCATAGTCCAAGAGAGAGCCATTAAGTCTTTTAATGTTTTAGACTTTATTAGTGTCTTTTAAGAAAGAAGAAAAGGGCTCAAGGAGCCAAAATAAAGAGGACATAAAGATAAGGTTCTCAAGGAGAAACTGAAAAACATCATAAAAATAAAGTGATCAAAGAACAAAAGAAAAATTACATAAGATAAAGGCAATAAAGTAAAATGACATAAGATAAAGGCAATAAAGTAAAATGACAAGAATGATAAAGATGCTAAAAATAAATTTCAAGAAAGTAAATTACTGAATTTAAATTGCATTAAAGTAAAAGTTATTCCAATTACTATTAGAGTTAGTGTGTTATTATTTTGATTGAACACAAATTAGCGTTATGTTAAGAAATCGCAAAAGAACTTATGTAGATGTCAATGCTATACGAGTTTCGTCAATAACAATTTATGTACCATTGTCGTAATCGGCAAAAAATAACGAGTCACCACCATTAAATTTTATCCTAAGAACGGGAGAATAACGGATAACCCTAAATATCTAGAGATTCTAAGCTCGTGAGTTGGTTAGACAAAGGGAGGTGTTAGGCACCCTTCATCTCGCTTGTTCTCAAGGAGCTCCTTGTTTAGGTCTAAGGGTAGATCGGGGATTTCTACTTAGTATGTTATTATTAATTATATAGAAAAAGATTTACATTTTAAGCTTATGGAATCGCATTGGTTTTAACCGTGTGCCTACGTATCTCCTTGCAAAGAATCAGAGTCCAAATTCGTAGTTCGCATGTGCTTGGTTAGTTTTTTTTATGGATTGTGTAAATGCTTTTGAATTATCCTTGAACCTTGTCTGGGTTTGAAAATAGTGTAGTCGTAGGTGCAATTCATAGTAAACTTAGAAAACATATCCAAAATCCTTTTTTGAAAATAATATTAAAATTTAAATTAGGTTAGTGAAAAATGATGTTAAGTTTGATTGGTTAGCTGTCTTTGAATACATGATGAAGTTTGAAAATAATAGGCTTGAATGAAAAAAATATTTGATGAACTGATAAAAAGAGGTTAGTATTTTAAAAATAATTAATAAATAATTATTTTCTTATTATTAGAAATATATTAAATATTTTTATTAATAGTCTAATATTTATTCATCAAAATGATTTTTATGATAAATGAAAAAATATTTTAATGCAAAATGATAAAAAAATGATATGAGAAGAAAATTAATAATTATACATAACATATATATTAAATAAATAAAATTTATTAATTAATTAATAAAATAAATTATTTAAATAAAACAAAAAAAGGGGGTGTATTTTTAGTTCAGTGAGCAATTCTGGGGTGTGTTAATAGTAAGGGCCAGAGCACATAAATTGTTTGAAGCCCAATACGCAGGGGTGGTGTGAATTATGTTGGGTAGTAATTCTGGAGGCGTGGATAGAAACGCTTAGGCCCATGAAGGTTGTTTGATCCAATTACACGGGGGTGTGAAATTATGTTGGTATAGTAAAAGAAGGGTGCAATGAGAAGCAGGCTAAGGCCCAAGACAAATGTTGAAATCCGATTAGCACTGGTGTGGGAAAGACTATGGGCTTATGGTGTACCTATGATGTTTGAAGCGTCTGATTCCAATCAAATGGCCCTCAAGAGTTAATCTTGGGGCGTTGATTAGAAGTAACACAAACGAATAGTTGAGATCGGGTGTTTACTGAGGCGTAACATGGATTTGAGAGTAGGGAGCCAGTCAATGATCACCCTATCCGGTGGCCTGGATGTGGCAACTAGCGGAGATCAAAAAGAGGACAAAAGGAGTATATAAGACGAAGCCCTTCACAAGGGCTCATTTTTTATTTCCTCTTCTCTCTCTACCAAACGTCCAAACAATCCCTTTGTAAAATCTAGAGAGAGAGGCTATGCCTTCTCTCTAGAAAACCACTCATCGACCACCACTCACCACCGGCCGTAAATCACTTCCACCGGTGGTTATCCTTCTATCACCCCCAATGACTACCCTTATTCCCAGTTCCCGGTTGAGCTTCAACTGGAGAACTCAACCCAAAACCCAAAAATTAAAAGAACCCTAGGAACCTTTAGTAGAAAACCTTAGAAATCTAGCAATATGAACCCTAACCCTAGTAATCTAAGAACCCTAGGCCGTAACCACCTTGATCATCCGTTGAAGCCGTCGTGAGGGATACAAGTTCGTCGGGAACTTCATACCTTTTCTAGAATTTCTCCAAGAATCCTAACCCTACCCTTTGAATATATGAACCCTAACCCCAATTGTGAAGAACCATAAACCTAGTGTCCAAGAACTCTAAACCTCAAATCAAAACCCTAATCCTATACACAATTCAGAAACCCGAATCGAATACCAGCAGTCACTCAACAACATCGATTAAAAAAAAATTAACACAAGCTAAGTGATTACCAACCTCTCCTACAATGATCCTTCTAGTAAAACTTCCTTTGATTTTCTCCTTGGTTTCTGCTTTTGATCCTCTCCTTCTTCTTCTTCGCAGATACCAACTGAATGAAGGGTTATCTTAAAGGAGTTAGGGTTCTAATTGAACCCTAATCTTCTTTTTGAAGGAAGAGCTCTAGTAAGGGTAAGGACTACGCATAAAAAATCTCCAAGGGTTTACGTCTCAAATTTTTTCGTCCTTTTTTTGTCTTAAGAGTTACATTTATATAGGTTTTAGAGTTAGTTAGTTTTAGGATAATACTTATCTTGATTTGGAGTTATAAATCTTTGATTATTGATTGATTCAATTAGTAAAATATGATAGTAAATCTAAGATTTGATTTAGGTTAGAATTAGTTTAGGGTTTGCACTAATTCTGTGTTTAGATGAACTTTGTACTGTAAATTCAATAACATCAATAAAATATTTTTCCAATTATTTGATTTGATTCAATATGGAATTCTGGACTGGGCTTGTGTTGTTAGCTTAATATGAAAGAGTCCAAAGCACAACAATGAGATTAGGGTTCAAAAAACCCTAATTTTGACTCAGTCAACCAATCAACCCTTTAAATAAAAACAATAAAAATAATCACAATAAAAATAATAAATAAAAAACAAATAATAATTATATAAAGGGATTATAACGCCTATGTTGATTTCTAGAAAAAAATATTATACATAATAAGAATAGTTTAAAAATGAACGTTGACCTTGGTCAAATATAAAAATAAAATGAAGCCAACAAAAATCTATTTTAAAGGGCCTCTAAAAACCTAATGGGCCAATTAGTCAGTAAATGATGAACCAATCAAAATAAATCATGAAATACACCTCCCACACATTTGAATCTTAACACATCTAAAACAAAATTTAAAATAAACAACTAATGTAATGTAAATATAAATTAATTATAATTTTAAACAAAAAAATAATAACACCAAAATTAATAGAAAAATGATCAACTACAATAAATTGACCATTAACACCAGTAGCGTTATTAAATAATGTAAGACCCAGAAATTTGACCTGAGCTTTCAAAAAAATAAACTGTATGATGAACCCAAAAGTAAATAGGCATTGGTGACGCGGTTAACTCATTAATTTATGGGCATGAAAATAAATTAGCTAGATATGACGATACAAATAACTTGTCAACACCTAGAAAAAGTAATCGCAGATTTCATGTATTTACCCTAACCTAGGAGGTAAATAACGTGAAGTTTGAAAATAACTTATTGTTGCTTTGAGACTGATGTAACAAGTTATAACGTAGTTTTTGTGTATTTACCATGACCTATAGGTTAAATAGAACAAGTTTGAAAATAGATAACTTATTGCTACTTCGAGACTAATGCAACAAGTTATATCGCAGTTATTGCGTATTTACCACGACCTAGAGGGTAAATGACACAAGTTTGATAATTAACTTACTAACACTTTGAGAATAACATAGTAAGCTATAACGTATATTTTGCCTATTTATCGCAACCTAGGGGATAAATAACACAGATTTGATAACTCATTATCGCTTAGAGACTAACACAATGAACTATATCACAGAAAATAGATAACTTATTGTTGCTTTGAGACTGACAAAACGAGTTATGTCGCAGACTCTTGTATATCTACTACAACCTAGAGAGTAAATGATACGAGTTTGAAAATATCTTACTAATGCTTCAAGACTAATATAGTATGGTATATTGTAGACTTGCATATTTATCACGACCTAGAGGATAAATACCATAAGCTTGATAATTCTCGTTGCTTGGAGACTAATATAATGAATTATATCGCATATTTTTGTATATCGACCATAACCTAGGGGGTAGGTAACACGAGTTTGAAAAATCAATAACTTACTAAAGCTTCGAGACTAACATAGTAAGATATATCGCAGATTTGCATATTTATCCCAACATAGGGGATAAATAATGCAGGTTCAATGTTTGAATTTAAGTTTGATAATTGAATTTAGATGACTCAACCAAAGATATAAATTGTAGGTATATCTCTTAGTAAAGTTCCAATATACTAGTTATGTATGTTCTCAACTGAGGTATTTGTTTCTAATGATGTAAACAACGTTAAGGTTTTCTAGTTTGCACATATGTCTTAGTTGATAATATGCCCCAAGATATTTCACAGTAATCTTGGCCTAAAAAGTTTAAAAATGCCATGTATAATGCATATGTATAATGCCCAAATTGATATGATACTCGATGATGTTATTAGTATGATCCCCAAGTGTTTTGTATGAATATGAACCAAGCGTTTGTTAATGTTTTTTGATAATCTTCTCCTTTTAAACCATTGGGTTCTCTAAGTCACCAACTTCCCAACGTTACTTGTTGTTTCGTTGTGATGTCTCCAAGTTGATTTGTATTTTGATATGTTATAGTGAATCATGTCAATTTTATAATGGAAATTTAATCGCGGGCGTAGGCGTGGACGTGGACGTGGATTTCTTTTAACGTTTTTCTAACCAAAGTGCTTTTTGATGCTTTATCAAATGCTTTTGTTTTTGTGTTAAATCCCCAAAATGATTTCGACGCAGTATTTACAAGAAATAATCGTAGTATTTTGTAAACAAGTACGGAAAAGAAAAACAGAATTGAACCATATTTGAAAAGATTGAAAAATGAATTGTTTTATTGATGAAAATGCCCTTGAAATAGGTGAAAGTACAAGATGCAATTCCTAGAGAGAGGTAATTCAAAAGTTTACACAAAATTTGAAAATGGCAACGGAAATAATAATCAATATTGCTATCTCTCCAATGTCTTTTAATATCTCCAACCCCATTTTCTTATAAGTAAGAAAAATGAATCAATTCTCCCCCTTCATAGTCGTGGAAATGGATTCTCGCACCGCAATCTATTTGTTCATTTTTGAATAAGATCCCTAATTTTTTTCCAGATCACCCTGAAGGTGTGAAGAAAACGCAAGAAAGAGGGGTTTTAATTGGGTTTTCCTTTCTTGTAAAACTTTTGCTTCTAAGCATTATTCGTTGAACAATGCTTTTGATTGTTGCTTCTAATTAATGCTTCTATTTAGGTTCAGAAAACATAAACTCTAAAGCATAAGCAAAAGTAAAGAACATGCGATATATCCTGGTTCACTTAAGAAACCCCCAAGCTAATATAGTCCATCCTTTCGAGGTAGTTTTGCCTTGAAATCAAGGACTTAATCCATTATAATCAATCTGATTACAATCGCACGGGAAATCGCTGGTGACTAACATCTAATGAAACTTTCAGGGATCAAAATCGGATATAACTTTCATTGACCCAACAAAATATAATTCCCCATAATCTCCTATCAGGATTTCCTTCCAATGATATCCATCAGCGATCTCAGAAGGAAAACCTTCACTGAGTCCCCTTTGAGATATGACTACCATTATCCAATAGAATCCACTACCAGGATTTCATCTACGATGGCCACAACCAAAGTCTTCTTTATAATTTTGACTCAATCGAGTCTCTCAAGGAACCATCAATAAACTATTTAATTTACATTTGTTTACAATAATAATGCTTCTACACAAGCTCGATGTAAACAGAATTAAGTACATCATAAGAACCTAATACACACTAAAAGATATTACATTTTATTGTAGCTTCAATGCGTGGTCTTCTTTTCTTCAAGTAGCTTCTTCACAAACAACAGCCCAAAGCACTTGAATTGCTGAAGTCTTCTTCTTCATAAGCTTCTGAAAGCTTTGTTGATCTTGATGTAGTAAAGGGAAGAACTTATTCATATAGATTCACTTTAGAACATTCTGGACAACAACCCTTGTTCTACTTTCTTCAATAATCACCTTAGAGCACAACATTTATTTTGTGGATATGTAACTGGAGCTTTCATGATCATCTTTGTTATCTTCTGCGGCTTAGTAAGCTTTGTGCAGTATATGAGATTAAGCACATTGTGAATCTATGATTTCATTGTAATCAATATCAACATGATTGAAGAATCATTTTGATAACACTTGTTCTGGTTGTTGTTATAGTGGTTGATAGATTTTTGGTTGTGTTCCAAAAATGACAGCTTTCCTTTTTAACATTTGAACATCAACAACTTGTGATTTGCAACTTGTAGATTTTAGCGCCTAGCCAAGTGGCCTATGGAAAACTCGTCATTATTCAGCATCATGTGTTGAGCAACAACTAACCAACCAACAATTTTAAACATGCGATTCTTTTCTTATATAGCCAAGCAAAATAGATTTGTTGGCTATTTGAAAAAGAGTCGTTACAAATAGTACTATGACGTCCTTATCTCTTCCACACTTTAAGTTAGTGGAGAGGTAGTGGCATAAAGCTTTTCATACTTTGTACTATTTTAATATGTTACTATTATATTCTTTCCTTATGCATTTTAGAGGCTTCTACGAGCATAAGATTAGAAGAGGGAAGATAACATAAGGTCTTCAGAACTTCAAGTCTTTAGAGTCTTCAGAACTGCGTCTTCAGAGTCTTCAGCACTTGGTCGTGAGAACATGTTGTAGAGAACCTTTAGATTAGAAGAGCTTCAAGTCTTCAGAGTCTTAAGAATTACGTCTTTAGAATCTTCAACACTTGATCTTCAGAACCTGTTTGTAGATAACCTTGGACCTTTTGAACTTCAAGTCTTTGGAATCTTCATACCTTTTGTCTTAGAATCTTTAGCACTTGGTTCTTTAAGAATCCTTATCTTCAGAACCTTGTTACTAGAAACACAACGTCTTCAGCATCTGGACTTCAGTTAGAACTTTGTCTTTAGATCTTCTGACTTTGTTTCTTGAAACACACTATCTTTTAGAAATGTGAGTCTTCAGCGTCTGGACGTAAGTAACAACTTCTGTCTTCAGATCTTCTGTCTGGTTTCCTTAGAACATGTTACCTTTAGAAGCTTGAGTCTTCAACATCTGGACATAATTAAAAACTTTTGTCTTCAGATTATTTGATTGGTTTCTTCAAACAAATATCAAGGCTTACACTTCAGAGCCTTCTAGAGTGTCTTGCTACTGTTCAACAGAACTTCTGTAGCATAGAAGCAGAATCAATTCTCTTATAATGTCTTGGTCACGCCAAGCAGAACCAGTTTATTAAGTACTCAACAATAAAAAACATTAGTTTAAAAAAATTGTTCATACAATCATACTCATTTGTTATCATCAAAACTCATAGATAATATTGTAGAACTAAATCTTGTTCTTACACACCTTTTCGGGTTTTCAATCCACCCGGGTGATGATTTTTTTGTATGTCCCTAATTTTTTCCTAGATCGCCCTTTAGGGTTTTCAATCTACCGGGACGCTCCTTTTTTCCTAAGTCGCCCGTTTAAGGTTTCGACTTAGAGGTCCTTTTATACATAGTATTTTTTTACTGGGTTGAAATTTAGCGGATGCGGTAGATCTTCTCCATCCATTGTTGTGAGGATAACAGCTCCTCCCGAGAATGTTGTTTTAACCACATATGGAACTTCGTAGTTAGGTGTCCATTTACCACGTGAATCTAGGCGAGGTATCATAATCTTCTTGAGAACCAGATACCCTTCCTTGAATACTCGAGGATGAACCTTTTTATGGAATGCTTTCTTCATTCGCTTTTGGTATAATTGACCATGGCATAGAGCTGCTAAGCATTTTTCTTCAATAAGGTTGAGCTGATCAAGTCGTGTCTGAACCCATTCTGATTCTTCAAGCTTAGTTTCCATAAGGACTCGTAGTGATGGAATCTCTACATCAACAGGGAGTACGGCCTCCATGCCATAAATAAGAGAGAACGAAGTTGCACCTGCCGAAGTACGTACTGAGGTAAAGTAGCCATGTAGAGTGAAGGGATGCATTTTGTGCCAATATTTATATGTCTTCACCATTTTTTGAATGATCTTCTTGATTTTTTTTATTACCAACTTCAACGGATCCGTTCAATTTTGATCAGTAAGGTGAGGAATTATGATGCTCAACCTTGAAATCATCACATAATTCCTTTATCATTTTGTTGTTTAAGTTGGACCCATTTTTTGTAATAATTCTGATATGAACGTCATACCTGTATATGATATTCTGCTTGATGAATCGAGTAACCACTTATCTTGTCACATTTTCATAAGACACAACTTCTACCCACTTGGTGAAATAATCTATGGAAACTAGTATAAATAGGTGTCCTTTATAAGCCTTTGGTTCGATCGTCCCTATCATATCAATTCCTGACATCGAGAATGGCCAAGGTGAACTCAGGACATTAAAAGGAATTGATGGTATGTGTACCTTGTCAATGTAGATTTGTCATTTGTGACATGTCTTCATATAATGGTAGCAATCAACTTCCATCGTCAACCAATAGTAATATGCTCTTAAGATTTTCCTAACCATGGCATGTCCATTTGTATGAGTCTCGAAGGTTCCTTCATGGATCTCTCTCATAAGCGTATCTGCTTCATGTTTATCCATGCAACTGAACAATACCATATCATAGTTTCTTTTGTACAAAACGTCCCCATTTAAAAAGAATTTTGCAGCTAGCTTTCGTAGAGTTTGCTTGTCAATTATTGAGGTATTTTATAAATATTCTTGTTTCTCCAAATACCTCTTGATGTCATAGAACCAAGGTTTGTCATATGGTCCTTCTTTAACTACGAGAATTTGTGCATGTTCTTCAAAATGTTTGATCGTGATGTGTGGTTCATGATTTGTCCAAGTTACTTTGAACATGGCTGACACAATTGCCAAGGCGTCCTCCATCTTATTTTATTCTCGCGGTATGTGAGTGAAAGTAATCTCAGTGAATTCTGTAACTAGCTTCAAAACATAATTGCGATATGGAATTAATTTGGTATGTCGAGTGTCTCATTCACCATTTACTTGATATATTGAAATTCTGGCTATCTGATCCCAAATGTCCTAAGAGATGTCAAGACAATAGATTCGACTTCACACGCAACATCAAGATGTATGGACAAAATAAACAGTGCTGAAAGTAAATAACACATGATATGTTTACCCAGTTCGGGACAACCTTCCTACTCTGGAGACTACTAAGCCAAGGAAAAAATTAACTAGATAATATTAATTTGTAGACCTCACAACAAATATCTCAGTTTACAGCCTACGCACTTAATCACCACCCTTTGCTTAACTTATACCTAAGACACACCTATGTATGAGGCCCTCCTCAAATCCCTCTTTAATTACACTCAACAATTGGAGCAACTGTAAACACAAGTAGAGAACAAAATCGAAAGACACACTTCTAAAACATACCAAACTCAATGCTTAAAAGCTTATTAGAATTGACACACAAATGTTCAATGCTTAAAAGCTTATGAATATCTGACACAGAACTTACAACCCAACAATAAGGATTCTAAAACCCTAACAAAAATACACACGTAAGATCCACCTAATACTAGGTATACACCAATCTATTTATAACTTTATTCTAGATTGGACTGGCTTCAAAACCATAACAATAAGGCTGCATAAAGTCTCCAAAATCTTCTCCAAGAAAATAGGTCTTCAATCATTAGTTTCTTAAAATGTCTCCATGTTTAGAAACTAAGCATATCTTGAAAACCAATATAAAATATTCTGATTTGTCAATCTTGGATGCCATATAAGCTAACTGACTATTCCTTGAATATTCAGTAGCTAACAAATCAACTAAACTATAATTTTCAGCTTACTCGACATGTTGAAAACTGAAAGTTGGAACATTTTGTTCAAAATGCTGCTGCCAAGTTGGTTTTGCCAAAATGTATGCCAATCACAATTTCATAGTAATAACAATTTCCCCCTTTGGCACATTTTGGCTAAAACACCCAAATAACCCTTACACAATAAGGTATGCTTTGAAAATAAATCAAACTTACACATCATAGGTACAACAGCGGAAAAAACATATGCAAGGTTGGCAACACATAAATCAGCAGCACACAAATCAGATAGTTAGTGTTTTACCCCAATTTTTCCCCTTAAGATCTATCATCATCTCATATTATCACAATACATCAAGATCACACTTTAGGATTGGTTATCTCCTCTACACTAACATTAAGTTTGCTTTGGAGGGATCACCAAGCACCTTGAATTATGTATCTCATATAGATGTTATGATTATGTTTTCTAACCATTAGCCAAAATCCAAAAGATGTATATATTTGTTTTTGTTCTTTGTACATTGTAGGTAAGGAGCCAAGTGCACATCATTCACCTATAGAGTCAGGGTTTGGAGGGTGATTCTAAATTAAATGGTGATTCAATGGATTTCCTAAGCTTGAGTTTCAAGGTAATCACTATGGCATCAAATCTCTTTGGCCTAAAGATATCTCTCAACTTCATTTGGTCAAGTTTGTCCCAAAGATTAGTGTTGGGAATCATCAAGAAGAATCACAGATTCATGTGTTTATTTCCATGCCTTCACCAATAAGTTTCACTGAGATTCGAGTTCCATCTTTGGTTGTGCTTCAAGAAAACATCATTTCAAGGCCTAATATGATCCATCTTGTTTTATTTTGCCAAGAAAGTCCAAAAGATTCAAGGTTGACTGAACAAGTTTGATCTAATTGAGCAAGTACTTGATTTAGTGATCACAAGTGCATAACTCTCTCAATTTTCAGTATTTTGAGTTTTATTTTATATTTTTGCTATGGATTCTTATCATCATCTACAACAAGCTCTCTTCACATGGCAAGGTCCATTTCTGTAAGGAAAATCATCAAAAGCTGGAAGGAGTTACAAGTCACTTTTCTACTTTATGAACAAGGGATTGGTGACTTCTAAAGATCATATCTTTCTCACTTTTTGAGATTTTGAAGTGATTCCAATGCCATGTGTAATACGGTGGGAGAACTAACTTGTTTTTGCGTTTTATCGCAAATGTGCGGATAGCAAGAGTTGCCACCGACTTTTCTTTTATCTAATAAGGAAAGGGTGAAAAGAACGGGAAAGACCTTTGAGATTTTCGAGTTCCGGGGGTAGGTTATAAAAATGGAAGGTGTTAGCACCCTTTTCATCCGTAATTATCAACAGGATCTTAATCGCTAGCTCACTTTGAGAATTTGCTTTGTGTTGCGTGTTTGAAAATATTTTGAAAATGCCAATTGTAAGGTGAAATTTATAATGACTCTCGTTTCTGTTCTTGAGAATGCGTACAAAGTGTTTTGAAAATATTCATTGTTTTGAAAGTGTTATATGAGAAATGTTTCATTTAGAAAAGTTTGTGAGCAAGTGATTAAATGTATCCTACCCACTCAAGGTCGTTCTTGTTATTTCCTCCTCCTTTATATAGTGTTATCCTACCATTAGTTAGCAGGAAGCCCCATCTTTGGATGTGAAGGGATATGCGTGAGTCATTTTACAGTCATCGAAGACAACTCGTAGGGACGCTTTAGCAATTTATCATTAAGGGACTAGATTGTTTATCGAAGGCAACATCGAAAGGGTCATCGAGGGACTACGATCTTTGTTTTTGAGGGATTAGGCTAAAGCGTCCCCACGTTCGTCCCCACGTTCGAGGGACATGACTGTTTTTCGAGGAAACAAGGGAGGTTACCATAGAGGTGCGAGTGTGTGAGGTGTGTTGCTTTCAGTTATGTTTATCTTTGCGTTAGGGTTAGCTATTGTTTATTTTTAATCTTTCCATACAAGCCTAGTTACTAACAGTAATATAATAAGATAGTAAAGTAATAAATATGAAGAAAATAAATGCGAAAAATAAACCCTAAGCTATTACATGACTTTGGTAGAGGTACATAGGAAATAAAATGTGGAAAATAAAAACCCTAATTGCTATTACAAATTGGGAAGCAATTACAATAATCATAAAAATGTGAGAATAATAAATGTTTGCTAAAGTAACGGGTGATATGAAAATACGACAAAGAGAAGAAAAGGTTTTTATATCTTTGGTAATTTTTTTAATGAAAAATGGTTTATGATAAATTTATTAAAAATAACCTAACAAACTAATTAAATTTAGTGCAAAATTTTAATTAATTAAATTTAAAAAAAGAAACCCTAAAAATCTACTTAATTTTAATTAAGAAAATTAATTAATTAAATTAGTTAATAAAAAAGTGATTAATACTAACCTAATTAACTAACCTAAATTAATGTTTTTGTTTAATTAAGAAAATTAATTAAAAGAAAAGAAAGAAATAAAGAGAGGAAGAAGATGGGCCTGAAACAACAAGAAAGGGGGGGTGCAGATTGCAATTTGTTAGCCCCAAAGAGGAGAGGCCCAAGCTGTCAGCGTTAGATCTCGTGCGTTCATCCATAGAGGGTGCAGCGTGTGCCTGTGGATCTGGGATCATTTGATCAGATCTATACAGATCTGATAATGAGGCGTGGCAGGGTGCATGGTTGTTGCATGGGACGCGCTACACTGGATCTGCAAGAATAAAAAAATATGTGAAAAAAAATGAAAGGGGCGGGGATCAAACTCGTTCCCTTGCACATGAACACTCTATCGCGCGCTACCTTTCCGCTGGGACATCATTTGTTTTGCGTTAGTTATACAACATTAAAAAAATACATAATAAATATGCTGAAGTCAAACCACCACCTCCGGTGGTCAACTTCTTCTTCTCTGGTGAGGGCATTTGAAAAACCTGCAAAATCAAGGCATTGTGAGAAAGAAGAGCATCCTTGTACACTATTTGAGGATTCACGAATCTAATGGTGATGTTAGTTTCGATTGAAACGGCCTGTAACTAGGGTTTCAAAAATTCACAAGCTAGGTGCCCTAAAATTGGCAGACTTTTGTTCCTGCATTAAAACTCGCAAGCGATGAGTCTAAACAAATCCATACATCATTATAAACAAGAATATATGCATGAAATCAATTAATAATGCATGAAATATAAGTTTGGATTCAAGGAAGTTCCATCAATCGGTGATGCTTGGCTCCGACGATCTGAGATGCTACGACCTTTAAGGATGATTGGGAACGACTTCTGGAGGTCTCAAGGAGCTGATAGAGTGATTAGAATCAATTGAAACTTGCTGGACATGAGAGTTCGATTGTGCCCTAGTTTTTTGGAAAATTTTTGAGTTTTCAGGGTTCTTCAAGAAGGCTCGCATGCGTGATTTTCATTGGTCGGAATGCATGCAATATATAGAGCTGGTTTAGGTCAAAATAACATGGGCTTGGACCTTGTAATAAGCTTTGTCTTTTTATTTTGTTTTATTTTGAATTTTAAATAAATATAAATAAATATAAATAAATAAATAAATAAAATCCCAAGGAGGTGCATGAGTAAGATGTGATGTTCATATGAAGTGTAGAACTGTTTGGACTTGGAAACAATAGCCCAATAGCCAAAAATTTCAAGTTTGCTAAATTTGGGTTTCATGCATTTGCTCAAAATTTCCCAACTTGCACTAGTCATAACTCTCTCAATTTTTATCATTTGAAGGTGATCAAGGACTTTTTGGAAAGCTTAATATGTCCTATAAAATCTCTATGTTGACCATGTTTGAATTTAAATAATTCATCTTGATGTAAGTTGCCTTGACAAAAAGTGTCTTTTTGTCGACTTTTAAAATGACCTTTAATGTATTGGCCCATATCTCTCAAATGAAGCATTTTATGGACTTGAGCTTAGAGAGTCAAAGTTGTAGAGAATTTATTTTCCTTCACAATGAGCTCTGGTTGAGTAAAATCTGATGAAGCATGTGAAAGATATGCTTGGTCAAAGTTCAGTTGACTTCTCCTTAAGAAAATCCTAATTTGGCAACTTTTGACTTTTGATGATTTGAGAGTTTTTCTTGATGAATCATGATCAACCCTTTATCAAATTATGAATATGAGTTTAACACCTTAATGTTAAACAAAAATATTGAGGTTTGACTGTATGTTGACCATAGTTGACTTTTTAACCAATATAGTTGATTTACAGTTATCTGAGCCATTGACTGAGCAAACTTGTGATGCAAGGCATGGAACTTGGTATGAGAATTATTGGAGAAATATAAGAGATCATGAAATCCAATTGATACCTTAAAAACCCAATCTTCTTTGATAAACACAAAACCCTAGTTGTGTGTCAATTGCTTAGGAGGAGAATTTATCTCGTCAATTCTTGAGCAACCTTGAGCATTTGAGAACCCTAGAAGAATGTCTTGAGTAAAAAGGTATGGAAAATTTTTGGGTACGCCACCATGATTCTCTTAAAGGAGTCCTTAACAATTTCTCTTCGAGGTTCAAAGGCTAATTTTGAATGGATGATCATTTAAATTTGAAGAAGATGACAAGTCCTTTGGGAAAGCCATCAAATTCTATTATGTAACTTCAAAGGATCATAACTTGGTCAATTTTTATCACCTTGATCCCATTAATTTTCTATAATAAACTTGAGGATGTCTACTATAACTTTGTTTCAAGGTGATAGGCTTGAAAATGCTTGTAAGTTTGTTTATGAATTTAAAAGATTATAGGTCATTTGTGGATTTCTCAAGAAAATGTCATCACCTTCCAATGACCATAACTCTCTCGACTTTTATGATTTTTGAGTTATCTAAATTCCACAATTCACTTTTAAGAATCCTTAACAACTTCTCTTCAAGAATCGAAGGCCAATTTTAAGTGGAAAGGCATGTAACATTGAAGAACATTATAGGTCAATATTGAGCTCCATACTTTGAATTTTTCTAAGTGTCAAAGATCTATGTGTTTTTCTTTATTTCAAAGTTGAATAAATTTTTACTCAAATGTCCAAATGAAAACTTTTAAATCACATTGCTAAGAGTGGTCATTCAACTTTCCAAAGAATCCAAGATTGCACCTGTTGTACCCCAAAATTTGCCCTCCCATATTCTTCAAGATTTGGCAAGATAATTCTCCAAATGGTTCAAAATCTCTCAGGGGTTGCACAGTCCAATTGCCTCCTAACACAGTCAAAATTAGGGTTTTGGTTCTTACAAAGAAATTGAGGTTTTCAACGGTCCAATCAAGTCCCACATGCCTATATACATTGTCAAGTATCCATATGTCAAGTTTCAAGACTCACAACATCAAATTGCATAGTCAAAAACCCTAAATGCTCCACAGTCAACTGTAGGGGCAAAATGGTCAGTTGGCAGTCAAAAGTCAAAATTTTTGGTCAACATCTTATTTTGAAGCCACAATCATCATTTGGTCAAATCTTGACCATGATTTCACAAGAATGGCTCAAAAATCATCAAGGTGTCAAAAGTTTCTATTTTTGGACAGTTGAAAAGTCAACTATAACTTGACCAAGGCATAACTTTTTCATGGTTCATCAGAAAAATCCCATCCAATGCTCATCTTGAAGGGGAAGACATTTCCTACAACTCATCTTCACATTCAAAGTCCAAGAAATGCTCTCACAAAGAGTTATCAATTTCAACATTATAGGTCATTTTCAAAAGTCCACAAAAAGGCAATTTAAGTCAAAGACCATAACTTGAGATTGGTAAATCAAAATGACATGGGACCAAATACATTGGTTAGAGGACTTCAAGACCTTTCCAAAATGTCCAAGAACATGTTCATAGCTTCAAAATTGAGCAAGATATGCATTGGAGAAGTTGGGAAATTTTTGTGAAATGGCCAAAGTCAATTATCCTTGAAACTTCATTTTTGACAAAAAGGGCCCACTTTTTCCACTTGGTTCAGCTTCGCCATGCTTCCCACGTGTCCCACAATTTATTTCAAGATTAAAAATTAATTTTTCCATTTTTATTTAATTTTATTTGATTTAATTCATTTTAAATCTTTAAAATTCAAATAAAAATCAAGAAAATTAATTAAGGGATATATTTTGTGTTGAATAGCTTTGATACACAATCATTCACCTTCCAAATTCGTGCAAGACCTATTATGGGCATAAAAATTCAAATTTTGACAAGAATGGCAAGTTGTTTAAATGGTGTTCATGGCAAAATCCAAGAGATAATTGCAAGGCTTCAATGACCATTATTTTGTTTGATTCTCATTCAAGACCATATAGGCAAGCATTTCTTATACCATTCAGGACCTAAAAAAAAACTCTCACAACATAATAACAACAACATTTCAAAAATATTGAATAAAATCTTATCAGAAAGTCTCTCACAATCTCTCAACAATTGCAACTTAACTTTCATCTTCGACCCATGACAACATCGCTCCAATATCATTAATTTAATTTTGGTTCATCTTTATATTGGTGCTGTTTTGCTTCGATACATTGTATCAGGTTCAAAATTTATACGGATCCAGATCCGAAGCTCTCAACAGCATCTTCGATCCCACAGATCCAACACCAGCCAGAAACCGTGAACAACGCGACATACACAGTCGCACTTCCAAGCATCATCACTGACAGAAATCATCACCAGTGAATCTGTTTGCAGCCACGTGAAACTCTTTCACATTACCAGATCGGGCCGTCACTAAACATCCATCAAGTCACTGACACCGCCAGCGAACAACCTCAACCACCGGCGTCATCTCTCCACACCATTCAACAACAAAAGCTGAAACATATTTTTTTAACACCATTGCAATTTGAGTCTTTTGTAAATCAAACAAAATGAAGACGGAGCAAATTCAAAACCGATGTCGTCGATGACCAACACAACCTACAGAACTGTACCCATAGTCGGCAGACCTGAAGCCGCGTCTGAGCCAACCCTCTTCAACAGTCGTCTTCATCCGCTCCAATACCACAAACGCAACCATGAAGCAGAACACATCTCAAGATCCAGCTCACACCCCCTTGGGTTTAGTCTTTTCTTTTATTTCATTTTTGTCATTTTCTTTTTTATTTACCTTTTTTTACTTCTTATTAACAAATTAACACAATTAACTAATACTTTTCATAAAAAAATCAAAAAAAGAAGAACTAACATTATTTTTATTATTATTATTTTATTTTTGCAAATAAATCTTAAATAAATTAGTTTTAATTAGGCCATTTTAACCTTTTTTTAAATAACTAAAATAACTTAGAATTAGGTTAACTTTTAATTTTGTTTTCTTTTTATTCTATTTCATAAAAAACATAAAAAATACAAAAAATATATTTTCTTTTAATTAAATTAATTAATTAGTCATTAGTTAGTTTTAATTTCATTTTAATTACAAAAAGACAAAAAAAATCAATTTCTTTTCTAAAAAGGGTCAACACCCTTAAGACATTCCCGGTTCTTTCGCGCGCATTTCAGTTTTAGTTCCTTATTTCTGATTATTATGTAACTGCCTCCGGATGTAATAGTAATTAGGATTTTTACAGTTTTTTACTTTCCGTACTTATTTACCTAAAAACGGGTCTTTGTATTTTTGGCGATGTATAGACCCGCGCCTTGTAATAGCGTAGGATTTATGTTTCTGCAATTTACTTTCCGCACCCCCTTAACTACTAAACTTGCATGAAAGAATGTATGTAAATAAAAACAACTCGTAACTCACTAATTACAAAGACAAACATAACATGAAAACAACACACAAATACACACACCACTTCTAGGGTACGCCTCACTCGTTGCCTTCGAAACGTGGTCATCAAGTATAGGACGTTTTAGAGGTCACCCTTAGTCCAAGATCCAGTTGCCTCGAAACAGTTGCCTCGACGGCTGCCTCGGATATAAAGGATCTAGGACATTAGGGTTACTTCTAAGGTGTCCTAACTGTTGCTTCAGTGACCACACTGTCCCGATAATCGAATTGACCCGAACACCTCCAACGATGGTGCTACCTACCTCTCAATGATGGGATAACACTATCTAAAGGACTCTTACACAACTTAATTACTTAGAGTAGGTAGATTCTCTTAAGTACTTGCTCTTTTCAAAACAAAACAAAACAACTTTTCACACCTTACACTTTCATAAAAGTTTTCAAATAATACTTCATACACTCTTGAGGACTGATACAAGAGTTACCTAGAAGTTTTCAAACGAACTTTTTTTTCCAAAACCCACACACACTTGAAAAGCAAACAAATTTTTGAAAACATAAGAGCAAGTACCTAAGAGCCCGTGGATAACCACGGATAGAAAGGGTGCTAACACCTTCCCTTTCTATAAATCTACCTCCCGAACCGAGAGAAATCTCAAAGAAGGAATTTTGTTGTGCTTTTGTCCTTTCCATGTTGGAGAACATAAAAGACGGTGGCGACTCTTGCTTACCGCGACATTTCGCGAAACCAGCTAAAAAACAGTCAGTTCTATTTCCACCGGTCACAGAACTGGCGACTCTGCTGGGGATACTTTAAAGTGAGGTGTACCTTAGGATAAATTATACTTATGTTTTCAATTGCCTGATTTGTGTGCTTTAATATTATTGGGCCTGTTTTGGGAGTTCTATAGATCCTAACCCGGATCTGGGGGATACCTGTAGCAACAAGACTGTGAGGGAACTGTGCGGGGTATACCGACATGGTTGAAGCAGTCTGCTACGTTGATGTGGCACTTTGGTGAGTACCGGTAACCCTTGAGTCAAGTCAAGGAGAGTACGGGGCCGCCGCGTGGTGTCGTGAAGCATCAACTGATCTTAGGAACCTTACTTGAACCATCCTGGCCTCTTTAGGGGTAGTGAGATAACTGACTTTGGTGCAGTCCGAAGTTGGTTGATACTCGATACTACACTCATTGAGGGTTATTTTCTTGGAATATTTTGATCGCCAGTTCAGTGGCTAAATCGGAGCAATGAACACAGAAAACAATCCAATGATATTGAGATCCTTAGAACCCGGTTACTTTTGATAGGACAGGTTTTGAGCCCACCAACTTCAAGAGGGTAGTACCCCAAACTTCATGCTGGCCTAAACTCTAGGGGCTCTTTTGTGTGACTTGTGTGCCTTCATACTTGAACTACTTGCATACTTGTTATCTAACAACACGGGTTCCTTGCAGGTTTTGTTTACAGTCCTTAATTGGGACTCATTACAGGGCCTACTTACATCACTTCATGCATAGCATAACATCATACCATTGCATACATCCTGCATAAGGACTAACCCATTTCAAGGATCTCTAGGGTCTGTGATGCAGGTCATGATGAATCAAAATGTCTAGCAAGGGGCAAAGGGGATTTATTTTCCTCTAGCCAAGGTTAACAGCCTGAGTCAGGGGCTATGACCCACTAGATATGGTGAGCCTTGACTCTTGAAGAAGGACTCTCAACAACACGAAGTTCCTTCAATCAAGCTACGAAATTCAAATCCTAACAACTTTTCTTGTTTACCCCACGAGATCCTTGAAAACATTGCATGAATACATACACATCATTGCATAACAGGTACCCTTGTTACAGGTCACTTACCTTCTTCGCTGTTTATTTCAGCAATGGCTTCCCAACAAGACAACCAAGATCTTCATGCTCAAGAGACTCAGTTCGAGAAAATCCTCCTAAACCTATCCAAGGGGCAGGAAGAGTTGAGAACACTCCTCATGGGGACTTTGGTCAGGAACAGTCCTGAAGACGATAAGGACGAACAGCTGAAACGTCTACAAGCTAAGGTGGATACAATGAGAACCCAGATGCTGGGGCAAATGGCTCTTATCCAAGACTTATCTCAAAGACAAGGAGAGCTCAGGGTTCTCGTCAACCAACTGCTTCAGGATAACCAACTGGGGCAAACATCTAAGGTTGAAGAGCAAGCCATCATTCAACCACCTGTGGGGCAGGAAGACAAGGGAAAAGCTCCTCAGTTTTCTTTGGGGTCACAAGCCCAGCATCAACCTCGCCAGCGTCAACAGGGTGATCGGTGTAAGCGAAATACATCTGGAAGACATTTCTCGGAGACTGGTGTGCCATCCTCACTAATACTGAAACGCTTGTTGGAGGTCAAGCTGATTGCTTTAAAGGATCCTCCTAAGAAGCTCAACATAACCTCCCTAAAGTACAATCCTGATGAAAGGTGTGCCTACCATTCTGACAGTCCTGGACATGACACTGACGACTGTTGGAGCCTGAGGAACAAGATCCAAGACTTGATCGACGGAAGGGTGCTGGAGTTCATGCCGGGTGGAAAAATGAAAATCTTCTACTGAGAATCTTCCATCTGAGATGACTAGTGCAAACTAAGAGGCTTTTGTTCATTCGAATGTTCAAGTTGTATTTTTCTTTGATTGTTCAAACATTTGTTCATGTTAAACTCTTTTACTTTATCAATGCATCGCATATGTCTGTTTTGAATCAATATATTCGCATTCGCTATATTCAAACTGCTTTCATTTTTTGATGTCAACTCTCAATTAATAATTCTAAGCCTCTTGAGGGAGGATGACGAAAACGATACCACGATCTTTACAGTATGCTTTTGAACAGACCCCGCTGATGAGGTACAGGAATTGTTTCAAATCCTAAACACTGGAGTTATAAGGAAGATAATCCCTCGTTACCCCCTTTTTTTGAGCCAAAGAAGTAGGAGTTTTCTTTTCACAAAAAATTAAAACCCTTAATCATAACCTGGGGCAGGGTAGTTCTCTTAGTTGGTCCAAGTGCACAACGAATGGCACCAAAGGAATCCTTACAAAACAAAAGACAGTGATGGCTCCGAATAATCATAAGGACAGGCAGTCATTATCTCCCAAAAATAAAAGCCCATTAAGTCAAAACCTATGAAGGAGACTTACAAAACTGGGGCATCCCGCTGACTGTGATCATGAAAGAAACAGTTTAGGAAAAAAACAGGGATAACGAAATCAAAAAAGAAAGAGGTCCTACAAACCCTCAACACAAAAGGAAATGACTGCCTATTCAAAATAAACTGTCAGTATCCAAACCATCACTGGTATGTCAAAGCAAAGACTCAAACAAGGTCTAACGTACGATCAGCTGAGTTTAGGTTTGAAGAACATCACGAAGAGAGGGTGGGTACAAATATAATTTGAGTCTTTTCCTTTGTTTCTTAAATCGTGAACCAGGCCACGTTACAACCCTTAAAAGTCCTAGCTGAAGCATGGGTTAGTTCGAAAGCATACTTTTACGAAAGGTATCCTGACTCCTTAAGGCTTGCGGTAAAATAACGAGTTGACATCACAGTTTACAAAATTCACTTGTTTTTACTGAAAAATACATTTGCAAAAAAACTTCGAAACAGACATAAGCTTTGCACTTTAATATAACATTGCTTGCATATGACTATTTGTTTGAATAGCATAGAAGTTCGCACGACGAATGTCTAAATGAATAAAAGCACCTCCAAGCAACGGGCATGGCATGATCATTGTCCATTATCTGGGGCAGTTAAGTCAAGATTCGGAGAATCTCTCAAAAGGCCAACCAGCTTGGGGAAAATCTCCATCTGGATCACTTGGGGAATTGGACGATCAAACAAAGATCTTCTGGTGGTAAGGTAACACTGCACTACTGACAGTGACAACTTCTTGTATCCTAAGAGCACAGACATAGTCGAAAAAAAAAACACTACGCATAAGCAAAGACCCGCTAGGTTGACACACCTAGGCAAAAATAAGGGATGAAATGAAAAAATCTGTACACCCGGCAAGTCGAAAACCTGAAAAGGCGGCTTGGGCAAAAATGGGTATCCCGGTGGACTGAAAACCCGAAAGGGCGGTCCAGGCAAAAGTTAGGGATCAAAAGCATACGACTATGTTCCGTCATCTCGTCACTTGCCTACCAGAAGAAGATTTGTCGAATCGGCAGTTGTCTAACACCTCACAAGGTATATTCTTCTCTCACGTCAGAAACAAGGGCAATAATGAGTTGTCCAAGCGATCTAGTTGCTCTGTCAACTAAGGTACCAAGGTAGGTTCAGCTGAAGAACATAACCAAGAGGCCTCCACTCCCCGGGAGTATAACAGGTTTCAGCAATGCCCTCCCTAAGCAGAGTTGGTCTCTCATCAACCCCGAAGAGGCACAGTATCCCTAGCAAGTCAGCAACGCTCTCCCCGAGCAGAGTTAGGCTACTGTCAGCCCTAAGGAAGTTGGGTATCCCCAGAAAATCTCAATATTCCCCAGCGGAGTATACAGATATTCCTAAGCAAGCATCCCCGACCGTCTTAATATAAGATTATTCCCCGGCGGAATACCAGACATCCAGTGGGGCCATTCCCCAGTACAGTCCAAAAAGTCTCCCCAGGAAAGTTGAATCAATCTCCCCAGTAGATTCTGGAAGCTTATCCTAGTAGATTCTGGAAGCTTATCCCCAGTAGATTCTGGAAGCTTATCACCTGCAGAGTAAGCACGTCTCTCCCCGGTTTTATTCAAAGGTTATTCCCCACCAGGATATAACTGGGTTATCCTCGGCCAATTGCCACGGAAAGATCGTCCCCGGCGAAGTCTTCCTATCCCCAGCGGAGTTCATCAAAACTTCCAACAAAACATATCAACAGAATCCCCAGCGGAGTTATCATCAAATCTCAGCGAAGTATCTCTCCCCACAGAGTATTTCCCCGCAAAGTAATCTCTCCAACAAGTTTATTCCCCAACGGAGTCATCTTCTCCCATCGGTATTCTTGCAACCATCACCCCCAGCGGAAACAAAAAGCTCTACTCTCCAACATCAGCCCATGATTTGACTTCCCGGCACCCGTCAAGGATTTACTTTCCTAGACAAAAATACATTCACAAACATCACATCTTCATACATTATAGCATGCACATACGCATCATGGACATACAATCTCATTTATTCTGAGAACATCATGCATGTCATACATCATGATATTGCATACAACTAACGTTTTGTCTTTTTAGGACCAAGATCAATACAAAGATGATTACTATCAACTGTCGCAATTCCAGATTCGATACCTGTATCTAGCCAGGGCATATCTGTGAGCGATTATTGCCGGACTCGATTCCTGTATCCTGCCAGGGCACGTCTGAAGAGTTTGAAGATCCGATTCCTGTATCCTGCCAGGGTGTATCTGTTGACGACTATTTTCCAGACTTGATTCCTGTATCATGCCAGGGCACGTCTGAAGAGTTTGAAGATCCGATTCCTGTATCCTTCCAGGGTGTATCTGTTGACGACTATTTTCCAAACTCGATTCCTGTATCCTGCCAGGGCACGTCTGAAGAGTTTGAAGATCCGATTCCTGTATCCTGCCAGGGTGTATCTGTTGACGACTATTTTCCAGACTCGATTCCTGTATCCTTCCAGGGCACGTCTGAAGAGTTTGAAGATTCGATTCCTGTATCCTGCCAGGGTGTATCTGTTGACGACTATTTTCCGGACTCGATTCTTGTATCCTGCCAGGGCACGTCTGAAGAGTTTAAAGATCTGATTCCTTTATCCTGCCAAGGTGTATCTGTTGACGACTATTTTCCAGACTCGATTCCTGTATCCTGCCAGGGCACGTCTGAAGAGTTTGAAGATCCGATTCCTGTATCCTGCCAGGGTGTATCTGTTGACGACTATTTTCCAGACTCGATTCTTGTATCCTGCCAGGGCACGTCTGAAGAGTTTGAAGATCCGATTCCTGTATCCTGCTAGGGTGTATCTGTTGAAGACTATTTTCCGGACTCGATTCCTGTATCCTGCCAGGGCACGTCTGAAGAGTTTGAAGATCCGATTCCTGTATCCTGCCAGGGTGTATCTGTTGACGACTATTTTCTGGACTCGATTCCTGTATCCTGCCAGGGCACGTCTGAAGAGTTTGAAGATTCGATTCCTATATCCTGCCAGGGTGTATCTGTTGACGACTATTTTCCGGACTCGATATCTGTATCCGGCCAGGGCACGTCTGAAGAGTTTGAAGATCCGATTCCTGTATCCTGCCAGGGTGTATCTGTTGACGACTATTTTCCAGACTTGATTCCTGTATCCTGCCAGGGCACGTCTGAAGTGTTTGAAGATCCGATTCCTGTATCCTGCCAGGGTGTATCTGTTGACGACTATTTTCTGGACTCGATTCCTGTATCCTGCCAGGGCACGTCTGAAGAGTTTGAAGATCCGATTCCTGTATCCTGCCAGGGTGTATCTGTTGACGACTATTTTCCAGACTCGATTCCTGTATCCTGCCAGGGCACGTCTGAAGAGTTTGAAGATCCAATTCATGTATCCTGCTAGGGTGTATCTGTTGACGACTTTTTTCCGGACTCGATTCCTGTATCCTGCCAGGGCACGTCTGAAGAGTTTGAAGATCCGATTCCTGTATCCAGCCAGGGCGTATCTGTTGACGACTATTTCCAGATTCGATTCCTGTATCCAGCCAGGGCACATCTACATAAAGAGTTTGAAGATCAACCCCTGTAACAGGCCATATAATTATCTTTATTTCTCAGGTACGCAAGTTCTTGCTAAGGAATCTCTTACGCGATCAACACCAAGATGGCATCTATAAGCCCATCCACAACTACCATTACAGTCTCCAAATGGCATCTATAAGCCCATTCCCGACAAGGCTCTATCACAGCTCCAGATGGCATCTATAAGCCCATCCTCCTATCCATCATTCCTCCAAATGGCATCTGTAAGCCCATTCCCTACATCACACTACTAACATTCTACTATGTGAGCGCAAATTTCTGGGCACTTTAGTGTTCAATCATCTTCCACCTTCGGATCACGAAAGGCACGCCAGCCAATCCATATCCTCAGGTCTAAGAAGATTGAACAGGGGCAACTGTTGTACCCCAAAATTTGCCCTCCCATATTCTTCAATATCTGGCAAGATCAATCTCCAAATGGTTCAAAATCTCTCAGGGGTTACACAGTCCAATTGCCTCTTAACACAGTCAAAATTAGGGTTTTGGTTATTACAAAGAAATTGAGGTTTTCAAGGGTCCAATAAAGTCCCACATGCCTATATACATTGTCAAGTATCCATATGTCAAGTTTCAAGACTCACAGCATCAAATTGCATAGTCAAAAACCCTAAATGCTCCACAGTCAACTGTAGGGGCAAAATGGTCAGTTGGCAGTCAAAAGTCAAAATTTTTGGTCAACATCTTATTTTGAAGCCACAATCATCATTTGGTCAAATCTTGACCATGATTTCACAAGAATGGCTCAAAAATCATCAAGGTGTCAAAAGTTTCTATTTTTGGACAGTTGAAAAGTCAACTATAACTTGACAAGGCATAACTTTTTCATGGTTCATCAGAAAAATCCCATCCAATTCTCAACTTGAAGGGGAATACATTTCCTACAACTCATCTTCACATTCCAAGTCCAAGAAATGCTCTCACAAAAAGTTATCAATTTCAACATTATAGGTCATTTTCAAAAGTCCACAAAAAGGCACTTTAAGTCAAAGACCATAACTTGAGATTGGTAAATCAAAATGACATGGGACCAAAGACATTGGTTAGAGGACTTCAAGACCTTTCCAAAATGTCCAAGAACATGTTCATAGCTTCAAAAATGAGCAAGATATGTATTGGAGAAGTTGGGAAAGTTTTATGAAATGGCCAAAGTCAATTATCCTTGAAACTTCATTTTTGACAAAAAGGGCCCACTTTTTCCACTTGGTTCAGCTTGGCCATGCTTCCCACGTGTCCCACAATTAATTTCAAGATTAAAAATTAATTTTTCCATTTTTATTTAATTTTATTTGATTTAATTCATTTTAAATCTTTAAAATTCAAATAAAAATCAAGAAAATTAATTAAGGGATATATTTTGTGTTGAATAGCTTTGATACACAATCATTTACCTTCCTAATTCGTGCAAGACCTATTATGGGCATAAAAATTCAAATTTTGACAAGAATGGCAAGTTGTTTAAATGGTGTTCATGGCAAAATCCAAGAGATAATTGCAAGGCTTCAATGACCATTATTTTGTTTGATTCTCATTCAAGACCATATAGGCAAGCATTTCTTATACCATTCAGGACCTAAAAAAAAACTCTCACAACACAATAACAACAACATTTCAAAAATGTTGAATAAAATCTTATCAGAAAGTCTCTCACAATCTCTCAACAATTGCAACTTAACTTTCATCTTCGACCCATGACAACATCGCTCCAATATCATTAATTTAATTTTGGTTCATCTTTATGTTGGTGCTGTTTTGCTTCGATACATTGTTTCAGGTTCAAAATTTATACGGATCCAGATCCGAAGCTCTCAACAGCATCTTCGATCCCACAGATCCAACACCAGCCAGAAACCGTGAACAACGCGACATACACAGTCGCACTTCCAAGCATCATCACTGATAGAAATCATCACCAGCGAATCTGTTTGCAGCCACGTGAAACTCTTTCACATTACCAGATCGGGCCGTCACTAAACATCCATCGAGTCACTGACACCGCCAGCGAACAACCTCAACCACCGGCGTAATCTCTCCACACTATTCAACAACAAAAGCTGAAACATATTTTTTTAACACCATTGCAATTTGAGTATTTTGTAGATCAAACAAAATGAAGACGGAGCAGATTCAAAACCGATGTCGTCGATGACCAACACAACCTACGGAACTGTACCCATAGTCGGCAGACCTGAAGCCGCGTCTGAGCCACCCCTCTTCAACAGTCGTCTTCATCCGCTCCAATACCACAAACGCAACCATGACGCATAACACATCTCAAGATCCAGCTCACACCCCCCTTGGGTTTAGTCTTTTCTTTTATTTCATTTTTGTCATTTTCTTTTTTATTTACCTTTTTTTATTTCTTATTAACAAATTAACACAATTAACTAATATTTTTCATAAAAAAATCAAAAAAAGAAGAACTAACATTATTTTTATTATTATTATTTTATTTTTGTAAATAAATCTTAAATAAATTAGTTTTAATTAGGCCATTTTAACCTTTTTTTAAATAACTAAAATAACTTAGAATTAGGTTAACTTTTAATTTTGTTTTCTTTTTATTCTATTTCATAAAAAACATAAAAAATACAAAAAAATATATTTTCTTTTAATTAAATTAATTAATTAGTCATTAGTTAGTTTTAATTTCATTTTAATTACAAAAAGACAAAAAAAAATCAATTTCTTTTCTAAAAAGGGTCAACACCCTTAAGACATTCCCGGTTCTTTCTTTCGCGCGCATTTCAGTTTTAGTTCCTTATTTCTGATTATTATGTAACTGCCTCCGGATGTAATAGTAATTAGGATTTTTACTGTTTTTTACTTTCCGTACTTATTTACCTAAAAACGGGTCTTTGTATTTTTGGCGATGTATAGACCCGCGCCTTGTAATAGCGTAAGATTTATGTTTCCGTAATTTACTTTCCGCACCCCCTTAACTGCTAAACTTGCATGAAAGAATGTATGTAAATAAAAACAACTCGTAGCTCACTAATTACAAAGACAAACATAACATGAAAACAACACACAAATACACACACCACTTCTAGGGTATGCCTCACTCGTTGCCTTCGAAACGTGGTCATCAAGTATAAGACGTTTTAGAGGTCACCCTTAGTCCAAGATCCAGTTGCCTCGAAACAGTTGCCTCAAAACAGTTGCCTCGACGGTTGCCTCGGATATAAAGGATCTAGGACATTAGGGTTACTTCTAAGGTGTCCTAACTGTTGCTTCGGTGACCACACTGTCCCGATAATCGAATTGACCCGAACACCTCCAACGATGGTGCTACCTACCTCTCAATGGTGGGATAGCACTATCTAAAGGACTCTTACACAACTTAATTCCTTAGAGTAGGTAGATTCTCTTAAGTACTTGCTCTTTTCAAAACAAAACAAAACAACTTTTCACACCTTACACTTTCAAAAAAGTTTTCAAACAATACTTTATACACTCTTGAGGACTGATACAAGAGTTACCTAGAAGTTTTCAAACGAACTTTTTTTTCCAAAACCCACACACACTTGAAAAGCAAACAAATTTTTGAAAACATAAGAGCAAGTACCTAAGAGCCCGTGGATAACCACGGATAGAAAGGGTTCTAACACCTTCCCTTTCTATAAATCTACCTCCCGAACCGAGAGAAATCTCAAAGAAGGAATTTTGCTGTGCTTTTGTCCTTTCCATGTTGGAGAACATAAAAGGCGGTGGCGACTCTTGCTTACCGCGACATTTCGCGAAACCAGCTAAAAAACAATCAGTTCTATTTCCACCGGTCACAGCACCATAAAGGTCCCTGAGTTGCTTACCTCATTGATTTGAAGTTGGTCCCTTGAAACTGAAATTTTGCCATGATCAGAATTTTAAAACTTACATAATTCAAATTACAAGCCTTTTAGGCGTGTGGTTTTGATTCTAATCATCATTACAAGATTCCATTACTTGATTGACTCATAAAATGCACGATTAGAGCGAGTTTTGGTTATATGCAAGTCACACATTTCATGCTCACACGAATCAACTTGGAAATTACGATTTAATCACAATTCTTCTCAACTCTCGTCACCATTTACTTCCCTATAAATAGAGGAATGCTTCCATTCCTTTCCTCAAGCTTGGATAGCCAAAACCACTCTGCCAAGATCCCATACAAACTCTTGAGCTTGAAATCTGATTTTTCATTTCCTCACCTTAATTAACAAAAACCTCAACGCAGTTAGCTTCTTTGACACTCATTGAAGCTAACCAGACTCTTAGTGAGAAGAATCATGCACAAAATCAGGCTACAAAAGTTCAGCTTCATAACTAACAAGTTGAAGTTCGTTCATGTAGAGTTCTATATCATTTTACTTCAAATAATTTACTAAGTTGTAGCCTCTTCTTATCTGAAGCTCATGCTTCTTCTGGTTTGAATTTTCATGGCGATTTGAGCATTTAATTCCAAAACTCGTTTTCACTTTTTATTCTGGTTTTTTTCAAATTGACTAAGCTATGGTTTAATGAAATTTTTCATGAGGGCATGGTTGTTTTCGGCTTGATGAGACGATGAAAATGGCACCGGTCTAAGCTTCCAATTTTACTATTTGTAAAATTTGTAACTCGAGCTGGCTGGAGGTTGAAGATGACATGCGTGTCATCTCTCAACCAATGACATGCTTCCACACTTTTTTTTCAAATATGTTTTTAAATTAATGATTCAGTGTTTTATTCACTAAAGACCATATCATGCACAGTACATCAGATCCCTTGGATCTGCTTACTAACGCATTTTTACATTAATCCAATGGTCCACATCTTTTGGTTTAATTTTTATTTTATGTTTTTTATTAATGATCCAACATGTTATTAAATGAAGACCATATCATGTGCAGCGCGTCAAATCCCTTGGATCTGCTTACTAACGTGTTTTGACACTGACCTAATGGTCCATAATTTTTTGGTTTATTATTTTATTTTCTGATTTTTCATTTTAATTGTTTTAAACATCAAAAATTCATAAAAAAATCATTTCTGACTTGAAAATTATGCAAAAACTCACAAAAATGTTTTTGATTATTATCTTTCTAATTCTTATTTTTTTCATAATTTTATTTCATGATTTGATATTTTTATAATTTTTCTCTTTATTTGATGTGTTTTAATTATTTAAAAATACTTTTTAGTCTTTTAAAATTCTGAAAAAAATATGGAAGGATCCAATGGCCTTTTGACAAATATTAATGACCTAATTTTATTTTATTTTTATTCTATTATTCTTTTTACAAAGTTTGGTTTACTTTGATTATTTCTTTATATTTTAAAATTAGTTTGTGACTCTTATAAATTCAAAAAAAAATTGTTAACACTTGTTGACTCATGTTTAACCTCTGATATTTTTTTGGGATTTTTATTTGATGTTTTAATACACTTTGTGTATTTTACCCATTATTTCCTTTTTATTAATCATTTAAATATTGTTTTTATTAAATATATTTTATTATTCTTGTGATTGGTTCTAAATTGGAGACATTTCAGTATTACTTTGGGACAAGTTCCACAACCTCATTGGATCTTGAGTGTTGATAGGTGTTGTATCCCAAAATTTACCCTCCCATATTTCTTAAAACATTTCAAGAAAGATCCCCAAGTTGCTCAAGGTAGTCCAAGGGTTGGCCAGACAAGCTCCCTCCTAAGGCAGTCTACCTCAAATTAGGGTTTCATGTTGCATCAAGATACTTGAGTCCTAGGGACCCCAAATGCTCAAAATTGTCCTAATATATTCTCAAGATCATCCATGTCAAGTTTCAAGCCTTGCAGAGGAAGTTTGCTCAGTCAATTGCTCAAAGGCTTAAAAATCGACTATGATAGGGAAAAAGTCAACAGTGGCCTACATACAGTCAAACTTCAAGATTTTTAGTCAACATTCTCATTTTGAAGGATATTTCATCATTTTATCAAGGCTGGATCTCAGAAGTCAACTTGGAATTCCAATCATTGGGCCCAGAATTCTGATTCTTGCACCCCCCATTTTTCAGGCCCATTTCTTATTCTTTTTATTTTTATATTTCATTTAATTTATTTATTTATTTATTTTACTAACCAAATAATTATTTTCTTTTTTATCAAAAAAATCACAAAAATATTTTTCTATCCAATTAAATTTAAGATATTTATTTTTATTAAAAAAATTAATTAATTTAATTAGGTTTGACTAATTTAGATAACTTTAATTTCTTTTTGTACATAATTAAAATTAATTAGAACAAATAGGTTTTATTTCTAATCTAATTATTTTATTTTTATTAAAAATAACCAAAACACAAAATAGGCTATGTAATTATTTTTATTAATTAATTTAATCACTAATTAATTTGTACCTTTATTTTTAAAACCTAATCTTTTTTCTTTAAAAAAAATATATTAAAAAAAAAACAACAAAATCATTTTCTATTTTCATTAGGATAGAAGGGTCAAAACCCTAGTTCGTATTCGATCTAATTTGTCATCACGCGCTTTATTTTTATTATTTATCATATTATTGTAACTGCCTACAGATTGTAATAGTTTAATTAGGACATTTATTTACTTTTACCGCTTTACTTTTCAAGGGTTTGTTTTTGGCTATGTAAATACCCGAAGCCTTGTAATAGCGTAGTTTAATTTCCGCACTTTAAATTCCACAAATATTTATCTGTTAGATGTATGATATAGGAATGCATGACAAGAATGTATGAATAATTTTAAAAACAGTTAGATAACCCTAAACATGTGCAAAGATAATAAATCTGAAATTGAATCACTCGCACATGCGCACTCCTAGGGTACACTCCCACTTGGTTGCCTCCGGTAAATGGTCATTGAGTATAGGGTGCTTTAGTGGTCGTCCTTTTGTCCAAAGATCAAAGTTGCCTCGGAAAGGTTGCCTCGGATATTGTTGCCTCGGATAATTGATCTAAGACATTAGGGTTATTACTAAGAAGTCCTAACGTTGCTTTAGTGACCGTACGTCCCTTTCGAATTGACCCTAAAACTCCAACGACGGTGCTACCTACTCACTAATAGTGGGATAGTGCTGTCTAAAGGAAACTAACATAGACCGATTCTTTTTTCGAGTAGGTAGATTAGTTCTTAAGTACTTGCTCAATCAAAACAAACTTTTTTCACACTTACACCCTTTTACAAACAAAGTTTTCAAAACACTTCATTACACTCTTGAAGACAGAAGCAAGAGTTAAATCGAAGTCAAAACAAAAACTTTTTCAAAGCACGCAAACACAAAGAAAAAATTTTTGAAAATGATGAGCAAGTACCTAACAGCCCATAGATAACTACGGATAGAAAGGGTGTTAATACCTTCCCTTTCTATAATCTACCCCCCGTACTCAGAAATATCTTGAAAAAGGAATTTTTCTGTGCTTTTTTCCTTTCCTTGTTGGATAAAATAAAAGACGGTGGCGACTCTTACTTACCGCGACATTTTGAGAACACAAACACAAAACGCAAACCAGCAAATTCCTTAAAAAAATAGGGAAACACGTCCCGGTTCTTGCCACCGTATCACAATAGGTTAAAAAACAAAATCCACCAAAATAGATGAATTATGTTGATGATATTTGAAACCCTAATTTCATATGAGGTAATGGTTACATTCTGAATTCCTTTTTCCCCTTCATCTATCCTTTTCTTCTTTTCCTATTGATTGGTTCTTAGTGGCCTAAACCTTGTGTTTGTAAGCTCGTTGTTAAGTAGTTTTGAGCTATGGTTAATAACATTGAAAGCTCATTGTTAGGAGGTTTTGATTCTATCAATCCTCTAATGATTCTTCATAAACTTTGATATATGCTCCAGGCTCAAACCGTCATGGATCACGTCACTTGGAATCCCCTCTTTTCCATCTTTTATTTGAATGATTCTTAGTGGTTCAAACCTTGTGTTTGTAAGCCCAAATGAGATTAAATATTGAGCTATGGCCAATAACCTTGAGAGCTCATTGTTAGGAGGATTTGATTCTATCAATACTCTAATGAGTCTTCATCAACTTTCACCTAGGCTCAATGTTCAAATCATCATGGACCACTCTTCTAAAATTTCAACCCTTAACTATTAATCATTAACTTCTAACCATTAACTATTATTCATTGACTTTAATTTATGCTTTGACTTTATGCATTTATCTTTATGTCTTTACTTTATTTCATTTACTTCTAGCATTTACATCTCATGCTATATGCCTTTCGCTCACTTGAGCATTTACTTTATATAATTTTTTATCTTTCCTCACTTGAGCTTTATTTACTTTTATAAATATATTTAATAATCAACTTGAACTTGAAAGCTTTAAAAGCTACTTGGACTACTTGGTTACCATCCCTAACACTGTGGAGTTGTGGATTCCTAAGACTTAGGATTAGAAGCCACGTGGCCTTAAAACCATGTGGTCTCTGATATTTTTGTGAATTTATTCTGAAGTCCTTAGGGTTTACTCCAAGGCATTGGTTAGAATTTTTTTCTGAATGCAGGTTATTCTGATTTTGATGCTTTGTTTGTGATTGGGAATTACTCTGTATACACTTGTTAATCTGGCCAATTTTTTTCCAGTGAAAACTTTGCTTGGTTCTTGATTCACTTGAATCTTGGTATTCATCATAGGTTTAGTGTTTATGCTTGCTTGGTTCAAATCCAAAGTAATTCTACATTGACTTCTTTATGTCAAGTGTTGGCTTCCTGTTGAGTTAGACTGTTCTTACCTTAGATTTTACTTTGTGTACATAGGATAGTCCCTTCATCTCCTCTTATTTTATTTAATTTCAAAAATATTCTCCCTCCTTTTCAAAAATCTTATTGTTTTTTCTAACTTGATCCGCTTTCATATTAAACTTGGACTTAGGTCCAAGCATTTTCAAAAATATTTTCTTAATCAAACTTTAATCAATTTAATCATACTTTAACATCTTTTCAAGACTAAAAGTATTTAACCTTACTCAATCTATTTTTTTCCACTTTGGCTTTTTACTTTAAAACTCTTTTCTCAAAAGATTAGACTTTTGTTGATTCTTATATTGATGCAAGCTACTATACTTCACAATATATAGTGAAGTGAGCCATTTTCCACTTTGGCGTTGAGTGATGGATTTTAAATCCAAGCTATATCCTCTACTTTGAGATGATGCAAATGCTCATTTTTCATAATTGTGGGTAGTAAGTATGTTTTCCACTCAGATATGACGAGATGTCTCTTCTCTTAAAATTAACCAAGACACATGTGTTTAAAACTTTTGAGGTGAAATACAAGTACCCTGATCCTCTATTATAGGAAGGGGGTATGTATGCACAAAAGGTTCACAACCGTGGCGGGGGAAAAATTGTAAAAAACTACTTATTTTCTCATCTCCACAATCTTGTTTTATATACATCTCTTATAGCCAAAATACATGGATTTTCAAAGAGGTTCCTGTAGAGTACCGTAGATGTTTAGGGTGCGAATACCTTTCCTTTGCATAACAAACCTCTGTACCTAGATTCTCTCCTTACTATTAGATTTTATTCACTCTTTTCATAGTCCTTTAAATAAGATAAAAATACGGTGCAGACTTCATTGATTTTTGTGAGTTAAGTCAATCCAATGGCTTAGTCTCGACATTTTTGCCACTACAGAAAACTGGCAACTTCACTAGGGATTACACAACAACATCTCTAAATGGGTTGATCCTATATTTTTTTATTTGTGTATGTGCTATATTTGTTTTATATTTGTATATATGCCTGTATGTCTGGATTTTTCTGATTTTCAGGGTGCTTAGTGATCTTTTATAAGTCCTATATCTGGACTTGGGAAAACTTAAGATTAGGATGGGTGGTATAGTCATGTTAACTTTGAGTTATAAATCCCTAAAAAGGAGACATGAGATCCCCCGCTCATTAGAGGCCCCTTTGAGTGTAGTATTTGTTTATCGAGCAATTGGAAAGACATTTCTGCTATCGAACTGGGATCCTGAGAAGATGAGTATGTAAAACCCTTAACCCATCTTGTCCATTGGGTGTAGTTCAAAGACTATGACAGCGAAATCCGGAAGTAGTAGTCACGCGATACTGCACTCAAACAAGTTTCTATTGAGAATATTTCTAATTACCTAGCTAATCAGGACGTTGGTAATATCCGAAGGAGGAATGTAGACTCTGGGATTTCCTTAGAACCTTGTTAGACAGGTGATAAACTAATAGTTCTTACCTTGTGGGTAGGTTCTTTTGACTTCATGCTCGTGACGTCGAACCTATGAACCCCCATGTTTGTGATCTTGTGTGTGATTGTTGCATCATCATGCATTCATGCACCCATGAGCATTTTTTTGTAAAAAACAGTTTTTCAAGGAACTTAAGGTTAAACTATGTAAATATATCAGGCACTCTTTGACCATGGACTTCGGGAAGAGAAAGACTCGGAAGTATAGTTTCAAGGATCCTAAGATACATGAACTGAGGAGTTTGATTTCCGAGATTCAGAGCCCTAAAAATTTCTGGAAGAAGTATGGAGCTATTGTACCTCTTATCAAGCTCAAGATGAAGGAGGGTATTCTTTCCAATTTGGTCCAGTTCTATGATCCGTTGTACCAGTGTTTTACTTTTCCCGACTATCAGTTGATGCCCACATTGGAGGAGTATTCTTACTTACTTGGTTTACCTATTACTGATCATGTTCCTTTCACTGACTTGGAAGGAGAGACCAAGTCTCATGAGATTTCAGCAGTTACTCATCTGAGGAAGTCTGAGATAGAGGAAAACATGACTACCAAGGGAGGAATCAAAGGTTTACGTACATAATTTTTGTTGGAGAAAGCTCGTTACTTGGCCAAGATGAAGAGTCCAATTACTTTTGAGGCTATCTTTGCTTTGCTTTCCTATGGGTTGTTCTTGCTTCCTAACTTCGACAAATTTGTGGATGTTAATGCAATTAGGATCTTTCTGATTGGGAATCTAGTCCCTGCGCTGCTAGGAGATACTTATTTTTCCATTCATCTTTGGAATTTATACCAAGATGGGATGATCATTTGTTGCACACCGTTGTTATATGAGTGGTTTATTTCTCACTTTCCCCAGTCAGCTTTTTTTGGGATATCAAGAAGGAACTTTGTTGGGAACCAAAGATTATGGCTCTCACTCATTCATACATTGATTGGTATCATCAAAATTAATATGATGTGAACATTATTGACAGCTACGAAAGTTTCCTCAATTTACCTCTTCTTGGTACAAGGGGCGGTATTAACTACAACCCTGTTCTTACACGCCGCCAACTTGGATATCCGATGAGAGATGAACCAAAGAACATTCATCTTAGTGGTTTCTTTCACAAAAAGAGGGAGAAGATCACAAGGCATCTAAGGAAGCAATTGAAATAGCTTGGCGCATATTCATAGGAAAGAAAGAAAGGATTTAGGACCAAGGGGAGTTGTTTCCTTAGAGCCTCACCTTTAGTGGGTCCAAACAAGGGCAATTTAATTGAAGATGCAATATTCTCGTGAAGAACCTATACCTGATATGTTTATGTTGACTACTCATCCTATCTTAGATTATGTTGAAGAACTTCAACTTGCCTTGGTTAGGATGCAACAAGATAAGGAAGCATAAAAGAGCAAGTATCAGACTTTGGAGGTGTCTTACTCAACATAATTGAAAGAGAAGGATGACTTGATTAAGATTCTTGAGAGTCATGTTATGGAGATGATGGAGAAACAAGAGGATTTATTTTCCTCTAACATTCAGCCAGATCCCAGTCATCTATGCCCTGATTTTAGTGGGTGGAAAGAAGTCACTGACAAGTATGCGAAAGAGAATAAGCAATTGAAGGCTTAAATTGCGATACTCAAGGGTAAGCGTCAATGTATGGAGAGATCTTCATCAGCTTTGATTCCTTAGGTTTTTTTTTGTTATATTCTCTTGTACTTAGGATTTTTGAAACTTTTTCTAAAAGTTGTAATCTTTTCCAAAGTTATTAATATAACAAGTTCATTCAGTTTGATAAAAATGTGTTGTTTCTTTGATATTTGCAATTGTTCATAATTCTTTAAGTTCCTTGAAATAAACAAAATAATATAAAACATATGAATTACATATCATGCATCATTCCACACATATTCTTTTGCATTCCTATATGTCCATGGTGTGTTACTTGTTTCTCTGCCTCGTTCAGTCAGCAAGATGTCGCATCCTTACAACACTCGAGCCAATTCTAGAAGGAAGATGGAAAACCTTGAACAAGAGAATTGTGAACTGCGTGAAGAAGTTACTGCTCTAAGAAATGGAATGGATAATATGAATTATTTGGTAGATTCATTGGTGGCTTCTCATCATCCACCACCACCTCCTTCTCCTCATGCTACTCAACAACAACATACAACCGTTATTTCTGAGGTTCTAAAAGTTCTCGTTTCTTCTACTCAGTTGTTACTACTGCTCAATATCATATTCCTCATGGTTATCTGTGGGGCATGCCTGAAGGATTCGTTCTAGAAGTTTATAACCCTGCTGCTCAATTTGCTCATCATGTTTGACCAATTATGGTTTCTACTTCTCTTGTAGTGCACACCGCTCTTGTTGCTAATAATGATACTCACTATATTGCCCTTCCTTTGGTGAATGTTATCCATGTTATCAATGATGATATTCATCACGCTGCTCCTCAACCAAGTGAAAGTTTGGGATTCTATGACATAATGGATGATTTCCAAGATCAATTCAATGAAATGCAGAAAGAAATGAAGGCTCTTTGAGGAAAAAGGTTATTTGGACAGAATGTCAAAGATCTTTGCCTGGTTCCAAATCTGAAGGTGCCTATAAAACTCAAGTACCGGAATTTGAGAAGTACAAGAGCAACTCTTGTCCCTGTGACCACCTAGTGATGTATATAAGAAGGATGTCCACTCATACTGACGATCAACGCTTGCTTATCCACTTTTTCCAAGACACTTTGACTAGCGCTGTTTTGAAGTGGTACATGGGATTAGACAGTAGAAAAATCCACACATTTAATGATTTGGGTGAAGCTTTCGTGAAACAGTATAAGTACAACATGTTCATGGCACCTCATCGTGACCAACTGAGGGTAATGGTTCAGAAGGATAAATAGTATTTTGAGGAGTATGCACAATGTTGACGCGAAAATGGCAGCCCAAGTGGTACCCCTTATATGAGAGCATGAAATGACTATGGTCTTCCTTAAGACCCTTGGTTCATTTTATTATGAGAGAATAGTGGCGAGTGTACCAAGTGATTTCACGGAAATGGTAAGTATGGGTGTTCGTCTATAGGAAGCTGTCAGGGAAGGACGATTGACAAATGATGAAGTTTCTAATGGAACAAAGAAGCCATCATATGGATTTCCTAGAAAGAAAGAAGGTGAGACTAATGTTGTTGTTGAGGAAAAAGGTAATAGACCTCCGAGAAGAGGTCATCAATATCAACAACAGGTTGCTTCGGTAGCTCCGGTTGTTAATGTAGCTCTAACTGCTATTGAATATTAGAGAGCCCCTCAAAATAATCAAGGGCAAGGTCTGAAACGAGAAGCTTTTGATCCTATTCTAATGAGTTACAAATTTTTTCCCGACTTTGATTCAAAAGAACTTGGTACGGACGAGGCCTCCTCCTACTATACCTCCAACTTTTCCATGGTATTATAAAGCTGATCATAGTTGTGCTTTCCATCTAGGAGCCCTAGGGAACAACATTGAAAATTCTTATCCATTAAAGTCTGAAGTACAAAAAATGGTCAGATCTGGTCTCTTGTCTTTTAAATATGTATGTCTCAATGTGAAAGATAATCCACTGCCCAAGATTGGAGGTGGAAGTACTGTGAAAATGGTTTCTGGTTATCAAGGAGAATTCAGGATTTATGATGTAAAACTAGTACAAGGAGATTTGGTAAAGATGCATGTTGATCTTTTCAAGTTCTATTGTTGTACACATGACCATGTGGCTTGTAATATTTGCAGTAAGGATACCCGTGGATGAGATAAAGTGTGAACTGATTTTAAAAAAAATGATGGATGAAAGCCTTATTCATATTATCAGATCCAATGCTGAATATGAAGAGGATATGAATATGGTGTATGGATGTCCTGGAGAGTTCCAGATTTATGATGTGAACCATATGAATGATGATCTAGTGCAGTTGCATGCTAATTTTTCTACATGGAAGGTCAGGAGGTACATAAATATGGTTCTTGTCCGATATGTTGCAGGTATTCCCGTGGTTGTTCCATTGTAAGAAAAGGTAATCAATTGATGCTAGATAAAGGTACTATCAGAATCATAAGAAATAGAGATGATTATAATGGAGTTAACATGATTGAAGACTACTCTGTCGAGGCCATGTCTGATGATGAGTATGTTTCTGTTGATGAATTCGTTTCTTCTGATGAAGCTATTTTTTCTGATAATGATTCCTTAATTCCTGAATATGCTGAAGAGGCAGGGGTGAATGTCATTATACCTCATTTTGATATTCCTACTTCTGTGGAGATTGTATATCACAACAAACCTATTGTAACTCCTGTGGTTATCTGCTTGCCTGGTGTTGTTCCCCACTAGTCAGATTAAGTGGTTCATTATAAATACAACGCCATTATCCTGGAAGATTATATGAAAGTGCCAATCCAACCTTTGTCCCATATTGAGAATATTGTTGAGGCCAGTCGAGTAACCCGTGAAACAATTGGCTAAAACGTCATCCGATAATGAAATATCAATGAAGTCTCCACCGAACGTCTTTTATCCTGCCGAAAGGGAAATGTAAACATCGAGAAAATATGAAGAGGGTGAAATCACGGTCTTATGACCGAGAGATTGGATAAGGGAATCTGTTACACGAGGGGAAGGTATTAGCACCCCACACGCCCTTAGTACTCTATGATATCCACTCTTGTTGTTCTAATCTAAGGGTGTGTAAAATCTATGTCTAAGGCTTAAAGCTGAAAAGGGGATGCATGCAAAGAAAAAAAAAGAAAAAGAAAGTGTGGGGAAAAGAAAGAAATATTTACAAAGATATGCTCGATTAGGTCCCACAAAATCCTTTGCCTACGTATCCCTTTTAAGGAATCAGAGCAGCTGTAGTTTGGCTCATATATTTTGGTTAGTTTGTGTTTTTTAGTTAAGGAAATAAAAGCAACAAACAAGATGGAAAAACATTAGATAAAATAACAAAAATGTCAATAATGATGATAAAATATCAAAAAGAGATGACAAGACATCGCATGGCAACACAAACTCAGATAAGGTGGTAAAACGCCAGCATGATAGCAAAATATCAGACAAGAGGATAAAACATTACACTTCACACTGATATTGAAAATCAAAGTAGGATAACAAACATGTGTGATGGCGAAACATCGGCTACAAACATGTGCGATGGCAAAACATCGGATAAGAGATTGAACATGGCAAAGATGGCAAAACATCAATAAACCAGATGACAAAACATCCCACCTAACAATGATATTGAGAATCAAAGTAGGATAACAAACATGTGCGATGGAGAAACATCGGCTACAAACAAGTGCGATGGAAAAACATCGGCTAAGAGATAGAAAGATAACATGGCA
This sequence comes from Vicia faba, assembly GCA_948472305.1. NCBI lineage: Eukaryota > Viridiplantae > Streptophyta > Magnoliopsida > Fabales > Fabaceae > Vicia > Vicia faba. The sequence goes on along the minus strand of OX451740.1, from coordinate 354,937,343 downwards.
AAGATGGCGAAACATCAATAAACCAGATGACAAAATATCATACCTAACAATGATATGAAGAATCAAAGTAGGATAACAAACATGTGCGATGGTGAAACATCGGCTACAAACAGGTGCAATGGCGAAACATCGACTAAGAGATAGGAAAGTATCATGGAAAAGATGGAGAAACATCAATAACAAACATATGCAATGGTAAAACATCAGCAAAAAGATAACAGAATGTCATGGAAAGGATGGCAAGTTATCACTTTGACAAGATTTAAAACAGAGCCAAAGTGCGCACAAACAAATAAGATTCGTTTGTATTTTTTACGTTGAAGAAGGATTTAAGTTTATTAGAGATATTTTATGATTTTCCAAGAAGAAGTTTTAGTTTTAAGATGAAATATGTAAAGAAAGGGAAAATAACTAATGGAGACTAGACTAGCACTACTCCTAATGTTATCACACAATGATTGACCCTAAGGTTGAGGATGAAAGAGGGAAGTTTATACCCTATGTTAGCATGCATGGATATCTATCCTAATGTCTAGCTCGAGAACTAAACCTACACGAGTGATCCTAAGGGAGCATGGTAAAAACTAAACAAGTAAACAAACAAGCGTTTAAACATTAGTAGCAAGCAAGGCACATATGCAAAATCGCCTTAAACAGGTCTTTAAATAAACCAGAGGGACTCCTGACATATACCAACAACAGAGGTCCCATCTTGCAATAGAAAGCAATAAGGAGCGGAAACAGTAAAAAGGAAATAATGCAATACCAAATGGATAACTATCCGTAGCAAATGAGCAAGAAAAGGAAACCCAAAGAACTTCGAGCAAGCTAGAGTCAGTAAACAAATCAAGTCAGAAATTGCGCCAACAAATATATGCACTAAGGCTTCAAATATGAACATATCCCACAAGTGATGTATAACAGTCACAATCACATATATATCCTCAAAAGAATGACAAATATATAAAGCACAAGAATGGTGCAAACACAACCAATTGTGTTACACAAATAAACTGAAACACTACGGTACCAAGTCTAAATGAGAAACTTTTCCTCAGAGTACCTCGCACATGTAACAGACAAATTAGTGATTTTAGAGAGAAATGATGCACCAATAAAGGATGGATGATGATATAATCATGAGAAGGGAAAATAAACATGATGGATAACAATAAAAAGCAGTAGATGTAAGAAGCATCAAGTAGGCACATGCAAAACTAAAATGTTAATTCTAAAGCTTGTTGCACAAGTGCATTTAATATACCTCAAAGATTCAAAAAGAAAAGGAAGATTGAAAATCAAATTCACAATAAGATGAAATGGTTCAAACATTAAAGGTCAAGTGATCTCAAGTATTTATGAGACTATCCTTGATGTATCATTCCCCAACATGTCATCATTGGTCATTTAATGACCTCAAACTCAAGCCAAAAGTTCAAACTTCAAAGCTAAAACAAAAAGAGAACATTACTTAGGAGGCATAAATCAAAAGGGCCCATCAACCAATTATGAGAAATAAAGAGGATTGATTTGAATTGGTGTGAGGAAACAGAAGCAACATGATCATTAAGTACCAAATTATAGGCCTCACACAAGTTCATTGACCTTCAAACAAATTGCAACAAGATATGCAACATCAATTGGGCACTTTCACTTTAAAAATACATCAAAAATAGGAAAGGACTTCCATAATTCAAACAAAAAATTTCTTAGCATACTTGGGATGTATAGAAGCCAGAAAACCTGTTTTAAATTCATGGATATGTGAGGAAAGGATCAATCAAACTTCAAACCTCAAAACTAGTTGATGAAATCATCAATCTAGACTAGTTTTCAAAAACAAATCAATGGAAAATACCAAAACTTATCAATTATTCAAGAAAAATATTTTTAAGATCCTAAATCCATCTATGAACTCCAAACAGGAGCTGAATTCGGTTGAAACTCAAGGAAAGTTGGTTTTTGGAATCAAAACAAACAAGGGAATTATCAAAACCTTAATTGTTTAGAAAATAAACTCAATTATTGATTAATCAAGCTCCAATTCTAAACAATCAAAACTAAAATCATACAAAAATAGAGAAAACTCCAAAGATCATAAAAATTATTTTTTAATTTTTTTAGAATTAAAGAAGAGTCAAAAATAAAATCAAAATTCAAACCATTAAACAATTAAACCAATATTCACATTTTTAAAATAAAATTCTAATCAAAAGTCCGAAAAATATCCAACCAAAATTATATTTCAATTTTAGAATTTAAAACAAACATCCATGATTTTTTGTGGAGTTTTTGGATCAAAGGAAATATCAAAATAAAAATCAAATATCAAATAAACAATTAATTAATCACACGAATTTTAAAACTAATCAAAATATTTTCAAAATTTTTGAAAAAATTACACAATGTCAAAAATATTATTTTGGAGTTTCATGAATGTTTTCAGAATTTTTCATCAAGTTTTGATCAAGAAATAAAATCATGAAAAATCAAGTTATAAAACAAAATTAAAATAAATGCAGAATTCAAATGGACCAATCAGGAGGTAACACGCTTTGTCTTCAACCTCCAGCCCAAGAAAAACACTCATTTCCATCAGTTCCAACATGCTCGTTTCAGATCCATCAAAAAAACACGATTCTCAACCAAAATCCATGAAATTAAGCTCAAATTAAACCTAACATATCATACTACATCATGCAATTCGAATAAAACTCAGAGATCAAGCATTGATCAAGAAATCAAATCTAAAAAACTGGAAAAACACACTGCAAACATCAAAACCAGAAACATGATTTCACAAAATTTGCTTGAATCAAAACTCAAATATACATAAATCCTAATGATTGGCCAGATATAAACACAATGCACATCACAAAACACTTCCATGCATGCTCAAATCAAGGTTCAGGTTCAATAAGCATACCAACAAAAGTGAAAAGTAAATTCACTTGGTGCCTCTGATGTCTATCAAGAAACCCTTTTGGACATCTTCCTTGTGCTCCAATGAAGGTATTTGAGTGAAGAAATGAAGACTGGAGCAAGAGAAATCAACTGCTCGATCCAAATTGCAGAGAAAGAGAAATGAGAAATTTAGAGGGGGCTTCCTTCGATTCCCCTTTTTTTTATTTGAGCGGCAATCTTGAGACACTTATATAGAGTGTTTATAGTAAGGGCTATAAGGTTATAACTCACATAAATCCGTTGGAGGGCAATTTGGCCAAAACAGGCAAGTGAAAGTGTGAGAGCGTGTGCTTGCATTTTGTTTGTTATTTGGCCTTTTTATGCTGCGTTTCGATGAGCTAAGAGGTTACTGAAATGATGTTGTTGAAGCGTGATGGGGTGAGGTGGCAAGGATTGCACATGGTGTGATTTTTCTTGAGGTGAAAGTTACCAATTTTGACAAAAAAATGTAGAAATCATGGGAAGGCAAGGAAAGTGTGATTGCTTAGCCAAAAGAAGTAAGAAATGAGGTGTGTGATTCGTGTCAAGCATGTGCAATATCAACCTGAAACCAAGCAGAATTGAAGGGTGCACAAAATCAACAATTTTCCTAACCTATGTATGCACCAAAAGTCACCAGATTTCTTATTGAGGCCAAAGAAAATTGGCTCGTGCGTTCTCAAATTTTCCTTTGGCCAAATAAAGAGCATACCCTAAGCTTCGAAACAAGGTGAGGTTCGAAAGAAATGATGAAGAAATGAACAGGATATGAGGCTTAGGATTTCTGGGCAACTCAAGCCAACTTTCCCAAGACTGTGCGCACGCTAGCTATCCCATAAGGTAACACTTTGAATGGTCTAAATTGTGGGAAATCGAAAGAAGGAAAATGAAGCTTTAACTAGTATACAAGGTCATTTCTACTGGTCCAGGATGAAGGAAATCGAAGAGGGAAGAATGAGGCTTCGACCAGCCCACAAAGTCACACTTCAATCAGCCCAAACGAAGAAAGAAGAATGAGGCTTCGACCAACCTACAAGGTAACGCTTAGAATGTCCAAACTGAAGAAAATCAAAGTAAGAAGAAAGAAGCTTCGACCAGCTTTCCAGGAAACACTTCGAATGTCCAAACTGAAGAAAATTAAAGTAAGAAGAAAGAAGCTTCGACCAGCCTTTAAGGTAACACTTCAAATGTCCAAACTGAAGAAAATCAAAGTAAGAAGAAAGAAGCTTTGACCAAACTTCAAGGTAACACTTCGAATGTCCAAACTTTAGAAAATAAAAGTAAGAAGAAAGAAGCTTTGACCATCCTTCAAGGTAACACTTCGAATGTCCAAACTGAAGAAAATCAATGTAAGAAGAAAGAAGCTTCGACCAACCTTCAAGGTAACTTCGACTGTCCAAACTGAAGGAAATCGAAAGTAAGCCATTCAAATTTTTGGTTTCAACACCCAACTTCCTCCAATCACAACTTCTTCGATTTTAAACCAAATTGAGTGACTCCAAGTTTAATGAGAAGCTTTCATAGCCCTTTTTAAAATGCACGAGGCACATATTTGAATTATGCCTTGAATCAATAATTATAGGCATGTCACCAATTGTTTGATGAATTGCTTAGGCCAAATGCATTGCCTTGGCTGGCCAGATGTAGAAGATTGCCTCAAAAAATGCTCAACTTGCCTTGAACTTCAAAGGCTCATAACGTTTGATTTTGAGTAAGAAGTGTGTTTTTTGTACCCTGTGGCCCATTGTAGATCTCTTTCCCCTCTTAAATTGGCAAAAAGAACCACCAAACTCCCCTGAAAAATGAGAAAGTTATTCCCTTACAAAGTCAGACCAAAATCAAGAATACTTAGTGAAATTTTCAACCATCAAGATAACTTCAAATCCAAGTAACCTGTCAAACTTGCAATTCTCATCAAAATCAATCATCAATGGTCATCCCACATGAAAATACATATCAAATGCTTCATGTTGACCAAAATTTCACTTGGTCAACTTTGACTTTGTCGACTTTGAGTAAAATGAATGTTTTTCCCCTTTGATTCAATTGAACTACTTCTATTTAAAATTGGTGATCAAAACTTCAAACATATGATATTCCAAACACATAGAGGCCATGGAAAGAGTTTTCACTCAAAATTACAAAGAATCCCTGATTAAAACTCAAACCCTAGTTTTGCAATCTGCATAAAGAGATAGCTAATCAAGCTTCAAAACACTAGTTCCACTGGGCATCATGAGAGACTTTTTAAACAAAATTGATTCCAATGATGATAAGAGAATGATTCCTCAATACTTGGCTCATCTAGACCCCAATTACTCGAGCCTGGGAAAAACCCTAATTTTGACTGATGAATCCAAAGGATGTGATTCTCCTTATAAACAGCACAATACTCAATCTTCTAGTGATCCAATGAGGTGGATAAGATATCTTGGGACATGTGATACCTTTGGGGCTGAAATATCCAGAGGTTTAGATAATAAGGCCCTCCTTGAGCAACTTGTCAATACAATCAATCTTCCAAAGCTTGAGGGAGACTTGATAACCAAAATACTTTGATCCAATCACAATGTATGAATGCAATGCAATATGATGTTTATGATGAAACATAAGCCTAAATCAAGAGGGTAAATTTTTTGGTGCAACAACTATCCCTATTCAATTATCTTTAACTTGATAAGCGAGAAAAGTGACAACTTTTGAGCGTTCAGAGTTGAAGATGATTGAATACGAAAGAACCCGAAAATTTACACTCTTGAAGAAGAAGCATAACCTCCCAAAGGCAAAGAATGTCAAAAGACGCGGGATTAAGAAGATACCAAACGAAATGGGTTTTAGCAAACAGAGAGTTTAATGAACATTGGACCTCCCAAGACATGCGTCAGAATGAAATTGTAATGTAGATTTTAATAAAGTTTAAACAAAACTAAAACTTAGAAGAGTAGACGAAACTAAAATTCATAATAAATGTGCCAGGATAAAACTAGACCATAAAAAGGGGTGAGATAAGACTCAAACCATAGAGAATAGGCGAGACTAAACTCTGGAAAATAAAAGTACGCGGGGAAAAGTGGCTAGAGTGCGTGATTCTAGGAGCACTTGCTAATCTTAACCTAAGATAGACAATATGAAGGAACTGAAAGAATCCCAGAAGTGAGGAACATAACGAGACGGAACTCGATCCAAAAACTAGTTATACGAAACTAACTAGATAAGTACCAGGACGAAACTGGATTTTACGCATGGGTAACGAGGCGAAACTCGACCCATAGAAAAAATGGTAAGAGTGCATGTTTCTCAGAGCACCTGCTGGTCTCAGATCAGTGGATAACAGTAAAGAAAACTGATAAAAGAATCCAAGGAATAGAAGACTGATTTCAACCAGGGACGCAGTACGAACACTGCAAAGAGACTCAGTAAATGAAAACCGTCAAAGGGTCCAAGGTATGAAAAGAAAACGAGACTCGACTCGACTCAATAACTAGTTAGGAAAAACTAAACTAGATGAGTACCATGACGAAACTGGATTTCATGCATAGACGATGAGATCGAAACTTGACCCAAAGCAAAGTGTTGAGAGCGCATGTTTCTCATAGCACCTTCTGGTCTCAGATCAATGGATAACAATAACGAGAACTGATAGAAGAATCCAAGGAATAAAAGAGACTGATTTCAACCAGGGACGTAGTATAAACACTACAAAGAGACTCGGTAAACTAAAACCGTCAAAGGGTCCAAGGTATGAAAACAAAAATAAGACGAAACTCGACTCAATAACTAGTTAGGTGAAACTAAACTAGATGAGTACCAGGACGAAAATGGATTTCATGTGCGGGTGAGGAGATGAAACTTAGAGCTCGACCCAAAACGAGGTGATTAGGGTGTAAAACTAAAAACCTGCTGAAAGTGAATACCAGGGAGAAACTGGTATTCAAAAGGTACATCAATAGACATTGGAATGAACCAGTGAGGGTAGTTAAGACTAAACCCGAGAAGACTGTGTCAGGGAAAAATTGAACTACAGACAAGAGTAGACACTCAACCATGCAAATGATTAACATCAGAAGGACATTTGTACGAGGTGAATATGAGATGATGAGGATGAAGATCTCGATGAGGATATAATCTGAAGAAATAGAAAATTCACTGGGGGAAACAGAAATAATAATGGCTTATGTCCCGATGCATGTTTTAATTTTTTAAATAATGCATAATGCTTTGTATAATGGAAATGCTACGCGTTTTGGTAGATGCAATATAATGATGCATGTTTAAATGCTTCACCGGGAATGGTCATTCGAGAGGCCAATAACCCTGAAGTCAGAATCTGACAAGACTTGTAAAAATAAATTGCAAAATCTGCTGTATAAAAGAAGATATAAGGAACTGTTGAGGAGGAACCCTTGAAGAGATGGAACTCTGTGGGGAGTAATAATTTAGAAACTAGTAGAAACAGGCCACAAACACCGAGAGGAGTTGCAAAAATAAATTGCGAACTCTGCTAGAGAAGATCATGGCAAAACTGTAATCTCTGGAAAAGAATGCCAAAATAGAAATCGGTTGTTGTTGGAGAAAAATCAGGGCAAGATTATAAATCTATGGAAAGGATAATGTGCAACCGTGTTGAGAGTGACACCAAGATAATGAATCAGATGTTGGAAATGAAACCTTTTGTTTGAGGAAACAAAACTCTATTGAGGAAATGGAACTTCACTGAGGAAAATAAAACTCTATTGAGGAAATGGAACTTCACTCTATTGAAGGGTGTTTCGCTGGGGATTCCCAAATCTCTAGCACGCAACCATAAAAGAAGCCACAAAGATAGTCGGGAAGCATCAAATTTATCGGGGAATTGGAAGTTTCATCCAATCATCAACACTACCAAGAATGGTAAGGGATTATCTTAGACACTAACACTTTTCATGTCACGAAAGGCCTCTGCCCAACGGAATAGTCGAATCATCCCCTCCTGGAAACATTAAGCTCTTCACTGATGTTCATTGTGTATGTTGTTTTTGATGTCAAACAATTGTTTTTTATGCGGGAGGATGTTTATTATGGGAATGACAACTCTAAAGCGAAAATTAAGTAAGTCTTGAAATTGAAAACCTTGAAAAAGATGTTGCATCTCTGTTGTGAATGAATCACTAGCTAGGGTGCAAAATTTCAAAACTTTTTTTTCCTCTTTTTTTTCTCCAAAATGAACATGATGCAAGCGATAAAATACCAATATGGATATGCAACACATATTTTGGAATTTAGGAAACACTACCTTGTTGTAGTATGCTTTTAAGTTAAACTCATGTTTCAGTTAGGACTTTTAAAGGTTGTAACATGGCCTGGTTCATGGTTTTTTTAGAAAAAAGTTTTTGAGGCTCAAGTCATTTGGTGCCCACCCCCTTCTTGATGTTCTCCATTCCTAAATTCAGTTATCTTGACACGAACATTCATCTCTCAAAAGAGTTTATGATGGTTGAGGAACCACAACAATTTTTGGACACAACAGTCACTTAACCTTTGATTTTTGGGTGTTCGATCACACGAATTTTCTTTTGATGAGGATTTTTATTGGATAATACTTTTCTGCCTTTCAGAATTTTCAAATTTTCCGCTTTCCCTAACTTTTTCCTGGACAAATTCTTTTGAATTTCAATTTGGAAGTCCAGCGGGATGCCCTAACCTTTGCCTAAGCGACTTGTTTTCAAGTTTCGACTTAGCGGGGCTTTTTGTTTCTTTCTTATTCATACTTTCCATTTTGAACAAGTCGTGTGACCATAAGTATTTGAACTTTTTGGAAGAAAAATGACTGCCTCTTTCCTTGGTCGGCGAGGGATAACCATTTTTGTATCGATTCAATCTCATCCTTGGGAATTTTTATTGTTGTTTTTTTTCACTGGGGAAATAACCATTGTCGTTTTTGATCTTTCTCAAACCTCATAATGTGAGGGATAAAATATGGTGATCCTCATATGGGACACTCCTTCTGAAATTTGAACGCTCGATCAAATTAACTGAACATTTACCCTACCCCAAGTTAAAATAAGGGTTTTCTTTCGTGTAGAACAGAAACACCTACTTCGAAGGCTCAGAGGGGTTAACGAGGGTCTATCTCCATTATATCTCAGGTGTTTGGGGATTGAAACAAGGATTGTACATAGTCAACAAGGTTCTACTCAAAAGCATACCATCAGAGATATCGACTTTAACTATCGTCATCCCTCCTCAAATCTTTTTACTAGGAAAAAGAGTTGGCACATTTGGTATCAAAATGCCAGAAAATTATTTAAAGAGTGATAACGAATGGTTTATGTAAAAACAAAAGAAATACTTCAAGGCAAACATATTTAGCGTATCAGGGTTGACACTAAAAAACAAACAAGTTCCTACATGCAGACAATGTCAAAACAGACAATCAAGATACACATGAAAATATAGCAGAGAAAAATGCCACCATGGAATAGAATTGTTTTCGTCCGTACTTGTCAATCCTGACGATGCACTGTAATCCTGGCACCATCCTGACACATGATTTCCTTAATTATGGGGAGAAAAAGAGCATTCGACGGGGAGAGGTAAACCTTTTCCCCCAGTATTGAGTCATGAAATAACTTAGTAAAACATTCACAAGTAAGAAAATGAGCATTCCTTCAAGAAGAAAAAATTAACATGCCACTTGCATAGCATGACAATTGTATTTATTATCCGTATTTCAAGCAATCATAACTTAGATTATCATGTTCATGTAGGGCCAACAATTTTTATATGCACACGTTTATCAAAATATTGGACGTTTTTGCAAACAAAATAGTAAAAAAGGAAGTTATGTGAACATATAAAAAAGGATCTCTTATTGATTTGAGAAATCATCCCGTGAAAAAGGCGTTTACATTTGGAAGAAGATACTTGGAAAAAAAAACAAGTGTTTATGAATGGAAATATGAACACAAATGGTAGGTTCCAACTCTACTATAACTCTTATGACTTTAACGCATCCGTCTTCCTGCTTTCTGACAAAACATTCTTGGATTGGCTCTAAACTTCTAACAGGTGACCGAAAAAAGAAAGAAACAAAGGAACACATGCTGAGCGTAGTCATTTTATTTAAGTCCCTAAATTTTTCCTGAATCTCCCTTTCAGGTTTTTGATTCACCGGGACACCCTCTTTTTGCCTAAGTTGCCCTTTCGGGTTTTCAACTGAGCGGGTTCTCCTTTTTTATGCAAAGTATTTTTTATCTACGTCAGCATTCACAGGGAGAGGGAAGTATTCTCCATCCATGGTTGTGAGCATCATCGCTCCATCAGAGAAAACCTTTCTGACCACGAATGGTCCTTCATAAGCCAGCGCCCACTTGCCTCTGGGATCTCCCTAGGGAAGAAGTATACTTGTGATACGGTGGGAGAACATACTTGGTTGTTTTGCGTTTGATCGCAAATGTTGCGGTTAGCAAGAGTTGCCACCAACTTTTCTTTTATCCAAAAGGAAAGGCTGAAAAGAACAAGAAAGACCTTTGAGATGTTTTTTTGAGTTCGAGGGGTAGATTATGAAAAGGGGCGATATTAGAACCCTTTTCATCCATGGTTTTCCATGGGCTCTTAGTTACTTTTTAGATCACCTTCTTTTGTTTGAAAATGTGCTTTGTGTGGTTTTTGAAAGTATTTTGTAAAGAGGCCTTTGTTTAGGAAAACTTTGTAATGATTCTCGTTCGTAAGAATGTATACAAATTGTTTGATCTTTTGAAAATGTTTTCAAGTTTGAAAGATGTTTTCGAAAGTGTTGGTGTTTGTTTTGAAAATAGCAAGGATGTTTTTGTTTTGAAATTGAGCAAGCACCTAGGAACATTCTACCTACTCAAATGTCTTTCATGTTCATTTCCTCTTTCCTTTGACATTGTTTTCTTACCATTGATTTGGTAAGTAACCCTATCTTTGGATGTAAAAGGGACGGGCATGGGTCATCGTATAACTATGATTAGCAATGTTGTAAGATATTTTAGCATTTTCTTTAGGGACTAAGATCATTTTGAAAGGCAACATAGATAACATCATCGAGTGACTATGATCTTGTATTTTGTTTGTTTTTTCTAAGATACCTCACATGCATAATATGGCCATTTTTGTAAGGCAATCAAGTGGATTTACCCTAGGTGTGTTTGTGTGAAAGTGTATTAATTTACATGCTTGATTTGTCTTGATTATGGTTTTCTATTTGATGGTTTTAATCTTTCCATACAAAACCCTAATTACTAGCATTTGTATATAAAGTATTTAAATTGCGGAAAATAAAAATACTAAGCTATTACATGATTTAGGGGAGGGGGTGTACAAATTACAAATAGGGAATTGCAAGAAATTAAATCTAAATAATTATTACAACCATATTGAACTTGAATAAATGTACAAAATAAAGATAAATATGCAAGAATATAAAATGTAAAAAGAAATGTGATTTTTGTTTGTTTTTTATTAAAAGGGGTTTTTGACTTAATTAATTAAAATAAAATAATTAACTAAAAATTAGAAAATTAAGATTAATTTAGTAAAGTAAATTAATTTAAAGAAAAGTCTTTTTTTTAGGGTTTTTGTGAATTTAATTAAACTAGTAAATAAAAATAATTAAATAAAAGATCCTAAATTCTAAATTGATTTTAATTTACAAGAAAAATAATAATTAAAATTTATTATCTAAGTATTTAGAAAAAAGAAATTAATTAAAGAAAATGTTTTTGTTCTTTTATTTTTATAAAGAAAAATAAACTAAATAAAAATAAATAATAAAATATAAATATTTTTGGATTTTTTATTAATGAAAATAATAATAATAAAAATAATATTAATAATAATATTATTAATAATAATAATAATAATAAAAGATAAAAAATAAAAAATAAAATAAAATAAAAAAGGTCAGGGAGGCTGATAAGTGAAACAGAGAGTATTGTGAGAAAAAAAAGTCAGGCGCATAGGATAGAGGCTCAAGCGCTTTCCTGGAACCAAAAAAATGTCAAAAATGTGAAAAAAAAAAGCAAAAGGCACAGCGCGCTGAGGTTCGAACCCATGACCTCTTGATTACCAGTGCACTACCTTACCACTGGGGTGGCTATACATCTGTTAATATAACTGAAAGATAAATATGTAAGGCAAAACAAGTCCTGAACACACTTCATCTTCAACCTCCAGCCAGACCACATGTAACTTCACAATTTCTCAACAAAAATGGAAGATGTAAACATGAAAGTTGCTCCATTTTTTCATACGAATCCAACCATATAAATATCATGAACTATAAATCAAAGATGAATGAGAATTTTTGAAAGTACCAAATTCTGACCTAATTATTTTAAGAGATTCAATCCTAAAATTCTCCTAGCTCAATCAATATAAATGAAATCTATGGACATGTACAACTTCAGGGCAATGATGTCTACATTTTATCTTCACAAATGCAAGCCTAATAATGCCTAAGTAATGAGATAGAAGTTCAAGAAAAATACCTCAAAACTGGAAATTGTGAAATACAAATGAGCTTGATTCAAGGTGCTGCAATGATCAGGTTAGCTTCCTTAAGTTCCCAGGAAGATAATGCAATGGTTTGCTTGAGCAATAGATGGCTGGAATGGCTTGGAGAAGTCAATGTGCAGACTCTGTTTTTGAAAATGGAAGATGGTGTTAATGGTGTTACAGTATTGTAACATGGTGTGAGATGAGTTCTAAATGATGTTTAGAAGCTTTAGGAACCAAAAGGCTTGAAAACGCGCGAGGGAGATGTGAGTTTCAAGTTTTTGGTCAGGTTATACAAGAATGGAAGTATGTGTTACAACTCTGAGTTATTGAGAGTTTTTGGGCTTGTGTTTGCGTGTGTTTTGATGCAAATAACTTGTGCATAAGTAAAGAGAAGACTTGAGTGCTTGAGAGGGTCAGAAGTACAAGATATAGGATGATTGCTATGTTACTTGATTTTGAAGAAAAGTGGGAGTATGGTTCCAAGATGAAGTACAAGCATGGGCTGAGTGATTGTGAGGCTTGAGACAAACTTCTTTTGAGTTATAGGTCGTGTATGATCAGAAGAAAACAATTGCAAGGCTCAAGAACAAGTTTTGTGTATAAAGCTACTTTTTCAAAATGGCATTGTGCACTTTCTTCCTAAAATGGACATAAAGCATGGGCATTGGATTGAATTCTTGAGTTGAAGCCTCTAACAACTGTGCAAGCATTTAATTATGGAGTGCCTAACATGTTTGAGGCCTGCAAAGAAAAGATTATGCAGCATAGGTTTGAGATTTGAATTTTGTTCATCACAAAATTTGCCTTGTAAAACAACTTGAAACCCCAACTTCTGGCCTTCGATTCTCTTTGCTCACAAATGATATCAAGGAGTTCTTGGACCTTTTAGAAAGCTTGTGAATCAATTTAGTAAAATCAAAATGGAATTAAGGCTTCAAATATAGTCAGAAATCGCGCCATCAAATAAATGCACTAAGGCTTCAAATATGAACATATCCCACAGGTAATGTATAGCAGTCACAATCACATATATATCTTGAAAAAGAATGAAAAATATACAAAGCACAGGAATGGTTCAAACACAACCAATTGTGTTCCACAAATAAAGTGGAACACTATGGTACCAAGTCTAAATGGGAAACTTTTCCTCAGAGTACCTCGCACATTTAACAGAAAAATTAGTGATTTCAAAGAGAAATGATGCACCAATAAAGAATGGATGATGATATAATCATGAGAATGGAAAATAAACATGATGTAAAACATCAAAAGCAGTAGATGTAAGAAGCATCAAGTAGGCACATGCAAAACTAAAGAATTGTTGCTCCTTTCTTGTCACCATGTTGAATTTACAAGTAAATATCAATCAAGGATCAAAGGAGCTAGAGAAGAATACAATCAGAGACCTTAGAAGTAAGTAGAAAACATTTCACATACATACTCATTCATTTCATTATGGTTCTCAAGCATAACAAAACAGGGGTACCGCAAGATGTATCACAAAGCTTGGATCACAAGTTAGCAAGGCAAGGAATTCAAACAAAGATTAAGTTAGAAGACTTAAACCATTCAAAGACTTGAAATCAAGATTCTAAAATGCTATGAGGATATGATCAAGAGTTTAAAATTTTAATTCTAAAGCATGTTGCACAAGTGCATTTAATATATCTCAAAGATTCAAAAAGAAAAGGAAGATTGAACATCAAATTCACAATAAGATGAAATGGTTCAAACATTAGAGGTCAGTTGATATCAAGTATTTTTGAGACTATCCTTGATGTATCATTCCCCAACATGTCATCATTGGTCATTTGATGACCTCAAACTCAAGCCAAAAGTTCAAAGTTCAAAGCTAAAACAAAAAGACAACATTACTTAGGAGGCATGAATCAAAAGGGTTCATCAACCAATTATGAGAAATCAAGAGGATTGATTTGAAGTGGTGTGAGGAAACATAAGCAACATGATCATTAAGTGCCAAATTATAGGCCTCAGAAAAGTTCATTGGCCATCAAACAAATTGCAACAAGATATGCAACATCAATTGGGAACTTTCACTTTGAAAATACATAAAAAATAAGAAAGCACTTCCATAATTCAAACAAAAAAATTCTTAGCATCTTTGGGATGTATAGAAGCCATAAAACATGTTTTAAATTCATGGGTAGGTGAGGAAAGGATCAATCAAACTTCAAACCTCAAAACTAGTTGATGAAGTCACCAATCTAGACAAGTTTTCAAAACAAATCAATGGAAAATACCAAAACTTATCAATTAATTCAAGAAAAATATTTTTAAGATCCTCAATCCATCTTTAAACTCTAAACATGAGCTGAATTTAGTTGAAACTCAAGGCAAGTTGGTTTTTGGAATCAAAACAAACTAAGGAATTATCAAAACCCTAATTATTTAGAAAATAAATTCAATTATTGATTAATCAAGCTCCTATTCTGAAAAATTCAAACTAAAATCATACAAAAAATATAGAAAACTCCAGAGATCAGAAAACTTATTTTTTCATTTTTTTAGAATTAAAGAAGAGTCAAAAATAAAATTAAAATTCAAACCATTAAACAATTAAACCAATATTCACATTTTTAAAATAAAATTCTAATAAAATTCTGAAAAATATCCAACCAAAATTATATTCAAATTTTAGAATTAAAAACAAGCATCCATGATTTTTTGTGGAATTTTTGGATCAAAGGAATTATCAAAATAAAAATAAAATATCAAACAAACAATTAATAAATCACACGGATTTTAAAACCAATCAAAATATTTTCAATAATTCTGAAAAAAATACACAATGTCAGAAATATTATTTTGAAGTTTCATGAATTGTTTCAGAATTTTTCATTAAGTTTTGATCAAGAAATAAAATCTGGAAAAATAAAGTTATAAAACAAAATTCAAATAAATGCAGAATTCAAATGGACCAATCAGGAGGTGACACGCTTTGTCTTCAACCTCCAGCCCAAGCAAAACACTTGTTTCCATCAGTTCCATCATGGTTGTTTCAGATCCATCAAACAAACACGATTCTTAACCAAAATCCATGAAATTAAGCTCAAATTAAACCTAACATATCATACTACATCATTCAATTCGAATCAAACTCAGAGATCAATCATAGATCAAGAAATAAAATCTCAAAAACTAGAAAACACACTGTAAACATCAAAACCAGAAACATGATTTCACCAAATTCGCTGTAATCTAAACTCAAATATACATCAATCCTAATGATTGGCCCGCTATAAACACAATGCGCATCACAAAACACTTCCATTCATGCTCAAATCAAGGATCAGATTCAGTGAGCATACCTACAAAAGTGAAAAGTAAATTCACTTGGTGCCTCTGACGCCTATCAAGAAACCCTTCTAGACAGCTTCCTTGTGCTCCAATGAAGGTATTTGAGTGAAGAAATGAAGACTGGAGCAAGAGAAATCAGCTGCTCGATCCAAATTGTAGAGAAAGAGAAATGAGAAATTTAGAGGGGGCTTCCTTTGATTCCAATTTTTTTATTTGACTGGAAAGCTTGATCCACTTATATAGAGTGTTTATAGTGAGGGTAATAAGGTCATAACTCACATAAATCCGTTGGAGGGCAATTTGGCCAAAACAGGCAAGTGAATGTGTGAGAGCATGTGCTTGCATTTTGTTTGTTATTAGGCCTTTTTCTGATGCGTTTTGATGAGCTAAGAGGTTAATGAAATGAGGTGAGTGAAGCGTGAGGGGGTGAGGTGGTAAGAATTGCACATGGTGTGATTTTGCTTGAGGTGAAAGTTACCAATTGTGGCGAAAAATATAGAAATCATGGGAAGGCAAGGAAAGTGTGATTGCTTGGCCAAAAGAAGTAAGATGAGGTGTGTGATTCGTGCCAAGCATGTGCAATATCAACCTGAAACCAAATAGAATAGAAGGGTGCACAAAAACTGCAATTTTCCTAACCCATGCATGCACCAAAAGTCAGTTGATTTCTTATTGAGGCCATAGAAAATTGACTCGTGCGTTCTCAAATTTTCCTTGGGCCAAATAAAGAGCATACCCTAAGATTTGAAACAAGCTGAGGTTCGAAAGAAATGATGAAGAAATGAACAAGATATGAGGATTAGGATTCCTGGGAAACTCAAGCTAACTTGCCTAGGATTGTGCGCATGGTGGCCTGCCCATAAGGTAACACTTCGAATTGTCTAAATTGTGGGAAATAAAAAGAAGGAAAATGAAGCTTTAACCATCCTACAAGGTCATTTCGACTGGTCCAGGCTGAAAGAAATCGAAGAGGGAAGAATGAGGCTTTGACCAGCCCACAAAGTCACACTTCAATCAGCTCAAACAAAGAAATAAGAATGAGGCTTCGACCAGCCCACAAGGTAATGCTTCGAATGTAAAAACTGAAGAAAATCAAAGTAAGAAAAAAGAAGCTTCGACCAGCCTTCAAGGTAACACTTCGAATGTCCAAACTGAAGAAAATCAAAGTAAGAAGAAAGAATCTTCAACCAGCCTTCAAGGTAACACTTCGACTGTCCAAACTGAAGAAAATCAAAGTAAGAAGAAAGAAGCTTCAACCAGCCTTCAAGGTAACACTTCGAATGTCCAAACTGAATAAAATCAAAGTAAGAAGAAAGAAGCTTCGACCAGCCTTCAAGGCAAAACTTCGAATGTACAAATTGAAGAAAATCAAAGTAAGAAGAAAGAAGCTTCGACCAGCCTTCAAGGTCACTTCGACTGTCCAAACTTAAGGAAATCAAAGTAAGCCATTTGAATTTCTGGTTTCAACACCCAACTTCCTCCAATCATAACTTCTTCGATTTTAAACGAAATCGAGTAATTCCAAGTTTTATGAGAAGATTTCATAGCCCTTTTTAAAATTCACGAGGCACATTTTTGAATTATGCCTTGAATCAAAAATTATAGGCATGTTACCAACTGTTTGATGAATTGCCTAGGCCAAATGCCTTGCCTTGCCTGGCCAGATGCACAAGATTGCCTCAAAAAAATGCTTAACTTGACTTGAACCTCAAAGGCTAATAACTTTTGATTTTGAGTAAGAAGTGTGTTTTTCCCATGTGGGCCCTTTCAGATATTTTTCCCCTCTTCAATTGGCAAAAAGAACCACCAGACTCCCCTGAAAAATGAGAAAGTTATGCCTTTGCAAAGTCAGGCCAAAATCAAGAATACTTAGCGAAATTTTCAATCATCAAGATAACTTCAAATCCAAGTAACCTCTCAAACTTGAAATTCTCATCAAAATCAATAATCAATGGTTATCCCACGTGAAAATACATATCAAATGATTCATGTTGACCAAAAGTTCACTTGGTCAACTTTGACTTTGTTGACTTTGAGTAAAATGACTCTTTTGCCCCTTTGATTCAATTGAACCACTTCTCTTCAAAATTGGTGATCAAAACTTCAAACATATGATATTCCAAACACATATAAGCTATGTAAAGAGTTTTCACTCAAAATTCCAAAGAGTCCCTGATTAAAACTCAAACCCTAGTTTTGCACTCTACATCAAGAGATAGCTAATCAAGCTTCAAAACACTAGTTCCACTTGGCATCATGAGATACTTTTTAAACAAAATTGATTCCAATGATGATAAGAGAATTATGCCTCAATACTTGGCTCATCTAGACCCCAATTACTCCAGCCTGGGTAAAACCCTAATTTTGACTGGTGAATCCAAAGGATGTGATTCTCCTTATAAACAACACAATACTCAGTCTTCTGATGATCCAATGAGGTGGATAAGATATCTTGGGACATGTGATACCTCTGGGCCTGAAATATCCAGAGGTTTAGATAATAAGGCCCTCCTTGAGAAACTTGTCAATATAATCAATCTTCAAATGCTTGAGGGAAACTTGATAACCAAAATTCTTTGATCCCATCACAATGTATGAATGCAATGCAATATGATGTTTATGATGAAACATAAGCCTAAATCAAGAGGGTAAATTTTGGGGTGCAAAAACCCGTAGTGGTCGTGTTTTTTCTCCTACCTTTCGAGGAGACATTAATTTTGGTAAAAATATTGTTGAGACTATCGCTGAGCCCAAAAAGGTGGTAGGAGAGTACAACAGTGCTGCTTTGGAGAAACATATGGATGACATGTTAAAGATAATCAAGATGAGTGATTACAATATTATATATTAGTTCTTGCAAACTCCATCTAGGATTTCCATCTTAGCTTTATTAATGCACTCCTCTTCTCATTGGGAATCTCTAATGAGAGTATTGGACCAGGCTTATATCGAGAGGGATGTATTTCTTGATCAATTTAGAAGTGTTATGGGGAATATCACTTCTTGTAACAATCTGAGCTTTTGTGATGAGGAATTACCCAATGAAGGACGAAATCATAATTTGGCACTACATATATCTATGAATTATAAGAGTGACTCCCTTTCCAATGTGTTGATAGATAATGGATGTGTTTTGAATGTCATACCAAGGATCACTCTCATGAAGCTTAAATACCCAGGAACTCCCATGCGCCCTAGTGGCATTATAGTAAAGGCTTTTGATGGTTTGAGGAATTATGTTATTGGAGAGGTGGATTTACCTATTCATATAGGTCCACACGTGTTCCATATTACTTTTCAAGTGATGGATATTGTTCCAGCTTACAGTTGTTTATTGGGACGACGATGGATCCATGAAGCAGGAGTTGTTACATCCACTCTGCATCAGAAATTGAAATTTGTCCGCGAAGAAAGGTGGTTATTGTGGATGGTGAGAAAGCATTGTTGATATCTCATTTGTCTTCTTTTAGCATTGTGGAAGCTGATGAAGCCTCTGTTGGGACCCAGTTCCAAGCTTTGTCAACTAATAATATAATGAAGAATGAAGATTACATCACCTCATTTAAAGATGCACAACAGGTAGTGAAGAAGGGCCCTAGAAACGCATGAGGGAAGGTTATTGATCTACCTGTGAACAAGAATTGTGCTAGTTTGGGTTTTTCCCTTGAGAATAATATTGAGTCTGTGAAGCCGAAGTATACTTTCAGCAATTATCAAGGCATTTTCCGCAGTGCCGGATATCTTCATCCAACTACCCCAAAGATCAACACTATCCTTGAGGATGAGCCAGAGCAAGAGATGCTGAACTTCGTGATGCATGGAGTGAGGGTCCAGAATTGGATCACTGTTGATGTTCCTTCTTGCATTCACATTTCAATGTAATCATTTTTTTGCTTATGTTTTCAAAAATACTTTCACTATGCCCAAGGTGAAAGTGATATTGTATGGGTGGTTCTTTTGTTTTGGATTTTCAAATAATTAATAAAAGTTGTTTTTGATTTCCAATTGTGTTTTATTTTTTGCTTTTTCTTGAAAAATGGTAATCAGAAGAAAAAAAACTTTTGTAATAAATGATATTTGTAAATAAATCTGCATAATAACTTGTTACATTTGTCAATTTCTAAAACCAATCATAATAGTATGTGCAGATTAATTAAAAAACTCGTTGAATACAATGACCATGCACCCTCTCCCAATAGAATTCTCGGTTGCTTGAGCGTGAGGAAAATACCATTCAGTCGTATAAAGAGTCGTTGGAGAATGTTAATTTAAGATCAGAGGAAGATTTGAAAGAAGTTAAGATTGCGGCACTGCTTCATCCCGACGTGAAGAGCAGGTTGATTAAGTTATTGAATGAATATATGGATATTTTTGCTTGGTCTTATTAAGACATGACTGGGTTAGACACTGGTGTTATGGAGCATCACATACCGTTGAAACCTGAATGTCCACTTATATAGAAGAAATTCAGAAGAACTCATCTTGATATGGCGGTAAAGATTAAAGAGGGGGTCTTGAAACAGATGGATGCTGGTTTTCTTGTGACATCAATATACCATAAATGGATTGCAAAAATTGTTCTAGTACCCAAGAAAGACGAAAAGTTCACAAGTGCGTTGATTATAGAGATCTGAATAAAGCAAGTCCAAAAGACGATTTTCCATTACCATATATTGACATGTTGGTAGACACTACAAAATTATTTAAAGTATTCTCCTTCGTGGATGGATTTTCCGGGTACAATCAAATTAAGATGGCTCCTGAGGACATGGAAAAAACAATGTTTATCACACCCTAGGCAACATTCTGTTACCGAGTGATGCCCTTCGGGTTGAAGAACACTGGTGCAACGTACCAGAGGTCTATGACAACCATATTCCATGATCTGATGCATAAGGAAATCGAGGTATATGTTGATGATATGATCCCCAATTATTATACCGATGAAGGGAATATGGAAGACTTGTTGAAGTTGTTTAATCGTTTGAGGAAGTATCTTCTTCGCTTGAATCCGAATAAGTGTACTTTTGGTGTTTGATCTAGAAAATTATTGGGTTTCATTGTCAGCCATAAAACAAGTTAAAATTATTGGGCCATTCAATAAATGACTACACTGAGAATTGAAAAGCAAGTTAGAGAATTCCTCAGACGTTTGAATTATATGTCCGGGTTTATTTCCCACATGACCGCAACATGTGAGCCAATCTTTAAGTTTCTGAATAAAGATTAAGGTTGTGTATGGAAGGATGATTTCCAAAGGGAATTTGAAAGTATTAAAGAGTATCTGCTTGAACCTCCTATCTTGCTCCCTCCTGTTGAAGGAAAACCATTGATTATGTATCTGAATGTGTTGGATAACTCCATGGGCTGTATTTTAGGACAGCAAGATGAAACAGGAAGAAAGTAGTATTCCATCTATTATCTAAACAAGAAGTTCACTAACTGTGAGTCACGGTATTCTTTGCTTGAAAAGACATGTTGTGCTTTGGCTTGGGCTGTAAGGCGTCTGCGATAATATATGTTAAATCATACTACTTGGTTGATATCCAAGATGTATCCAATTAAGTATATCTTTGAAAAGCCTACTCTTACCAGTAGAATTTCCCGTTGGCAGATGCTGTTGTCCAAATATGATATTGAATACAGTACTCAAAAATCTATTAAAAGCAGTGTGTTGGCAGAGTACCTTGCCCATTAATCGATTGATTATTATCAGTATGTTAAGTATGATTTCCCAGATGAGGATGTGATATATTTGAAGTTAAAGATTGTGATGAGCCTTTTCCCAGAGAAGGTCTAGATCCTAAATCCCGATGGGGTATGGTGTTTGATAGAGTTGTAAATGCTTAAGGAAAAGGATTTGGTGTTATGATTATTACTCCTCATAGGTCTCATATCCCTTTTATTGCAAGGATGACATTTGATTGTACCAATAACTTGTCAGAGTATGAAGCTTATATTATGGGTCTTGAAGAGGCTATGAATCTCAAAATCAAAGTTCTTTATGTATGTGGTGATTCAACTTTGGTAATAAATCAGACTAAAGGAGAATAGGAGACTCGTCACACTGGCTTGATTCCCTATAAAGATTACGCAAGAAGATTACTACCGTTCTTTAATAAAGCTGAATTCCATCATATTCCCAGAGATGAGAATCATATGTCATATTCTTTAGCCACTTTAGCTTCCATGTTCCAAGTGAATGCTTGGAATGATGTACCTCAAATTAAAATTTGGCGTCTTGATATACCAACTCATGTGTTTGCTACAGAGGTGATAACAGATGATAAAACTTGGTATTATGATATCAAGCGCTTCCTTCAGACTCAAGAATACCCTCTTGGTGCATTTAATAAAGATAAGAAGATATTAAGAAGGCTGGCATGTAGTTTTTCCGTCAATGAAGATGTGTTATAAAATAGAAATTATGACATGGTCTTGCTCAGATGCGTGGATAGACATGAAGCAGACATGTTAATGCATGAGATCCATGAAGGTTCCTTTGTCATCCATGACAATAGACATTCAATGGCAAAATAAATGCTTTGGGAAGGTTACTATTGGCTGACAATGGAATGTGATTGTTACAAATTTGCAAAGAAGTGCCATAAGTGTCAGATTTATGCTAACAAAATTCATGTGCCTCCAACACTTCTCAATGTTATTTCTTCCCCATGGCCTTTCTCTATGTGGGGGTATTAATATGATTGAGATGATTGAATCCAAAGCGTCAAATGGACATCGTTCCATCTTAATGGCAATTGACTACTTCACCAAATGGGTGGAAGCAACTTCTTATGCTAATGTCACCAAGCAGGTAGTAGCACATTTTATTAAGAACAATCTCATATGTCGATATGGTGTGCCAAGCAAGATTATAACTAATAACGAATCGAATTTGAATAATAAGATCATGGAAGAGCTCCCTGAAGAATTCAATATTATCCATCACAATTTTTCTCCTTACAGGCCTAAGATGAATAGGGCTGTTGAAGTTGCTAATAAGAACATTAAGTAGATTATCCAGAAGATGGTGGGTACTTATAAGGATATGCATAAGATGCTTCCTTTTGCTTTACATGGATACCATACATCCGTAAGCACTTCAACAGGGGAAACCCATTTCTCTCTTGTTTATGGTTTGGAAGCAGTGCTCCATATCAAGGTATAAATTCCCTCTTTGTGTGTAATAATGGAAACCTAGTTATCAGAGGCTGAATGGGTCTAGAACAGGTTTGACCACCTAAATTTTATCGAAGAAAAGATAATGAATTCTTTATGTCATGGTCAGTTATATCATAAAAGAATTAAGAAATCTTTTGATAATAAGGTCAAGCCTCGTGAATTTCGAGAAGGAGACCTCGTGCTCAGAAAGATCATGTCTTTCAAGGTTGATTCTAGGGGAAAGTGGACTCCCAATTATAAAGGCCCATATGTTGTCAAGAAAGCCTTCTCTAGCGGTGCATTTATTCTTGAAAGTATGGATGCCGAGGAGTTACCACGTTCCTTGAATGTTGATGCAATCAAGAAATACTTTGCCTAAAGAAATAAAAGAACAACTCGCTAAGTTGAAAACCTGAAAGGGCGACTTAGGAAAAAATGAGCGTCTCGATAGACTGAAAACCCGAAATGGAGGTCTAGGAAAAATTTAGAGACATAAACAGAATAAATTTTCCCGGTAGCTTGAAAACCTGCAAGGGAGACCTAGGAAAAAGTTAGGGATTTCTTGGCAGGTAACTGTATCAGACAAGACTTGATCATTGAGGAAATAATCTTCTTGGATTTTCATCGCACTTCAACCGAAGCCTATGCACATGAATTCAAAGTTGTTATAGAGGATAGTGGGAATTGTGTTTAAATGTACCTTTTCCGTGTGCTTACCATTCTTCAAACTTTGTAACCATCTATGGAGTCTCGCCATTTTAGGACTACCATTCTATTAATAATGTTTTAACCTTTATCCAATTCTTTGCAATCCTTATTTTATTCTGCATACAAAAATTTGATTTATTATTGGTAGTAATTTTCAAAACAAAAAGACTTAAAGAATTTATTAATAAAAAAATTCTTTTGAAAAGAATTTACAAAATAACTTTTTTACTTCGATTGTGTGAATCGCGAGAACAAAGACAGTGGTTCCAAGGATGGACCAGTTCCAAAGTTTTCAAAGTTTTCTCCAGGAAGTATTATCTGACTGACAAACATACATTTCTTGTTTGGGATGGTTGAGTTCTCTCTAATTCATTTATGAGGTGTTGGGTTTATAATCCCACACCCCCAAGTTAAGTCTTGATTCAAATTTCTCCAACTGAGTAACTCTTTTCCCATTTAAGGCACTACTTCCTCCAATTGTGACATTGTTATTATTAGGTGTTCTCCAAGCATCCAAATAAGAGAAGTCTATCTTCTAAGAGGTGTTGAGATGAGTTGTTAATTGTTTTTTTTCTCTCATTGTTGATTTTGATTTAAAATCCCCCAATTTTGACTTCTTGCTGTAAATTTAGCTTCTTCATTTCCTCCAAATAAACCGTGAAGGATATTTCCTTCTAAAGTGTTTCTCCCCATGAAGTTCCTTTAATATCTCCTGAGAAGTTTGTATGGTAACCATTATTGGTATTAAGGAATGTATTTGGGCATCCCTAGTTGAAGTCTAGGTGATGTGGCAGTGTCTTCCCTAGCGAAGTCTGTATGATATTCCCTAGTGAAGCTAGGAGGATTTTGTTATATCCCTGTAACTTTGTGAGTTTATCATTATAGGAATGTGCTTTGACTGTTTTCAAGCCAAATTTCCTTTCCCAATTAATTTAAGCCTTGAAATAGGACTTTGTATCCTCAGTGGGTGCTTACTCTCTCATAGAATTCCCATCTTAGATATGATTTGACCGAGTGTTGTCTTTGCCCAAAGTTTGTTGTGCCTGGTTATTCCCAGTGTTGTACACCCGTTTTGTCAGCATATACACGACACCATTCATTGATACATGTATCATGCATAATGTAATACGGTGGGAGAACTGACTTGGGTTTTATGCGTTTTATCGCAATTGTTGTGGATAGCAAGAGACGCCGACGACTTTTCTTTTATCTAATAAAGGAAAGGGTGAACAGAACAGGAAAGACCTTTTGAGAATTTTCTTGAGTTCGGGAGGTAGGTTATGAAAAGGGAAGGTGTTAGTACCCTTTTCATCCGTAGTTATCTACAGGCTCTTAGTTGCTAGCTCACTTTGAAATGCTTTGTAAATGTTTTTGTGATTTGTTTTGAAAGTATTTTTGAAAAGTGCCTTTGTTTAGGAAAACTTTGTAATGATTCTCGTCTCTATAAGAATATATACAAAGTGTTGACTTTTGAAAATATTTCATGAAAGTGTTTGTGTGTTTGAAAAGATTTTTGTTTTGAAATGTTTGTGAGAAAGCAACTACGAACGCTC
The DNA here is from genome assembly GCA_948472305.1 of Vicia faba. NCBI lineage: Eukaryota > Viridiplantae > Streptophyta > Magnoliopsida > Fabales > Fabaceae > Vicia > Vicia faba. The sequence continues at coordinate 354,912,156 of OX451740.1, read as the reverse complement.
TACCTACTAAAAAAGTCTTTATTATTTTCCTCCTCCTTTAGGTATTGTTATCTTACCATTAGTTAGTAAGAAACCATATCATTGGATGTGAAGGGACATGTGTGGGTCATCGTACAGTCATATAAGGCAATATTGAAGGATACCTTAGCAATTTATTGTAAGGGACTTAGATCGTTTACCGAAGGCAACATTGAAGGGTCATTGTAGGACTACGATCTTATAGTCGAGGGTCTTTGTAAAGTACTTCGCGTTCAAAGGACATGACTGTTTTATCCGAGGTAACAACTGTGGGTTACCCTAGAGGTGTAAGTGTGCAAAGTGTATTGTTTTCATTTAATTTTTTCTTGAATTAGGGTTATATATTGTTTGGTTTTAAGTCTTTCCATACAAACCCTAATTACTAGAAATAATATGGAAAGCGATAAATTGTAGAATTTAAAGTCCTACGCTATTATAATATTTTGGGATGGGGGATGCATATTACAAATGGGGATGACAAGTAAAATAAACCCTAATTACTATTACAAGGCTTTGACAATTATATGATTCATAATATAAAAATGAGGAAGAAAATGTAAAGTGAAAAGAAATTGTTTTTAGGGTTTTTTGATAAAATAGGTTTTGTAGTTCATTTAATTGAAGAAAAACCTAGGTCTAAGTTAACTTAAAAAGAACAATAATTTATAGAAAAATATTTTTGATGTTTCATTTAGAAATTTTTTTTATGGTGTTAGGTCATCTCCAAGCAATGCCATATGTCAAAAGTAAACTTAAAAAATCTCAAAATAAGGAAATTTGGTGCCTGAGCTAACACAGGTCTTGTCAGTGGACACGAGCACCTGTGCCAAGACTTGTCTCGGCTCCTCTGCACACTTTCGTTCCAACCAAAATTATACGGGCCGTGTCATGTGACACGGGAAAATGTGTCAGCCACTGTTCTGCTTGCTTTTGTACGCGTTTGAACCATATGAGTTGACACGGGCTGTATCATGTGACACGGGCACCTGTGTCAAGACCTGCTCTACACTTTTGTTAAGTTTCTGACTGACGCGGGCCGTGTCGTGTGACACGGGCACCCGTGTCATCCCCTGGCCTGCCTTTTTACTGTGTTTTTTCTTCGACCTGTCCTGTTGTATCCTTTTGAAATCGAAAGCAAATGATGTATGGATAAAGATATTACAGTTTGAGAAATTGTACCTCTTGAAGCAAAGACTTTATAACACGTAAGAATGTTTCTCGTTGCAAAGTGGTGATTGATCGAGCTCCTTTGGACCTTCTTGGAATTATGCCATACCTCGCTTTGTGCTGAAAGTTGTTGAATCTATCAAAACCAGTCAAGTTGCAAAGTGTTATTTTTGACTTTAGAAGATGGTGATAGTGATTTTACAGAAGTCGTTCTTGTGTTTGAACAACTTCTATATGATGTATATGAAGTATTTTGATGGTATGTTTGGGAAAAACTTGTAAGGTGTGATAGGTTCAAAAATTTGGACTTCAAAGCTCAAAATGGGGTTTTTTTTGGACAATTATGGTTTTTTGAGAGTATAGGATTTTTGAGGGCTTGTTCATCTGCTTTATCTTGCAAATGATCTCTCTATTATAGGCAAGAGGTTTTTAAGACAAGGGTTGATCAGATTTTGCAAGATCACGTGTTGTGGCTAAGTTGGGTTGTAAGTGAGACTTCATGGCTTATCATAGTTCCAATATGGGTATGGCATGTTTTTATGAGTGATTTGAAGGTTGTAGATGGTTACTTCTTTCTTTGACATTGTGTATGTGCAGAAGAAATCATTGAGAGGCTCAAGGAGTTGACATTGTGATTAAAGCATGCTTTTCAAGAATGGCAATGATGCCTTTGTGCCAAAAATGGAAAGATCACTTGGACAATGCTTAAATTAAATGGAACATAGCTCAAAATTTTGTGTAAGCATTAAATTATAGTGATATTTTCAAGATAGAAGGTCTGAAACACAAGATTATGCAGCATAACATGTAGATTGGATCATGTGTTCTTCACCAAAATGACTTGCAATTCAAGAATGGATGCCCACCTTCATGCCTTTGAATCTCCTAGCTCAAGTATGATAAATTCATGCTCTTGGATGTTTTGGAAAATTTGAAAAATTGTCTACAACTTTCATGTTGACCACTTTGGCTAAATCGGAACTTGATGAAAACTGACCAAGAAGTTGGGATAAAAACCTGACCAAAACCTGTTGAAAATTTCTCTAAGTGTTAGATACAAATGTCATGACTTCTTGGGCTTATATCTTCAAATCTAAGCATTTTTTGGACATAAACCCTCTAATACAAAGTTTTATAATTCATCAAGATCTACAACTTTCATATTTAAAGTTTCTTTTGAATCATCTTTTATTTTGGTGGAAAAAAAAGTCATGAAGTAATGAAATTATCAAGTGTAAAAACACTTAGAAAATTTATAAGTATTGGAAACTTTGACTTTTTGTTGACTTTCTTGACTTTATTGATTCTTGATGATCAAGTTTGATGTTTTTGTTGGTTTTGATGAATTTTGATCTTTGGAATGTATTGTTGACCAAAAAGTCAAAGTTTGAGTTTTTGTGTATCGGTTGACTTTTCGTTAGTTGATCCAAGTTTCAACTATCAAACTTTTGATCCTGAGAAATAATTTGATCCATGAAATTAGGTCAAAATGTTGTATTTGAGTCCTTGAGATTATGCTTCGATCCATTAGGTCATGTACTAGATCAAAAGTCGATGATCACTCATTCTTAGTTAAAACCCTAATTTGGAGGCTCAGTACTTTGGAGGTGAGCTTGTCTGATCAAACTCTTGGGAACCCTTGAGCATTTGAGATCTTTGGTGAGAAATATCTTGAGCAAAGAGAGGGAAAAGTTTGGGGTACAACAACTGCCCCTGTTCAATCTTCCTAAACCTGAAGAGTTAGATTGGCTTGTTCAGCCATTTGTGACTTGAAGGTGGAAGATGATTGAACATTAGTGCCCAAAAATTTTCACTCATTTCTGTATGAAGTAAAACTGTTTGTTGATTATGTTTGGAATGGGCTTAAAGATGTCATTTGGAAAGATAATGAAGATTTGTCGGAGATGGGCTTATAGATGCCATCCACAGGTAACAGAGAATTGTCGTAGACGGGCTTATAGATACCATCCAAAATGACTGTTGGTAAGTCTAATTCTCGGCTTGATCTTCAAGAGACGTATCCGGAAAAGAGTCCACATGCGACTACTACTTTGGCAGGTAATGAAGGAATCTGTGACGACTACTACATCAGTAGGTGATGAAGGAATCTATGACGACTACTACTTCAACAGGTAATGAAGGAATCTATGATGACTACTACTTCGACAAGTGATGAAGGAATCTATGATGACTACTACTTCGACAGGTAATGAAGGAATCTATGGTGACTACTACTTCAACATGTAATGAATGAATCTATGACGACTATTACTTTAACAAGTGATGAAGGAATCTACGATGACTACTACTTCAACAGCTAATGAAGGAATCTATGAAGACTACTACTTCAAAAGGTGATGAAGGAATCTACGACGACTACTACTTCAAGAGTTAATGAAGGAATCTATGACGACTACTACTTCAACAATTAATGAAGGAATCTATAACACCTACTACTTCAATAAGTACCAGAAGGAATCCAAGCTTGATTTCGTCTCAGAGAGATATTATTCAGAATGACACCCTAGGGCAATTCATCAATGGAAATACTTATCAGATTTTAGTCTCTGGAGCAATTTGTCTGATTATGTAGATGGTTGACGATATTCATCTGTTGATTGATCTTTCCTAAAAAGGTAGAGATAGTTGTGTGCAATTTCATGATATATGAAATGCATTGTTTAATGATGTTCACAAAATAAATGAGATTATGCTATATGTTTCGTATGAATATGTCATGATGTATGAATGTTGTTGAAATGTATCTTTGTTTGGGAAAATAATCCCTGACTATTATTGTGGATGAAGAGTATGTGTATCTTCAATTTCATCTTGAATACTTCCGTTATGGATTCTTGTTTGCTGTTTTGAGGAAACTCTGCAGGGGATGTTGATTTCTTCTTGGGGAGTAGAGTTCAGGAACTTTAGTCGTTCGTTGCTCTACTGGGGAATTTAATTCTTATACCCTAACTAGGGATAAAAGAGATGATTAAACTTCCGATTTGTCTGGGGAGAGTAAAGTTAATTAGGATTCTAGTCGTATTTTAGGTTTTACAGCAACTCTCTAGGGGATCAGGGTACACGTAGTTCACCTTTAAAATTTTTAAAACACAAGTGTGTGTGTTAATTTTATGAGTTAAGACATCATCGTCATTGTCCGTGTGGAAAACATACTTACTACCCACAATCATGAGAAAGGAGAATTTGCATCATCTCAAAGTGGAGGATATGGCTTGGATTTTAAAATCAACAACGCCTCACTCAACACCCAAGTGGAAAATATCTCACTTTGCTATATATTGTAGAAGAATAGTTGTTTGCATCACTACAAGGATTGACAAGATTCTAATCTTTTGAGAAAAGTTTTTAAAGTAAGAAGCCAAAGTGGAAAAATTGTTTGAAATTAGATTGGTTGACTTTTAGTCTTCTCACAAAAGATGACAAGGTATTATTAAGTTGATTTAATTTTATTTATGAAAAAGTTTTGAAAATGCATGGACCTAGGTCCAAGTTTATTATGAAAGTGGTTCAAGTTAAAAAAACAAGAAGAGTTTTCAAAAGGAGGGAGAAGATTTTTGAAATTAAAGAAGATGGGAGGAGAAGAAGAGACTATCCTAAAGCATACGGTAAAATCCAGGGAGAAGAACCATCTAACCATCGAGAAGCCAATACTTGTCATTATGAGTCAAGATAGAATTCTCATTCTTCGGATTGAAACAAAGCAAGCAAAGATACTAGACCTCTTGAGAGAACCAAACTTCATGTGTATTAAGTCCTCACAAAAATTGGGCAGAGTAATAGTTTTATACGGGTGATTTCCAGATTACAAACAAAGTATGTAATTATAATAACCTGCACCCAAAATAAATAAACAACTCAATATCTTGAGGTAAACCTCAAGAACTCAAGACAAAATATCAATTAAGGTCACAAGGTCTCCAACATAGGTCAAGGTTTTTAATCCTAAGTCCAAGAAGTCCAATACTCCATAATGCCAAGGATAGTAACCAAATAGTCGAAGTATCATTAAAGTTTTTTATGGTTTATGTTAATTATTAAGTATCTTAAAAAGAAAAGAAAAGCTCAAGTGAGCAAAATAAAAATGACAAGAATATAAAGGGGCTCAAGTGAGCAAAGATGAAAAATAGTATAAAATGTAAATGCTAAAGTAAATGGTGCATAAAGTAAAGAGCATAAAATAAAGCATAAAGTAAAAACATAAAATAAAATCAATTGTCAAAAATTAGTGGTTAGTTGGATGATCATATTGAATCTTTCATTTGGAACTCATTAGAGGATTGGTAGAACCAAAGCCTCCACACAACAAGTTGCATTTGCTTTTTGTCAAGTATATCATCCATTTTGGAATCCTCAAAAGTAACATTTAATGATCAACAATGTTTAAGTGATCCACGTTGACCAAAAGTGATGTAGATCCATTAGAGAATCGGTAGAACCAAAACCTCCACACAATGAATTTCAAGGTTATTGGATCAAAGAGATCAAATTAACATACTTGGGCTTGCAAACATAGGTTTGGGACACAAATGATTATTTATTTTAATCGGGACAAAATTTAGCGCTATGTTAAGCAATTGTAAGTAGACTTATGTAGAAGTCGCACCTATTTTGAGGCTGGTCAATAACAATCTATGCACCATTTGTTTTGAGACATGATATAGAGATCATGCTCCAATAACACTTAGTGCAATAATTAAAGGATAAGATGAAGAAGGGTGAGAAAGAATATATACACCACATTTGAATTAAAATTTAATCAAACTATTATTAAAATCATTCATCCATTTTTATGGAGTTAGACTCAACACCATGGATCCAATGATGTTAACAAAGTTCATGATCAAAAATTCAACCCAAGATGAGCCAAAAAATAATCACAAAATAATATTGCATTTAATATATGCATTAAAAAGTGTTTTAAAATGTTTTAAAATAGAAATAAGAGAGAAAAATATCACATATGTTCAAATTGATTCATAAAAAAGAAATAAGGTCATAGAAAAATCAGAAACAGACTCAAATATTTTTATAAAATTTTTGGTAATTTTTTAAAGTCAGAAACTATTTTTAAAATTAAAAGAATTGAGTAAAATAAACCAAAAATGATAAAAAAAATAACAAATTTATAAATAAAAAATAAATGAGGTCACCAATATTTGTCACAATATCATTGGATCATTCCATATTTTTTTTAGATTTTAAAAATGCATAAAAGTATTTTTAAACATTTATGACAATTCAAATAAAGTGAAAATTTATAAAAAATATCAAAACATAAAATAAAATTGTACAAAATGAAAATCAAAAATAGAAAAATCAAAAATATTTTTCATAATTTTTTTCTGATTTTTTGGACTTAAAATGAATTTTCTATGATTTTTTTATGTTTAAAACAATTTAAATATAAAAATCAAAAAATAAAATAAAGTCAAAAAAATGTGGACCAATGGATGAGAGTCAAAACGCGTTAGTAAGCTAATCCAATGGATCATATGCGTTGTGCATATCATGGTCATTAGTGAATAACACACATGATCATCAATTAAATCAGATATTCAAAAATTCCAAATGGCGATGTTTCATTGGTTGAAGGATGACACGTTGGTCATCTTCAATCTCCAGCCAGTCTCAAATCGAGCTTGTTCAACTTGTAAAATTAGAACACGAGACAGGTACCATTCGCTTCGTCTCATCAAGACGAAGATAACCACACTTTCGCGAAAAATTTACATAGATTGTAGCTCAAGCAATTTGGAAGGAAAGTTTTGAAGATGAATTTTAAAATTCATGGCCAAAACGTGTTTCTAGTTAAAAGAAAGTGTTGCGACTAGAACCAGGGCAATGGGAGATTCACAATGATATCAAAGTTTAGAAGAATTGATGGAGAAATCTACCTATTGAAGTTCATTTGCAGAGCTCTGTAAATGGACTTTGTCAGATCAATTCAGAAGGTTTCAAGGCTCAATTCTTCTTCTGTTAGCTTCAAGGAAGATCAAGGAAGGTGAATTGATAGAAAAAATAGATTGAAAAGGCTTGAACAATGATTTCGAAGTTGCAGAAAAGTGAGTTATGGAGTGAGTTTGGCAGGATGATTTTGGCTGTCCAAGCTTGAGAAAACGAATGGGATAGCTCATGTATTTATAGGAGAAGAAAATGGGATCAAAAGGAAGGGTGAATGATACAATTTGGAGGGAATTCGTGTGGGTCTGCATCATGAAGAAAGTGCGACTTCTCTAGTTTCAAAACTCATCCAAAAAGTGCATTTTAATGCACTAATCCACTTGGGAAAGTTGGCTAATCATGTTTATATCCAAAACGCGTGATAATTTGAGGGTTAGAAGTTGTAACATGAAATTCAAATTCTAACTTGCGATGAAACATCCATTCCAAGTCACCACTTTTGAAACAATGGCATTCTCAGCTCAATGGGTCTTAAGGCATGGTTCTTGATGCTTTAGAAATATGAGATTGCAAGCTTTGCAATGGGAAAAGAATGGAATCAAATGGATGTTTGAGCTGAAAGTTGCAATGAGTCAAAGTTGGGAAAAAGAGGTTGACTTTCCATACTTAGAAATATTTCAAGTTTTTCTTCAAAAGTGACCTATAATGTTTTGCATCCAAAAATGGCCTTCCTCTTAGAATTTGCTCTTAACCAAAAAAGATGGCATGAAATAGACCTCTTTAATAATACTTTGAAACTTGAATCATTCAAAATCTCCAAAAATTGAGAGAGTTATGAATTGTTGAAGTTGGCAAAATATAATGAAATGACCTATAATCTTTTGTATCCTTAGGGCATCTTCCATGCATTTTCTAACTTTGCACATAAATAAGGAATAAAGTTCACATCCTCAAGATCATTTTGGAAAAAGAGTGGGCTCAAGGTAATAAAAATTGATCAAGTTATGATCATTTGAAGTCACATATGGGAAGTTGGGGGTTCATCTGGAGGACTTGTAATCTTTCTTCACCATTAAGTTTCTTGCACATGAAAACTCCTTGAAATTTTTTAAGTGATTTGTTAATAACCATTTGAAGAGAATGATGTTTTTTTAATCACTCAAAAATACCAAAAGATGAGCAAGATATACTTCTTTGAATTTCAAAACCCTAGCTCCTAGATCAAGAAAATGCTTTCAGGAACTTTAACAATTTTAAACAACCTTCTTGTACCAAAACTTTTAATTTGTAGATAGAAGTTGTTGAGGATGATAATGAGAACTCATATCAACCAAAACCACTTCCATATCTTGAGAATTGAGAGAAATATGCACTTGTGACCAATGGGAGCAAGGCCTTGTCCCACCATGAAAACTTCTTCAATAAACCCCTTGTACTTTTGAGTCAATCTTGATAACTTGGAAATGTGGTGAACCAAAATAAACTTTTCCATGCCATTTCTTCCAAAACAACTTCAATGGTGAGGTTTGAATTTCTCAAGATTTATTTACTAGGGCATGGAAATAAACTCATGAACCCATGGATCAACTTGCTAAGCCATATTGCCTTTACCTACATTATTAACAAATAAGGCAAACCAACATTGCATTTTATTAATTAAAAGGAAAGTCAAAACAAAACATGCATGATCACAAAAGAAAAACAAGTCAAGGTGCTTGGTGATTCCTCAAAGAGCAAAGCTAAAGATAGGGAGGAGAACCAAAAGCCCTAATGTGATCTTGCTGTGATTGAATCAATATGTTATGATGAAGGGATATTAGGGGAAAAATTTGGGGTACAACAGTTGTCCTTATTTAAGTTTCTTATATCTGGAGATACAAAGGTTGAAAATCTTCGTGTCAACGTGATCGAAGATACTCAAATATAAAACAAACCCTATTTTGGCCCTAAGATTCTATGCAATGCTTATAAGTACGAATGCATATGAACAACTTCTAAGGGACGCAAAACACCATTGGGGATGTAGCAAAGGAAATAAGGATCAAAAGAGAAACCCGACCAGGAAAATAAATCACTGGTGAATCAAAAAGACCCGACTCTATAGGCGTAACACCCATAGAAGAGATAAGGTAGCATCAACTAAGCTAAAGAGGTGATAGTACAGGATAAAAGTGATTGACAACCAACTGTGAACTACCAAACTCAATAGTAGGAGGTAGAAAATCAAAAAGATGAACCAACTTTTACTGAAGGAGAAACTACCAATTTTCACTGAAGGTAGAAAGAGAAAATAATAACACCACTGATGTTCACTGACGGAGAACTACCAACATTCACTGAAGGTAGCAAAAAGATAACAATCACCAATGTTCACTGATGGTGAACTACCAACTTTCACTAAAGGTAGTAAGAGAAAAAATATCATAGCACCAATGTTCACTGACGGTGAACTACCAACGTTCACTGAAGGTAGAAAAAAGATAACAATCAACAACGTTCACTGATGGTGAACAACCAACTTTCACTGAAGGTAGGGAGAAAAGAAATATCATAGCACCGACGTTCACTGACGATGAACTACCAACATTCACTGAAGGTATCAAAAAGATAACAATCACCAACATTCACTGAAGGTGAACTACCAACTTTCACTGAAGTTAGTAAGAGAAAAAATATCATATCACCGACGTTCACTGAAGGTGAACTACCAGCGTTCACTGAAGGTAGAAAAAAGATAACAATCACCAACATTCACTGATGGTGAACTACCAACTTTCATTGAAGTTAGAGAGAAAAGAAATATCATAGCACTGACGTTCACTGACAGTGAACTACCAACATTCACTGAAGGTAGCAAAAACATAACAATCACCAACGTTCACTGATGGTGAACTACCAACTTTCACTGAAGGTAGAGAGAAAAGAAATATCATAGTACCGATGTTCACTGATTATGAACTACCAACATTCTCTAAAGGTAGCAAAAATATAACAATCACCAACGTTCACTTATGGTGAACTACCAACTTTCACTGAAGGTAGAGAGAAAAGAAATATCATAGCACCGACGTTCACTGACGGTGAACTACCAACATTCACTGAAGGTAGCAAAAAGATAACAATCACCAACGTTCACTGATGGTGAACTACCAACTTTCACTGAAGGTAGAGAGAAAAGAAATATCATAGTACCGATGTTCACTGATGATGAACTACCAACATTCTCTAAAGGTAGCAAAAATATAACAATCACCAACGTTCACTTATGGTGAACTACCAACTTTCACTGAAGGTAGAGACAAAAAAAATATCATATCACCGACGTTCACTGACGGTGAACTACCAACATTCACCGAAGGTAGCAAAAAGAATAACAAGTTTCTCCGAAATTATGGCGTTTCACCTAGAACTGGTCTCAACTTCTTCTTTAACCAAGGCATTCCGCCTGGAAAGGGTAATATATAAGTTGTCTCAAATAAAGAGACTACCACTTGCAAAGATTTCACAACGAATTGTCTCTGCGATATGGAAAGACTTTCCATCCACTGGAGTAATTTGACAACAAACTGCAAACTATCCAATCATAGAGAAGATAGCAAAAAAAGTAACGCCGACTTTTACGGGGAAGTACAAGTTGCTCAAATAAAGTGACCTGCTACTTGCTGTTGTGTGAAGGATTGTAAAAATGACTTTCTGGGGAAAGCAATATGACTTCCTGGGGAAAGCAATATGACTTCCTGGGGAATGAATCATGACTTCCTAGGGAATGAATCATGACTTCCTGGGGAAATGCCAATATATTCCTACTGAGGAGGTAAAGTATTCTCGTTCCAAAATAAATGCACATTCTCAAACCAAGGCTCGAAGCCTGCAGAGATCATAAGTAATAATATTGTTGGGATCTAAAGATTTAAACCAGAAATAAACCGGAATGAATCAGTCAACCAAAACACATCCTCTGAGAAATAAACAAAAGAGGGAAACCCAATCTATCCAGACAAAGAGATGTACAGGAAGGCTAAAGCAAAAATCTTCCACGAGGGATAACTCAGTGGGTAAATTGAAAGAATATACACTTTTTGCTTAAGGCTGGCACTCTATTGGAGAGAGGATAACACAACTCCGCAAAACAAGGTAATATGTCAACAAAATATTAACGAATATGAACGAGCAATGATTTGCTAAATTCAACTATGCATGATGTATGTATGAATGTATGAGTGTTATTATGTATATGCTGATAAAACAGACATATAACACTGGGAGTAACCAGGAAAAACCAACTCGAGCATAATCAACACTCGGCTAAATCGCATCCAAGATTAACATTCCATAAGAAAATAAGCACCAAACGAGGAAACAGAATCCTATTGCATGGCTTAACTTCACAGGGAAGGGACATAATCCTGGAGTAAACAAATCATAGCGACAAAACAATATAGATACAGGGATACAACATCCTTCTCCAGGCTTCACTGGGGAATAACACTCATACTTCAATGGGGAAACAAATGTTTTCACGGTCCGCACTTCTACCGGGGATTGCAATACTGATTTCAAATAAGGCAGATGGAAACCATATCGACAAAACATCAACTGAGGATTTCAAGCTGACTTCATTGGGGGAACATCATACAAACTTCACTAGAGGAAATAACGCCTCACCATCGAGACATCAACTGAGGACCTCGTGCTGACTTCATTGCGGAGGCCAACACCATATCAAAGAGGGGAAATCGAGATGCATTCTTCAATATTGAGAGTAAGTATTGCACCAACTTCTCTGGGGAAAAAGTATGAAACCTCATGGGAATAAAAACTTGGAGAATTAAGAATTCAAGCATTACAGTAAGAAATCAATCTTATGGGGATTTTAAATCAAACCCAGCACTTGGCAGATGAAAACCCAAAAAATTGACAAATGCCTCAACACTTCTTAAATAAAACATTGTCCTTGCCTGATTATCTGGCAATCAAACAAAATGCAAGTACTGCCGAAAGGGAGATGCTTCATAAATGAGTCAAATCTCAGCATGCACGGGGAGAAAAGACTTTTATCAAATAGCAAAACCTTCACTAAGGAATCTTGGATTGAGTCTTCATATCATGCAAACTTATTCCAACAAAAGATGCGATGGGATAGCCTTCTTGGGGAATCAAGAAGTCAACATTATAGAAAGAGGTCAAACTCATGTGGATTTTAAATCAAACCCAACATTTGGCAGTTGAAAACCCAAAAAATGATAGCCATTTCAACACTTCTCAGAAAAAATATTGCCCTGGTCTAGTTTCCTGGGAAATAAATACCAACAATAATGCCAATAATGCAAAAAGAGCGACATTTTACAAATAGTTCCATCTCAGCACACCAAGGGAACAAGACCTTTCGATATATGAGGGAAGACTTTGTTGGGGAATCTGGGATAGAGGCTTTAGACCATGCAAACCCAAAAATAAAAAAAATGAACCAAGACTTGACTGGGGACACTGGGATCACAAACCCAATATTGCACCTTACGCCAAATGGTATCGTCTTCAATATACAAAAATCACGCGCATGTCAGCGAAAATGACCTGAGAAAACCTTCCCGAGGGGAAACAAAACTTCCCAAAATTACTGCAGTTCGTCCATTCCTGGGATCACCACTTTTGTTTTCCTCTTGAATCACAAAATCTAAAGTAAAAGCAAGTTGTAAATTCTTTTTGAAAAATAATTTTGTTATTTAATCTTTTTGCTTTGAAAATTATTATCAATAATAAATGGAGTCTTTGTAAGCTGAATAAAATAAGAATTACAAAGAATTGGGTAAAAGCTCACATTTTATTGATAGAATGGTAGTCTGCGAATGGCGAGACTCCAAGGATGATTACAAAGTTTGGAAAAATGGTAATATATAATGAAAAATATACATTGATATACAATGACCACTATTCCCTCTAACAACTTTGAAATTCTGAGCAGCAACTTCCATTGAAGTATGGTGAGGACCAAGAAGATTGTTGCTTCAATGATCAAGTCTTGTCTGATGTAGTTACTTGTCAATAAAGTCCCTAACTTTTTCCTAAGCCTCCCTTGCGGGTTTTCAACTTTGTGAGAAATTTTATTCTGTTTATGTCTCTAATTTTTTCCTAGACCGCGCTTTCGGGTTTTCGGGCTACCGGGACGTTCCTATTTGCCTAAGCCGCCCTTTCAGGTTTTCAACTTAGCAAGCTGTTCTTTTATTTCTTTAGGCGAAGTATTTCTTGACTGCATCAACATTCATGGGACATGGGAACTCCTCGTCATCCATAGTTTCAAGAATCAATGCACCACTAGAAAAGGCTTTCTTGACAATATATGGACCTTTAAAATTGGGAGTCCACTTGCCCCTAGAATCAACATTAAAAGACATGACCTTCCTGAGCACGAGGTTTCCTTCTCTGAATTCATGAGGTTTGACCTTCTTATCAAAAGCTTTCTTCATTCTCTTCTGATATAACTGCCGATGACACAAAGCCGTCATTCTCTTCTATTCGATAAAATTCAATTGGTCAAACCTGTTCTTGACCCATTCAGCCTCTGACGACTTGGTTTCCATTATCACATGCAAAGAGGAAATCTCAACCTCGATTGGGAGTACAACTTCCATTCCATACATAAGGGAGAACGAGGTTGCTCCTGTTGAAGTGCGGACAAATGTCATATATCCATGTAAAGCAAAAGGGAGCATTTCATGCCAATCTTTATAAGTAACAACCATCTTCTGAATGATCTTCTTGATATTTTTATTAGCAGCTTCAACAGCCCCGTTCATCTTCGTCCTGTACGGAGATAAATTGTGATGGATAATATTGAATTCTTCACAAAGTTCTATCATCATCTTGTTGTTCAGATTCGAGCCCTTATTGGTGATAATTCTTCTCGGCATACCATACCGGCATATAAGATTATTCTTAATGAAGCGCACTACCACATGCTTAGTAACATTAGCATATGAAGCAGCTTCCACCCATTTGGTGAAGTAATCAATTTCTACCAAGATAAAACGGTGTCCATTTGATGCTTTGGGTTCTATCATTCCAATCATGTCAATACCCCACATAGAGAAAGGCCACGGGGAAGAAATAACATTTAGTAGTGTCGAAGGCACATGAATCTTGTCCGCATAAATTTGGAATTTATGGTACTTATGTGCAAATTTGTAACAGTCAGATTCCATTGTCAGCCAATAGTAACCTTCCCTTAGCATCTTTTTAGCCATCCAATGTCCATTGGCATGAGTTCCAAATGAACCTTCATAAATCTCATGCATCAACATGTCTGCTTCGTGTCTATCCACGCTTCTGAGAAAACCATGTCATAATTTATCTTGTATAACACATTTTCACTGAGGAAGAAGCTTCCAGCCAATCTTCTCAATGTCTTTCTATCTTTATTCGAAGCACCAATCAGGTATTCCTGAGTCTGGAGAAAATGCTTGATATCGTAATACCAAGGTTTCTCATCTGCCACCTCTTCTGTTGTAAACACATGAGCGGGCATATCCAGCCTCCAAACTATAATTTAAGGTATATAATTCCAAGTATTCACTTGATACATAGAAGCCAGAGTTTCCAGAGCATCCGCCATTTGATTTTCGTCTTTGGGGATGTGATGGAATTCAACTTTATTAAATAAGGGTAACAATATTATAGCACAATATTTGTAAGGGATCAAGCCGGGGTGACGAGTATCCCACTCTCCTTTAATCTGATTTATTACTAAAGCTGAATCACCATACACATCTAAAATTTTAATTCTGAGATCAATAGCTTCCTCGAGACCCATGATGCAAGCCTCATATTCTGCCATATTATTAGTATAATCAAATGTCAACCTTGCAGTAAAAGGAATGTGTGATCCATGTGGAGTGAAAATAACAACACCAATTCCTTTACCATAAGCATTCACAGCTCCATCAAATATCATGCTCCAGCGAGATTCATGATCAGGACCTTCCTCAGATAATGGTTCATCACAATCTTTCACTTTCAGAAACATCACATCCTCATCGGGGAAATCATACATCACAGACTGATAATCATCAACTAGTTGGTGAGCAAGATACTCTGCCAATATGCTGCTTTTAATATCTTTTTGAGTGCGCTATTCGATGTCATATTCAGATAACAGCATTTGCCAGCGGGAAATTCTCCCAGTAAGAACATGCTTTTCAAAAACGTACTTGATTGGATCCATTTTAGAGATCAACCAAGTAGTGTGATTCAACATATACTGCCACAAACATTTTGCTACCCAGGCCAGAGCACAACATGTCTTTTCCAGCATGGAATACCGTGATTCAAAATCAGTAATCTTTTTACTAAGATGATAAATGGCGTACTTTTTCTTCCCTGTTTTATCTTGGTGTCCCATAATACAGCCCATGGAATTATATAACACTTTCAGATACATAATCAATGGTCTTCCTTCAACAGGAGGGAGAAAGATATGAGGTTTAAACAGATATTCTTTAATACTTTTAAATTCCCTTTGGCAGTCATCTATCCACACACAACCTTGATCTTTCTTTAACAACTTAAAGATCGGTTCACACATTGCAGTCATGTGGGAAATGAATCTGGAAATATAATTCAAATGCCCGAGGAACCCTCTGACTTGCTTTTCAGTTCTCGTCACTGGAATTTCTTGAATTGCTTTGACTTTATCAGGATCAACTTCAATCCCTTTCTGGCTAACAATGAAACCCAATAATTTCCCTGACCGAACACGAAAGGTACATTTATTTGGATTCAAGCGGAGACGATACTTCCTCAAATGCTGAAATAACTTCAATATATCTTCTACATGCCCTTCTACAGTCTGGGATTTAGCAATCATATCATCAACATATACCTCAATTTCCTTGTGCATCAGATCATGGAATAAGGTTGTCATAGCCCTCTGGTACGTTGCACCAACGTTCTTCAACCCAAAGGGCATCACTCTAACAGAATGTTCCCCAGGGTGTGATAAACATTGTTTTTTCCATGTCCTCAAGAGCCATCCATATTATATTATAACCGTAAAATTCGTCCATGAACGAGAACACTTTGAATTTTTTTGTGCTATCCACTAACATATCAATGTGTGGCAATGGAAAATCATCTTTTAGACTAGCTTTATTTAGATCTCTGTAATCTACACACATGCGAACTTTTCCGTCTTTCTTCGATACTGGGACAATATTGGCAATCCATTGAGGGTACACTGATGTCACAAGAAAACTGGCATTAATCTACTTTAGAACTTCTTCTTTGATCTTCACTGCCATATCTGGGTGAGTTCTTCGCAACTTCTGTTTGATTGGCAGACACTCTGGCTTCAACGGAAAATGGTGCTCTATAATATCTGTATCGAGACCAGGAATTTCTTGGTAAGACCAAGAAAAAATATCCACATACTCTTTCAACATCTCAATCAACCCGCTCTTCACATCAGGATGCAGTAAGGATCCAATCTTGACTTCCTTCGAATCTTCTTCTGAACCCAAATGATTACTTCCAACGACTCTTTATATGGCTGAATGGCATTCTCCTCTCCCTCAAGCAACCGTGAGACCTCTTCTGGATTTTCATCATGGTATTCTTCTTCGGCCCCATACATAGGACATTCAAAGTTGGGAGAGGGTGCAGGGTCATTATATTCAACTGGTTTTTTAAATAATCTGAACATATGATTTATGATTACTTTTAGAAACTGACACATATAATAAGTGATCATGCATATTGAATTTCAGTTATTATTTATTTTGAAAGGTTTTTTTTCTTCTGATTACCATTTTCCAAGAAAAAGCCAAAAATAAAGACACAATTTGGGAAACAAAACAACTTTTATTATTGATTTTAAAAATCAAAGCAAACCGATAAGCCCATACAATATCAATACTTTCACCTTGGGTAGAGTGAAAGCTTTTCAAAAAGATTAAAAATAACAAATTACTTTGAAACATGTATGCAAGAGGGAACATCAATGGTGATCCAATTCCGAACCCTAACTTTGTGCGTCACATAATTTGGCATTTCTGGCTCTGCTTCATCTTCCACAATGGCATTAATCCCAGAAACAGTTGGATGAAGATAACCCCCGCTACGAAAGATGTCTTGATACTTGCCTGTAGTAGACTTCGACTTCAAGCTCTTACCTTTATAATTCTTTACAGAGAACCCCAAGCCAACTCTATTCTTGTTTACAGGTGGATTAACAATCTGTCCCCATACTTCACTATGGCCATTACGCACAACCTGATGAGCATCCTTAAATGAAGCCATAGAATTCTAATTTCCTCTTATATTATCAATGGATAAAGCTTGGAAATGGGTTCCAACGACAGCTTCATCCGCCTCCACAATGATGAAAGAGGACAAATGAGATATCAATAATGCCTGTTCTCCGTTTATAATTACCACTTTTACTTCACGCACAAACTTCAACTTCTGGTGTAAAGTCAAAGTGACAACCCCTGCCTCATGTATCCACGACCGTCCCAACAAACAACTATAAGCAAGTACAATATCCATGACCTGGAAAGTAATCTGAAACAAATGTGGTCCTATATGAATATGCAAGTCCACTTCACCAATAATAGATTTCCTTGATCCATCAAACACTTTCACAATAATGCCACTTGGGCGCATGGGCGTTCCTTGATATTTAAACTTCATAAGTGTGCTCCTTGGTATAACGTTCAATGCAGATCCATTATCAATCATCACATTAGATAATGAATCATTCTCGCAGTTCATAGAGATGTGGAGGGCCAGATTATGATTCCTTCCTTTATCGGGCAGTTCATCGTCGCAGAAGTTCAAGTTATTACATAATGTAATGTTACCTACCACACTGCTGAATTAGTCTACAGGCATATCACTTTCCATGAAATCTTGGTCTAATACCCTCATCAAATATTCTCTGTGAGCAGAGGAGTTCATCAATAAAGCCAAGATAGATATTTTTGAAGGAGTCTGCAGTAGCTGATCTACAATTCTGTAGTCGCTCATCTTGATTATCTTCAAAATATCATCCACCTCTTTTTCTAGCGTAGCTCCACTAGATTCACCTGCAGCCTTCTTAGGTTCAACATTTTCCACAACTTTCTTTCCAGTACAAACATCTCCACGAACAACTGGTGCAAATACACGACCACTGCGGGTCTCTTTGCTAGTCTCAGCAATATTTCCAACATTAGGCATTGGGGAATCAAGAAGTCAACATTATAGAAAGAGGTCAAACTCATGGGGATTTTAAATCAAACCCAACATTTGGCAGTTGAAAACCCAAAAAATGATAGCCATTTCAACACTTCTCAGAAAAAATATTGCCCTGGTCTAGTTGCCTGGGAAATAAATACCAACAATAATGCCAATAATGCAGAAAGAGCGACATTTTACAAATAGTTCTATCTCAGCACACCAAGGGAAGAAGACCTTTCGACATATGAGGGAAGACTTTGTTGGGGAATCTGGGATAGAGGCTTTAGACCATGCAAACCCAAAAATAAAAAAAATGAACCAAGACTTGACTGGGGACACTGGGATCACAAACCCAATATTGCACCTTACGCCAAATGGTATCGTCTTCAATATACAAAAATCACGCGCATGTCAGCGAAAATGACCTGAGAAAACCTTCCCGAGGGGAAACAAAACTTCCCAAAATTACTGGAGTTCGTCCATTCCTGGGATCACCACTTTTGTTTTCCTCTTGAATCACAAAATCTAAAGTAAAAGCAAGTTGTAAATTCTTTTTGAAAAATAATTTTGTTATTTAATCTTTTTGCTTTGAAAATTATTATCAATAATAAATGGAGTCTTTGTAAGCTGAATAAAATAAGAATTACAAAGAATTGGGTAAAACCTCACATTTTATTGATAGAATGGTAGTCTGCGAATGGCGAGACTCCAAGGATGATTACAAAGTTTGGAAAAATGGTAATATATAATGGAAAAAATACATTGAGATACAATGGCAACTATTCCCTCTAACAACTTTGAAATTCTGAGCAGCAGCTTCCGTTGAAGTATGGTGAGGACCAAGAAGATTGTTGCTTCAATGATCAAGTCTTGTCTGATGTAGTTACTTGCCAATAAAGTCCCTAACTTTTTCCTAAGCCGCCCTTCCGGGTTTTCAACTTAGTGAGAAATTTTATTCTGTTTATGTCTCTAATTTTTTCCTAGACCGCCCTTTTGGGTTTTCGGGCTACCGGGACGTTCCTATTTGCCTAAGCCGCCCTTTCAGGTTTTCAACTTAGCAAGCTGTTCTTTTATTTCTTTAGGCGAAGTATTTCTTGACTGCATCAACATTCATGGGACGTGGGAACTCCTCGCCATCCATAGTTTCAAGAATCAATGCACCACTAGAGAAGGCTTTCTTGACAACATATGGACCTTTAAAATTGGGAGTCCACTTGCCCCTAGAATCAACATTAAAAGACATGACCTTCATGAGCACGAGGTTTCCTTCTCTGAATTCACGAGGTTTGACCTTCTTATCAAAAGCTTTCTTCATTCTCTTCTGATATAACTGCCGATGACACAAAGCCGTCATTCTCTTCTATTCGATAAAATTCAATTGGTCAAACCTGTTCTTGACCCATTCAGCCTCTGACAACTTGGTTTCCATTATCACATGCAAAGAGGAAATCTCAACCTCGATTGGGAGTACAACTTCCATTCCATACACAAGGGAGAACGAGGTTGCTCCTGTTGAAGTGCGGACAAATGTCATATATCCATGTAAAGCAAAAGGGAGCATTTCATGCCAATCTTTATAAGTAACAACCATCTTCTGGATGATCTTCTTGATATTTTTATTAGCAGCTTCAACAGCCCCGTTCATCTTCGTCCTGTACGGAGATAAATTGTGATGGATAATATTGAATTCTTCACAAAGTTCTATCATCATCTTGTTGTTCAGATTCGAGCCCTTATTGGTGATAATTCTTCTCGGCATACCATACCGGCATATAAGATTATTCTTAATGAAGCGCACTACCACATGCTTAGTAACATTAGCATATGAAGCAACTTCCACCCATTTGGTGAAGTAATCAATTGCTACCAAGATAAAACAGTGTCCATTTGATGCTTTGGGTTCTATCATTCCAATCATGTCAATACCCCACATAGAGAAAGGCCACGGGGAAGAAATAACATTTAGTA
This sequence comes from Vicia faba, assembly GCA_948472305.1. Classification (NCBI taxonomy): domain Eukaryota; kingdom Viridiplantae; phylum Streptophyta; class Magnoliopsida; order Fabales; family Fabaceae; genus Vicia; species Vicia faba. Next base: position 354,891,870 of record OX451740.1, on the reverse strand, counting down.
GTGTCGGAGGCACATGAATCTTGTCCGCATAAATTTGGAATTTATGGTACTTCTGTGCAAATTTGTAACAGTCAGATTCCATTGTCAGCCAATAGTAACCTTCCCTTAGCATCTTTTTAGCCATCGAATGTCCATTGGCATGAGTTCCAAATGAACCTTCATAAATCTCATGCATCAACATGTCTGCTTCGTGTCTATCCACGCTTCTGAGCAAAACCATGTCATAATTTATCTTGTATAACACATTTTCACTGAGGAAGAAGCTGCCAGCCAATCTTCTCAATGTCTTTCTATCTTTATTCGAAGCACCAATCGGGTATTCCTGAGTCTGGAGAAAATGCTTGATATCGTAATACCAAGGTTTCTCATCTGCCACCTCTTCTGTTGTAAACACATGAGCGGGCCTATCCAGCCTCCAAACTATAATTTAAGGTATATAATTCCAAGTATTCACTTGATACATAGAAGCCAGAGTTTCCAGAGCATCCGCCATTTGATTTTCGTCTTTGGGGATGTGATGGAATTCAACTTTATTAAATAAGGGTAACAATATTATAGCACAATATTTATAAGGGATCAAGTCGGGGTGACGAGTATCCCACTCTCCTTTAATCTGATTTATTACTAAAGCTGAATCACCATACACATCTAGAATTTTAATTCTGAGATCAATAGCTTCCTCGAGACCCATGATGCAAGCCTCATATTCTGCCATATTATTAGTACAATCAAATGTCAACCTTGCAGTAAAAGGAATGTGTGATCCATGTGGAGTGAAAATAACAACACCAATTGCTTTACCATAAGCATTCACGGCTCCATCAAATATCATGCTCCAGCGAGATTCATGATCAGGACCTTCCTCAGATAATGGTTCATCACAATCTTTCACTTTCAGAAACATCACATCCTCATCGGGGAAATCATACATCACAAACTGATAATCATCAACTGGTTGGTGAGCAAGATACTCTGCCAATATGCTGCTTTTAATATCTTTTTGAGTGCGTTATTCGATGTCATATTCAGATAACAGCATTTGCCAGCGGGAAATTCTCCCAGTAAGAACATGCTTTTCAAAAACGTACTTGATTGGATCCATTTTAGAGATCAACCAAGTAGTGTGATTCAACATATACTGCCACAAAAATTTTGCCACCCAGGCCAGAGCACAACATGTCTTTTCCAGCATGGAATACCGTGATTCAAAATCAGTAAACTTTTTACTAAGATGATAAATGGCGTACTCTTTCTTCCCTGTTTTATCTTGGTGTCCCATAATACAACCCATGGAATTATCTAACACTTTCAGATACATAATCAATAGTCCCTTCAACAGGAGGGAGAAAGATATGAGGTTTAAACAGATATTCTTTAATACTTTTAAATGCCCTTTGGCAGTCATCTATCCACACACAACCTTGATATTTCTTTAACAACTTAAAGATCGGTTCACACATTACAGTCATGTGGGAAATGAATCTGGAAATATAATTCAAATGCCTGAGGAACCCTCTGACTTGCTTTTCAGTTCTCGGCACTGGAATTTCTTGAATTGCTTTGACTTTATCAGGATCAACTTCAATCCCTTTCTGGCTAACAATGAAACCTAACAATTTCCCTGACCGAACACCAAAGGTACATTTATTTGGATTCAAGCGGAGACGATACTTCCTCAAATGCTGAAATAACTTCAATATATCTTCTACATGCCCTTCTACAGTCTGGGATTTAGCAATCATATCATCAACATATACCTCAATTTCCTTGTGCATCAGATCATGGAATAAGGTTGTCATAGCCCTCTGGTACGTTGCACCAACGTTCTTCAACCCAAAGGGCATCACTCTAACAGAATGTTCCCCGGGGTGTGATAAACATTGTTTTTTACATGTCCTCAAGAGCCATCCATATTTGATTATACCCGTAAAATTCGTCCATGAACGATAAAACTTTGAATTTTTTTGTGCTATCCACTAACATATCAATGTGTGGCAATGGAAAATCATCTTTTAGACTAGCTTTATTTAGATCTCTGTAATCTACACACATGCGAACTTTTCCGTCTTTCTTCGATACTGGGACAATATTGGCAATCCATTGAGGGTACACTGATGTCACAAGAAAATTGGCATTAATCTGCTTTAGAACTTCTTCTTTGATCTTCACTGCCATATCTGGGTGAGTTCTTCGCAACTTCTGTTTGATTGGCAGGCACTCTGGCTTCAACGGAAAATGGTGCTCTATAATATCTGTATCGAGACCAGGCATATCTTGGTAAGACCAAGAAAAAATATCCACATACTCTTTCAACATCTCAATCAACCCGCTCTTCACATCAGGATGCAGTAAGGATCCAATCTTGACTTCCTTCGGATCTTCTTCTGAATCCAAATGATTACTTCCATCGACTCTTTATATGGCTGAATGGCATTCTCCTCGCCCTCAAGCAACCATGAGACCTCTTCTGGAATTTCATCATGGTATTATTCTTCGGCCCCATACATAGGACATTCAAAGTTGGGAGAGGGTGCAGGGTCATTATATTCAACATGTATTTTAAATAATCTGAACATATGATTTATGATTACTTTTAGAAACTGACACATATAATAAGTGATCATGCATATTGAATTTCAGTTATTATTTATTTTGAAAGGTTTTTTTTCTTCTGATTACCATTTTCCAAGAAAAAGCCAAAAATAAAGACACAATTTGGGAAACAAAACAACTTTTATTATTGATTTTAAAAATCAAAGCAAACCGATAAGCCCATACAATATCAATACTTTCACCTTGGGTAGAGTGAAAGCTTTTCAAAAAGATTAAAAATAACAAATTACTTTGAAACATGTATGCAAGAGGGAACATCAATGGTGATCCAATTCTGAACCCTAACTCTGTGCGTCACATAATTTGGCATTTCTGGCTCTGCTTCATCTTCCACAATGGCATTAATCTCGGAAACAGTTGGATAAAGATAACCCCCTCTACGAAAGATGTCTTGATACTTGCCTGTAGTAGACTTCGACTTCAAGCTCTTACCTTTATCATTCTTCACAGAGAACCCCAAGCCAGCTCTATTCTTGTTTACAGGTGGATCAACAATCTGTCCCCATACTTCACTATGGCTATTACGCACAACCTGATGAGCATCCTTAAATGAAGCCATAGAATTCTAATTTCCTCTTATATTATCTATGGATAAAGCTTGGAAATGGGTTCCAACGGCAGCTTTATCCGCCTCCACAATGATGAAAGAGGACAAATGAGATATCAATAATGCCTGTTCTCCATTTATAATTACCACTTTTACTTCACGCACAAACTTCAAATTCTGGTGTAAAGTCAAAGTGACAACCCCTGCCTCATGTATCCACGACCGTCCCAACGAACAACTATAAGCAAGTACAATATCCATGACCTGGAAAGTAATCTGAAACAAATGTGGGCCTATATGAATATGCAAGTCCATTTCACCAATAATAGATTTCCTTGATCCATCAAACACTTTCACAATAATGCCACTTGGGCGCATGGGCGTTCCTTGATATTTAAACTTCATAAGTGTGCTCCTTGGTATAACGTTCAATGTAGATCCATTATCAATCAGCACATTGGATAATGAATCATTCTCGCAGTTCATAGAGATGTGGAGGGCCAGATTATGATTCCTTCCTTCATCGGGCAGTTCATCGTTGCAGAAGTTCAAGTTATTACATGATGTAATGTTACCTATCACACTGCTGAATTAGTCTACAGACATATCACTTTCCATGAAATCTTGGTCTAATACCCTCATCAAATATTCTCTGTGAGCAGAGGAGTTCATCAATAAAGCCAAGATAGATATTTTTGAAGGAGTCTGCAGTAGCTGATCTACAATTCTGTAGTCGCTCATCTTGATTATCTTCAAAATATTATCCACCTCTTTTTCTAGCGTAGCTCCACTAGATTCACCTGCAGCCTTCTTAGGTTCAACATTTTCCACAACTTTCTTTCCAGTACAAACATCTCCATGAATAACTGGTGCAAATACACGACCACTGCGGGTCTCTTTGCTAGTCTCAACAATATTTCCATCATTAGGCATTGGCTGGATGGGAACAACCTTACTCCCCTCACGATAATCATCCCTTTGGCATGTAACCTTGATAGTTACTTTATCCAATAACAATTGAATACCTTTCCTTACAATTAAACATCCCCGGGAGTCCCGGAATAAAATTCGGCAAGATCCATACTAATGTTCTACCTGACCAGCCATGTGGTAGAAAGTAGCATGCGATTGTACAAGATCCTCATTCATATATTCCACATCAAAGATTCTGAACTCTCTAGGACATCCAGAAACCATGTTTACTTCCTTTTCATACTCTTCCCTAGGCCTGATTATGTGGATGAGGCCCTCATCCATCATCTCCCGCAAATCAGCCTTTATCTTGTCATGCCCCTATATATCTGTACTATAAATAGCACAATTGGCATGGTCATGCGTATAGTAGCTAAATTCACAGAGGTCTGAATGCATTTTTACCAAATCTCCTCTAACCAATTTAATATCAAAAATCTGGAAGTTGCCTGGACAATTGGCCACCATGTTCACAGCATTTGCTCCTCCATGCTTTGGCAGAGGATTATCTTTCACATTAGGGCCAACATCTTTGAAGGATAAGATACCAGTCCTCACCAATATTTGTATTTCAGTTTTCAAAGGATAGCAGTTCTCAACATTGTTCCCTGGTGCTCCCTGATGAAAAGCACATGTTTGGTCTACCTTGTAATACCAAGGCAACAGTGATGGTATTACGTGAGGTGGTCGGGTCTGAACCAACTTCTTTTGAATCAACGTCAGGAGTAATTCTATATAACTCATAAGGATATGGTCATAACTTTGCCTTCTCTGATTATAACCTTGATTCTCCTGATGGGATGGTCTATGATAAGCAACGGTTGTTGGAGCTACACCAACAACTGGAGTTACTGATGCGACTTGTTGATGACGCTGATAATTTATTCTAGGAGGATTAACTCTCATCTCTTGCATAACAACATTTGTATCTCTTTCCTTATTTTTGGAAAACCCATAGGATGGCTTCTTCATACTTCTGGAACTTTCACTTTTTGTTAAACTGCCCTCTCTTACAGCCTCTTCCAAACGGATACCCATGCCCACCATTTCAAAAAAGTCACTTGGTGCACTCGCTACCATCCTCTCATATTAGAAAGCACCCAGAGTCTTCAGGAAAATCTTATTCATCTCCTTTTCTTCCATGGGAGGAATCACTTGGGCGGCTACCTCACACCATCACTGTTCATATTCTTTGAGTGATTCCCTATCCTTCTGGACCATGGCCCTGAGTTGATCACGGTCAGGCACCATGTCCTCGTTGTATTTGTATTGTATGATAAATGCTTCTCCCAAGTCATTTAAAGTATGGCTATTGACATTGTCCAAACTCATATACCACTTCAATGCAACACCAATCAAACTATCCTAAAAAAAGTGAATCAACAGACATTGATCATTAGTGTGGGTAGACATTCTTCTTATATACATCACAATATGAGCACGAGGACAAGTGTTGCCCTTGTAGTTCTCTAATTCCGGGACTTTAAACTTTGCAGGTATCTTGACATTATGGACCAAGAATAAATCATTCACATTCTGCCCGAACAATTCCTTTCCCCCGAGGGCCTTCATATCCCTCTGCATCTTGTCAAAATGATCTTAAAAATTATCCATTCGATCATAAAGACCCAAGCCTTCATATGATGGAGTAAAAGGACGATACGTATCATCATTAGAAAATGAGACCATATTCACCGAAGACGGTGCGACAAGAGTAGCATACACCACAGGAGGTGCAGGAGTAAGAGTAGTCTGAACGGCTAGAGTAACTTGAGGACCAAGATTGAAACCTTCAGGCACAAAGTTCTCTGGCATTCCCCATGGACAACCTTGAGGCATGTGATTCTGAATAACAATTAGAATGGCAGACACAGGAACAGTCAGAGCTTCAGTAGTAACCTTTGTCTGTTGAGGTTGAACACTCAGTGGATGATTCTGAGCAGCCACCAGAGATTCCATCAGAGTAGTGAGATTTGCCATGCTGGCCTTCAGAATAGAAACTTCCTTGTGTAGCTCGCGATTTTCTTGTTCCGAGTTGTCCATCTTCCTTCTGAAATTAGCTCGAGTATTGTAGTGGTGAGGCAACTTGCTGGACGAAGTAAAGAAGCTTGGTAAGACACCTGGATATGCATAATAAATGTAAGAAATATGTGCAATATGATCCATGATATGCAATGCACATGATTTATTTTATTAATATTTCAAGGGACTTCAAGATTTAAACACATTGCAAATATCAAAGTAATAACACATTTGAAATATTGGAATTTTTTATTATAATAACTTCAAAATGGATTACAAGTTTCAATAATCTCAAGTACAAGATGAAAATAAAGTCTAAAACCCTAAGTAAAGATGATGGAGATCACACTATATGCTTCCGCTTCCTTGTAAGCCTGACAATCTGAGCGTTCAACCTTTGGTTTTCTTCCGCATATCTAGTGGCAACCTCCTTCCAATCACCTGAATCAGGATGTGAGAAACTAGAATCTGACTGAGGCTTAGGGGAAAATAAATCCCCTTGCCTCTCCATTGTCTCTACATCCCGACTCTCAAGAATCTCAATCAAGTCGTCTTTCTCCTTCAAGTCTGCTCTATAGGAAATCTCTAAAGTTTGGCACTTATTCTTCCAAGCTTCCTTTTCTCGTTACATCCTGACTAAAGCAAGCTGTAGCTCTTCCACATCATCCAATAAGGGAGGAGTGGTCTTCACAAACAAGTCAGACATAGGTGCTTCCTGGGAATACAACATATTCAACTAAATAGCCCTCGTTTGGACCCACTGAAGATAAGGCTCCAAAGAAACAACCCCACTAGGTCCCAGGTCTTTCCTACTCTTCCTATGAATGTGACGCCAGGCCTTCGCAATCTGATCCCTAGCTTCCTTATGGTCTTCTCCCTCCTCCAGGAAGAAACTACTCAAATGAATACTATTTGGTTTATCCCTCATCAGATAACCAATATGCCTTTGTGCAAGAACATGGTTGTAGTTAATTCCTCCCTTTGTACCAAGAAGAGGTGTGTTGGGGAAACTACCACAACTATCAACAATCTCTACATCATGGTAAGCCCGATGATACCAATCAATATTTGAGTGAGTAAGTTCCATGATCTTAGGAGCCCAACGGGGTTCCTTCCTGACATCCCATAAAGCATCATACTGAGACATATGAGAAATAAACCACCGGTATAACAGAGGCATGCAACAAATAATCATCCCCCCATGATAAGAATTCCGAGATGAATAGAGTAATAAGCATCACCTAACAATTTAGGAACTGGGTTTCCAATCATGAAGATCCTGATAGCAATAATGTCAACAAACTTGTCCACATTAGGAAATAAAAACAACCCGTAAGCAAGTAGAGCAAAGATGGCCTCAAAAGCGATTGTACTCTTCATCCTGGAAAAGTAACGAGCTTTCTCCAATAAGAATTGAGTTGGTAATCCTATAATCCCTCCTTTAGTAGTCATATGGGCTTCAACCTCAGACTTCCCCAGATAGATCAAAGCAGCAATCTCGTGTGGTTTTGGCTCACCCTCCAAACCAGTAAAAGGAACATGATCGGTAATAGGTAAATCCAACAGATAAGAATACTCCTCTAGTGTAGGAATCAACTGATAGTCAGGGAAATTAAAGCATCGATACATCGGATCATAGAATTGGACCAAGGTCGAGAGAATACCCTTCTTCATCCTAAGCTTCATGAGAGAAATGATGGATCCATACTTCTTCTGTAAATCTGCAGAACACTCAATCTTGGGAATTAGACTGATCAACTCATCTATATTGGGATCTTTGAAACTGTATTTTCCGGTCTTTCTTTTTCCAGAATCTATAGTCAAAGAGAACCTGAGATATTCGCAAATGGTCAACTTTTAAGTCCCTTGCAATAAAATTTCTTCAAAAGATGCTTATGAGTGCATGGATGCATGATGCAACAATTACACACAAGATCACAAACATAGGGTTCATAGGTTCAGCGTCACGAGCATGAGGTCGTAGGTACTACCCATAAGGTATGGTCTAAAAGTTATCACCTGTCTAACAATATTCTAGAGGGTCCCAGAGTCTACATCCTTCCTTCGGATAATACCAACTTCTCGATTAACTCGGTAATTAGTAATATTCTCAAGAAAAACTCGTTCTAGCGTAGTATCGTGTGACAACAATTTCTGGATTACTCCGTCATAGCTTCCTCACTACACCAAAAAGGCCAAGATGAGTTAGGTATTCTACGGTCCTCAGCTTCAGCAGGCTCCCAGGTCGAAAGCAATATGTCTTCTCGATTACTCGGTAAATGAAACTACAGTCAAAGGGGCCTCCACTGAGGGGGTATCTCATGCCTCCTTTTTTAGGATTACTCCCTCAAAGTTAACATGACTATACCACCCGTCCTATCTTAAAGTTTTCCCAAGTCTGGGTATAGGACTTATAAGTAATCACCAAGCACCCTGAAAACCAGAAAAATCAAGATAAACATATATACAATATATAACACATAAACAACAATAGCACATATACAAATATAAACAAAGATAGGTTTAACCCACTTAGGGATGTACCAACAAGAGGTCAATCTTTCCCCAGTGAAGTTGCCATTTTTCTGTAGCGGTAGAAATGTTTAAGACTAAGCCATTGGATTGACTAGACTTATATAGATCAAAATAAAAATCACCACCGCACTTTATTGTTTCCAAAGGAAGGGGAAAAGAGCGAGTAACCCAAAAAGAGGGGGAAAGATTCAAGGTAAGGGGGTTGCTTATGAAAAGGGAAGTGTGATACGGTGGGAAAACTGACTTGGGTTTTGCGTTTGTATTCGCACTTGTTCAGTTTAGCAAGAGTCGCCACCGACTTTTATTTTATCCTAAAGGAAAGGTTAAAAAGCACAGGAAAAACCTTTTAAGATGTTTCGTGGGTTCGGGGGGTAGATTATGAAAAGGGAAGGTATTAGCACCCTTTTCATCCATGGTTATCCATGGGCTCTTAGTTACTTGGTTTTAGATCAATTGCCTTGATTTTTGATTGCTTGAAATGGTGCGTGTATTTGTGTTTTGAAATAGACGCCTTTGTTTCGGCAACCGTTGTAATGACTCGTGTTTGAGTATATACGAAGGTGTGTATCTTTTTGAAAAGATGTTTCAAATGTTTTTGAAAGTTTATTTTGAAAGTGTTTGTGGAGTGTGGTTTGAAAAGTAGGCAAGTGTTTTTGCAAGTTGATCAAGTAACTAAGAGTTTTGTCTACCCCTAATATACTCAAAGGTTTTTCTCATGTTTTAACCCTTTTTAACAATTTTGTTCCACCATTGTATTTGGTGGACAATCTTGCGTTTAGGATGTTTAACGGGACAGGCGCGGGTCATCGTATGGACCATGAATGCAATGGTGCCAAGTGTCTTTGGCAATTTTTCTTGAAGGTACTATGATCATTCCGTTTAGGCAACTTTCGAAAGCGTCATCGAGGGACTTATGATCATTTGAATTGTTTTGCCAAAGAAACTCGACGTGCAAGCATGGCCCATTTTGGAAGGCAACATGTGGGATTACCCTAGGGGTGCAAGTGTGATTGTGTATTGATTTCATGTATTTGTCTTGTATTAGGTTATCTAGCGTTTGATTTTATGTACATACAAACCCTAGGTCTAACCATGGTATATTTGAAAGCGGTGAATTGCGGGAATTTAAAGTCTACGCTATTACAAATAAGTATCTGGGAGTGGGGGTACAATTATTTACAAATGGGGGATGAGACTTATAGGAGAATAGTATCCAAATAATTACAACCAAATCAAATTGCGCAAATGTAAAATATAATGTATAGCAATGTATAAGAATAGCAAATGTATATGTGTAAAGCAAAGTAAATGAATCGACGTATTTGTATATTGTAAATGTGTAAGTGTATGTGTAAATGTATGATTATTTACAGGTTATAAATGTTAATGTATTATTAAGTATGTATTTGTTCTTTTGTATTTTTATCTTGTATTTTACTTATGTATTGTTATCATGCTTTATATTTTTGCTAATATGTACAAATAAGAAAATTTAATTAAAAGAAAAGAAAATGTTTTAAGGTCTATTTTTATGTATTAAAAATAATGTATTTTAATTAATTAAGTACAAAAGTTTAACTAAAAAAATGAAAATCTTTTAAGTTTAAAGAAAAAATATTATTTATATTTAGTTAATGTATTATATACAAAATTATAATTATGTTATATATAAAAAGGTATTGTTAATTAGAAATTAATGTAAAGAAAACAAAATTAATGTATTAAGTAAGTTATAAACAAAAAAAAAGGTATATATTAGTTTGAATCATAAAAATAAATGATAAATAAAATGTTAGTTAAAAAAAATGAAAAAAAAGATGAATGGGCCAAAAGGGAATTGGGAGGCCCAAACAAATAACTGGCTGAGAAACAAAAAAGGAGGGTGCAGGGCGTGCTTAATGGGCTTGTGTTGCTGGAAAAGGGCAAGGCCCATTGGAATTTGACACAAATGTTTTTAGGGTTAATTTTGTTTTGTTCATTAGAGACTTAGGGTTTGTTTGAACACAGGCGCCGTTCACTTCGCTTCTTTCTTCATCTTCTTCGCCATGGATTCGCCTCTGAACGCCTCTCCGCCCAAGGCCACTGAGTGCCAACATCCTTCCTCTTCCCTTCATGGTCGCTCAGCGACGTTTGTACACAGGTAACGGCTTTTGTTCGCGTTTGACAGTCTTTTAGGTTTTCAACTTTTATTGATTTCTATTCTTTGCATGTCCTGATTCTCTGTGATTATTGATCTCTTGTGAGGTACTTTAAGGAAAAGAAAGGGTTTTTTATACCTTTTGGAGGAGATGGAGGAGGAACGAAGATGGAGGCGCTCAGGCGGCCAAGGCGGATGCTTGGTGATGACGCGCTTTGCTTGGAAACCTTGGTATCTTGTATTCGTCTTTTATGGTTTGATGATGATACTTGAAAACCTAGCTTTTGTCACTTCTTTTTCTCTTCTATTGTTTGCCCTTCTGAGTTGCCTGTGTACCCTGTGATGCTTCTTTATCTTCTTCTCCTTTACTCGCTTCTGTTGCCTCTGAACACGATGTTATTGCTCTGAGATTAATTGATATGTTGTGCTTGAGTTGCCTTGGATGATGAATATGGTTGTTTGCTGATGTTGGTTATACTGATGCTTCTGTATGTTGCCTTCGTTGATTCTGAGATGATGATTTTTGCTTTTGTTGGTTACCCAATGATGAACTCTTTGAGTTCTGAGGGTTTTATGTTGGTTCAAATGTTTTGAGTTGTTTTTTGAAAGCTTGCCAAATGATGAAATTTTCTGAGGGATCGTGTTGGTTGCCTTGAAATGCCTAGAAGACAGGTTATGGGCGTGAGGGCCTTGAGGCTTGATGCAGGTCTGGATTTGGTTTGATATTATGTGAGTTTGTTTGGGTGTTTTGAAATACTTTAGCAGGTGAAGGCTTTGAAGCTTGTATGGTTTGTATTTACTGGTTTGGGCTTGACAGTTCAGGCAGGTAAGGCTTGGACAGGTTGAGCTTTGGTTCAAGGTTTGACACCGTTTGGTCTTTGGCCTGAAGCCTGATGCTTTAGGTTTGACAGGTTATCTCTTGTTTGTATATTTGTTTGGATGAAAGGCCTATGCAGATTGGAGGCTTGTAGTTTCTTGCTTCATATTTGTTTCATTTTGAGATTTGTGAAGGTTTTGAATGTTTAAGGTTTGATGGACTTTGAAATTTTTAGGCTTTGTGGCTTCTGAGATATATTCTGCAGGTTGTTGGCTTTTTGTATCTTCTTTTAGGGTCTTTGCCCTCTTGTTTTTTTAAGGGCAGGAGGCGCTATATTTTCTTGGTCAAATCTGTGGACAGGTTTGCAAGGCTTGAGGCTTTCACTCTTTGTGATCATTTATGCTGCATATGTTCTGCCTCTTCTTAAATAACTCTGATACATGCTCTTTTTAGCCTTTAGCCTGCTGTACTGTAATCTGCTTTCTTCTCTCTTTCTCTCTCCAGATTAAAAAAGCACTTTTATTGCTTAATTTTTGTCTTTTCTGAAAAAAACAAATAGCCTAGGAAGATGATGCATTCTGAATATTGTTTGCACTTGTCCTTTTCCACTGCATATTTCTATGTTTCTTGCATACTTTATGTACTTTCCTTTGACAGCTTTTGGAGTTGTTGATACTTTGATATCCTTGGACAACTTTTGGCTTAGTTTGAGAATGTAGTTCAGTTTGCCTTTACTTGTACATGCTGTTTGGAAACTTGGTTGACAATCCTTTTGATTTATGCAGTATGCTTAAAAATTTTGAATTTGTGCAAAATCATAACTTTGTGCATTTCATGTTTCATTGCAATCATTTCATCCCTCTTTGTGAACCGGGAGAAATCTCGTGATTTGCAGAGAGGGCAAAACTGATTCCGACCATTTGTTTTTAATGATGAATCTTTTTAACTGTCTATCTTTAATTATTTTATCTTCTTTGACTTTTCTTTTGTTTCTTGTTTTGCAGATGAAAAATAAATGAGCAACAAGGGAGCATTGGATAGAAGATGAAGACTTAGAAATTTTAGAACATAGTTTTATTTCAATTTAAATTACTGTAACATTATTATTGTAAATACTTTGTAAACAATAATAATTATACAAATAATTTAAAGATAAAAAAGTCCTTTTATTGACATTCATTTTTAATTCTTCTTCAGATATTTATCTAATTGTTTATAATTCTTAAATTATAATAAAATGGAAATAAATTCCAATTATTCTAACTTAAAATAAATAATCAATTGATAAACATTGTGGTCTTATCATCAACCAATAACAAACCTGGCGCTCCAATTATCAAAAGCAATGCACAGTTTAATCAAACCAGACGATAGTTAATCAAACAAAACGTCCACATGCCTCATTTCACTGATTAAATCCAAACAATAAAACCCTGATTTTTGACTTAGCACTGGAGAAACGCCTGCCTGATCAAACTTTGAGCCAATTCAACCAATCCTAAGCAATCTGTTTGAACTGTCTTAAAATCAATAAAAACCCTAAATTTTGTCTGACTGATGAGAAAAGTCTTTTCGACCGATTCTTGAGCCAGTCTGAAAAATCAAGAAAAGCCCGAAACTGCGATTTCTTGTGGAGAAAGAGGAGGGCAAATTTTGGGGTACAACAGTTGCCCCTGTTCAATCTTCTTGAACCTGAAGAGGTAGATTGGCAAGTTTGCCTTTCGTGACTCGAAGGTAAAAGGAGATTAGACACTAGAGTGCCCAAAAAATTTGCACTCGGTGATGTGATGGTAGAGGGAATGAGCTTGAAGATGCCATTTGGTGATGGGCTTAAAGATGCCATCTGAAGCGTGACAGAATCTTGTCGGGGGATGGGCTTAACGATGCCATCTGGAAATGTTGAACAGTATGTCATTGGTGAGTGGACGAGTATCAGAAAGGTAACCATGTTTTGGAACATCTTTGAACTGGGGGTCTGAACAAGCAATAGATTGACATCCGTGTTTGGAGAATCCGTGAACTGTTTTCAGAAGTCTTGAAGTTGAATAAGCAATAGAGCAGCATCCGTCGATGGGGAAGCGTCCGTAAACTGTTTTCAAAAGTTGAGAAGAATCTGAACAAGCGATAAGTTAACATCCGTTACCGGAGAACCCATAAACTGTTTTCATAAGTCTTGAATTTGAAGCTTACTGATTCTTATCCTGAAAAAGGGTAAGATATTAGCTGAAACACGAAGTCACGTTGCATGAAATGTATGATGCAATGTATGTTATATCAATGTTTATGATATGAATGTGATGAATGCGTATGTAAGCTGATGAGCTGTCTTGCTGAGGATAGATGAATCCTGGACGGTTGAAGATAAAAGAATCTTGATTGCTGCCGGGGAAAATAATTCCTTGACTGCTGCTGGGTAGGGCAAGAATTCTTTGATCGTTAAAGATGAGAAGTCCTGGGACCACTGTTGGGGGATCAGGAGCTTGGATTGTATGTCAATCTACTGGGGATTCCTGTCTTGAGGAGATCTTCACTGGAGAATATTCGAATATTCTGTGAGGAACTGAGAATGGGTCTTCATTCTGCTAATGCTTAACTGTTATCTGGTCGATCTCCAGGCTTTCACAGAAGCTTGTACTGTCATCTGGTCGTAATCTAGGCTTCACAATAGCTTGCTAAGCTGCTATCCGGTTAAATCCGGGCTTCACGGCTTATGTTAAAGGTATACCACTATCAGGTTGATTCCAGGCTTCGTAGTATTCTTGACTGCTGTCTGGTCGTAATCCAGGCTCCACAGAAATTTGTATTGTTAACTGGTCGCAATCCAGACTTCACAATAGCTTTGTCAAGCTGCTATCCGGTCAAATCCGGGATTCACGGCTTGTGTTAAAGGTATACCACTATTTGGTCGATTCCAGGCTTCGTAGTATTCTTGACTGTTGTCTGGTCGTAATCCAGGCTCCACAGAAATTTGTATTGTTAACTGGTCGCAATCCAGACTTCACAATAGCTTTGCTAGGGATTAAACTATTATCCGGTCGAATCTAGACTTCATAGCTTGCCCTGAGGGGACATCCTTATCTGGTCGTAATCCAGGTTTGATGGTTGTATGGCATTGTTATCCCGTCGTACTCCGGGCTTCACAATATGATGTAGGGATTAAGATACTATCCGGTCATATCCGGGCTTTGTAACTTGAATCTTGTGAGAATTTGATCTTCGACGACTGTAGCTTCCAACAGATGATGAAGGAGTTTTTGAACGACCGATCAATCTGAAATGTAACTTGTTTTGGAGAATAAATCCTGGACAAATGTTGGGGAAATAAACCCATAACCAAAGTTGGGGATAGAAGAACTCTGGGGTTATTGAGGATGAGAAATCCTTGTTGTCTGCTAACTGCTTGGGGAACAAGATCTTCACTGGTTGAGGGATCTTAGGACCACTTTCGGGGCTCGGAGCTCCTTGACTTGCGGGGTGAGAGAATTCTGATGATCTCTGCTGGGGAGTTCAGAACCTGGTAGACTTATGCTGGAGAGGTATGACTGTGAATCTTCGGTCTGGTGGGAAATATCTCTGTGGGGAGGATGTTCACTGGTCTGGTTCTAATGGGGATTGACGGTTGGAAGTTTTAGCTCCGCTGGGGATAGGATTTTCAAATTTTAGGGCTCCACTGGGGGTGTTGGAACTTATCTCTGGGGGGAACTAAGCTCTAGAAGGCTCCACTGATTGGGGAGATCAGCTTTGAGAAAGCTCTTGTTCTGCTGAGGATCCTGGAGTTAGACTCTGTTTGGGGAGTCCTTCTGAAAGGGCATCAAGATATCTATCTGTACCTTCAACCTATCAGTAATCATCTTTTCCTGATTTGTAAGGAAATGATTATGTTCAAATGCATACGCCTACTTAACAAAACATTGGACGTTTCTCGAGTAAACATAAGTGCAAAAGGAAAAAGGGAAAACAAAGCAAATTTGTGTATTTGGAAAAGTATTTGTATTAACTTTCTATGAGCATCTTTGTATAAAGGAGACAGGCATCCTAGTAAGAGGATGTCGCCGTAAAAATTGAAAGTTTTATACAAAGGAAAGATAGCTATGTGAAATGACTCCATGGGATTCCATTCTGCTATAGCCTTCACAACTCTGAATATTTGTCCATTCAATGCTTCGCCTGCCGATGACTGGATTGATCAGAAGCTTGGAGTTCGTTGATGAAGAGATTGTCCTTAAAGTGATCCGACGAGACATAGTCATACGCTTTAATTCCCTAACTTTTGCCTGAATCGCCCTTTCGGGTTTTCGATCCACCGGGAAACCCCTTTTTGCCCAAGTCGCCCTTTCGGGTTTTCGACTTGCCGGGTGTACAGATTTTTTTGTTTTATCCCTAATTTTTGCCTGAACCGCCCTTTCGGGTTTTCGGTTCACTGGGATGCCCATTCTTGCCCAAGTCGCCCTTTCGGGTTTTCGACTTGTCGGGTCGTTTTATGCGTAGTATCTTTTGACTATGTCTGCGTTCGCGGGGTGCGGCAAATCATCATCGTCCATGGTGGTCAGAATCATTGCACCACCAGAAAATATGCTCTTGATCACAAATGGTCCTTCGTAAGTAGGAGTCCATTTGCCCCTGGGGTCACTTTGTGGTAAGATAATCCGCTTGATCACGAGATCTCCGACTTGATATACTTGACGTCTGACTTTCTTGTTGAAAGCCTTGATCATCCATTTTTGGTACGTCTGGCCATGGCAAACAGCAGCGAGTCGTTTCTCGTCGATTAAATTGAGTTGGTCAAGTCGGGTCTGAATCCAATCATCTTCATTCAAACCTACATCTTTCATAATCCTTAAGGAAGGAATCTGAACATCCATGGGCAGGACAACTTCCATGCCGTACACCAAAGAAAATGGGGTTGCCTCGGTTGAAGTACGTGCTGTGGTACGGTATCCGTGCAGAGCAAACGGTAGCATCTCATGCCAGTCCTTGTAAGTGACTGTCATTTTCTGAATGATCTTCTTAATGTTTTTGTTCGCAGCTTCAACAACACCGTTCATCTTCGGCCGATAGGGAGATGAATTGTGATGATAAATCTTGAACTGTTCGCATAGAGCGATGATCATAGTATTATTTAGATTGGTTCCGTTGTCCGTGATGATCCTGTCGGGAACACCGTACCAGCAGATGAGGTTTTGCTTGATGAAGCGGGCAACCACATTTTTTGTAACAGAGGCGAAGGAAGCTGCTTAGACCCATTTGGTGAAATAGTCAATAGCGACCAGGATGAAGCGATGTCCATTGGATGCAGTGGGCTTGATCTCTCCAATCATGTCAATGCCCCACATTGCAAATGGCCACGGAGCTGTCAGCACGTTGAGAGGAACCGGAGGAATGTGCACCTTATCGGCGTAGATTTGGCATTTATGGAAGGTACGGGAGTGTTGATGGCAATCAGCTTCCATGGTTGACCAGTAATAGCCTGCCCTTAGGATCTTCTTAGCCATCGTGTGTCCGCTCAAGTGGGTGCCGAACGTACCGCTGTGTATCTCAGTCATGATCAATTCTGCCTCAGCTTTGTCCACACATCGGAGTAAAACACAATCATGGCTGCGTTTATAGAGGATCCCATTGCTCAGGAAAAACTTGGCAGCAAACTTCCTTAGGAACTTTTTGCCATTTACTGAAGCTCCTTCGGGATATTCTCTAGTCTAGAGATACCTTTTGATTTCATGAAACCAGGGTTGTTCCACTACTTCTTCGGTATTGATCTCGTGACAATGCGCAGGTTCATCCATTCGCTCGATGGTTATTTGGGGAGCCTCGTTATCCCAATTGAGTTTAAACATGGAAGACATTGTAGCCAGAGCATCTGCTAGCTGATTCTCTTCTCGCGGGAAATGCTCGAAGGTGATTTGCTCGAAATGAGGCAACAATGTCAAGACATGTTCTTTGTATGGGATAAGATTGGGATGTTTGGTATCCCACTCTCCTTTGATTTGATTGATAACCAAAGCCGAGTCCCCAAATACGATCAAAGATTTGATCCCCAAGTCTATGGTAGCCTTGAGACCAAAAATGCAAGCTTCATATTCAGCCATGTTGTTGGTACAGCTGAAGCAGAGTCGGGCCGTGAAAGGCGTGTGGCAACCTTCCGGGGAAATGAGTACTGCACCGATACCTTTTCCAAGTGCATTTGAAGCACCATCAAAGTACAGGGTCCATCGGGATCCCTTTTCAGGTCCGTCGTACGGTCCGTTACTTTCAATGTTGTCCAAATTCATGATGTCCTCGTCTGGGAAGTCAAATCTCATGGATTGGTAATTTTCGATAGCATGATGAGCTAGATGGTCAGCTACTACACTCCCTTTTATAGCTTTTTGAGTGGTGTACTGGATGTCATACTCAGTTAGGATCATTTGCCATCTAGCGATTCTTCCAGATAAAGCAGGCTTTTCGAAGATATACTTGATAGGATCCATTTTGGAAATCAACAGAGTGGTATGAGTCAACATATACTGTCTTAGCCGGAGAGCAGCCCATACCAAAGCGCAACAAGTTTTCTCGAGCAGTGAGTAGCGAGTCTCACAGTCGGTAAACTTTTTGCTAAGGTAATAAATAGCATGCTCTTTTGGACCAGACTCATCATGCTGGCCCAAAACACACCCCATCGAGTTATCCAAGACGGTCAGATACATGATCAATGGTCTTCCCTTGACGGGTGGCATCAGAATTGGAGGTTCTAGCAAATACTCCTTGATCTTATCAAAAGCAGCTTGGCAGTCGTCGTTCCATTTGACTACCTGATCTTTCTTTAATAGTTTGAAGATTGGCTCACAGGTAGAAGTCAGATGAGAGATGAATCTGGCAATATAGTTCAAGCGCCCCAAGAATCCTCTAACCTCCTTTTCAGTACGGGGAGCAGGCATCTCTTGTATTGCTTTCACTTTTGCTGGATCGACCTCAATGCCTTTGTTGCTGACAATAAACCCTAGAAGTTTACCAGACCTAACTCCAAAAGTACACTTACTTGGATTCAGCCTGAGTTTGTATTCTTTCAACCTGGCAAACAGCTTCTGCAAATGCTCAAGGTGTTCCTCCTCTGTTTGTGATCGAGCTATCATATCGTCTACGTAAACTTCGATCTCATGATGTATCATATCATGAAATAAAGCTACCATGGCGCGTTGATAAGTTGCCCCTGCATTCTTCAATCCGAACGACATCACCTTGTAGCAGAAGGTACCCCATTGTGTAACAAAGGTTGTTTTCTCCATGTCCTCGGGGGCCATTTTAATTTGGTTGTAGCCCGAGAAGCCATCCATGAAGGAAAACACTTTGTGCTGAGCTGTGTTGTCAATCAAAATGTCGATATTGGGTAGCGGAAAATCATCTTTAGGGATGGCCCTATTCAAATCCCGGTAGTCCACACACATTCTGACCTTGCCGTCTTTTTTAGGTACTGGCACGATGTTAGCAACCCATTGTGGATAGGATGTGACAGCCAGAAAACCAGCATTGAATTGCTTCATCACTTCTGCTTTGATCTTCTCAGACATGTTGGGCCTCATTCGGCGGACTTTTTGTTTGATCGGTGGACAATCTTATCTTGTAGGGAGACGGTGAATCACGATGTCTGTGTCTAAACCCGGCATGTCTTCATAGGACCAGGCGAAGATTTCAACATACTCATTTAACAGCTGTATCAAGCGTTCCTTGACACTTGGCTCCAGATTGGCACCCACTTGCACTTCCTTCCGGTCTTCCTCTGTTCCTAAATTGACAGTTTCCAACAACTCTTCGTGAGGCAAGATGGCCCTTTCTTCTTGTTGTAGAAGTCTGGCTAGCTCTCCCGGTACTTCACAATCTTCGTCATCTTCATACTCAGCCTAATTGACCAGATCTTCAGAGTTATTGAAGGACATAGCAGAATAGTCACCCATAGAATCCAGAGGGGATGGGTACCTGCATTTGTGAGTGTGGATGTGTGTAAGGGATAGCCATCCTTAAACAAACAAAATGCAAAAAAGAAAGAAAATGAACACAACAGTTTATCAATGAAAAATGTCCAATGAATCATTAAACATGGCATATGGATATGAAGATAATCAAAACCCTTACAAATGGACCTACATGCCCCGGGCAAGGCATGAGGTGAAAAAGTAGTGTACGGATTGTTCAAGAGTAAATATTACAAATCAACAGGAAATGTTTGACAGATAATTACTGATTAATAAAAGTAATGGGGACAAAGTCTTTTGCCTCCCAGTTGTGTAGTCCTCCTTCGATGGTTGGGTAGATCCAATCTTCAATGTTGGCCTCTTCGTCTTCACCTTCCAGAGCATTGACTCCATAAGGAGAAATCTTGATGGGCGTTCTTTCAACTTTTGAACGGCGCATAGCTTTCTGTCCCGCGGCAGTGAAACCTAATCCAAACTTGCCTGTTTTATAAGGAATATCCGGCAACTGCCCCCATGTTGAGCTCTTTCCTTCCTTCAATGCAGCTTTCGCGTCCTTTAGAGATGCCATCCTGGCCATCTGCTTTGGTACCTCAGCTACCACTTTTGCTACTGCCACTTCAGGAGAGACTTCCTCGAAGTGCTGGAATGGCGTTTCAATGAATTCTCCTTCCACCTCTACATACCGAAAGGAGTTCAAGTGGCTGATCATATATTCCTCTTCACCGTGCACGGTTATGATCTTTCCTTTGACAGGGTATTTCAACATTTGATGTAAGGAGGAGGTAACTGCCCCAGCGTTATGTATCCACGGCCTTCCCATTAAGCAAGAGTATGACGGACGGATGTCCATCACATAGAAAGTTGAGGGGAATACTTATGTGCCAACCTTAATGGGAATGTCTACCTCTCCGTGTACCATTCTCTTCGACCCGTCAAATGCCCTTACAATGATATTACTTGGCCTCAACTCCAAGCCTTCACAATCTAAACGGTCGAGAGCCTTCTTGGGCAGCACGTTTAGAGAAGAACTAGTGTCGACCAGAACATGGGCCAGAGTAGTTCCTTGGAATTCTACTGACACATGTAATGCGTCGTTGTGTTTTCTTCCTTTTGAGGTCAGGTCCACATCAGAGAAACCTAAACCGTTGTCTGCTGTAAGACTGGCTACACAGTCTTGGAATTGGTCGGCAGAGGTTTCCTGGGGTACATGGGCTGTCTTCAGGAATTTGATCAATGCTTTGGCGTGCGCCTCAGAACAAAGAAGTAATGCTAACATGGAGATCTTCGAGGGGGTTTGCCCCAGTTGCTCTACCACGTCATAATCACTCTTTTTAATTATCTTCAGGATCTCCTCCATCTCTTTCTTAGAGGTCTCCGGGATGACCAAAGGTTGAGCCCTCGTCCGAACGAGCTCATCTTGGGTCCCTTTACCTTTATCAGTAGAAGTAGGAGGGACAATAACAGTTTCTTCAATCAACGGAGTTTCAGCGGAAAGTCTTATTGGTGTAGGATTAACTCTGGCAGCAGCTGAGGGTCCAAAGGTTGCCTTTGGGGGGGCAATCTCTGGAGAAAATATTCTCCCGCTTCGGGTGATCTTGCTTGTACCAGCAATGTTTCCAATGCTGGCCTCTTCTTCATTAGAGCTTTCTTCGGTTACTTCAACTTGTTTAACACCATGGTAGTAGATATCTCCACCGTAATTCCATGGTATTGACTTGTCAGAACTGTAGGGGACCGGCCCAGGCATAGTTATTTTCAAAGGAACAATCTTTGTAGCTGATGTAATCTTAACAGGCTTTCTGACGGCCTTGGAAAGATTGGCGTGAGTGGTGATAATTGAAACATCTTCAGTAGGGGTTGGAATAGCAGGAATCTTCTCAAATAGAATTTGTTGACTGTCCATCAGGCCTTGGATGCCTTTCTTCTGTGATGGGCAGTCAAACGGCAGAGAGTAACAACAGTAGTAGTCTTCTTTGCATCCCGGGAAAATCCCGGCTCTTAGTAGATTTAACTTGATGGTTAACAGCGGAGTCCTCAGGTCACTGACATCAGAAACATACAAATCTTCCTCGATAGCATGGACATTTCGACTGTGCTTCGGCATCGGAGCAGATATCACGTTCGCCTTCTCTAGAGCATCGAACTCCACCTCTTTTGCATCTATCAAGTCTTGAATTTTATTTTTTAGCGCCCAACAATCGTTTGTGTCATGTCCGGCGCTATCAGAATGGTAGGCGCATTTGGCATTGGGATGATAGTGTGGTGAAGCAGTATTCACAGTCTTCGGTGCTTCCCTAATCTTGGTGAGATTCTAATTCAACAGATATGGAAGAACCTGCGCAGGTGTCATATTGATGCGGGTGAACTGCCGTGGTGGCCGTTCTCCCCATTGTTGTTTAGGCCTGGACTGGTTATTGCGAGGTTGATCGTTTGATGGATTTTGGATCATCACGGCCCCCACAATCGACCGACGCTCATTTCTTCCTGCTCCTCTCTGAGAATACACAACAGTCGTTTCCTTCTTCACCGGAAATGATTTCTTAACCGTAGTAGATGCAGAGGCATCCTTCTGAATTTTCCCATTCTTGATACCGGCTTCTACCCGCTCGCCAGTCAGAATTAATTCGGTAAACCCTACGGAAGAGCTACCAATCAGATGATTAAATAATGGACCAGACAGGGTCCCCAGGAACATATCAACAAGCTCTCTATCAGAAAGAGGTGGCTGCACTCTCCCGGCCAGATCGCGCCACTTCTGGGCATATTCCTTGAATCCTTCACCAGAGGCCATCCCCATACTCTGTAGCTGAGTACGGGTTGGTGCCAGGTCAGAGTTATACTGATATTGGCGGTAAAAAGCAG
This sequence comes from Vicia faba, assembly GCA_948472305.1. Classification (NCBI taxonomy): domain Eukaryota; kingdom Viridiplantae; phylum Streptophyta; class Magnoliopsida; order Fabales; family Fabaceae; genus Vicia; species Vicia faba. The sequence goes on along the minus strand of OX451740.1, from coordinate 354,869,419 downwards.
CTGCAAGATCCTCCCAACTATGTACCTCTAATCTCTCAAGATTGTAGAACCAATCCAGTTGTGTGCCAGACAGGCTATCCTGAAAGAAATGTACCCAAAGGTTTCTGTCAGATGTGTGAGGTTGGATTCTTCGGACATATGACCTTAGATGCATCTTCGGGCAAGACAGCCTATCATATCTTGCGAAAACTGGCACTTTAAACTTTGGGGGGATCACAATTCCAGCAATTAATCCCAAATCTTCGAAATCTAAGCCTGGAACTCTCTGCAGCTCCATAGCTGCCAACCTGTCCTCCAAACTCTTGTACTTGTCATCGGCCGGCGGGTATTGTTGTTCTGAGTAGTCTTCATCTTCTTCCGCCTCTTCCTCTTCAACCCCGGATTCAGACGGTATCGCAGCCCCCTTTCCTTTACTGGTTCCTTCTTCAGATGTAGGGGGAAATTCAAGAACCCTCCTGGCTTCACCCTCAAACCTTCTTCCCAGGGTAGCCACCCCGACTCTCTTCTTCTTCTTTTTCACTTGCTCTTTGTTCCCGAGCAGGGCTTTTAGATCTTCCTGACCCTTTGCCAAGGTCATCAGGAGATGTTGAAACTGTGAGTTCTGAGACTGTAGATCTTTGACCGTCTGTTCGAGATCCATCTTACTAAAATAAACAACAGAAAGATAAGGAAACCTGGTGTGGAGACCTGTTTATGCACATGATGAATGATATGTTTATTTATGCAATGCATTCAAGGATTTAGAAATTCACAATTGTTGCAGACAAAAAGAACACACGTCATATTAATAAGAAGAAATTTTGTTAGTACATAAATGCCCCATGGGCCAAATATTACAAAAACTTCTCATGGTAAAAAGACGTTGCGCATCCTCTTTGGCCCGATGTAGGTTTTAAGGGTCTCTTCCTCATGGAGTCAGCGGGTAAGCTCCAAAACCTTCTTCTCGCTGGCGTAGAAGCTGGCTTCAAAAGTATCCCTTTCTTCCCTGAGTTGGATCCAACTCTTTTGCATCTCCTCCCATGTCGTTGGCATGTCAGGATATAAGACGGTGCAGGGAACCTCTCCTTCCTTAACGGGCTCCTTAATCACAGAGAGAACATGAGGGTAAGGCATCATTAGACTATGGGCTCGGGTTCGGACCCACTTGAGATAAGGCTCAAGAGGGATGGAATTCTTGTGCCCCAGTGTCTTGCTGTCTACCTTGTTAGGCATCCTCCAAGCTCTGATGAATCTTTGACTAAGTCCTTGCGCATCGTTACCGAAGTCAAAAACTATGTCAGGAATCAGCATGTCATGAGGGTCATCCCTCCGTGCATATCCAAATTGTCTCAAAGCCAGACAAGGGTTGTAGGTAATGCCCCCTCTAATGCCAAGCAATGGAACATTAGGGAAATCTCCACAACGATCGACGATGATGACACTTTCTCTGGACCGAGAACACCAATGTACATCAGAGTGAGTGAGGGTCATCAACCGTTGTGACCACCTAAGGCCTTGGTCATTCTTTAAAACAGATTGTGGAAGGTGTGAAATAAACCACCTTGCAAGGAGAGGAGTACAACACATGAGAACACCTCTCTTTCTCATTGTTTGTGTGTAAAATGAGTGGAGGATATCCCTAAGCAATGTTGGTATGGGATTCCTGGATAAGAAGATCTTGACGGCGTTGACATCTATAAGCTGGTCAGGATTTGGGAACAAGACCAACCCGTAAATGAGGAGTGCCACAATTTCTTCAAAGGCTTGTAGATCCAAGGAGTTCCAACACTCTTGTGCCTTCTCAAACAAGAATTTTGCCAAGAAGCCTTTGACACCGCTTCTGGTTTCCCAATGCCCCTTGATGTTTGATGGTTGTAAGTGTAGTGCTTGAGCAACATCTTCAGGCTTTGGCTCCTTTTCCGTACCGTTGAAAGGTAGTTGATTAAGGATAGGAATTCTCAGGAGTTGAGAAAATTCCTCCAAAGTGGGCACCAATTGGTAATCGGGGAAAGTGAAACAGTGGTGAAGGGGGTCAAAGAACTGGAACAAAACCTTCATCATGTCTTCTTCAATGCTGGTGTTGACTAGGTTGAGCAGTCTACCATGTCTTTCACTGAAGGGAGAGCTTTCGGGAATTCTGGATGTGAGCTCCTTGAGTTGAGTAGGGATTCTCACAAGTTTGACTTGGATAGTTTTCCTGCGAGGAATTTCCATGACCTACAAAACAAGAACAAAGATGAAGATCCAAACCCTTGAAATGGTTAGCGGATGCATATGATGCTTTATGATGTTTTATGATGCATGCAAAAACACATGTACAAGCAAATCACACAAAACCCTAGTTTCAGGCTTGCATGGGGCTTCATAGGTAAGTACCCTCTTGAGTGTAGTTGGCTTAAAAACCTGTCCTATAAATAGTAACCGGGTTCTAAGGAGCTCAATATCATTGGATTGTCTTCCATGTTCATTGTTTTGGTTTAGCCACTTAACTAGCGACCAAAATATTCCAAGAAGACAACCCTCAATGAGTGTAGTATCGAGTATCTACCAACTTTGGACTCCACCAAAGCCAGTCATCTCACTACCCCTAATAAAAGGCCAAGATGGTCAAGTAAGGTTCTAGGTCATTAGTGCTTAGTGACATCACTCAGCGGCCCCGTACTCTCCTTGATTGAACTCAAGGGTTACCGGTACTCACAAATATGTCGCACTAATATAGCTATTGCTTCAACCGTGTCAGTATACCCCGCACAGTTTCCACAATGTATTGCTATCTATGAATGTTTCCCAAATCCGGGTGTAGGATTTCAAGCCCAAACAAGAGATCCACAAAGGTAAAGCAATCAAAGCAAACAATTAATCATGCAAGAGGGTGATCTAAAACACTAAGGTAACCCCACTTTTAAGTTTGTCCCCAGCAGAGTCGCCAGTTCTGTGATACGGTGGGAAACTGACTTGGGTTTTGCGTTTGTATTCGCACTTATTCGGTTTAGCAAGAGTCGCCACCGAATTTTTATTTTATCCTAAAGGAAAGGTTAAAAAGCACAGGAAAAACCTTTTGAGATGTTTCGTGGGTTCGGGGGGTAGATTATGAAAAGGGAAGGTATTAGCACCTTTTTCATCCATGGTTATCCATGGGCTCTTAGTTACTTGGTTTTAGATCAATTGCCTTGATTTTTGATTGCTTGAAATGGTGCGTGTATTTGTGTTTTGAAAATGTTTTGAAATAGACGCCTTTGTTTCGGCAACCGTTGTAATGACTCGTGTTTGAGTATATACGAAGGTGTGTATCTTTTCGAAAAGATGTTTCAAATGTTTTTGAAAGTTTGTTTTGAAAGTGTTTGTGGAGTGTGGTTTGAAAAGTAGGCAAGTGTTTTTGCAAGTTGATCAAGTAACTAAGAGTTTTGTCTACCCCTAATATACTCAAAGGTTTTTCTCATGTTTTAACCCTTTTTAACAATTTTGTTCCACCATTGTATTTGGTGGACAATCTTGCGTTTAGGATGTTTAACGGGACAGGCGCGGGTCATCGTATGGACCATGAATGCAATGGTGCCAAGTGTCTTTGGCAATTTTGCTTGAAGGGACTATGATCATTCCGTTTAGGCAACTTTCGAAAGCGTCATCGAGGGACTTATGATCATTTGAATTGTTTTGCCAAAGAAACTCGACGGGCAAGCATGGCCCATTTTGGAAGGCAACATGTGGGATTACCCTAGGGGTGCAAGTGTGATTGTGTATTAATTTCATGTATTTGTCTTGTATTAGGTTATCTAGCGTTTTATTTTATGTACATACAAACCCTAGGTCTACCCATGGTATATTTGAAAGCGGTGAATTGCGGGAATTTAAAGTCTACGCTATTACAAATAAGTATCCGGGAGTGGGGGTACAATTATTTACAAATGGGGGATGAGACTTATAGGAGAATAGTATCCAAATAATTACATCCAAATCAAATTGCGCAAATGTAAAATATATTGTATAGCAATGTATAAGAATAGAAAATGTATATGTGTAAAGCAAAGTAAATGTATCGACGTATTTGTATATTGTAAATGTGAGTGTATGTGTAAATGTATGATTATTTACAGGTTAGAAATGTTAATGTATTATTAAGTATGTATTTGTTCTTTTGTATTTTTATCTTGTATTTTACTTATGTATTGTTATCATGCTTTATATTTTTGCTAATATGTACAAATAAGAAAATTTAATTAAAAGAAAAGAAAATGTTTTAAGGTCTATTTTTAGGTATTAAAAATAATGTATTTTAATTAATTATGTACAAAAGTTTAACTAAAAAAATGAAAATGTTTTAAGTTTAAAGAAAAAATATTATTTATATTTAGTTAATGTATTATATACAAAATTATAATTATGTTATATATAAAAAGGTATTGTTAATTAGAAATTAATGTAAAGAAAACAAAATTAATGTATTAAGTAAGTTATAAACAAAAAAAAATGGTATATATTAGTTTGAATCATAAAAATAAATGATAAATAAAATGTTAGTTAAAAAAAATGAAAAAAAAGATGAATGGGCCAAAAGGGAATTGGGAGGCCCAAACAAATAACTGGCTGAGAAACAAAAAAGGAGGGTGCAGGGCGTGCTTAATGGGCTTGTGTTGATGGAAAAGGGCAAGGCCCATTGGCATTTGACACAAATGTTTTTAGGGTTAATTTTGTTTTGTTCATTAGAGACTTAGGGTTTGTTTGAACACAGGCGCCGTTCACTTCGCTTCTTTCTTCATCTTCTTCGCCATGGATTCGCCTCTGAACGCCTCTCCGCCCAAGGCCACTGAGTGCGAACATCCTTCATCTTCCCTTCATGGTCGCTCAGCGACGTTTGTACACAGGTAACGGCTTTTGTTCGCGTTTGACAGTCTTTTAGGTTTTCAACTTTTATTGATTTCTATTCTTTGCATGTCCTGATTCTTTGTGATTATTGATCTCTTGTGAGGTACTTTAAGGAAAAGAAAGGGTTTTTTATACCTTTTAGAGGAGATGGAGGAGGAACGAAGATGGAGGCGCTCAGGCGGCCAAGGCGGATGCTTGGTGATGACGCGCTTTGCTTGGAAACCTTGGTATCTTGTATTCGTCTTTTATGGTTTGATGATGATACTTGAAAACCTAGCTTTTGTCACTTCTTTTTCTCTTCTATTGTTTGCCCTTCTGAGTTGCCTGTGTACCCTGTGATGCTTCTTTATCTTCTTCTCCTTTACTCGCTTATGTTGCCTCTGAACATGATGTTATTGCTCTGAGATTAATTGATATGTTGTGCTTGAGTTGCCTTGGATGATGAATATGGTTGTTTGCTGATGTTGGTTATACTGATGCTTCTGTATGTTGCCTTCGTTGATTCTGAGATGATGATTTTTGCTTTTGTTGGTTACCCAATGATGAACTCTTTGAGTTCTGAGGGTTTTGTGTTGGTTCAAATGTTTTGAGTTGTTTTTTGAAAGCTTTCCCAATGATGAATTTTCTGAGGGCTCGTGTTGGTTGCCTTGAAATGCCTAGAAGACAGGTTATGGGCGTGAGGGCCTTAAGGCTTGATGCAGGTCTGGATTTGGTTTGATATTATGTGAGTTTGTTTGGGTGTTTTGAAATACTTTAGCAGGTGAAGGCTTTGAAGCTTGTATGGTTTGTATTTACTGGTTTGGGCTTGACAGTTCAGGCAGGTAAGGCTTGGACAGGTTGAGCTTTGGTTCAAGGTTTGACACAGCTTGGTCTTTGGCCTGAAGCCTGATGCTTTAGGTTTGACAGGTTATCTCTTGTTTGTATATTTGTTTGGATGAAAGGCCTATGCAGATTGGAGGCTTGTAGTTTCTTGCTTCATGTTTGTTTAGGCTTAGAGGTTTAAGGCTTGTGTTTCAGTTTGAGATTTGTGAAGGTTTTGAATGTTTAAGGTTTGATGGACTTTGAAATTTTTAGGCTTTGTGGCTTCTGAGATATATTCTGCAGGTTGTTGGCTTTTTGTATCTTATTTTAGGGTCTTTGCCCTCTTGTTTTTTTAAGGGCAGGAGGCGCTATATTTTCTTGGTCAAATCTGTGGACAGGTTTGCAAGGCTTGAGGCTTTCACTCTTTGTGATCATTTCTGCTGCATATGTTCTGCCTCTTCTTGAATAACTCTGATACATGCTCTTTTTAGCCTTTAGCCTGCTGTACTGTAATCTGCTTTCCTCTCTCTTTCTCTCTCCAGATTAAAAAAGCACTTTTATTGCTTAATGTTTGTCTTTTCTGAAAAAAAATAAATGGCCTAGGAAGATGATGCATTCTGAATATTGTTTGCACCTGTCCTTTCCCACTGCATATTTCCATGTTTCTTGCATACTTTATGTACTTTCCTTTGACAGCTTTTGGAGTTGTTGATACTTTGATATCCTTGGACAGCTTTTGGCTTAGTTTGAGAATGTAGTTCAGTTTGCCTTTACTTGTACATGCTGTTTGGAAACTTGGTTGACAATCCTTTTGATTTATGCAATATGCTTAAAAATTTTGAATTTGTGCAAAATCATAACTTTGTGCATTTCACGTTTCATTGCAAGCATTTCATCCCTCTTTGTGAACCGGGAGAAATCTCGTGATTTGCAGAGAGGTCAAAACTGATTCCGGCCATTTGTTTTTAATGATGAATCTTTTTAATTGTCTATCTTTAATTATTTTATTTGCTTTGACTTTTCTTTTGTTTCTTGTTTTGCAGATGAAAAATAAATGAGCAACAAGGGAGCATTGGATAGAAGATGAAGACTTAGAAATTTTAGAACATAGTTTTATTTCAATTTAAATTACTGTAACATTATTATTGTAAATAATTTGTAAACAATAATAATTATACAAATAATTTAAAGATAAATAAAAAAGTCCTTTTATTGACATTCATTTTTAATTCTTCTTCAGATATTTATCTAATTGTTTATAATTCTTAAATTATAATAAAATGGAAATAAATTCCAATTATTCTAACTTAAAATAAATAATCAATTGATAAACACTGTGGTCTTATCATCAATCAATAACAAACCCGGCGCTCAAATTATCAAAAGCAATGCACAGTTTAATCAAACCAGACGACAGTTAATCAAACAAAACGTCCACATGCCTCCTTTCACTAATTAAATCCAAACAATAAAACCCTGATTTTTGACTTAGCACTGGAGAAACGCCTTCCTGATCAAACTTTGAGCAAATTCAACCAATCCTAAGCAATCTGTTTGAACTGTCTTAAAATCAATAAAAACCCTAAATTTTGTCTGACTGATGAGAAAAGTCTGTTCGACCGATTCTTGAGCCAGTCTGAAAAATTAGGAAAAGCCCGAAACTGCGATTTCTTGTGGAGAAAGAGGAGGGAAAATTTTGGGGTACAACAGGAAGGTATTAGCACCCTAAACATCTACGGTACTCCGTAGGAACCTCTTTCAAAATAAAATCTGTATATTTTGGCTATAAGATGTTGTATAAAAAATAGATGGTAGAGGTGAGAAAATAAGTATTTTTTATGATTTTTTCACCCTCCGCGGTTGCGAACCTTTAGTGCCTACGTGCCATCTTTCGTGCAATAGGGGATCAGGGTACACGTAGTTCACCTTTAAAAAATTTAAAACACAAGTGGGTTGGTTAATTTATGAGATAAGACATCATCGTCATTGTCTATGTGGAAAACAAACATACTACCCACAATCATGAGAAAGGAGAATTTGCATCATCTCAAAGTGGAGGATATGGCTTGGATTTTAAAATCAACAATGCCTCACTCAACACCCAAGTGGAAAATATCTCACTTCGCTACATATTGTAGAAGTATAGTTGTTTGCATCACTACAAGGATTGACAAGAGTCTAATATTTTGAGAAAAAGTTTTTAAATTAAAAAGCCAAAGTGGCAAAATGGTTTGAAATGAGATTGATTGACTTTTAGTCTTCTTACAAAAAATGTCAAGGTATTATTAAGTTGATTGAATTTTATTTATGAAAAAGTTTTGAAAATGCATGGACCTAGGTCCAAGTTTATTATAAAATTGGTTCAAGTTTAAAAAAACAAGAAGAGTTTTCAAAAGGAGGGAGAAGATTTTTGAAATTAAAAAAGATGGGAGGAGAAGAAGAGACTATCCTAAAGCATAAGGCAAAATCTAGGGAGAAGAACCATCTAACCAACAAGAAGCCAATACTTGAAATTATGAGTCAAGATAGAATTCCCATTCTTTGGATTGAAACCAAGAAAGAAAAGATACTAGACCTCTTGAGAGAACCAAACTTCAAGTGTATTAAGTCTTCACAAAATTTTGGCAGAGTAACGACTGTATACGGGTGAATTCCAGATTACAAACAAAGTATGTAATCACAATAACCTGCACAAAAAACAAAAAACAACCAAATGTCTTGAGGTAAACCTCAAGATCTCCAGACAAAATATCAATTAAGGTCACAAGGTCTCCAACATAGGCCAAGGTTTCTAATCCTAAGTCCAAGAAGTCCAATACTCCATAATGCCATGGATAGTAACCAAATAGTCCAAGTATCATTAAATTTTTTTATGGTTTATGTGATTATAAAGTATACTAAAAAGAAAAGAAAAGCTCAAGTGAGTAAAATAAAAATTACTAGAATATAAAGGGGCTCAAGTGAGCAAAGATGAAAAATAGCATGAAATTTAAATGCTAAAGTAAATGGTGCATAAAGTAAAGAGCATAAAATAAAGCATAAAGTAAGAAAATAAAATAAAATCAATTGTCAACAATTAGTGGTTAGTTGGATGATCATCTTGAATCTTACATTTGGAACTCATTAGAGGATTGGTAGAACCAAAGCCTCCACACAACAAGTTGCATTTACTTTTTGTCAAGTATATCATCCATTTTGGAATCCTCAAAAGTAACATTTAATGATCAACAATGTTTAAGTGATCCGCGTTGATCAAAAGTGATGTAGATCCATTAGAGGATTGGTAGAACCAAAGCCTCTACACAATGAATCTCAACGTTATTCGATCAAAGAGATCAAATTAACATACTTGGGCTTGCAAACATAAGTTTGGGCCACGAATGGTCATTTATTCGAATTGGGACAAAATCTAGCGCTATGTTAAGCAATCATAAGTGGACTTATGTAGAAGTCGCACCTATTTTGAGGCCGGTCAATAGCAATCTATGCACAATTTGTTTTGAGACATGATATAAAGATCATGCTCCAATAACACTTAGTGCAATAAGAAAGGGATAAGATGAAGAAGGGTGGGAAAGAATATATAAACCACATTTGAATTAAAATTTAATCAAACTATTATTAAAATTATTCATCCCTTTTTATAGAGTTAGACTCAACACCATGGATCCAATGGTGTTAACAAAGTTCATGATAAAAAATTCAACCCAAGATTAGCCAGAAAATAATCACAAAATAATATTACATTTAATATATGCATTAAAAAGGGTTTTAAAATGTTTTAAAATAGAAATAAGAGAGAAAAATATCAACTATATTCAAATTGATTCATGAAAAATAAATAAGGTCATAGAAAAATCAGAAATAGACTCAAAAGTAACATTTAATGATCAACGATGTTTAAGTGATCCGCGTTGACCAAAAGTGATGTAGATCCATTAGAGAATCGGTAGAACTAAAACCTCCACACAATGAATTTCAAGGTTATTGGATCAAAGAGATCAAATTAACATACTTGGGCTTGCAAACATAGGTTTGGGCCACGAATGATTATTTATTTTAATCGGGACAAAATTTAGCGCTATGTTAAGCAATTGTAAGTAGACTTATGTAGAAGTCGCACCTATTTTGAGGTTGGTCAATAACAATCTATGCGCCATTTGTTTTGAGACATGATATAGAGATCATGCTCCAATAACACTTAGTGCAATAAGAAAAGGATAAGATGAAGAAGGATGAGAAAAAATATATACACCACATTCGAATTAAAATTTAATCAAACTATTATTAAAATCATTCATCCATTTTTATGGAGTTAGACTCAACACCATGGATCCAATGATGTTAACAAAGTTCATGATCAAAAATTCAACCCAAGATGAGCCAAAAAATAATCACAAAATAATATTGCATTTAATATATGCATTAAAAAGGGTTTTAAAATGTTTTAAAATAGAAATAAGAGAGAAAAATATCACATATGTTCAAATTGATTCATAAAAAATAAATAAGGTCATAGAAAAATCAGAAACAGACTCAAATATTTTTATAAAATTTTTGGTAATTTTTTAAAGTCAGAAACTATTTTTAAAATTAAAAGAATTGAGTAAAATAAACCAAAAATTGATAAAAAAAATAACAAAGTCAGAAATAAAAAATAAATGAGGTCACCAATATTTGTCACAATATCATTGGATCATTCCATATTTTTTTTAGAATTTAAAAATGCATAAAAGTGTTTTTTAACATTTAAGACAATTCAAATAAAGTGAAAATTTATAAAAAAATATCAAAACAAAAAATAAAATTGTAAAAAAATAAAAATCAGAAAGAGAAAAATCAAAAATATTTTTCATAATTTTTTCAGATTTTTTTGGACTTAAAAAGAATTTTCTATGATTTTTTGAAGTTTAAAACAATTTAAATATAAAATTCAGAAAATAAAATAAAGTCAAAAAAATGTGGACCAATGGATGAGAGTCAAAACATGTTAATAACCTAATCCAATGGATCAGACGCGTTGTTCATATCATGGTCATTAGTGAATAACACACATGATCATTAATTAAATCAGATATTCAAAAATTCCAAATGGCGCTGTTTCATTGGTTGAAGGATGACACGTTGGTCATCTTCAACCTCCAGTCAGTCTCAAATCGAGCTTGCTCAAACTGTAAAATTAGAGCACGAGACCGGTACCATTCGCTTCGTCTCATCAAGACGAAGACAATCACACCTTCGCGAAAAATTTATATAAACTGTAGCTCAAGCAATTTGGAAGGAAATTTTTGAAAAGGAATTTTAAATTTCATGGCCAAAACGTGTTTCCAGATAAAAGAAAGTGTTGGTACTAGAATCAGGGCAATGAGAGGTTCACAATGACATCAAACTTTGGAAGAATTGATGGAGAAATCTACCTATTGAAGTTCAGTTGCAGAGCTCTGTAAATGGACTTGGTTATATCAATTCAGAAGGTTTCAAGGCTCAATTCTTCTTATGTTAGCTTCAGGGAAGATCAAGGAAGGTGAATTGATAGAAAAAATGGATTAAAAAAGGCTTGAACAATGATTTCGAGGTTGAAGAAAAGTGAGTTATGGAGCGAGTTTGGTAGGGTGATTTTGGATGTTCAAGCTTGAGAAAATGAATGGGAAAGCTCATGTATTTATAGGAGAAACAAATGGGATCAAAAGGAAGGGTGAATGATGCAATTTGGAGGGAATTCGTGTGGGTCTGCATCATGAAGAAAGTGTGACTTCTCTTTTGTCAAAACACATCCAAAACGCGTGTTTTAATGCACTAATCCACTTGGGAAAGTTGGCTAATCATGTTTAGATCCAAAACGCGTGCTAATTTGAGGGTTAGAAGTTGTAACATGAAATTCAAATTTTGAATTGCGATGAAACTTCCATTCCAAGTCACCACTTTTGAAACAATGGCATTCTCAGCTCAAGGGGTCTTAAGGCATGGTTCTTGATGCTTTAGAAAGATGAGATTATAAGCTTTAAAATGGGAAAAGAATGGAATCAAATGGATGTTTGAGCTGAAAGTTGCAATGAGTCAAAGTTGGGAAAAAGAGGTTGACTTTCCATACTTAGAAATATTTCAATTTTTTCTTCAAAAGTGACCTATAATGTTTTGCATTCAAACATGGCCTTCCTCTTGGAATTTGCTCTTGACCAAAAAAGGTGGCATGAAATAGACCTCTTGAATGAAATTTTGAAACTTTAAACATTCAAAATCTCCTAAAACTGAGAGAGTTGTGAATTTTTGAAGTTGGCAAAAAATCATGAAATGACCTATAATCTTTTGTATCCTTAGGGAATCTTCCATCCATTTTCTCACTTTGCAAATAAAATAATGAATAAAGTTAACATCCTAAAGATCATTATGGAAAAAGAGTGGGCTCAAGGTGATAAAAATGGATCAAGTTATGATCATTTGAAGTCACACATGGGAAGTTGGGGGTTCATCTGGAGGACTTGTAATCTTTTTTCATCATCAAGTTTCTTCCACATGAAAACTCCTTGAAATGTTTGAAGTGATTTTTTAATAACCCATTGAAGAGAAGGATTTTTTTAGAATCAATGCAAAATACCAAAAGATGAGCAAGATGTACTTCTTTGAAGTTCAAAACCCTAGCTCCTAGGTCAAGATAATGCTTTGAGGAACTTTGAAAATTTTAAACAACCTTCTTGTACCAACACTTTTGATTTGTAGATATAAGTTGTTGAGGATGATAATGAGAACTCATAGCAACCAAAACCACTTCCATATCTTGATGATTGAGAGAAATATGCACTTGTGACCAATGGGAGCAAGGCCTTGTCCCACCATGACAACTTCTTCAATCAACACCTTGTACTTTTGAATCAATCTTGATAACTTTGAAATATGGTGAACCAAAATAAACCTTTCCATGCCATTTATTCCAAAACAACTTCAATGGTGAGCTTTGAATTTCTCAAGCTTTATTGACTAGGGCATGGAAATAAACTCATGAACCCATGGATCAACTTGCTAAGGCACATTGTCTTTGCCTACATTATTAAGAAGTAAGGTAAACCAACATTGTATTTTATTAATTAAAAGGAAATTCAAAACAAAACATGCATGATCACAAAAGAAAAACAAGTCAAGGTTCTTGGTGATTCCTCAAAGAGCAAAGCTAAAGATAGGGAGGAGAACCAAAAGCCCTAATGTGATCCTGTTATAATTGAATCAATATGGAATGATGAAGGGATCTTTGGGGAAAAAATTGGGGTACAACACTAGTCACCGTCACTGTCAGTCTCCAAGAGAATTAACTTCATTGTTACTGATACGGAGAGGTGGTTTCCCTGTACGAGCACGTCGAACTACTTTTTGACCTTTAAAAGTGAAGCCCGACCCAAATTTGTCTGACTTGTATGAGATATCAGGAAGTTGTCCCCAAATGGTGAAACCTACATCTTTAAATACGGCAAGAGCATCTTTGAGAGAGGCCACCCTTGTTGTATCTTTAGAAGCTTTGGGAGTGGCAGGAGTGGCCTTGGCAACAACAACCATTGGAGAGACCACTTCGAATGATTGACAAGGGGTCTCGATAAACTTGCCATCCATTTCAACGTACTTGAATGAATTCAGATGACTGGTCATAAACTCTTCTTCCCCACAGATGGTGACAATTTTCCTTTTGACCGGGTACTTCAGCTTTTGGTGTAGCGTGGAGGTAACCTCACCTGCCCCATGAATCCATGGGTGTCCGAGTAGGAAAGAATAAGTTGGACAGATATCCATCACATAGAATCTTGAGTTGAAGACTTGATACCCAACCTTGATAGGGGGATCAACCTCTCCATGGACCATTCTCTTTGATCCGTCAAAAGATCTCACCACGATGTCACTAGGTTTATGTACTAAACCTTCATAGTCCAACCTATCTAGAGCACCTTTTGGTAAGACATTCAGGGAGGACCCAGTATCCACTAATACATGTGCTAAAGTGGTTCCTTTACACTCGATGGAAACATGCAGAGCTTTGTTGTGATTCTTCCCCACTGGGGTTAAATATGCGTCGAATCTAAAACCATTGTCAGCAGTCAGGCTTGCTACACAGTTTTCAAATTGACCGACCGTAGTTTCTTGTGGGACATGTGCATTTTTCAGGAATTTTAACAGCACTTAGGCATGTGCCTTGGAGCATAGCTACAAAGACATCATGTTAATCTTTGAGGGTGTCTTCCCCAACTGTTCCACTATCTTATAGTCACTTTTTAAAATAATTTTTAAAATCTCTTCCATCTCTTGGGTAGATGGATCCTCAACTGCAATATCTTTTATGGGCGCCTCCATCTGGGAAAGCTCAGTAATTTTTTCCTTTCCTCGACTATCAGCAACGGGTTTAGCGGCAGAAATAAAAATGGGTATTGTAGTGGTTGTTGGAGGTGAAATCTCTGGAGAGAAATCCTCCCCGTCCTAGTAACTTTACTTGATCCATCAATGTTTGTAATGTAAGCATTCTCATTCTCGGTGATCCACGATTCTTGTTGGATACCGTTTTAATACACTTTTCCCCATAGTTCCAGGGCACAACTTTATCATAAGAATAGGGGCCTGGCCCCAATGTAGTGATAATTAGTGGTGCTATTCTTGGTTAAGCGGAAATCCTAATAGGACCTTTGGAGGTGATCCTAACAGGAGTTTTTGAAATGGTAATGATGGACACGTCTTCAAACTCTTGAGATACACTTTAGGTAAACCTTTTCATAGATGGAGTTTTTTCAAATAGAATCTCATGGCTATCCATCAGGTGTTGGACACCTTTCTTCTGCCATTCACAACCATTAATTTGTACAGTATAATGGTAGCATTCTTCAAAATAACCTAGAAATACACCGACTTTAAGCAAATTATTTTTAACAGTCTTCAAAGGAATGGTCAAATCTTTAATGGAGGAAACAAAAGAGGCATCTTAAATAGAATTGACACCCTTACCATGATTGGGAATGGGTGCAGTGATCACATTGGGAGTCGGTGGAGGGTCGAATTCAATTGTTTTGTTGCTGATCAAGTCTTGGAGTTTATTCTTTAAAGACCAGCAATCATAAGTATCATTGTTGTACCCCAAAATTTTCCCTCGTATTTTTCCACCAGAAATCACAGCTTCGGGCTTTTCCTGATTTTTCAGACTGGCTCAAGAATCGGTCAAACAGACTTTTCTCGTCAGTCAGACAAAATTTAGGGTTTTCATTGATTTTAAGACGGTCCAAATAGATTGCTTAGGGTTTGGTTGAATTGGCTTAAAGTTTGATCAGGCAGGCGTTTCTTCAGTGTTAAGTCAAAAATCAGGGTTTTGCGCGTATATTTCTCAGAAAGAGTTAGTTCTATCAATGCTGTTCAGATTACTCTAAGATAAGGACTGAGGCTATTGATTGTTAATTTGCAGTTGTTTGGATTAAATCAGTGAAAAGAAGACATGTGGATGTTTGTTTGATTTGACTGTGCATTGTTATGTTTAAGTCGGAACGCCGGACGTTTATTAATTATTTCTTTTTTCTAAAGTCAGAATAATTGGATTTATTTCCAATTGTTTTAATTTAGGAAATTCAAATAATTAAGTTAAATAATTGAAAGGAAATAAAAAGAATTAATTGGTCAAAAGGAATTTTTATTCATCTTTAATTATTTGTTACAATTGTTATTTAAATACAGTATTTATTTACAAAGTATTTATAATAATAATGGTTACAATAATTAAAATTGAAATAAACTATGTCCTAAATTTCCTAATCTTCATTCCAATGCTCCCTTGTTGCTCATTTATTTTTCATCTGCAAAACAAGAAACAAAAGAAAGGTCAAAGCAAATAAAATAATTAAAAGCAGACAGATAAAAATTGGGTTCATCATTAAAAGCAAATGGCCGGAATCAGTTTTTCCCTCTCTGCAAATCACGATATTTCTCCCGGTTCACAAAGAGGGGTGAAATGCTTGCAATGAAACATGAAATGCACAAAGTTGTAATAATGCACAAATTCAAATTTTCAAGCATACTGAGTAAATCCAAAATTTGTCAACCAAGTTTCCAAACAACATAAAGCCAAACTGAATTGCAATCTCAAACTAAGCCAAAAGCTGTCAAAAAATTGTCCAAGGATATCAAAATATCAACAACTCCAAAAGCTGTCAAAAAATTGTCCAAGGATATCAAAATATCAACAACTCCAAAAGTTGTCAAGAGAAAGTACATAAAGTATGCAAGAAGCATGAAAATATGCAGTGGAAAAGGGTCAAGTGCAAGCAACATTCAGAATGCATCATCTTCCTAGGCCATTTGTTTTTTCAGAAAAGACAAAAATTAAGCAATAAAAGTGCTTTTCTTTAATCTGGAGAGAGAAAGAGAGAGGAAAGCAGCTTACAGTACAACAGGCTAGAGGCTAAGCAAAAGATATAAACAGCATATCGGAATACATAGAGAAAAAGAGGCAGAACATATGCAGCAGGATATCACAAAGAGGGAAAACCTCAAGCCTTGCAAACCTGTCCACAGATTTGACCAAGAAAATATAGCGCCTCCTGCCCTTAAAAGACAAGAGGGCAAAGACCCTGAAAGAATGTACAAAAGATATTACAGTCCCTGCCTTTTTTCAAGGACCATAAGGCAAAGACCCTGAAAAGAGATTCAAAGGGGCCTCAACCTACCAACCTGCATCATATATCTCAGAAGACACACAAAGCAAAAACCTAAGCATTCAAACATACAAGCCCAAAGCCTCCAAAACCTGTAATGCCAACAAAAAACACCAAAAGCCATACCCTAAAAGCCCTCAAGCTCTAAAAACTGTCAAATACCACAAACTGTAAGACAAAAACATTGCAAAACTGAAGCCCAAGCCTTAAACCTCTAAGCCTAAACAAACATGAAGCAAGAAACTACAAGCCTTCAATCTGCATAGGCCTTTCATCCAAACAAATATACAAACCAGAGAAAACAACCTGTCAAACCAGAATATCAAGCAACCAAACCCCAAAAACCTGGACTATCAAGCCATGAACCAGAAGCCTTAACTATCAAAAAACACTTCAAACAACCTGTCAAGCTTAAAGCCTACTGTAACATAAGCCAAAGCCCAGACCTGCATCAAGCCTCAAGGCCCTCACGCCCCTAACCTGTTTTCTAAGCATTTCAAGGCAACTCAAGCCCTCAGAACTTTGTTCATCACTGGGCACAAAAATCATCCAAAGCATCTCAGCAAGTTCATAGTAGAAGAGAAAAAGAAGCATATCAACATACAAAGCCCTCAGAACTCAAAGAGTTCATCATTGGGTAACCAACAAAAGCAAAAATCATCATCTCAGAATCAACAAAGGCAACATACAGAAGCATACATAAGCGAAGTAAGCAATCAAAGGCAACAGAAATAGGCAACCAGGAGAGGAAAGAAGTGATAAATCAAAGGGTTTTTCAGAGTATTCATCATAAAACCCTAGAAGGCAAAGCAAGAGTGCAGAGTACCGGGTGTTCCAGCAAGCTAGTTTCATCATCACCATCCCCTCGCCGTCAAGCCACCGGAAGCGCCTCCAAGACCTCTGTCCTCCTCCAACGAAGGTAGTATCTCTAATATTTCTCTTTCATACCCCTCCAACAAGAATAACAACAACACTGAATCAGAATCAGTAAACGAAAAACTAAACATGCAAAAGGGAACTAACGAAAACCTTAAGACACAAACGAGAAATCGTACCTTCTTTGTTACTGCCGTTTGAGTGAGCGTGAGAAGGAGGATAGATGGTGGCGTTGGTGGCCTTGGGCAAAGGACATGACTCAGAAGCTGGCGTGAGAAGACGAAGACGGAGGAAGAAGTGAACGGCGCCTCTCTGTATCACAACCCTAGAATTCCCAAATGAAACAAGCCTTAGAAAACCCTAAACGAAAATGTTATCAAAACGCGTGGGCCTTGCCCGTTCAGGATGCCTAAGCCCATTACATTCGCGCACCTCCCTTTTTGCTATTTCTCAGTTAGTTCTGATTGAGCCCAAAAATCCCTTTAGCCCATTTGTTTTAAAACTTATATCCTTTTTTTTTACTTATCATATTTTTTTTATAAACTAACACATTATTAATTTTATTTTTACATCAAATTTTTATTAATAATACTTTTTTTTATATAACATAATTATAAACTTTGTACATAATTAACTTAAAAAAACATTAACATTAATACATGAAAAATAGAATTTCTTAAAACCATTTTCTTTTCTTTTATTAAAATACTTTGTACATAACTAATTAAAATACATTAATACATAAAAACTTAAAACATTTTTTTTCTTTTCATTTGAACTTTGTTTGTATATAATTACATCAATATATATTTTTTCTTTAAGTTAAATACTTTTCTTTTCTTAAAATATTTTGTTTTGTACATTAATACTGAAAATAAAATACCTAAGATACAATTAAACTTAAAACATTCTTTTCTTTTCTTAAAATATTTTGCTTTGTGCATATTAACAAAATACGAGAATACAAAAAACAAATAAGTAGACAATACTTTATAATACATTAAAACACACATTCCTCACCTTGTAAATAATCATACACTTACACAAATGCATTTACAATACACATTCTATCTTTTTATACACATATACATTTGCTATTCTTATACATTGCTATACATTATATATTACATTTGCGCAATTCGATTTGGTTGTAATTATTTGGACACTACTCTCCTAAAGTCTCATCCCCATTTGTAAATTTGTACCCCCACTCCCGGATACTTATTTGTAATAGCGTAGACTTTAAATTCCTGCAATTTACCGCTTTCAAATATACCATGGTTAGACCTAGGGTTTGTATGTAAATAAAATCAAACGCTAGATAACCTAATACAAGACAAATACATTAAATCAATACACAATCACACTTGCACCCCTAGGGTGATCCTGCTTGTTGCCTTCCAAAATGGGTCATGCTTGCACGTCGAGTTTCTTTGGCAAAACAATTCAAATGATCATAAGTCCCTCGATGACGCTTTCGATAGTTGCCTATCAAAATGATCATAGTCCCTTCAAGCAAATTGCCAAAGACACTTGGCACCATTGCATTCATGGTCCATACGATGACCCGCGCCTGTCCGTTAAAACATCCTAAACGCAAGATTGTCCACCAAATACAATGGTGGAACAAAATTGTTAAAAAGGGTTAAAACATGAGAAAAACCTTTGAGTAAATTTAGGGGTAGACAAAACTCTTAGTTACTTGACAAACTTGCAAAAACACTTGCCTACTTTTTAAACCACACTCCACAAACACTTTCAAAACAAACTTTCAAAAACATTTGAAACATCTTTTCGAAAAGATACACACCTTTGTATATACTCAAACACGAGTCATTACAACGGTTGCCGAAACAAAGGCGTCTATTTCAAAACATTTTCAAAACACAAATACACACACCATTTCAAGCAATCAAAAATCAAGGCAAGTGATCTAAAACCAAGTAACTAAGAGCCCATGGATAACCATGGATGAAAAGGGTGCTAATACCTTCCATTTTCATAATCTACCCCCCAAACCCACAAAACATCTCAAAAGGTTTTTCCTGTGCTTTTTAACCTTTCCTTTAGGATAAAATAAAAAGTCGGTGGCGACTCTTGCTAAACCGAACAAGTGCGAAAACAAACGCAAAAACTCAAGTCAGTTCTCCCACCGTATCACAGAACTGGCGACTCTGTTGGGGAGTATTTTTAAAAGTGGGGTTACCTTAGGGTTTAGATCACCTTTACATTCTTGCTTTGATTGCTTTGATTGATTTACTTTTTGGTCCTTGTTTGGGTTTGTTGTAAATCCTACACCCGGATTTGGGGCACCTTTTTAGGTAAATAGTAAAAAAACTGTGAGGGAACTGTGCGGGGTATACCGACATGGTTGAAGCAGTAAGCTATGTTAGTGTGACATATTTGTGAGTACCGGTAACCCTTGAGTTCAGTCAAGGAGAGTACGGGGCCGCTGAGTGATGTCGTGAAGCACTAACGAACTCTTAGAACCTTAATTGACCATCTTAGCCTTTTTAGGGGTAGTGAGATGACCGACTTTGGTGCAGTCCGAAGTTGGTAGATACTCGATACTACACTCATTGAGGGTTGTTTTCTTGGAATATTTTGGTCGCCAGTTAAGTGGCTAAACCAAAACAATGAACACAGAAAACAATCCAATGATATTGAGCTCCTTAGAACCCGGTTTCTATTTTAGGACAGGATGAGCCAACGAAACTGAAAGAGGGTACTTACCTACAACCCCATGCAAGCCTGAACCTAAGGACTTGTTTGCTTTGTGTGAATATGTTTGTCTGTATATACACTCACTTGCTTTTGCATACATGTACATAACATCATAACATCATACCATGGCATTTTCAATAACCTTTTCAAGGATCTCGAGGGTTCTTTTGATGCAGGGTTACGTTGAACCAGACGTCTACCAATGGGCGAGAGGTTTCTCCTCTAACAAATGCCATCAAAGATCAAGTGCAACAACTTAAATCAGGGGCTATGACCCACTTGACATGGTGAGCTTGATTCTCGTGGAAAGACATCCACCGGCACAAAGTTCTCCAACCAAAGATCAAGTACAACAACTTGAATTGGGGGCTATGACCCACTTGACATGGTGAGCTTGATTCTCGTGGAAAGACATCCACCGGCACAAAGTTCTCCAACCAAAGATCAAGTACAACAACTTGAATCGGGGGCTATGACCCACTTGACATGGTGAGCTTGATTCTCGTGAAAAGACATCCACCGGCACAAAGTTCTCCAACCAAATATCAAGTACAACAACTTGAATCGGGGGCTATGACCCACTTGACATGGTGAGCTTGATTCTCGTGGAAAGACATCCACCGGCACAAAGTTCTCCAACCAAAGATCAAGTACAACAACTTGAATCGGGGGCTATGACCCACTTGACATGGTGAGCTTGATTCTCGTGGAAAGACATCCACCGACACAAAGTTCTCCAACCAAAGATCAAGTACAACAACTTGAATCGGGGGCTATGTCCCACTTGACATGGTGAGCTTGATTCTCGTGGAAAGACATCCACCGGTGCAAAATTCTCCAATCAAAGATCAAAGTTCAACCTCTAACATCTTCTTGTGTTTACCCCAAGAGATCCTTGAAAGCATGCATCCACATATCATGCATTGCATCTTGACAATTCTTTCCTTTTCAGGTTTCCTTACTCCCCTACTGTTTATTTCAGTAAGAGATGGCTCTAGAGAGGACCGTCAAGGATATCCAGGACCAGACTGCTCAGCTTCAGGAGATGTTCTTGAACTTGTCTCTGGGGCAAGAAGAAATGAAAGCTCTCCTCACAAAGGGCTTGGTCCAGGAGACTTCAAACAATGCCAGGAGTGATCAGTTGGAAGCACTGCAGTTTGAGCTGACAACAATGAGGATCCAAATGACGGGGCAATTGGTGGGCCAGATGGCTCTCATCCAAGACCTGTCTCAAAGACAAGAGGAACTCAGAGTTCTCGTCAACCAACTGCTTCGGAACAACCAACTGGGGCAAACATCTGAGGTTGAAGAGCAAGTCACCACTCAACCCCCCTCCAGCCAAGAAGACAAGGGGAAGGCACCTTTGCTTGATTTAGGGTCACAAGCCCATCAACAACCTCGCCAGTGTCAACGGGGTAATCGACGTAAGCAAGAGACGTCGGGAAGACAGTTCACGGAGATTGACATACCGTCATCTCTGATTCTAGAGCGTTTGTTGGAGGTCAATCTGACTGCTTTGAGGGATCCTATCCGGAAGCCCAATACCTCCGCTCCTAACTATCATCCCGACGCATTTTGTGTGTACCACTCCTACAGCCCGGGACATGACACCGACGACTGATGGGCCTTGAAGAACAAGATTCAAGATCTGATCGACATTGGAGTGCTGAGGTTCATGCCAGACGGCGAGATGAAAATCTTTCGTTAAGGAGTTCTCAACCTGGAGTGACAAAGCTCAAGCTGAAAGACTTTTACTTCATTTGAATTTTCAAAGTTGTAATTTCTTCTGTTATTCAAACAATTAACTGTTGATGTTAAACTCTGCTTCATTAATGCATTTCATATGTTTGTCTTGAATTCATCCATTTGTTTTCACTACTCTTATGCTTTCTTTATGATATTTAACTCTTGATAAAAAGTTGCAAGCCTTTACAGGGAGGATGACGAAACAATACCAAAATCTCATACAATATGCTTTTGAACAGACCTTGCTGATGATGTGCAGGCATTTCTTTCAATTCCCAAACACTGGAGTTATAAGGAAGATAATCCCTAGTCAAACCCTTCGAGCCAAAGAAGTAGGAGTTTTCTGTTCTAAACAAATCGAAACCTTTGATATAAACCTGGGGCAGGGTAGTATCTCAGTTAATTCAAAAGAAAATGCGCATTGAAGTCGCAAACTCTCAGTTCGTAACACAACGAACGACGTCAAAAAAGAAAAGCATTCCCTTGGAATCAAAAGACAGTGATGGTTCCCTATCACATAGGCAGTCAATCTCTCAAAAGAGAAAAGCCCACCAAGCCAAAACCTGTAAAGGAGGCTTAAGAAAGCTGGGGCATCCCGCTGACTGTAATCTCGAAAATAGAGACAGTCAGGCAAAAGTTAGGGATAACAAATCAAAATCAAAATAGAGAGTTCATTACAAATCCTCAACAACATGAAAAGTGTTGCAATGAAAAAAGGAGATGATGACTGTCTCCCAAACTCAACTGGTGAACCATCACCCAAAAGTCGTTCCAAACTCAAACAGAGTGCGACGCACAATTAACTGAGCTTAGGGTTGAAGAACATCACGAAGAGCGGGTGGGTACAAATACACTTTGAGCCTTTATCCTTTGTTTCTTAAGCCGTGAACCAGGCCACATTACAACCCTTTAAAAGTCCTAATTGAAGCATGGGTTAGTTCGAAAGCATACTGTTACAAAAGGTATCCTGACTCCTGTAAGGCTTTGCTCTAAAATCTTGTGTTGATTTGTCTTATGAAAAAGTTTTCTGCTAAAAAACGCATTTTTTCAAAACTTTGAGACAGACATAAACTTTGCATTACTTGAATATCACTGTTTGCATTTGGCTATTTGTTTGACAGCGAAGAAATTCATACAGCGAATGTTCGGAGGAACGAAAACTCTCTCAGTGAATAAAATCATTTCAAAAGGATGACATTTCCAACGACAAATCTCCTATCAACAGGGGGCATGACATGTCACCATCCAATTAACCTGGGGCAGTCCAGTCAAGGTTTCAACATATCTTTCAAAACCTGGGGCAGTCCAGTCAAGATTTCAAGAAATCTCTCAATTTGCAGAGTAATCTGATTCAAGACTCCTTCATCATCACTTGGGGCATTCGAATGTCAAAAGTGTCCGAAGTTTTCCTTCATCACCTGCTGGAAATTACAACCACCAACAGAATAACTATCACCTTTCCAAATTCGATTCCTGTATCTAGCCAGGGCATATCTGCATGAAGAGTTTAGAGATTCGATACCTGTATCCAGCCAGGGCACGTCTGTAAGCAACCTTTGGAAGTTCCGGATTCGATTCCTGTATCTAGCCAGGGCATATCTGTGGACGACTGATTGTAGATTAACACCTGTAACAAGCCAGGAAACTATTTACATGAAGAGATCGAAGATAAACACCTGTAACAAGCCAGGGAACCATCTTTCTTCCTCAGGTCAGAGATCAACACCTGTAACAAGCCAGGATAATATCTCCTTGACCAACTTTTCTTAAGTTCCAGATCAACACCTGTAACAAGCCAGGAAAATATCTGTGGACGAATGATTGTGGATTAACACCTGTAACAAGCCAGGAAATTATCTACATCACCACTTGGGGCATTCGAATGTCAAAAGTGTTCAACAATTCCTTCATCACCTGTTGGAAGATACGGTCCAGATTTGCTCCAGACACGATTGCCATTCTGTCACCTTTCTTAAGTTCCAGATCAACACCTGTAACAAGCCAGGAAAATATCTGTGGACGACTGATTGTGGATTAACACCTGTAACAAGCCAGGAAATTATCTACATCACCACTTGGGGCATTCGAATGTCAAAAGTGTTCAACAATTCCTTCATCACCTGTTGGAAGATACGGTCCAGATTTGCTCCAGACACGGTTGCCATTCTGTCACCTTTCTTAAGTTCCAGATCAACACCTATAACAAGCCAGGAAAATATCTATGGACGACTGATTATGGATTAACACCTGTAACAAGCCAGGAAATTATCTACATCACCACTTGGGGCATTCGAATGTCAAAAGTGTTCAACAATTCCTTCATCACCTGTTGGAAGATACGGTCCAGATTTGCTCCAGACACGGTTGCCATTCTGTCACCTTTCTTAAGTTCCAGATCAACACCTGTAACAAGCCAGGAAATTATCTACATCACCACTTGGGGCATTCGAATGTCAAAAGTGTTCAACAATTCCTTCATCACCTGTCGGAAGTTACGATCGTCAAAGATCAATTTCTCACAAAATTTAAGTTATGAAGCCCGGATTTGACCAGATAGTATCTTGACCTCTACAGCACATTGTAAAGACCGGAGTACGACCGGATAACAGTGTCAGACTACCGCAAATTCTGGATTACGACCAGATAGTGGGATCTCCTGAATTCAAGTTATGAAGCCCGGATTTGACCGGATAGTACCTTGACCTCTATAGCACATTGTGAAGACCGGATTACGACCGGATAACAGTGTCAGACAATCGCCAAGCCTGGATTACGACCAGACAGCAGTCAAGAGTACTACGAAGCCTGGAATCGACCAGATAGTGGTATATCTTTAACACAAGCCGTGAAGCCCGGATTTGACCGGATAACAGCTTAGCAAGCTATTGTGAAGCCTTGACCATGACCAGATAGCAATACAAATTTCTGTGAAGCTTGGATTACGACCAGATAGCAGTTAACCCTCAAGAGTGAAGACCCTCATCCTTAAAACCTCAGAAGATTGGTATACTCCCAGTTTCTGACCGTTAACAGAACGAAGATTTCCATCACCTCATCATGAAGCAACCCTACACAGGTTCCTTCTCAACTCAAGATGCAGTTTTACATGGACTCATCATCAGGAAACCCTACACCGGTTCCTTCTCAAACTCAAAGCATTCTTGGAATCCCCAGCCAGAGAGCCTCACAGAATCTAATTCCCCTCTAGAATTAAGTTTCAATATCCCCAGTGGAACTAGACCAGTAAACATTCTCCCCACAGAGATACTTCCCACCAGACTGAAGATTCCCAGTCATACCTCTCCAGCATAAGTCTACCAGGTTCTGAACTCCCTAGCAGAGATCATCAGAATTCTCGCACCCCGCAAGTCACCAAGGAGTTCCAATCCCCAACAGTGGTCCTAAGATCCCTCGACAGGTGAAGATCTTGTTCCCCAAGCAGTTAGCAGACAACAAGGATTTCTCATCCTCAGTAACCCCAGAGTTCTTCTATCCCCAACTTTGGTTATGGGTTTATTTCCCCAACATTTGTCCAGGATTTATTCTCCAGAACAAATTACATTTCAGATTGATCGGTCGTTCAAAAACTCCTTCATCATCTGTTGGAAGCTACAGTCGTCGAAGATCAAATTCTCACAAGATTCAAGTTACAAAGCCCAGATTTGACCGGATAGTATCTTAATCCCTACAGCATATTATGAAGCCCGGAATACGACTGGATAACAACGCCATACAACCACCAAGCCTGGATTACGACCAGATAGTGATGTCCTCTCAGAACAAGCTATGAAGTCCGGATTCGACCAGATAATAGTTTAATCCCTAACCAAGCTATTGCGAAGCCTGGATTGCGACCAGTTGACAATACAAATTTCCGTGAAGCCTGGATTACGACCAGACAACAGTCAAGAATACTACAAAGCCTGGAGTCGACCAAATAGTGGTATATCTTGAACGCAAGCCGTGAAGCCCGGATTTGATCGGATAGCAGCTTACCAAGCTATTGTGAAGCCTGGGTTACGACCAGTTGACAATACAAATTTCTATGAAGCCTGGATTACGACCAGACAACAGTCAAGAATACTACGAAGCCTGGAGTCGACCAGATAGTGGTATATCTTTAACACAAGCCGTGAAGCCCGGATTTGACCAGATAGAAGCTTAGCAAGCTATTGTGAAGCCTGGATTACGACCAGATGACAATACAAGCTTCTGTGAAAGCCTGGAGATTGACCAGATAACAGTTAAGCATTAGCAGGATGGAGACTCATTTTCAGTTCCTCACAGAATATTCGAATATTCTCCAGTGAAGATCTCCTCAAGACAGGAATCCCCAGTAGGTTGGCATACAGTCCAAACTCCTGGTCCCCCAACAGTGGTCCCAGGACTTCTCATTTTTCAACGATCAAAAGATTCTTGCCCTACCCAGCAGCAGTCAAGGAATTACTTTCCCCGGCAGCAGTCAAGGAATTACTTTCCCCGACAGCAGTCAAAGATTTCAGTATCCAAGAGTCGTCTATCCTCAGCAAGACAGCTCATCAGCTTACATGCGCATTCATCACATTCATATTATAAACATTGATATAACATACATTGCATCATACATTTCATGCAACATGACTTCGTGTTTCAGCTAATATCTTACCCTTTTTCAGGATAAGAATTAGTAAGTTTCAAATTTAAGACTTCTGAAAACAGTTTACAGGTTCTCCAGTAACGGATGTCAACCTATCGCTCATTAAGATTCTTCTCAACTTTTGAAAACAGTTTACGGACGCTTCCCCATCGATGGATGCTGCTCTATTGCTTATTCAACTTCAAGACTTCTGAAAACAGTTTACGGATTCTCCAAACACGGATGTCAATCTATTGCTTGTTCAGACCCCCAGTTCAAAGATGTTCCAAAACATGGTTACCTTTCTGATACTCGTCCACTCACCAATGACATACAGTTCAACATTTCCAGATGGCATCTTTAAGCCCATCCCCTGACAAGATTCTGTCACGCTCCAGATGGCATCTTTAAGCCCATCACCAAATGGCATCTTCAAGCCCATTCCCTCTACCAACACATCACCGAGTGCAAATTTTTTTGGGCACTCTAGTGTCCAATCTCCTTTTACCCTCGAGTCACAAAAGGAAAACTTGCCAATCTAACTCTTCAGGTTCAAGAAGATTGAACATGGGCAACTGTTGTACCCCAAAATCTGCCCTCGTATTTTTCCACCAGAAATCACAGCTTCGGGCTTTTCATGATTTTTCAGACTGGCTCAAGAATCGGTCAAACAGACTTTTCTCGTCAGTCAGACAAAATTTAGGGTTTTCATTGATTTTAAGACGGTTCAAACAGATTGCTTAGGGTTTGGTTGAATTGGCTCAAAGTTTGATCAGGCAGGCGTTTCTCCAGTGTTAAGTCAAAAATCAGGGTTTTGCGCGTATATTTCTCAGAAAGAGTTAGTTCTATCAATGTTGTTCAGATTACTCTAAGATAAGGACTGAGGCTGTTGATTGTTAATTTGCAGTTGTTTGGATTAAATCAGTGAAAAGAAGACATGTGGATGTTTGTTTGATTTGACTGTGCATTGTTATGTTTAAGTCAGAACGCCGGACGTTTATTAATTATTTCTTTTTTCTAAAGTCAGAATAATTGGATTTATTTCCAATTGTTTTAATTTAGGAAATTCAAATAATTAAGTTAAACAATTGAAAGGAAATAAAAAGAATTATTGGTCAAAAGGAATTTTTATTCATCTTTAATTATTTGTTACAATTGTTATTTAAATACAGTATTTATTTACAAAGTATTTATAATAATAATGGTTACAATAATTAAAATTGAAATAAACTATGTCCTAAATTTCCTAATCTTCATTCCAATGCCCCCTTGTTGCTCATTTATTTTTCATCTGCAAAACAAGAAACAAAAGAAAGGTCAAAGCAGATAAAATAATTATAAGCAGACAGATAAAAATTGGGTTCATCATTAAAAGCAAATGGCCGGAATCAGTTTTGCCCTCTCTGCAAATCACGAGATTTCTCCCGGTTCACAAAGAGGGGTGAAATGCTTGCAATGAAACATGAAATGCACAAAGTTGTAATAATGCACAAATTCAAATTTTCAAGCATACTAAGTAAATCCAAAATTTGTCAACCAAGTTTCCAAACAGCATAAAGGCAAACTGAATTGCAATCTCAAACTAAGCCAAAAGCTGTCAAAAATTGTCCAAGGATATCAAAATATCAACAACTCCAAAAGCTGTCAAGAGAAAGTACATAAAGTATGCAAGAAGCATGGAAATATGCAGTGGAAAAGGGACAAGTGCAAGCAACATTCAGAATGCATCATCTTCCTAGGCCATTTTTTTTCTTCAAAAAAGACAAAAATTAAGCAATAAAAGTGCTTTTCTTTAATCTGGAGAGAGAAAGAGAGAGGAAAACAGCTTACAGTACAGCAGGCTAGAGGCTAAGCGAAAGATATAAACAGCATATCGGAATACATAGAGAAAAAGAGGCAGAACATATGCAGCAGGATATCACAAAGAGGGAAAACCTCAAGCCTTACAAACCTGTCCACAGATTTGACCAAGAAAATATAGCGCCTTCTGCCCTTAAAAGACAAGAGGGCAAAGACCCTAAAAGAATGTACAAAAGATATTACAGTCCCTGCCTTTTTTCAAGGACCATAAGGAAAAGACCCTGAAAAGAGATTCAAAGGGCCTCAACCTACCAACCTGCATCATATATCTCAGAAGACACACAAAGCAAAAACCTAAGCATTCAAACATACAAGCCCAGAGCCTCTAAAACCTGTAATGTCAACAAAAAACACCAAAAGCCATACCCTAAAAGCCCTCAAGCTCTAAAAACTGTCAAATACCACAAACTGTAAGACAAAAACATTGCAAAACTGAAGCCCAAGCCTTAAACCTCTAAGCCTAAACAAACATGAAGCAAGAAACTACAAGCCTTCAATCTGCATAGGCCTTTCATCCAAACAAATATACAAACCAGAGAAAACAACCTGTCAAACCAGAATATCAAGCAACCAAACTCCAAAAACCTGGACTGTCAAGCCATGAACCAGAAGCCTTAACTATCAAAAAACACTTCAAACAACCTGTCAAGCTTAAAGCCTATTGTAACATAAGCCAAAGCCCAGACCTGCATCAAGCCTCAAGGCCCTCACGCCCCTAACCTGTTTTCTAAGCATTTCAAGGCAACAATAGCCCTCAGAACTTTGTTCATCACTGGGCACAAAAATCATCCAAAGCATCTCAGCAAGTTCATAGTAGAAGATAAAAAGAAGCATATCAACATACAAAGCCCTCAGATCTCAAAGAGTTCATCATTGGGTAACCAACAAAAGCAAAAATCATCATCTCATAATCAACAAAGGCAACATACAGAAGCATACATAAGCGAAGTAAGCAATCAAAGGCAACAAAAATAGGCAACCAGAAGAGGAAAGAAGTGATAAATCAAAGGGTTTTTTCAGAGTATTCATCATGAAACCCTAGAAGGCAAAGCAAGAGTGCAGAGTACCGGGTGTTCCAGCAAGCTAGTTTCATCATCACCATCCCCTCGCCGTCAAGCCACCGGAAGCGCCTCCAAGACCACTGTCCTCCTCCAACGAAGGTAGTATCTCTAATCTTTCTCTTTCATACCCCTCCAACAAGAATAACAACAACACTGAATCAGAATCAGTAAACGAAAAACTAAACATGCAAAAGGGAACTAACGAAAACCTTAAGACACAAACGAGAAATCGTACCTTCTTTCTTACCGTTGTTTGAGTGAGCGTGAGGAGGAGGATAGATGGTGGCGTTGGTGGCCTTGGGCAAAGGACATGACTCAGAAGCTGGCGTGAGAAGACGAAGACGGAGGAAGAAGTGAACGGCGCCTCTCTGTATCACAACCCTAGAATTCCCAAATGAAACAAGCCTTAGAAAACCCTAAACGAAAATGTTATCAAAACGCGTGGGCCTTGCCCGTTCAGGATGCCTAAGCCCATTACATTCGCGCACCTCCCTTTTTGCTATTTCTCAGTTAGTTCTGATTGAGCCCAAAAATCCCTTTAGCCCATTTGTTTTAAAATTTATATCTTTTTTTTTTACTTATCATATTTTTTTTATAAACTAACACATTATTAAATTTATTTTTACATCAAATTTTTATTAATAATACTTTTTTTTATATAACATAATTATAAACTTTGTACATAATTAACTTAAAAAAACATTAACATTAATACATGAAAAATAGAATTTCTTAAAACCATTTTCTTTTCTTTTATTACAATACTTTGTATATAACTAATTAAAATACATTAATACATAAAAACTTAAAACTTTTTTTTTCTTTTCATTTGAACTTTGTTTGTATATAATTACATCAATACATATTTTTTCTTTAAGTTAAATACTTTTATTTTCTTAAAATATTTTGTTTTGTACATTAATACTGAAAATAAAATACCTAAGATACAATTAAACTTAAAACATTCTTTTCTTTTTTTAAAATATTTTGCTTTGTGCATATTAACAAAATACGAGAATACAAAAAACAAATAAGTAGACAATAATTTATAATACATTAAAACACACATTCCTCACCTTGTAAATAATCATACACTTACACAAATGCATTTACAATACACATTCTATCTTTTTATACACATATACATTTGCTATTCTTATACATTGCTATACACTATATATTACATTTGTGCAATTCGATTTGGTTGTAATTATTTGGACACTACTCTCCTAAAGTCTCATCCCCATTTGTAAATTTGTAACCCCACTCTCGGATACTTATTTGTAATAGCGTAGACTTTAAATTCCCGCAATTTACCGCTTTCAAATATACCATGGTTAGACCTAGGGTTTGTATGTAAATAAAATCAAACGCTAGATAACCTAATACAAGACAAATACATGAAATCAATACACAATCACACTTGCACCCCTAGGGTAATCCCGCTTGTTGCCTTCCAAAATGGGTCATGCTTGCACGTCGAGTTTCTTTGGCAAAACAATTCAAATGATCATAAGTCCCTCGATGACGCTTTCGAAAGTTGCCTATCAAAATGATCATAGTCCCTTCAAGCAAATTGCCAAAGACACTTGGCACCATTGCATTCATGGTCCATACGATGACCCGCGCCTGTCTGTTAAAACATCCTAAACGCAAGATTGTCCACCAAATACAATGGTGGAACAAAATTGTTAAAAAGGGTTAAAACATGAGAAAAACCTTTGAGTAAATTTATGGGTAGACAAAACTCTTAGTTACTTGACAAACTTGCAAAAACACTTGCCTACTTTTTAAACCACACTCCACAAACACTTTCAAAACAAACTTTCAAAAACATTTGAAACATATTTTCGAAAAGATACACACCTTTGTATATACTCAAACACGAGTCATTACAACTGTTGCCGAAACAAAGGCGTCTATTTAAAAACATTTTCAAAACACAAATACACACATCATTTCAAGCAATCAAAAATCAAGGCAAGTGATCTAAAACCAAGTAACTAAGAGCCCATGGATAACCATGGATGAAAAGGGTGCTAATACCTTCCCTTTTCATAATCTACCCCCCGAACCCACGAAACATCTCAAAAGGTTTTTCCTGTGCTTTTTAACCTTTCCTTTAGGATAAAATAAAAAGTCGGTGGCGACTCTTGCTAAACCGAACAAGTGCGAAAACAAACGCAAAAACTCAAGTCAGTTCTCCCACCGTATCACAATCATGTTCGGGACTGTTTGAATGATAAGTACATTTTGCATTGAGATTGTATTTAGGAGAGGATGTATCAGGGTTATGGGGAGGATCCCTTAGTGTAATCAGTTCTACTTTTAGAAAGTGTTGTACTGTTTGGGATAATGTCATATTGATCTTAGTATATTGCCTTTCTTAAAATTTTGTCCTACGCCTATTCCCTTGTTGTTGTTGAATAAATGTAGGATTGGAAATTAAAACTGCCCCTCCTAAATGATGGCGGTCCTTCTTAGTATGGCTCCTTTTCCCGTACACGACATTAGTTTCCTTTTTCCAGGAAATGGTTTTTTCACAACATTAGAGGTGGAGGCCATGTGTATCTTCCCATTTTAAATCCCGCTTTCGACCCTTTCATCGGTCAAGATTAATTCAATAAATCCGGATGATGAACTTCCAATCAGTAAATTGAAGAAAGGACTAGTCAGTGTTCCCATAAACATGTCTACCAATTCTCTATCAGTTAAAGGTGGCTACACCCTTCCAGCCAAGTCTCTCCATTTTTAGGCGTATTCCTTGAATCCCTCATTTGAACCCATGGTAATGCCTTGCAATTGCACTTGGGTCGGTGCCAAATCAGCATTATATTGGTATTGACGGTAAAAGGCAGCAGTCAGATCCTCCCAAGTATGTATGTTTGTCCCTTCCAATTGGTAAAACCACTCCAACTGCATTCCAGATAGACTGTCTTGGAAAAATTGCACCCATAGTTTCCTATCGACGGTATGTGGTTGGATTTTGCGGATGTATGAGCTGAGATGAAGCTTTGGACATGAGACATCATCATACTTAGCAAAGAGAGGGATCTTAAATTTGTGGGGAATGACCACCCTATGAACCAAACCAAAGTCTCAAAATTCCAAGCCAGGAACTGCTTGGATCTCTACAACTTTTAATTTGTCTTCTAGCTGCTTATATTTGTCGTCAGCGGGCGGGTATTGCTCATCAGAATAATCCTCGTCTTCAGATATTTGATTGTTTCCACCCCTAGCACGAGTGCTTCTAGCATCTTTATCTTGATTATCACCCTCCTCGGAGGAAACCTCTTCAATTTGAACTTGTCGTGCAGGGCCTTTGAACCTCTTCCCCATGTTGATTACATCTTTCATCTTGGTCTTCTTCTTCATGACAAGAAGAACCATCATTTCTTGCTTCCCCTTTTCTAAGTTGAGCAGAGTCTCTTGGAATTGAGAGTGTTGAGCCTGCAAGTCCTTAACGGTTTTCTCGAGATCCATCTTATAATGAAATAAACAGTAGAAAGATGAGGAAACTTGTGTCGGAAAACATGCTTATGATATGATGCATGTTTTGCGGATGCAATGTTTTCAAGGACCTTTAAGAGATTTAAATTCTCTTATCCAAAGAGGAAATAAAATAACGATTGTATTAATAAGTTCGAAGATTACAATTTTCCCTTGGGCTTACAATGAAAAAAACACAAAGGTCTCAAAGAGACAACAAAATGAAATCCGAAAACAAAAGACTCAAGTCTCCTAAGGACGCATCCTCTTTGGTGCAATGTAGGCATTCAGGCTTCGCTCTTCGTGAAGTTGCCTTGTAAGCTCCAACACTTTCTTCTTGCTTGTGTAGAATTTGGCTTCAAAGGTGTCTTTTTCCCATTTGAGTTGAATCCATGATATTTGCAATTCTTCGAGATTGGTAGGCATGTTAGGATGGAGAATGGTATGAGGAACATCCCTTTCGACAACATGCTCCATAATTATTGGTAGGATGGACTGATACGACATCATGAGGTTTTAAGCGCAATTTCGTACCCATTTGAGATATGACTCAAGAGGGATGGAATTCTTATTCCCCAAAGTCTTGCTATCAACTTTGCTTACCATGCCCTAAGCATGCACAAAACTTTGATGATAACCTTGAACATCATTCTCTTAGTCGAATATAATTCCTTGAATGAGTGTGTTATAGGGACCATCTCTTCGAGCATAGCTAAATTTTCGTAGAGCCAGAGAAGGGTTATAAGTAATACCCCCCCCCCCTAATTCCCAAGAGTGGAACATTAGGGAACTCCCCACAACGGTAAATGATAGTAATGTCTTCTTGAGATCGAGAGCACCAATGGATATCTGCATGAGAAAGCGACATCATCCTTTGAGACCACCTTAAGCCTTGCTCATTCTTCAATACCGATCGGGGGATGTGTAAAATAAACCATCTAGACAAAAAAGGCAAGCAACACATAAGCGTCCCTCATTTCCTCATAGTTCGAGTATGAAGAGAGTGCAAAATGTCCCCAAGCAATTAGGCACCGGGTTGCGAGTAAGGAAGATCTTGATAGCGTTCACATTTATGAGTTGGTCAGGGTTAGGAAAGAGTACCAAACTATATATTAGAAGAGCAAAAACTTCTTCAAAAGCTTTTAAATCCATGGAATCCCAAAATAATAGAGCCTTCTCTATTAAGAATTTAGCCAAAAAGCCTTCGACCCCACTTCTTGTCTCCCAATTAGCTACAATGTCAGAACTCTTCAAATGTAAGGCCTTGGCAATAACCTCAGGTCTTGGAACTTCCTCTAGATCGGTAAAGGGTATTTGATCAAGAATAGGCACTCCTAGTAGATGATGGAATTCCTCCATTGTATGCACCAATTGATAATCGGGAAAGGTGAAACAATGATGTACAAGATCAAAGAACTGAAAGAGCACCTTTAACATGTCTTCATAAAATCTTGAGGTAGCCATGTTGAGAAGTCGACCATATATGTTGGTGAGCAGAGAATTTTCAGGAACCCTTGACGCTAACTCTTTGAGTTTAGGAGGTACCCTTATGAAGTTGATTCAGATAGTATTTCTGCGGGTGGAAGCCATATCCTACAAAACAAAACAAAACAAAGATAAATCCCCAGGTCCTTGAAATGGTTAGTAAAATGCTATGGCATGATGTTATGATGTTTATGAACAAATAACCACACAAAAACAAGCACAAAAGTTCTTAGGTTTATGCTTGCATGTCGTTTATAGGTAAGTAGCCTCTTGAAGTTTAATTGGTTCAATCTGTCATAACAAAAGTAACCGGGTTCTAGTCTCACTATCATTAATCTTTCTTCATCGGGTATTGTTTTAGCGCAAGCTTCTTTATTAGCGACTGAAATATCCTTAAAGCCCGATCTCAATGAGTGTAGTATCGAGTATCAACAAACTTTAGTCTTGTACAAAAGTCGACTATCTCACTACTTCCTAATAGCCATGTTGTTCAACTAAAGGTTCATGACACCACAGAGCGGCCCTGTATTCTCCTTGACTAGACTCAAGGGACACCGGTACCAATAAATGTATCACACTAACGTAGCCATCGCTTAAACCGTGTCGATATTACACCGCACAGTCCCCACGATCTATTGCTACTTAACTAATATGCCCCAAATCTGGGTATATGATTTTTACAAGTAAAACCCAAGAATAACCCATAAATATAAAGCAAACATGTCAAATAAGTAATGCAATAAATGTGA
The DNA here is from genome assembly GCA_948472305.1 of Vicia faba. NCBI lineage: Eukaryota > Viridiplantae > Streptophyta > Magnoliopsida > Fabales > Fabaceae > Vicia > Vicia faba. The sequence continues at coordinate 354,834,504 of OX451740.1, read as the reverse complement.
ACTAATCTCTAAGGTAACCCCACTTTTAAGTTTATTCCCCAACAGAGTTTCCAGTTCTATAATACGGTGGGAGAATTGACTTGGGTGTTTTATGTTTAATCGCAATTGTTGCGGATAGCAAGATTTGCCACCAACTATTCTTTTATCCAATAAAGGAAAGGGTGAAAAGAATAGGAAAAACCTTTTGAGGATTCTCTTGAGTTCGGGGGGTAGGTAATGAAAAGGGAAGGTGTTAGCACCCTTTTCATTCGTAGTTATCTACGGGCTCTTAGTTGCTAGCTCACTTTGAAATGCTTTGTAAATGTTTTTGTGATTTGTTTTGAAATTATTTTTGAAAAGTGCCTTTGTTTAGGCGAACATTGTAATGATTCTCATCTATATAAGAATGTATACAAAGTGTTTACTTTTGAAAATATTTCATGAAACTGTTGGTGTGTTTGAAAAGATGTTTGTTTTGAAATGTTTGTGAGCAAGAAACTACGAACATTCTACCTACTCAAAAATTCGTTATTCTTTTCCTCCTCCTTTAGATAGTGTTATCTTACCATTAGTTATTAAGAAACCATATCATTAGATGTGAAGCGACAAGCGTGGGTCATAGTACAGTCATAGAAGGCAACATTGAAGGATACCTTAGAAATTTATTGTAAGGGAATTAGATCGTTTACCGAAGGCAACATTGAAGGGTCATCGTAGGACTACCATCGAGCAATACAAACCCTAATTACTAAGTCTTGCCATACAAACCTTAATTACTAGCAATAATATGGAAAGCGATAAATTATGGAATTTAAAGTCCTACGCTATTACAATATTTTTGGATGGGGGGATACAAATTACAAATGGGGATGACAAGTAAAATAAACCCTAATTAATATTACAAGGCTTTGACAATTATATAATTCATAATGTAAAAATTCGTAAGAAAATGTAAAGTGAAAAGAAATTGTTTTTTAGGGTTTTTTGATAGAAAAGGTTTTGTAGTTCATTTAATTGAAGAAAAACCTACATCTAAGTTAACTAAAAAGAACACTAATTGTTTAGAAAAATATTTTTGATGTTTCATTTAGAAAAAGGTTTTATGGTGTTAGGTCATCTCCAAGCAATGCAATATGTCAAAAGTAAACATAAAAAATCTCAAAATAAGAAATTTGGTGACTGAGCTAACATGGGCCGTGTCAATGGACATTGGCACCCGTGTCAGGACCTGTATAAGCTCCTATATACACTTTCGTTCCAGACAAAATGATACAGTCCGTGTCGTGTGACACGGGAACCCATGTCAGCCCCTGTTCGGCTTGGTTTTGTACGCGTCTGAACCAGTTGAGTTGACACAGGCCGTGTCGTGTGACACGGGCACCCATGTCAGGACCTTCCCTGCACTTTTATTATGTTTCTGACTGACACGAGCAGTAATGTGTGACACGGGCACCCGTGTCATCCCCTGGCCTGCATTTTTACTGAGTTTTCTCTCCTATCTGTCCTGTTGTATCCTTTTGAAAACGGAAGAAAATGATGTATGTATAAAGATGTTATAGTTTGATAAAGTTTACCTCTTGAAGCGAAGACTTTAGAACATGTACGGATGTTTCCGGGTGCAAAGTGGTGATTGATCGAGCTCCTTTGGACCTTCTCAAAACTATGCCAATCCTCACTTTATGCTGAAAGTTGTTGAATCTCTCAGAACCAGTCAAGTTACAAAATGTTAATTTTGAGTCTAGAAGATGGTGATGATGATTTTACAGAAGTTGTTCTTGTGTTTGAACAAATTCTATATGATGTATATGAAGTATTTGGATGGTTTGTTTGGGCAAAACTTGCAAGGTGTGAAAGGTTTAAATATTTGAACTTCTAAGCTCAAAATGGGGGTTTTTATGGACAGTTTTGGTTTTTTGAGAGTATAGTATTTTTGAGGGCTTGTTCATCTCCTTTATCTTTTAAATGATCTATCTATTTATAGGCAAGAGGGTTTTAAGAGAATGGTTGATCAGATTTTGCAAGATCACATGTTGTGGCTAGGTTGGGTTGTAAGTGAGAAGTCATGACTTTTCATAGTTCCAATGTGGGCATGGCCTATTTTTAGGAGTGCTTTGCAGGTTGTAGATGGTTACTTATTGCTTTGACATTGTGTATATGCAGAAGAAACCATTGAGAGGCGCAAGGAGTTGACATTGTGATTAAAGCATGCTTTTCAAGAATGGCAATGGGGCCTTTGTGCCAAAAATACAAATATCACTTGGACAATGCTTAAACCAAATGGACCATAGCTTAAAAGTTTGTATAAGAATTAAATTGTGGTGATACTTTCAATTTAGAAGGCCTGCAACATAAGATTATGCAGCATAACATGTAGATTGGATCATGTGTTCTTCACCAAAATGACTTGCAATTCAAGAATGGATGCCCAACATCATTCCTTTGAATCTCATAACTCAAGTATGATACATTCATGATCTTGGATGTTTTGGAAATATTGAAACATTGTCTACAACTTTCATGTTGACCACTTTAGTTAAATCAAATTGGAACTTGATGAAAACTGGCCAAGAAGTTGCGATAAAAACCTGACCAAAACTTGTTGAAAATTTCTCTAAGTGTTAGATAAAAATGTCATGACTTCATGGACTTATATCTTCAAATCTAAGCATTTTTTGGACATCAACCCTCTAATACTAAGTTGTAGAATTCATCAAGATCTACAACTTTCATGTTGAAAGTTTCCTTTGAATCATCTTTTATCTTGGTGAAAAAAATGTCATGAAGTAATGAAATTATGAAGTGTAAAAACACTTAGAAAATTTATAAGTATTGGAAACATTGACTTTTTGTTGACTTTCTTGACTTTATTGATTCTTGATGATCAATTTTTATATTTTATAGGTTTTTATGAATTTGGATCTTTGGAATATAATGTTGACCAAAAAGTCAAAGTTTGACTTATTGTATATCAGTTTACTTTTAGTCAGTTGATCCAAGTTTAAACTATCAAACTTTTGATACTGAGAAATAATTTTAGCCATGGAATTAGGTCAACATGTTGTGTTTGAGTCCTTGAAATTATGCTTCGAGCCATTAGGTCATGTACTAGGTCAAAAGTTCATGATCAGTCATTCTCAGTCAAAACCCTAATTTGGAGGCTCAGTACTTTGGAGGTGAGCTTGTCATATCAAACTCTTGAGAACCCTTGAGCATTTGATATCTTTGGTGAGAAATATCATGAGAAAAGGGAGGGAAAATTTTGGGTTACAACACATAACTAAATTTAAATTATTTGTTCATTAACATTCATTGATGTTTCTATTGATCTGTTATCCTCGTTGTAGAGTTGTGTTATCCTCACTCTAATAGAATGTCAACCTTAAGAAGAGAGTGTCTATCCTTTCAACTTTCCCACTAAGTTATCCCCCGTGGAAGAATTTTTCTTTAGCCTTCCCACCCATCTCATTATCTGGATGGAAATTAATCCTCATTTGACTTTATTCCTCATTGGGAGGTGTCTTGGTTGACAGTTTCACTTCGGTTTGTTCCTGTTTTGAATTTATAGTCTCCGACCGTAATGTTATCTTGACCTCTATAGACTATGAAACCTAGGTTGAGAGTGTGCATTTATTTTGCACGTGAAGACTTTATCCCCTTAGCAGGAATATGATTATATTTCCCCATAAAGTACGAGTTCATTTCCCAACAATGTTATAACAGCATGTGATGTCCTCTTTATTTGAGCAACCTATACTTCTCTAGTAAATCTGGTGGTTCCCAAAGAACATTATTTTGTGTACTCCAGTTGATGGTTGTCTCTTTGTTATAGCAGATAGTTCGTTGTTGAGGTTGGTTGTACTCCAATGTTAAAAGACAAGTCGTTGAAAAATTCTTACCGCAGTTTATTCCGCTTTTAAAGTGATATCTTGATCAATGACGAAATTGTTACCGTTCTCAGCAAAGTCCAGAAATTGGTAAAAAATTTTACCCTTTCCAGGCGGAATGCCTCAGTTAAAGAAGAAGTTGAGACCCGTTCTAGGTAGAATGCTTGAATTTTGGGAAACTTGTCATTGTTCTATGTTTTTCTACCTTTATCTCGAAGAGTTGGTAGTTCACTGTCATTCGTTAGTCGATATTTATCTCTTACTCCTCATTGGATTTTACCCCAGTAGAGTTGAGTTGTTCCCAGTCATAAGTAATTATGTCAATCATTTATTCCTAGTCATAACTACTGATGTCAATCCTTTGTTTCTAGTCATAAGTACTAATGTCAATCCTTTGTTCCCAATCATCAGTATTGATGTCAATCATTTTTTTCCAGTCATAGGTACTAATCTCATTCATTTTTTTCCAATCATAAGTAATGATGTCAATCCTCTATTTCCAATCATAAGTACTGATGTCAATCCTTTGTTTCCAGTCATAAGTATTGATGTCAATCCTTTGCTCCCAGTCATCAGTACTGATGTCAATCATTTGTTTCTAGTAATAAGTATTGATGTCAATCATTTCCCAGTCATAAGTATTGAGTTTAATCCTTTGTTTCCAGTCATAAGTATTGATGTCAATCCTCTGTTTCCAGTCATAAGTACTGATGTCAATCCTTTGTTTCCAATCATAAGTATGGATGTTAGTCATTTGTTCCCAGTCATAAGTATTGATGCCAATATTTTGTTTCCAGTCATAAGTATTGATGTCAATTATCTGTTTACTAGAATCAGTACTGATGTTTATAGTCATCCCTGAATCATTTATTTTATTGTTTCTACTTTCAACCCTGAGTGGTTAATTTAATATTCCTTTGCAAATCAGAATTGCTCCCTTTTTGCTACCTTCTCGATGATTTTGTAGTTTGTAGTATTTTGATAATCAGGTTGTCCCATTATTTTTATTTATTTATTGGTTTAATATTGCTTTATCTCCTCTATGGTCCTTACCCCAATAGAGTTGAGTCCTCTTCCCCCAGCGGAGTTGACTTGCCTTCAATAGATTTGAATTTCTATCCCCATAATCATGTTGTCTACAGAGATTTATTTGCTTGGCCGAACTTTTTTTAGTCTGGTTGGTTTTACTTTTTACGTCCCTAGTGTGTCTTGTTCACCTGCATGAAGTTTATATTTTACATTCATAATCATGATCATTGCATGACATCTTAGGGCCAAAAATAGGGTTTGTCATGTATTTAAGTATCTTTAATCACGTCGAAACAAAGACTTTAATATCCATATCTCCAGATAGAAAACACTTAAATAAGACTTTAATATTTTTATCTCACACATCTCATATCATCACAATACATCAAGATCACATTTTAGGGTTGGTTCACTCCTCTACACTCTCCTATCTTTAAGTTTGCTCTGGAGGGATCACCAAGCACCTTAAATTGTGTATCTCATATAAATGTTGTGATTATGTTTTCTAACCTTTAACCAAAACCCAAAATATGTATATATTTGTTTTTGTTCTTTGTACATTGAAGGTAGGGATCCAAGTTCACCTCATTCACCTATTGAGTTAGGGTTTGGAGGGTGATCCTAAATTAAATGGTGATTCAATGGATTTTCAAAGCTTGAGTTTCAAGGAAATCATTATGGCATCAAATGTCTTTGTCCTAAATAGATCTCTCAACTTCATTTGGTCATGTTTGTCCCAAAGATTAGTGGTGGGAATCATCAAAAAGAATCATAGGTTCATGTGTTTATTTCCATGCCTTCTCCAATAAGTTTCATTTATATTCAAGTTCCATCTTTGAGTGTGCTTCAAGATAACATCATTTCAAGGCCTGATGTGATCCATTATGTTTTATTTTGCCAAGAAAGTCCAGAAGATTCAAGGTTGATTCAACAAGATTGACCTAATTGAGAAAGTACTTGATTTAGTGATCACAAGTACATAACTCTCTAAATTTTCAATATTTTGAGTTTTTTCTTTTTTCTATGGATTCTTATCATCATCTATAGCAAGTCCTCTTCACATGGCAATATTCATTTATGTAAGGAAAACCATCAAAAGTTGGAAGGAGTTACAAGTCACTTTTTTACTTTCCGAACAAGGGATTGTTGACTTCTAAAGATCATATCTTGATCATTTTTTGATATTTTGAAGTGATTCCAAGTCAATTATTCTCTTAAAGGATTCCTTACTAACTTCTCTTCAAGGTTCAAAGGCTAATTTTGAATGGATTATCATTTAAATTGGAAGAAGATTACAAGTCCTTCGGGAAAGCCATCAAATTCTATTGTGTGACTTCAAAGGATCATAACTTGGTCAATTTTTTTCACCTTGAGCCTATTCAATTTCTAAAATAAACTTGATGATGTACTACAACTTTGTTTCAAGGTGCTAGGCTTGAAAATGCTTGGAAGTTTGTTTAAGAAATGAAAATATTATAGGTCATATGTGGATTTCTCAAGATAATTTCATCACCTTCCAATGACTATAACTCTCTCAATTTTTATGATTTTTGAGTTATCCCAATTCCACAATTCACTTTTAATAATCCTTAACAACTCCTCTTCAAGAATAAAATTCTAATTTTTAGTGGAAAAGCATGTAACTTTGAAGAACATTATAGGTCAATATTGAGCTCCATAATTAGAATTTTTCTAAGTGTCAAAGATCCGTATGTTTTTCTTGATTTCAAAGTTGAATAACTTTTTTCTCAAATGTACAAATGAAAACTTTCAAAGCACATTTCCAAGATTGATCATTCAACTTTCCAAAGAATCCAAGATTGCACCATAAAGGTCCCTTAGTTTCCTACCCCATTGATTTGAAGTTGGTCACTTGAAACTGAAATATTGCCATGATCAGAAATTTAAAACTTACATAATTCAAATTACAAGCCTTTTAGGCGTGTGGTTTTGATTCTTATCATCATTAGAAAGCTTCTTGAAGTTGTTAGACTCATAAAACACATGATTAAAGTGAGTTTCGGTCATCTGCAAGTCACGCATTTCATGCTCACACGGATAAACTTGGAAATCACAATTCCTCTCAACTCTCATCACCATTTTCTTCCCTATAAATAGAGGAACACATTACATTCCATTCCTCAAGCTTGGATAGCCAATACCACGATGCCAAGATCCCAAACAAAGTCTTAAGATTGACATCGGGTTTTTCATTTCCCCACCTTAATTCACAAAAACCCCCCATGCAGTATGCTTCATTGACACTCATTGAAGCTAACCAGACTCTTTGTGAGAAGAATCATGCATAGAATCAGGCTACAAAAGTTCAGCTTCATAGCTAACAAATTGAACTTTGTTTAGGTAGAATTCTCTATCATTTTTCCTCAAATAAGTTACTAAGTTGTAGCCTCTTCTTCTCTGAACCCCATGCTTTTTCTGGTTTGCATTTTCATGGTGATTTGAGCATTTAATTCCAAATCTCGTTTTCACTTTTTCTTCTGTTTTTTTCAAATCGACTAAGTTATGATTTAAATAAATTTTAGCGAGGACATGGTTGTTTTCATCTTGATGAGACGAAGCGAATGGCACCGGTCTAAGCTTCCAATTTTACCGTTTGCAAAACCTGCAACTCGAGCTGCCTGGAGGATGAAGATGACAAACATGTCATTTCTCAACCAATGACATGTTGCCACGCATATTTTTCAAATATGTTTTTAAATTAATGATTCAATGTTTTATTCACTAAAAAACATATCATGCACAGCGCGTTAGATCCCTTGGATCTGCTTACTAATGCGTTTTGACATTGATCCAATGGTCCACATCTTTTGGTTTTAATTTTTATTTTCTGTTTTTTTATTAGTGATCCAGTTTGATATAAAATGAAGGCCATATCATGCACAACGCGTCAAATCCCTTGGATCTACTTACTAACGCATTTTGACATTGATCTAATGGTCCTTATTTTTTTGGTTTATTATTTTATTTTCTGATTTTCATTTTAATTGTTTTAAACTTCAAAAATTCATAAAAAAAATTAATTTCTTACTTAAAAATTATGAAAAAATTCACAAAAATATTTTTGAATATTATCTTTCTGATTCTTATTTTTTCATAATTTAATTTCATGATTTGATATTTTGTATAATTTTTGTCTTTATTCGATGTGTTTTAATTGTTTAAAAATACTTTTTAGTCTTATAAAATATGGAAAGAAAAATGGAAGGATCCAATGGCCTTTATACAAATGTTGGTGACCTGATTTTATTTTTAAATTCTATTATTTTTTTTACAAATTTTTGTTTTTTTATTATTTCTTTATATTTTATAAATAGTTTCTGACTCTTAAAAATTCTAAACTTCTTTGTCAACACTTGTTGACTCATGTTTGACCTCTGATATTTTTTATTTATTTTTATTTGTATTTTAATATAATTTTTGTATTTTACTAATTGTTTCCTTTTTATTAATCATTTAAATATTGTTTTTATTAATAAAAAAAAATTATGATTGGCTCTGATTTTGAGACATTTGAGTGTTAATTTAGGACAAGTTCCTCAACCTCATTTGATCTTGGGTGTTGATAGGATAAAAAATCAAATCCACCAAAATAGATGAATGATGTTGATGATATTTGAAACCCTAATTTTATCTGAGGCATTGGTTACACTGTGACTTCCTTTTTCCCCTTCATTTTACCCTTTTCTTATTTTCCTATTAATTGGTTCTTAGTGGCCCAGACCTAGTGTTTGTAAGCCCAAGTATGATTAAGTGTTAAACTATGGCCAATATCCTTGAAAGCTCATTGTTATAAGGTATTGATTCTATCAATCCTATAATGAGTCTTCATTAACTTTGACCTATTCTCTAGGCTCAAACCATCATGGATCATGTCACTTGGAATCCCCCTCTTTGTCATCTTTTATTTGAATGATTCTTAGTGGTTCAAACCTTGTGTTTGTAAGCCCAAAGTAGATTAAAGGTTGAGTTATGGCCAACAACCTTGAGAGCTCATTGTTAGGAGGATTTGATTCTATCAATCCTCTAATGAGTGTTCATCAACTTTGACCGAGGCTCAATGTTCAAATCATCATGGATCACTCTTCTAAAATTTTAACCCTCAACTATTAATCACTAACTTCTAACCATTAAATATTAATCATTGACTTTACTTCATGCTTTTACTTTATGCATTTCTCTTTATGTCTTTAATTTATGTCATTTACTTCTAGCATTTGCATCTCATGCTATTTTCCTTTTCCTCACTTGAGCATTTACTTTCTGTCATTTTTTATCTTTGCTCACTTGATCTTTATTTTCTTTTGTAAATACATTTAATAATCAACTTGAACTTGAAAGCTTTAAATGCTACTTGGACTACTTGGTTACCATCCCTAGCACTGTGGAGTTGTAAATTCTTGATACTTAGGATTAGAAGCCATGTGGCCTTAAAACCCTGTGATCTCTGTGATATTTTTGTTAAGTTATTTTGAATTCCTTGGGGTTTACTCCAAGGCATTGGTTTGAATTTTTTTCTGAGTGCAAGTTATTCTAATTTTCATGCTTTGTCTGTGACTGGGAATTACTCTGTATACAGGTGTTACTCTGGCCAATTTTTATCAGTGAAGACTTTGCTTGGTTCTTAATTCACTTGAAGTTTGGTATTCATCAGAGGTTTAGTATTTTTGCTTGCTTGGTTCAAATCCAAAGGATGAGAATTATACATTGACTTCTTTAGGTAAAGTGTTGGCTTTCTGTTGGTTAGATTGTTCTTACCTTAGCTTTTACTTTGTGTACATAGGATAGTCCCTTCATCTACTCTTATCTTCTTTAATTTCAAAAATATTCTACCTCCTTTTCAAAACTCTTCTTGTTTTTTCTAACTTGAACCACTTTCATAATATACTTGGATTTAGGTCCATGTGTTTTCAAAAATCTTTTCTTAATCAAACTTTAATCAATTTAATCATACTTTGACATCTTTCTCAAGACTAAAAGTCTTTAACCACACTCAAACCATTTTTTTCCACTTTGTCTTTTTACGTTAAAACTCTTTTCTCAAAAGATTAGACTTTTTTTTTTATTTTTGTATTGATGCAAGCTACTATACTTCTACAATATGTAGTAAAGTGAGCCATTTTCCACTTGGGTGTTGAGTGATGGATTTTAAATCCAAGCTATATCCTCTGCTTAGAGATGAAGAAAATGCTCTTTTCTCATAATTGTATGTAGTATGTATGTTTCCACTCGGATATAACAATATGTCTCTACTCTTAAAATTAACCAACACACATGTTTTGTAAAACTTTTGAGGTGAACTACAAGTACCCTAATCCTCTATTGCAGCAAAGGGGTATGTAGGCACAAAAGGTTCACAACTGAATCGGGTGAAAATTTTTTAAAAAATACTTCTTTTCTCAGCTCCACCATCTTGTTTTATATACATATCTTATAGCCAAAATACACAGATTTTCCAAGAGGTTATTACAGAGTACCATATATTTTTAGGGTGCTAATACCTTTCCTTTGCATAACCAACCCCCGTACCTAGATTCTCTCTTTCCTATTCCTTTGGATAAAATAAATGTTTGGTGGAAACTTCATTGATTTTTGCTAGCTAAGTCAATTCAATGGCTTAGTCTCGACATTTCTGCCGCTACAGAAAACTGACGACTTCATTGGGGAGTACACAACAACATCTCTAAGTGAGTTAAGCATATCTTTGTTTATTTGTGTATGTGTTATATTTGTTGTATATTTGTATATATGTCTGTATGTTTGGATTTTTTTGGTTTTAAGGGTACTTGGTGATCTCTTATAAGTCATATACCCGGACTTGGGAAAACTTAAGATTAGGATGGGTGGTATTGTCTTGTTAAATTTGAGGGAGAAATCCAGAAAAAGAAGACATGATATCCCCCTCTTAATGGAGGCCCTTTGACTGTAGTATTTGTTTACTGAAAAATCGGGAATACATTTCTACTTTCGACCTTTGTGCCTGAGAAGCTGAGAGACTGTACAACACTTAACCTATCTTAGCCATTAGATGTAGTGCAGAGACCATGACGGAGCAAGCTGGAAGTATTTGTTACGCGATATTTCACTCAGACGAGTTTCTCTTGAGAATATTACTAATTAATGAGCTAATCAGGATGTTGGTAATATCTGAAGGAGGAAGGTAGACTTTGGGATTTTCTTAGAACCTTGTTCGGTAGGTGATAAACCAATAGTTTTTACCTTGTGGGTAGTACCTTTGACTTCATCCTCGTGACATCGAAGCTATGAACCCCCCATGTTTGTGATCTTGTGTGTGATTTGGGAATCATCATGCATTCATGCACCCATGAGCATTTTTTGTAAAAAAAAACAAAATTTCAAGGAAATTAAGGTTGACCTTTGTAAATATCTCAGGTACTCTTTGACCATGGACTTCAGAAAGAGAAAGACTCGGAAGTACAATTTCAAGGATCCTAAGATAGAGAAACCAATGAGTTTGATTTCTGAGATTCAGAGCCCTACAGATTTCCCGAAGAAGTATGGAGCTATTGTACCTCTCATGTAGCTCAAGATGAAGGAAGGTATTCTTTCCACTTTGGTTCAGTTCTATGATCTGTTGTACAAGTGTTTTACTTTTCCTGACTATCAATTGATGCCCATATTGGAGGAGTATTCTTACATACTTGGTTTACCTATTACTGATCATGTGCCTTTCACCAGCTTGGAAGGTGAGCCCAAGTCTCAAGAGATAGCAGCAGATACTCACCTGAGGAAGTCTAAGATATAGGATAACATGACTACAAAAGGAGGAATAAGAGGTTTACCTGCTAAGTTTTTGTTGGAGAAAGCTCATTAATTGGCCAAGATGAAGAGTATAATTATTTTTGAGGCTATCTTTGCTTTGCTTTCCTATAGGTTGTTCTTGTTTCCTAACGTCGACAAATTTGTGGATGTTAATGCAATTAAGATCTTTCTCATTGGGAATCTAGTCTCATCGCTGCTAGGAGATACTTATTATTCCATTCATATTAGGAATTTCTACCAAGATGAGATGATCATTTGTTGCACACCTTTGTTATATGAGTGGTTTATTTCTCACTTACCCTGATCTGCTACTTTTTGGGATATCAAGAAGGAACCATGTTGGGCACCAAAGATTATGGCTCTCACTCATTTAAACATTGATTGGTATCATAAACTTACTATGATGTGAAGATTATTGATAACGGTAGAAGTTTCCCCAATGCACCTCTTTTTGGTAAAAGTGGATGTATTAACTACAACCTTGTTCTTGCACATCGCCAACTTGGATATTTGATGAGAGATAAACAAAAGAACATTCAACTTAGTGGTTTCTTTCTCAAAGATGGAAAAGATCACAAGGCAGCTATGGAAGAGATTGAAAAGTCTTGGCGTCATATTCATAGGAAAGAAAGAAAGGATTTAGGACCAATGGGAGTTGTTTCCTTAGGGACTCACCTTCAGTGGGTCCAAACAAGGGAAATTCATTTGAATATGCCCTAATCTCGTGAAGAACCTATAGCACATATGTTTATGTTGACTCCTCCTCCTCTCTTAGATGATGTTGAAGAACTTTAGCTTGCCTTGGTTAGGATGCAATAAGAGAAGGAAGCATGGAAGAACAAGTATCTGACTTTGGAGGTGTCCTACTCAACAAAATTTAAGGAGAAGGATGATTTAATTGAGATTCTTGAGAGTCGTGCTACGGAGATGATGAAGAAACAAGTGGATTTATTTTCCTCTAACAATGAGCCAGGTCTCAGTCATCTATGCCCTGATTCTGGTGGATGGAAAGAATTCACCGACAAGTATGCGGAAGAGAATAAGAAGCTTGAGGCTCAGATTGCGAGACTCAAGAGGAAGCGTCAATGTGTGGAGAGATCTTCATCAACTTCAATTCCTTAGGTTTTTATTTGGTTATATTATCTTGTACTTAGGATTGTTAAAACTTGTGCTAAAAGTTGTAATTATTTCCAAAGTTATTAATATAACAAGTTCATTCAGTTTGATAAATATGTGTTATTTCTTTGATATTTATAATTGTTCATAATTCTTTAAGTTCCTTGAAATAAACAAAATAATATAAAACATATGAATTGCATATCATGCATCATTTCTCACATATTCTTTTGCCTTCCTATCTGTCCGAGGTGTCTTACTTGTTTCTCTGCCTTGTTCAGTCAGCAAGTTATCACATCACTACAACACTCAAGTCAATTGTAGAAGGAAGATGGAAAACCTTAAACAAAAGAATCACAAACTGCACGAAAAATATACTGCTCTAAGGACTAGAATAACTAATTTGTCTGCTTTGGTAGAGTCGTTGGTGGCTGCTCAGAATCAGCCACCACCGCCTCTTTCTCCCCATGCTACTCAATAACAACAAACAACAGTTATTTATGAGGTTCTAACAGTTCCCGTTTATGCAACTCCAGTTGTTACTACTGCTCAGTAACGTATGCCTCCCAGTTATCCATGGGAGATTCCAGAAGGATTCATGCCAGAAGTTTATAACCATGTTGCTTAAGTTGCTCATCTTGTTCGACCACTTATGGTTTCTACTCCTCATGTAGTGAAAACTGCTCCTGTGTCTAATAATGATACTCACCATAATTCACTTCCTTTGGTGAATTTTCACTACGCCAAAAAGGAATTTAGACGGCGCACCTTATACAACGCTTTTATACAAAAGCGCTGCTATAAGTAAATTAAAAAATAAAACACGGAAACTATATATGAAAATGAGTAAAAGCACTTCTAAAAGGCTGACCATAGACATCGCTTCTAAAAAGCACTTCTGAAAAGCGCTTCTAAAAGGCCAACCTTAGACATCGCTTCTGAAAAGTGCTGCAAAAAGGGTTGCCTTAGAAAGCGCTTAAAAAAAGTGCTGGTAAAGGACTACATTAGCCAGCGCTTCTCCAAAGCGCTGTCTAAAGTCATATAAATTTAAAAACAAAATATCTTAAAAGCACTACTAAAGGCCCATATTAGCCATCGCTTCTCAAAAGCGTTGTCTAAAGTCATATATTTAGAATTGAAAAATAGAATCCCTCCAGAACTCGTTTCTATTCACAGACCTCCAAAAATGTAACTATTTTCTCTTCGTCCTTCAGTCGTTCCTCCGATACCGCCCTCCTTCTGTCGTTCCTCTGACCGCCCTCCTTCCGTCGTTCCTCCGACCACCCTCCTTCTTCCGTCCCTCAGTTGCCGTCCTCCACCGTATCTTAAGGTAAGTTTCTCTTGTTCCTATCTCTACGACTACTATGGTTCTTTGGGTATTTGGTTTATAACATTTGGTTTTTTGGACTCTCTTGTAGGACTTCTATCAACCATTTCACCAAAATTTGTTTTTTTAAGCTTGGTTCAACATTTCCTTCTACATTTCTAGGTATTCATTTCCTTCTACATTCCTAGATATTTCCTTCTACATTTATGTAAAACCTGTGACCTGTTTATAAGTTTGATTAGTTAGTGATAAAAACTCTGTTAGGCTGTCTGGTTTATTTAGTTTCGATGAAGGTTGGATGTTGATGTCGCGTTTATTCGTGTATAAACAAACCGAGAAACTATTGGGGCTACCCATTTTGTTTTATTTGTTAGAGTTTCGGGTTTGAATTCAATGTTGTGTCACTTTGTGTGAGAAAATTTGAAAGATATTTTTATGCATGTTGTTATAAATTCAAGGTTTAATTCGGTTACGGTGCCACTTTATTGCGATAGTTTGATTTCACTTTAGTTTTGATGAAGGCTTAATATCTATGCCGCATTATTCGCATAAGTTTCCAGTTCTATAATACGGTGGGAGAATTGACTTGGGTGTTTTACGTTTAATCGCAATTGTTGCGGATAGCAAGAGTCGCCACCAACTATTATTTTATCCAATAAAGGAAAGGGTGAAAAGAATAGGAAAGACCTTTTGGGAATTCTCTTAACTTCGGGGGGTAGGTAATGAAAAGGGAAGGTGTTAGCACCCTTTTCATTCGTAGTTATCTACGGGCTCTTAGTTGCTAGCTTACTTTGAAATGCTTTGTAAATGTTTTTGTGATTTGTTTTGAAATTATTTTTGAAAAGTTCCTTTGTTTAGGCGAACATTGCAATGATTCTCATCTATATAAGAATGCATACAAAGTGTTTACCTTTGAAAATATTTCATGAAAGTGTTGGTGTGTTTGAAAAGATGTTTGTTTTGAAATGTTTGTGAGCAAGAAACTACGAACATTCTACCTACTCAAAAAGTATTTATTCTTTTCCTCCTCCTTTAGATAGTGTTATCTTACCATTAGTTATTAAGAAACCATATCATTAGATGTGAAGGGACAGACGTGGGTCATCGTACAGTCATATAAGGTAACATTGAAGGATACCTTAGAAATTTATTGTAAGGGACTTAGATCGTTTACCGAAGGCAATATTGAAGGGTCATCGTAGGACTACGATCGAGCAATACAAACCCTAATTACTAAGTTTTTCCATACAAACCCTAATTACTAGCAATAATATGGAAAGTGATAAATTGTGGAATTTAAAGTCCTACGCTATTACAATATTTTTGGATGGGGGGATACAAATTACAAATGGATATGACAAGAAAAATAAACCCTAATTAATATTACAAGGCTTTGACAATTATATAATTCATAATGTAAAAATGCATAAGAAAATTTAAAGTGAAAAGAATTTTTTATTTAATTGAAGAAAAACCTACATCTAAGTTAACTTAAAAAGAACACTAATTGCTTAGAAAAATATTTTTGATGTTTCATTTAGAAAAAGGTTTTATGGTGTTAGGTCATCTCCAAGCAATGCAATATGTCAAAAGTAAACTTAAAAAATCTCAAAATAAGAAATTTGGTGCCTGAGCTGACACGGGCCGTGTCAGTGGACACGGGCACCCGTGTCAGGACCTGTCCAAGCTCCTATGTACACTTTCGTTCCAGACAAAATGACACGAGCCGTGTCGTGTGACACGGGCACCCATGTCAGCCCCTGTTCGGTTTGGTTTTGTATGCGTCTGAACCAGTTTAGTTGACACCGACCGTGTCGTGTGACACAGGCACCCATGTCAAGACCTCCCATGCACTTTTGTTACATTTTTTACTGACACGAGCTGTGACGTGTGACACGGGCACCCGTGTCAGCCCCTGGTCTGCATTTTTACTGAGTTTTCTCTCCGATCTGTCCTGTTGTATCCTTTTGAAAACAAAAGAAAATGATGTATGGATAAAGATGTTAAAATTTGAGAAAGTTTACCTCTTGAAGCGAAGACTTTAGAACATGTACGGATGTTTCCGGGTGCAAAGTGGTGATTGATCGAGCTCCTTTGGACCTTCTCAAAACTATGTCAATCCTCACTTTATGCTGAAAGTTGTTGAATCTCTCCAAACCATTCAAGTTGCAAAGTGTTAATTTTGAGTTTGGAAGATGGTGATAATGATTTTACAGAAGTTGTTCTTGTGTTTGAACAAATTCTATATGATGTATATGAAGTATTTGGATGGTTTGTTTGGGCAAAACTAACAAGGTGTGAGAGGTTTAAAGATTTGGACTTCTAAGCTCAAAATGGGGATTTTTATGGACAGTTCTGGTTTTTTGAAAGTATAGTTATTTTGAGGGCTTTTTCATCTCCTTTATCTTTTAAATGATCTCTATATTTATAGGAAAGAGGGTTTTAAGAGAAGGTTTGATCAGATTTTGCAAGATCACATGTTATGGCTAGGTTGGGTTGTAAGTGAGAGTTTATGACTTTTCATAGTTCCAATGTTGGCATGGCCTATTTTTAGGAGTGCTTTGCAGGTTGTAGATGGTTACTTCTTGCTTTGACATTGTGTATGTGCAGAAGAAACCATTGAGAGGCGCAAGGAGTTGACATTGTGATTAAAGCATGCTTTTCAAGAATGGCAATGGTTCCTTTGTACAAAAAATACAAATATCAATTGGAAAATGCTTAAACCAAATGGACCATAGCTCAAAAGTTTGTATAAGAATTAAATTGTGGTTTTACTTTCAAGTTAGAAGGCCTGTAACACAATATTATGCAGCATAACATGTAGATTGGATCATGTGTTCTTCACCAAAATGACTTGCAATTCAAGAATGGATGCCCAACTTCATGCCTTTGAATATCCTAATTAAAGTATGATAAATTCATGCTCTTGGATGTTTTGGAAATCTTGAAACATTGTCTACAAATTTCATGTTGTCCACTTTGGCTAATTCAAATTGGAACTTGATGAAAACTGGCCAAGAAGTTGGGATAAAAACCTGACCAAAACTTGTTGAAAATTTCTCTAAGTGTTAGATAAAAATGTCATTACTTCATGGACTTATATCTTCAAATCTAAGAATTTTTTGGACATCAACCCTCTAATACTAAGTTGTAGAACTTATCAAGATCTACAACTTTCATGTTGAAAGTTTCCTTGAATCATCTTTTATCTTGGTGGAAAAAAATGTCATGAAGTATTAAAATTATCAAGTGTAAAAACACTTAGAAAATTTATAAGTATTGGAAACTTTGACTTTTTGTTGACTTTCTTGAATTTATTGATTCTTGATGATCAAATTTTATATTTTGTAGGTTTTGATGAATTTTGATCTTTGGAATATAATGTTGACCAAAAAGTCAAAGTTTGACTTATTGTGTATCAGTTTACTTTTCGTCAGTTGATCCATGTTTAAACTATCAAACTTTTGATCCTGAGAAATAATTTGAGCCATGGAATTAGGTCAACTTGTTGTGTTGAGTCCTTGAAATAATGCCTCGAGCCATTAGGTCATGTACTAGGGCAAAAGTTGATGATCAACCATTCTCAGTCAAAACCCTAATTTAGAGGCTCAGTACTTTGGAGGTGAGCTTGTTAGATCAAACTCTTGAGAACCCTTGAGCATTTGAGATCTTTGGTGAGAAATATCTTGAGAAAAGAGAGGGAAAAATTTTGGTTACAACACATAACTAAATTAAAATTATTTGTTCATTAACATTCATTGATGTTTCTGTTGATCTGTTATCCTCGTTGCAGAGTTGTGTTATCCTCTCTCTAATATAATGTCAACCTTAAGAAGAAAGTGTCTATCCTTTCAAATTTCCCACTGAGTTATCCCCCGTGGAAGAATTTTGCTTTATCCTTCCCACCCATCTCATTATCTGGATGGAAATTAATCCTCATTTGACTTTATTCCTCATTGGAAGGTGTCTTGGTTGACAGTTTCACTTCCGTTTGTTCCTGGTTTTAATTTATGGTCTCCGACCGCAATGTTATCTTGACCTTTATAGACTATGATACCTAGGTTGAGAGTGTGCATTTATTTTTCACGTGAAGAATTTATCCCCTTAACAGGAATATGATTATATTTCCCCAGAAAGTACGAGTTCATTTCCCAACAATGTTATAACAGCAAGTGATGTCCTCTTTATTTGAGAAACCTATACTTCCCCAGTAAATCTGGTGGTTCCCAAAGAATATTCTTTTGTGTACTCCAATTGATTGTAGTCTCTTTTCTATATGAGATATTTCATTGTTGGGGTTGGTTGTACTCCAATGTTAAAAGACAAGTCGTTGAAAAATTCTTACCGCAGTTTTTTCCGCTTTTAAAGTGATATCTTGATCAATGAAGAAATTGTTACCGTTCTCAGCAAAGTCCAGAAGTTGGTAAAATTTGTTACCCTTTCCAAGCAGAATGCCTCAGTTAAAGAAGAAGTTGAGACCCTTTCTAGGTAGAATGCTTGAATTTCGGGAAACTTGTCATTGTACTATGTTTTTCTACCTTTATCTCGGAGTGTTGGTAGTTCACCGTCATTCGTTAGTCGGTGTTTATCACTTACTCCTCATTGGATTTTACCCCAGTAGAGTTGAGTTGTTCCCAGTCATAAGTATTTATATCAATCATTTATTCCTAGTCATAAGTACTGATGTCAATCCTTTGTTTCCAATCATAAGTATTGATGTCAATCCTTTGTTCCCAATCATCAGTATTGATGTCAATCATTTTTTTCCAGTCATAGGTGCTAATCTCATTCATTTGTTCCCAATCATAAGTAATGATGTCAATGCTCTATTTCCATTCATAAGTACTGATGTCAATCCTTTGTTTCCAGTCATAAGTATTGATGTCAATCCTTTGTTCCCAATCATCAGTACTGATGTCAATCATTTGTTTCCAGTAATAAGTATTGATGTCAATCATTTGTTCCCAGTCATAAGTATTGAGTTCAATCCTTTGTTTCCAGTCATAAGTATTGATGTCAATCCTCTGTTTCCAGTCATAAGTATTGATGTCAATCCTTTGTTTCCAATCATAAGTATGGATGTTAATCACTTGTTCTCAGTCATAAGTACCGATGTCAATATTTTGTTTCCAGTCATAAGTACTGATGTCAATTATCCATTTACTAGAATCAGTAATGATGTTTACAGTCATCCCTAAATCATTTATTTTATTGTTTCTACTTTCAACCTTGAGTGGTTAGTTTAATATTCCTTTGCAAATCGGAATTGCTCCCTTTTTGCTACCTTCTCGAGGAGTTGGTAGTTTGTAGTATTTTGTCAATCAGGTTGTCCCATTGTTTTTCTTTATTTATTGGTTTTATGTTGCTTTATCTCCTCTATGGTCCTTACCCCAATAGAGTTGAGTCCTCTTCCCCCAGCGGAGTTTACTTGCCTTCAATAGATTTGAATTTCTATCCCCAGAATCATGTTGTCTGCAGAGATTTATTTTCTTGGTCGAACTTTTTTTAGTGTGATTGGTTTTACTTTTTACTTCCCTAGTGTGTCTTGTTCACCTGCGTGAAGTTTATATTTTACATTCATAATCATGATCATTGCATGACATCTTAGGGCCAACAATAGGGTTTGTCATGTATTTAAGTATCTTTAATCACGTCTAAACAAAGACTTTAATATCCATATCTCCAGATAGAAAAAACTTAAATAAGACTTTAATATTTGTATCTCTCACATCTCATATCATCACAATACATCAAGATCACACTTTAGGGTTGGTTCACTCCTCTACACTCTCCTATCTTTAAGTTTTCTCTAGAGGGATCACCAAGCACCTTAAATTGTGTATCTCATATAGATGTTGTGATTATGTTTGCTAACCTTTAACGAAAACCCAAAAGATGTATATATTTGTTTTTGTTCTTTGTACATTGAAGGTAGGGAGCCAAGTTCACCTCATTCACCTATTGAGTTAGGGTTTGGAGGGTGATCCTAAATTAAATGGTGATTCAATGGATTTTCAAAGCTTGAGTTTCAAGTAAATCACTATGGCATCAAAGCTCTTTGTCCTAAATAGATCTCTCAACTTCATTTGGTCATGTTTATCCCAAACATTAGTGGTGGGAATCATCAAAAGAATCATAGATTCATGTCTTTATTTCCATGCCTTCTCCAATAAGTTTCATTTAGATTCAAGTTCCATCTTTAAGTGTGCTTCAAGATAACATCATTTCAAGGCCTGATGTGATCCATTATGTTTTATTTTTCCAAGAAAGTCCAAAAGATTCAAGGTTGATTCAGTAAGATTGACCTAATTGAGCAAGTACTTGATTTAGTGATCACAAGTGCATAACCCTCTCAATTTTCAATATTTTGAGTTGGTTCTTTTTTCTATGGATTCCTATCATCATCTACAGCAAGTCCTCTTCACATGGCAATATTCATTTATGTAAGGAAAACCATCAAAAGTTGGAAGGAGTTACAAGTCACTTTTTTACTTTTCAAACAAGGGATTGTTGACTTCTAAAGATCATATCTTGATCATTTTTTGAGATTTTGAAGTTATTCCAAGTTAATGATTCTCTTAAACGAGTCCTTAATAACTTCTCTTCAAGGTTCAAAGGCTAATTTTGAATGGATGATCATTTAAATTGGAAGAAGATTACAAGTCCTTCGGGAAAGCCATTAAATTCTATTGCGTGACTTCAAAGGATCATAACTTGGTCAATTTTTTTCACCTTGAGCCTATTCAATTTCTAAAATAAACTTGATGATGTACTACAACTTTGTTTCAAGGTTCTAGGCTTGAAAATGCTTGGAAGTTTGTTTAAGATTTGAAAATATTATAGGTCATATGTGGATTTGTCAAGATAATTTCATCACCTTCCAATGACTACAACTCTCTCAATTTTTATGATTTTTGAGTTATCTCAATTCCATAATTCACTTTGAAGAATCCTTAACAACTCCTCTTCAAGAATAAAATGCTAATTTTATGTGGAAAAGCATGTAACTTTGAAGAACATTATAGGTCAATATTGAGCTCCATACTTAGAATTTTTCTAAGTGTCAAAGATCTGTGTGTTTTTCTTGATTTCAAAGTTGAATAACTTTTTGCTCAAATGTCCAAATGAAAACATTCAAAGCACATTGTCAAGATTGATCATTCAACTGTCCAAAGAATCCAAGATTGCACCATAAAGGTCCCTGAGTTGCCTACCCCATTGATTTGAAGTTGGTCACTTGAAACTGAAATTTTGCCATGATCAGAATTTTAAAACTTACATAATTCAAATTACAAGCCTTTTAGGCATGTGGTTTTGATTCTTATCATCATTAGCAAGCTTCCTGAAGTTGTTAGACTCATAAAACACATGATTACAGTGAGTTTTGGTCATGTGGAAGTCACACATTTCATGCTCACACGGATAAACTTGGAAATCACAATTCCTCTCAAATCTCATCACCATTTTCTTCCTTATAAATAGAGGAACACATTACATTTCATTCCTTAAGCTTGGATATCCAAAACCGCGATGCCAAGATCCCACACGAACTCTTAAGATTGACGTCGGGTTTTTCATTTCCTCACCTTAATTCACAAAAACCTCCACGCAGTATGCATCCTTGACACTCATTAAAGCTAACCAGACTCTTTGTGAGAAGAATCATGCATAGAATCAGGCTACAAAAGTTCAACTTCATAGCTAACAAATTGAACTTCGTTTAGGTAGAATTCTCTATCATTTTGCCTCAAATAAGTTACTAAGTTGTAGTCTCTTCTTCTCTGAACCCCATTCTTCTTCTGGTTTGCATTTTCATGGTGATTTGAGCATTTAATTCCAAATCTCGTTTTCACTTTTTCTTATGTTTTTTTTCAAATCGACTAAGTTATGATTTAAATAAATTTTTAGCGAGGACATGGTTGTTTTCATCTTGATGAGACGAAGCGAATGGAACCGGTCTAAGCTTCCAATTTTACCGTTTGTAAAACCTGTAACTTGAGTTGGCTGGAGGTTGAAGATGACAAACGTGTCATTTCTCAACCAATGACATGTTTCCACGCATTTTTTTCAAATATGTTTTTAAATTAATGATTCAATGTTTTATTCACTAAAAAACATATCATGTACAACGCATCAAATCCCTTGGATCTGCTTACTAATTCGTTTTGACATTAATCCAATGGTCCACATCTTTTGGTTTTAATTTTTATTTTCTGTTTTTTTATTAGTGATCCAGTTTGTTATAAAATGAAGACCATATCATGCACAGCGCGTCAAATCCCTTGGATCTGCTTACTAACGCATTTTGAAATTGATCTAATGGTCCTTATTTTTTTGGTTTATTATTTTATTTTCTGATTTTCATTTTAATTGTTTTAAACTTCAAAAATTCATTAAAAAAATTAATTTCTTACTTCAAAATTATGAAAAAAAATTCACAAAACTATTTTTGAAAATTATCTTTCTGAATCTTATTTTTTCATAATTTTATTTCATGATTTGATATTTTTTATAATTTTTGTCTTTATTCAATGTGTTTTAATTGTTTAAAAATACTTTTTAGTCTTTTAAAATTCTGAAGAAAAAAATATGGAAGGATCCAATGGCCTTTTGACAAATGTTGGTGACCTAATTTTATTTTAAAATTCTATTATTTTTTTTACAAATTTTTGTTTTTTTATTATTTCTTTATATTTTATAAATAGTTTATGACTCTTAAAAATTCTAAACTTCTTTGTCAACACTTGTTGACTAATGTTTGACCTCTGATATTTTTTTTGGATTTTTATTTGTATTTTAATATAATTTTTGTATTTTACTAATTATTTCCTTTTTATTAATCATTTAAATATTGTTTTTATTAATAAAAAAAATTTGTGATTGGCTCTAATTTTGAGACATTTGAGTGTTAATTTAGGACAAGTTCCTCAACCTCATTTGATCTTGGGTGTTGATAGGATAAAAAACCAAAACCACCAAAATAGATGAATGATGTTGATGATATTTGACACTCTAATTTCATCTGAGGCATTGGTTACACTGTGCCTTCCTTTTTCCCTTTCATTTTACCCTTTTCTTATTTTCCTATTAATTGGTTCTTAGTGGCCCAGACCTAGTATTTGTAAGCCCAAGTATGGTTAAGTGTTGAGCTATGGCAAATATCCTTGAAAGCTCATTGTTATGAGGTATTGATTATATCAATCCTATAATGAGTCTTCATCAACTTTGACCTATGCTCCAGGCTCAAACCATCATGGATCATTTCACTTGGAGTCCCCCTCTTTGTCATCTTTTATTTGAATGATCTTAGTGGTTCAAACATTGTGTTTGTAAGCCCAAAGGAGATTAAAGGTTGAGTTATGACCAACAACCTTGAGAGCTCATTGTTAGGAGGCTTTGATTCTATCAATCCTCTAATGAGTGTTCATCAACTTTGACATAGGCTCAATGTTCAAATCATCATGGATCACTCTTCTAAAATTTCAACCCTCAATTATTAATCACTAACTTCTAACCATTAAATATTAATCATTGACTTTACTTTATGCTTTTACTTTATGCATTTCTCTTTATGTCTTTAATTTATGTCATTTACTTCTAGCATTTTCATCTCATGCTATTTTCCTTTTCCTCACTTGAGCATTTACTTTCTGGCATTATTTATATTTGCTCACTTGATCTTTATTTTCCTTTGTAAATACATTTAATAATCAACTTGAACTTGAAAGCTTTAAAAGCTAATTGGACTACTTGGTTACCATCCCTAGCACTGTGGAGTTGTAAATTCCTGAGACTTAGGATTAGAAGCCATGTGACTTGAAACCCTGTGATCTTTGTGATATTTTTGTTAAGTTATTTTGAATTCCTTGAGGTTTACTCCATGGCATTGGTTTGAATTTTTTTCTGAGTGCAAGTTATTCTGATTTCCATGCTTTGTCTGTGACTAGGAATTACTCTGTATACAGGTGTTACTCTGGCCAATTTTTATCAGTGAAGACTTTGCTTGGTTCTTAATTCACTTGAAGTTTCGTATTCATTAGAGGATTAGTATTTTTGCTTGCTTGGTTCAAATCCAAAGGATGAGAATTATACATTGACTTCTTTAGGTCAAGTGTTGGCTTTCTGTTGGTTAGATTGTTCTTAACTTAGCTTTTACTTGTGTACATAGGATAGTCCCTTCATCTACTCTTATCTTCTTTAATTTCAAAAATATTCTCCCTCCTTTTCAAAACTCTTCTTGTTTTTTCTAACTTGAACCACTTTCATAATATACTTGGATTTAGGTCCATGTGTTTTCAAAAATATTTTCTTAATCAAACTTTAATCAATTTAATCATACTTTGACATCTTTCTCAAGACTAAAAGTCTTTAACCACACTCAAACCATTTTTTGCCACTTTGGCTTTTTACTTTAAAACTCTTTTCTCAAAAGATTAGACTTTTTTTAATTCTTGTAGTGATGCAAGCTACTATACTTCTACAATATGTAGTAAAGTGAGCCATTTTCTACTTGGGTGTTGAGTGATGGATTTTAAATCCAAGCTATATCCTCTGCTTAGAGATGATGAAAATGCTCTTTTCTCATAATTATGGGTAGTATGTATGTTTCCACTCGGATATAACAATATGTCTCTACTCTTAAAATTAACCAACACACATGTTTTGTAAAACTTTTGAGGTGAACTATAAGTACCCTAATCCTCTATTGCAGCAAAGGGGTATGTAGGCACAAAAGGTTCACAACTGCAGCGTGTGCAAAATTTTTAAAAAATACTTCTTTTCTCAGCTCCACCATCTTGTTTTATATACATATCTTATAGCCAAAATACACATATTTCCCAAGAGGTTATTGCAGAGTACCATATATTTTAGGGTGCTAATACCTTTCCTTTGCATAACCAACCCCCGTACCTAGATTCTCTCTTTCCTATTCCTTTGGATAAAATAAATGTTTGGTGGCAACTTCATTGATTTTTGCTAGCTAAGTCAATTCAATGGCTTAGTCTCGACATTTCTGCCGCTACAGAAAACT
The DNA here is from genome assembly GCA_948472305.1 of Vicia faba. Classification (NCBI taxonomy): domain Eukaryota; kingdom Viridiplantae; phylum Streptophyta; class Magnoliopsida; order Fabales; family Fabaceae; genus Vicia; species Vicia faba. The sequence goes on along the minus strand of OX451740.1, from coordinate 354,809,336 downwards.
GACGACTTCATTGGGGAGTACACAACAACATCTCTAAGTGGGTTGAGCATATCTTTGTTTATTTGTGTATGTTTTATATTTGCTGTATATTTGTATGTATGTCTGTATGTTTGGATTTTATTGGTTTTAAGGGTACTTGGTGATCTCTTATAAGTCATATACCCGGACTTGTGAAAAGTTAAGATTAGGATGGGTGGTATAGTCTTGTTAAATTTGAGGGAGAAATCCAGAAAAAGAAGACATGATATCCCCCGCTCAATGGAGGCCCTTTTACTGTAGTATTTGTTTATTGAACAATTGGGAATGCATTTCTACTTTCGACCTTGGTGCCTGAGAAGATGAGATACTGTACAACCCTTAACCCATCTTAGCCATTAGATGTAGTGCAGAGACTATGATAGAACAATCTGGAAGTATTTGTTACGCGATATTTCACTCAGACGAGTTTCTCTTGAGAATATTTCTAATTACTGAGCTAATCAGGATGTTGGTAATATCTGAAGGAGGAAGGTAAACTTTTGGATTTTCTTAGAACCTTGTCCGGTAGGTGATAAACCAATAGTTTTTACCTTGTGGGTAGTACCTTTGACTTCATGCTCGTGACGTCGAAGCTATGAACCCCCCATGTTTGTGATCTTGTGTGTGATTTTTGAATCATCATGCACTCAGGCACCCATGAGCATTTTTTGTAAAAAAAACAATTTTTCAAGGAACTTAAGGTTGACCTTTGTAAATATCTCAGGTACTCTTTGACCATGGACTTCGGAAAGAGAAAGACTCGGAAGTACAGTTTTAAGGATCCTTAGAGAGAGAAACCAAGGAGTTTGATTTTTGAGATTCAGAGCCCTACATATTTCCGAAAGAAGTATGGAGCTATTGTACCTCTCATGAAGCTCAAGATGAAGGCATATATTCTTTCCACTTTGGTTCAGTTCTATAATCCGTTGTACAAGTGTTTTACTTTTCCTGACTATCAATTGATGCCCATATTGGAGGAGTATTCTTACATACTTGGTTTACCTATTAATGATCATGTTCCTTTCACCAGCTTGGAATGTGAGCCGAAGTCTCAAGAGATAGCAGCAGATACTCACCTGAGGAAGTCTAAGATATAGGATACCATGACTACAAAAGGAGGAATCAAAGGTTTACCTGCTCAATTTTTGTCGGAGAAAGCTCATTAATTGGCCAAGATGAAGAGTATAATTACTTTTGAGGATATCCTTGCTTTGCATATGTTGTTCTTGTTTCCTAACATCGACAAATTTGTGGATGTTAATGCAATTAATATCTTTCTGATTGGGAATCTAGTCCCATCGCTGCTAGGAGATACTTATTATTCCATTCATATTAGGAATTTCTACCAAGATGGGATGATAATTTGTTGCACACCTTTGTTATATGAGTGGTTTATTTCTTACTTACCCTGATCTGCTACATTTTGGGATATCAAGAAGGAACCACGTTGGGCACCGAAGATTATGGCTCTCACTCATTTAAACATTGATTGGTATCATCAAATTACTATTATGTGAAGATTATTGATAGCGGTAGAAGTTTCCCCAATGCACCTCTTTTTGGTACAAGTGGATGTATTAACTACAACCTTGTTCTTGCACATTGCCAACTTGGATATTTGATGAGAGATAAACAAAAGAACATTCAACTTAGTGGTTTATTTCTCAAAGATGGAAAAGATCACAAGGCAGCTAAGGAAGAGATTGAAAAGTCTTGGCGTCATATTCATAGGAAAGAAAGAAAGGATTTAGGACCAATGGGAGTTGTTTCCTTAGAGACTCACCTTCAGTGGGTTCAGACAAGGGAAATTCAATTGAATATGCCCTATTCTCATGAAGAACCTATAGCGCATATGTTTATGTTGACTACTCCTCCTCTCTTAGATGATGTTGAAGAACTTTAGCTTGCCTTGGTTAGGATGCAATAAGAGAAGGAAGCATGTAAGAACAAGTATCTGACTTTAGAGGTGTCCTACTCAACAGAATTAAAGGAGAAGGATGATTTGATTGAGATTCTTGAGAGTCGTGCTACATAGATGATGAAGAAACAAGAGGATTTATTTTCCTCTAATAATGAGCTAGGTCCTAGTCATCTATGCCATGATTCTGGTGGATGGAAAGAAGTCACCGACAAGTACACGGAAGAGAATAAGAAGCTTGAGGCTCAGATTGTGAGACTCAAGAGGAAGCGTCAATGTGTGGAGAGATCTTCATCAACTTCAATTCCTTAGGTTTTTATTTGGTTATATTCTCTTGTACTTAGGATTGTTGAAACTTGTGCTAAAGGTTGTAATTATTTCCTAAGTTATTAATATAACAAGTTCATTCAGTTTGATAAAAATGTATTATTTCTTTGATATTTATAATTGTTCATAATTATTTAAGTTCCTTGAAATAAACAAAATAATATAAAACATATGAGTTGCATATCATGCATCATTTCTCACATATTCTTTTGCCTTCCTATCTGTCCGAGGTTCCTTACTTGTTTCTCTGCCTTGTTCAGTCAGCAAGTTGTCACATCACTACAACACTCAAGCCAATTGTAGAAGGAAGATGGAAAACCTTAAACAAAAGAATCACATACTACGTGAAAAAGTTACTGCTCTAAGGACTAGAATAACTTATCTGTCTACTTTGGTAGAGTCGTTGGTGGCTGCTGAGAATCAGCCACCACTGCCTCCTTCTCCCCATGCTACTCAACAACAACAAACAACAGTTATTTCTGAGGTTCTAACAGTTCCCATTTATGCAACTCCAGTTGTTACTACTGCTCAGTATCGTATTCCTCCCGGTTATCCATGGGAGATGCCAGAAGGATTTATGCCAGAAGGTTATAACCATGCTGCTTAAGTTGCTCATCTTGTTCGGCCACTTATGGTTTCTACTCCTCATGCAGTGAAAACTGATCCTGTTACTAATAATGATACTCACCATATTGCACTTCCTTTGGTGAATGTTCACTACGTGAAAAAGGCATTTAGACGACGGACCTTATACATCACTTTTATACAAAAGCGCCGCTATAAGAAAATTAAAAAATAAAACATGGAAACTATATACGAAAATGAGTAAAAGCACTTCTAAAAGGCCGACCTTAGAGATCGCTTCTGAAAAGCGCTACTAAAAGGCCGACCTTAGACATCGCTTTTGAAAAGCGCTGCAAAAAGGGTTGCTTTAGAAAGCGCTTTAAAAAAGTGCTGGTAAAGGACTACATTAGCCAGCGCTTCTTCAAAGAGCTGTCTAAAGTCATACAAATTTAAAAACAAATATCTTAAAAGCGCTGCTAAAGGCCCATATTAGCCATAGCTTCTCAAAAGCGCTGTCTAAAGTCATATAATTAGAATTAAAAAATAGAATCCCTCCAGAACTCATTTCTATTCACAGACCTCCAGAAATGTAACTATTTTCTCTTCGTCCTTCCGTCGTTCCTCCGATACCGCCCTCCTTCTGTCGTCCCTCTGACTGCCCTCCTTCCGCCGTTCCTCTGACCACCCTCCTTCCTCCGTCCCTCAGTTGTCGTCCTCGACCGTATCTCAAGGTAAGTTTCTCTTGTTCCTATCTCTATGACTGCTATGGTTCTTTGGGTATTTGGTTTATAACGTTTGGTTTTTTGGACTCTCTTGTAGGACTTCTATCAACCATTTCACCAACATTTGGTTTTATTAAGCTTGGTTCAGCATTTCCTTCTACATTTCTAGGTATTCATTTCCTTCTACATTTCTAGATATTTCCTTCTACATTTCTGTAAAACCTGTTACCTGTTTATAAGTTTGATTATTTAGTGATATAAACTCTGTTAGGCTGTCTGGTTTTATTTAGTTTCGATGAAGGTTGGGTGTTAATGTCGCGTTTATTCGTGTATAAATAAACCGAGAAACTATTGGGGCTACCCATTTTGTTTTATTTGTTAGAGTTTTGGGTTTGAATTCAATGTTGTGTCACTTTGTGTGAGAAAATTTGAAAGAGATTTTGATGCATGTTGTTATGAATTCAAGGTTTAATTAGGTTACGGTGCCACTTTATTGCGATAGTTTGATTTCATTTTAGTTTCGATGACGACTTAATGTCTATGCCGCATTATTCGCATAAGATATAGTCGAGAACCATTCATGGGACATCAATTCATCTTTTACCGTTGCTTTAAGACTTGGACAACTTTATTGTGTAATTTGATTTAAATTCGAAAGTTCGCATAGTTGTGACATCGGGTGCTTTCCCATTTTGTTTCGAATCTTCTTGAGTTGAAACTATCGAGCATTCATAACTTGTTATAGTTGCTACCCGATTTTTGTTTATCGAATAAATCATGTGTTGAAATCAATTTTCCATGTTCCGATTCTTAAATTATGTAACAAAATGAGTTCTTTGATTTTATTTTCATTTGAGGATTGGTATCGTGATTTTATTCTCAACTCTCTGCATTTTCAATGTTAGTGTGCTTACTAAAAAGTTGGTTAAGACTTTTCTGTATTGGTGTAGTTTATAAAAAAAGGTTATATAAAAAATTTCATGGAAATTAGACAGCGCTTTAAAAAACGATGTCTAAAGCTCCTTATAGACAGCGCTTTTACTGTAAAAGTGCTGCCTAAAGGGGCTCTTCTTTATAATTTTTTTGTTTCAGAAAAAGCGCTAGCTAAAGGGGGCCTTTAGCAGCGCTTTAAAAAAAGCGCTACCTAAATGGGGCTTTAGACAACGCTTTAACATTAAAAGCGCTGCCTAAAGGGGCTTTTTATTTTTAATTTTTTTTGTTTCAGAAAAAGCGCTGGAAAAAGTGGGCCTTTAGCACTGCTTTAAAAGTAAAAGTGCTGGCTAAAGGGGGCCTTTAGCAACGCTTTAAACATAAAAACGCTGGCTAAAGGGGGCCTTTAGTAGCGCTTTAAAAGTAAAAGTGCTGGATAAAGGGGGCCTTTAGAAGCGCTTTCAAAGTAAAAGGGCTGCCTAAAGGGGGGATTTAGCAGCGCTTTTACTTTTAACAAAATGTTGTCTTTACCTACAGGAATGCTGGAATAGACAGCGCTTTAAAGCGCTGTCTAAAGCCAAAAAAAGCTTTGTCTTAAGTCTTGTTTGGCGTAGTGGTTGTCCCTGTTATCAATGATGATGTTCATCATGCTGCTCCTCCACCAAGTGAAAGTTCAGGATTCCATGACAGAATGGATGATTTCCAAGACCAATGCAATGAAATACAAAAAGAAATGAAGGCTCTCCGAGGAAAAAATTTATTTGGACAGAACTTTAGTGATCTTTGCCTGGTTCCAAATGTGAAGGTGCCTGCAAAATTCAAAGTACTAGAATTTTAGAAGTACAAGGGTAACACTTGTCCCCGTGACCACCTGGTTATGTATATCGGAAGCATGTCCACTCATACTGATGATCAACACTTTCTTATCAACTTTTTCCAAGACAGTTTGACTAGTGCTGCTTTGAAGTGGTACATGGGATAGGACAGCAGTAACATCCATACATTTAATGATTTGGGTGAAGCTTTTTTGAAATAGTACAACATTTTCATGGCACCTAATCGTGACCAATTCAGGACAATGGCTTAGAAGGATAAGGAGTCATTTAAGGAGTATGTGCAACGTTGGCGGGAAATGGAAGCCCAAGTGTTACCCCCAATGGGAGAGAAAGAAATGATTAAGATCTTCCCGAAGACCTTTGGTTCATTTTATTATGAGAGCACGGTGGCGAGTGCACCAAGTTATTTCACGGAGATGGTAAGTATGGGTGTTAGTCTAGAGGAAGCTGTCAGGGAAGGATGATTAACAAAGGATGGAGTTTTTAGTGGAACAAAGAAGACATCATATGGGTTTTCTAGAAAGAAATAAGGAGAGAATAATGTTGTTGTTGAGGATAAAAGGACTAGAGCTCTTAGAAGACGTCATCAACATCAACAATAGGTTGCTTCGGTAACTCCGATTGTCAATGTAGCTCCAACTACTATTTCATATCAGAGAGCACCTTAAAATAATCAAGGGCAAGGTCTGAAACGAGAATCCTTTGATCCTATTCGAATGAGTTACACAAAAAATTTCCCAACTTTTATTCAGAAGAACCTGGTACAGACGAGGCCTCCTCCTACTATACCTCCAATTTTTCCATGGTATTATAAAGCTGATCATACTTGTTCTTTTTATCAAGGAGCCCCAGGGCACAACATTGAAAATTGTTATCCATTAAAGTCTGAAGTACAAAAAATGGTCAGATCTGGTCTCTTGTCTTTTAAATATGCAAGTCCCAATGCAAAAGTTATTCCACTACCAGAGCATGGAGGTGGAAGTACTGTGAAAATGGTTTCCGGTTGTCGAGGAGAGTTCGGGATTTCTGATGTAAAACTAGTAAAAGGAGATTTGGTAAGGATGCATGCTGATCTTTGCAAGTTCAGTTGTTGTACACATGACCATGCGGCTTACAATATTTGCAGTAAGGATACCCATGGATGTGATAAAGTGAGAATTGTTTTTAAAAAATGAGGGATGAAGGCCTTATTCATATTATCAGACCCAGGGTTGAATATGTAGAGGATGTGAATATGGTGTATGGATGTCCTGGAGAGTTCCGGATTTATGATGTGAACCATATGAACGATGATTTGGTGCAGTTGCATGCTAATTTTTGCTACATGGAAGGTCAGGAGGTACATCAATACGGTTCTTGTCAGATTTGTTGTACGGATTCTCGTGGTTGTTCCATTGTAAGAAAAGGTATTCAATTGCTATTAATAAAAGGTACTATCAGAATCATAAGAAATAGAGATGATTATAATAGAGTTAACATGATTGAAGACTACTATGTTGAGGACATGTTTGATGATGAGTATGTTTCTATTGATGAATTCGTTTCTTCTGATGAAGGTATTTTTTCTGATAATGATTCCGTAATTCCTGAATATGCTTAAGAGGCAGGGGTGGTTGTCATTATACCGCATTTTGATATTCCTACTCTTGTGGAGATTGCATATCACAAAAAACCTATTGTAACTCCTGTGGTTATCTGGTTTCCTGGTGTGGTTCCCTACCAGTCATATAAATCGGTGCCTTATAAATAAAATGCCACTCTCCTGGAAGATAGTATGGAAGTGTAGCGGTAGAAATTTTGAGACTAAGCCATTAGATTGACTTAACTCGCACATATCAAATAAAAATCGCCACCACACTTTATTGTTTCCAGAGGAATGGTAAAAGAGAGAATAACCCAAGAAAGAGGGGGGAGAGAATATAGGTACGGGAGTTGGTTATGTAAAGGGAAGGTATTAGCACCCTAAACATCTATGGTACTCCGTAGTTACCTCTTTAAATTTGTGTATTTTGGCTATAAAGGTTGTATACGAAAATAGATGGTGGAGTTGGGAAAAGAAGTATTTTTTTAAAATTTTATAGAAAAAAGCCAAAGTGGAAAAAGTGGTTTGAATGAGGGTGATTGACTTTTAGTCTTCTCATAAAAAATGCCAAAATATGATTAAGTTGGTTAAAGTTTGTTGAGAATATTTTTTTTTTAAAATGCATGGACCTAAGTCCAAGTTTATTATGAAAGCGGTTCAAGTTAGAAAACCAAGATGAGTTTTTAAAAGGAGGGAGAAGATATTTGAAATTAAATAATATGGAAGGAGATGAAGGGACTATCCTAAAGCATAAGGTAAAAGCTATAGAAAAGAAACATCTAACCAACAAGAAACCAAGACTTAACATAAAGAAGTCAATGTAGATTTCCCATCCTTTGGATTGAAACCTAGCAAGAAAAGATATTAAACCTCTCAAGAATACCAAGCTTCAGATGCATTAAGTTTTCATAAAAATTGGGCAGAGTAACAACCATATACAGAGGAATTCTCAATCACATACAAAGCACATAATCATAATAACCTACACACCAAGAAAATCAATACAATATCTTGGGGTAAACCCCAAGAACTCCAGACAAAATAACAACAGAATCAAAAGGTCCCAACGGTAATCAAGGTTTATAATCCTAAGTCCAAGAGGTCCACAACTTCGTAATACCAAGGATAATAACCAAATAGTCTGAGTAACCTTAAGGTTTTTTATTATTCAAGTTGGTTATTAAGTGTCTTCAAAAAGAAAATTAAAGCTAAAGTGAGGAAAAATAAAAATGACATAAAGATAAATGCTCAAGTGAGCAAAAATGAAAATAACATGAAATGTAAATGCTAAAATAGATGGTGCGTAAAAGTAGAGGCATAAAATAAAAGCATAAAGTAAAAGCACAAAGTAAAAGTAAATTTTTAGTGAATTAGAAGTTAGAGGTTAGTTGAATGACTATCTTAAAACTTGCATTTGAAAACTCATTAGAAGATTGGTAAAACCAAAGCTTCTCAATAACAAGTTTCATTTGCTTTTTGTCAAGTATATCATTCATTTCAAGTTCTCGAGGGGACAACATATGATCAACAATGTTTAAATCATTCACTTATACCAACTTTTATGAAGGTTCATTAGAAGATTGATAAGATCAAAGCCTCCTAACAATGAACCTCAGGGTTATTTGATCAAAGGTTTCAAATTAACATACTTGGGCTTGCAAACATAGGTTTGGGCCACGAATGATCATTTCTCGAATCGGGACAAAATGTAGTGTTATGTTAAGCAATCATAAGTGGACTTATGTAGAAGTCACTCTTATTTTTAGGTCGGTCAATAGCAATCTATGTACCACATGTTAGAGAAATGATATATAAATCATTCTCCAATAACATGTAGCACAATAAGAAATGGATAAGATGAAGAGTGAGAAGATGTATCAGATGAAATTAGAGTTTCAAATATCATCAATATCATTCATCCATTTGGTGGATTTGGTTTTTCAACCTATCAACATCCAAGATCCAATCAGGTTGAGGAATTTGTCCTAAAATAACACCCAAGTCAGGACCAAACAAAGAATAAAATAATATTTAATAAAACAATATTTAAATGGTTAATAAACGGGAAATAATTGGTAAAATACACAAAGTATATTAAAACACCAAATAAAAACCCCAAAAAAGTTAGAAGTCAAACATGAGTTAATAAGTGTTGACAATTTTTTTTGGAATTTTTTAAAGTCATAAACTATTTTTAAAATTTAAAGAAATATGCAAAATAAACCAAAAAACTATGAAAAACATTAAAGTTAAAATGAAAATAAAGTGAAGTCACCAATATTTTTCAAGAGGTCATTGGATCCTTCTATAATTTTTCCAGAATTTTAAAATAAAGAAAAGTATTTTTAAACAATTAAAAGAAGTCAAATAAAGTGAAAAAATCATAAAAAGAAAAAATCAAAAGTATTTTTGAGAATTGTTTTTAGAATTTTAGAAGTTGAAATGATTTTTTATGAATTTTTGAAGTTAAAAACATTAAATCAAAAAAACACAAAATAAAAATAATGTCAAAATAATGTGGACCATCTGATCATAGTCAAAACGCGTTAGTAAACAGATCCAAAGAACCTGACACGTTGTGCTTGCTATTGACCCTTTTAAAATTACACAAGACAAGATTTATAAAATAAAAAGCAACTTTAAATATGGTGCGTCGGACGAAGTTTGGCTCACTTAAGTAATCAAATCCAAGGGCTCATGAAACGCGTGCATGGTAAAGCAAAAAACAAAATCTTTTTCAAAAAATAATGTGGCTAAATGTCATTGGTTGAAGACGGGCATGTCATCGTCTTCAATCTCAAGCCAACCTCAAATCGCGAACTTTAATACTGTAAAATTAGCAAACCAGACTGGTACCATTTGAAGCACCTCACTGAGACGAACTCAACCATGACCTCACAAAAGCTTTTATATAAAATGTACAATGTTTATTTTGCAAAAAAGCACAAAAATATCGAGCACTGAGTTTTCAAGATTACATGGTCAATTCTCAACGAAAACTGTAAAAAGTGTGAGATTCAAAGAGGTGAGGAGAGTAGGTTAGGTACTTATTTGAGGAAAAATGAATGAGTAATGTACCTGAACAAAGTATAAGAAAATTGTTCTGAAACTGAACTTCTACAGCATGATTTAAGACTTCTCAAGGCTTGATTCTTGTTGCGTTACATTCAGGGAAGTTCAAGGATTGAGAATGAAAAAATGAATTAGATTGAGAAGTGGAGAAAAGATGAATTCAAAAACCCAAAAAAGATGAATTCGAAAGCCTACAGAAATCAAAATAACAATGTTGTCGGGGACCATAGATTAAAACTAGGAATAAATCAGAGTGAGACAGTCAACCAAGACATAACCCAATGAGGAATAAGTTCAAAAGGGGATCACATTCCATCCAGATAATAAGCTGAAGAGGAAGGCTGAAACAAAACTCTTCCACGAGGGATAACTCAGTGGGGAAATTGAAAGGATATACACTTTCTACTTAAAGGTTGAAACTCTATTGGAGAGAGGATAATATAACTCTATAAAGAGGGAAATATGCTAACAAAAACATCAATGAATGAAGATGAGCAATGGATTTTAATTCAACTATGCGCGATGTATGTATGAGTGCATGGGTGTTATTATGTACATGATGACAAAGCAGACATAGTGCATTAGGAATAACCAGACAAGACAAACTTGGATAAAGATAACACTCGTATAAATCACATCTAGGATGAAGATTCCATAAGAGAGTAATCGCCAACTGAGGAAACAAATTCCTACTTCACAACTTAACTTCACTGGGAAGAAACTTGGCTTGAAAAATAACCAAAGCACAAATCTGATAGCAATAAACTAATACAGATGCATGGATTTATCATCTTCCTCCAGGCTTCACTAGATAATATCATACAGACTTGATTAGGGAAGACACAGTCATATCGTCTAGACCTCAACTAGGGATTCCAAACCGACTTCGTTGGGGAAAATAATACCACATCATTGAGGGAAACCCAAATACATTCTTCAATATCAAGAATAATAGTTGCGCATACTTCTATGGGATGAAATTTATGAAACTTCATGAGGATATTTACCTTTGGAGAGAAGCATCATCTCGGCTTAATTTGAGGATCTAATAAGTTTAACAATACAATAATAAATCAAAATTATAGGGATTTTAAATCAAACTCAACACTCGGCGAGCGAAAACACAACAAATTAATAATTGTTTCAACACTTCTTAAAAAAATATTTCCTTTGTCTGGCTGTTCAGCTGGGGAAAATCTTCGTCAAGCCCTGACTACAAAATCTAGGATAGAGGCATCAAACTGTATAAACCCAAAACCAAAATAATCAACCTGGAGAAAAATATGAACCAGGACATAACTGGGGAAATTGGGAGGGAGGTATCAAACCACACAAATCCAACACCACACCAAATATTGATTGGCATGAAATCCAATTATCCAAAGAATGAAATATAAGTGGACTAAACGCACATCAGCAACAGTAACCTGGGAAAGCTTTCTTGGGGAGTCTTTTCAAAACTTCAGAGTTCTTCCATCCCTGGAATCATTACTTTTGTTCTACTTGAATCACAAAATCTGAAGTAAAAAGTATTTGTAAATTCTTTCCAAAAACATTTTTATTATTAAGTATTTTTTTTTTAATTATTATCAATAATAAATGAAATCTTAGCAAACATAATAAAATAAGAACTACAAAGAATTGGATAAAGTCTCTAACTTTATTAATAGAATGGTAGTCTACCAATGGCGAGACTCCATGGATGATTACAAAGTTTGGAAATAGTAAATATATGGAAAAGATACATTGAAATACAATGACCATTATTCTCCTTAACAACTTTGAACTCCTGAACAAAGACTTCAGTTGAAGTGTGATGAGGATCCGAGAACATTGTTGCTTCAATGATCAAGTCTTGTCTGACACAGTTACTTGTCAAGAAATCCCTAAATTTTGTCTTGGTTTCCCTTGCGGGTTTTCAACCTAGCGGGAAAATTTATTTTGTTTGTGTCTCTTACTTTTTCCTAGACCACCCTTTCGGGTTTTCAGCCTACTGAGACGCTCTTTTTTTCCTAAGTCGCACTTTCGAGTTTTCCACTTAGCGAGTTGTTCTTTTATTTCTTTAGGCAAAGTATTTGTTGAGTGCGTCAGCATTCATGGGACGTGGGAATTCCACGCCATACATAGTTTCAAGAATCAATGTGCCGCCAAAGAAGGCTTTCTGGACAACAGATGGGAATTTATAATTGGGAGTCCACTTACCCCTAGAATCGGTGTTAAAAGATATGATCTTTTTGAGCACAAGGTTGCCTTTTCGGAATTCACGAGGCTTGACCTTCTTATCAAAAGCTTTCTTCATTATTTTCTAATATAACTGACCATGACACAAATCTATCATTGTCTTTTCTTCAATCAAGTTCAAATGTTCAAACTTGTTCTAGACCCATTCAACCTCTGACAATTTGGTTTCCATTATTACACACAAAGAGGGAATCTCAACCTCGACGGGGAGCACTTCTTCCATACCATACACAAGAGAGAATAAAGTTGCTTCTGTTGAAGTGAGGACGGATGTAAGATACCCATGCAAAGAAAAAGGGGGAATCTCAGGCAATTCCTTATAGGTAACAACCATATTCTGGATGATCCTATTAATGTTTTTGTTAGCGTATTCAACAACCCTATTCATCTTAGGCCTGTAAGGAGATGAGTTGTGATGGACAATCTTGAATTCTTCACAAAGTTTTGTTATCATATTGTTGTTCAAATTTAAGCCCTTGTCAATGATAATCCTTCTTGGAACACCATATCGACATATAAGATTATTCTTCATAAAGCGTACTACCACCTTCTTGGTAACATTAGCATAGGAAGTTTCTTCTACCCACTTGGTGAAGTAGTCAATTGCCACCAAGATAAAATGATGTTCATTAGACGCCTTGGGTTCAATCATTCCAATCATATCAATACCCCACATAGAAAAAGGCCACGGGGAAGAAATAACATTGAGAAACATTAGAGGAACATGAATCTTGTCAGCATAAATCTAACACTTATGGCACTTCTTCGTAAATTTGTAACAGTCAGATTCTATTGTCAACCAATAGTAACTTGCCCTAAGAATATTTTTTCCATCGAATGTCCATTGGCATGGGTACCAAAGGAAACTTCATGGATCTCATGCATCAACATGTCTGACTCGTGTCTATCCACGTATATGAGCAAGACCGTGTCATAATTTCCTTTGTATTGCACATCTTCATTAAGGAAAAATCTTCATGCCAAACTTCTCAATGTCTTTCTATCTTTGTTTGATGCGCCAATCGAGTATTCCTGAGTCTGGAGAAAGTGCTTGATATCATAATACCATGGTTTTTCATCTGGGAATATGATGGAATTCAATTTTATTGAATAAAGGTAATGATCTTCTTGCATAATCTTTGTAGAGAATCAAGCCAACGTGACGAATTCAACCATGGCCTTACAAAAAATTTATATAAACTGTATAATGTTTATTTTTAAAAAAACACAAAAAAATAGCGAGCACTGAGTTTTCAAGATTACATAGTCAATTCTCAACGAAAACGATAACTGTAAAAAGTGTGAGATTCAGAGAGATGAGGAGAGTATGTTAGGAACTTATTTGAGGCAAAATGAATGAGTAATCTACCTGAACGAAGTATAAGAAAATTTCTCTGAAACTGAACTTTTACAACATGATTTAGGACTTCTCAAGGCTTGATTCTTATTGCGTTACTTTCAAGGAAGTTCAAGGATTGAGAATGAACAAAGAAATTGGATTGAGAAGTGGAGAAAAGATGAATTCAAAAACTCAAAAAAGTGGGTTACAGAGAGTTTTACAAGGTAATTCTGGTTGTCCAAGCTTAAGGAAATGAGTGTAATACGTCCCTCTATTTATAGGGAAGTGAATGAGATAGAGAGCGATGGTGAATGGTGCAATTCAAGTTGAGTTCATGCACACCCTGATCATGACAAAAGTGTGACTTGCAAGTTTTAAAAACTCAGCTAATTCTTGTGTTTAAATGCTCTTATCATACTTTAGAACTTTGTTAAACATGTTTAAATAAAAAACGTGTAGCAAAATGGTCATTAGAAGCCACAATATGGAAATTACAAACTGACTGCAAGCAAACACTCAGTTTCATGATGCCAACTTTGAATCCATGGTGCACACAGCTCAAAGGGCTTTACGATCTCATTCTTTTTGCAATGGAAAGATCTCACCAAAAATTTCACAATGTTCCAAGAAAGGTAGAATTTGGATGCTTGAGTAAAAAGTTATGATCAATTGAAATCGTGAAAAACACACTGACTTGTGGACTTAGAAAAATTCCAAGTTTTGAGTTCAAAAGTGACTCATAATCTCTTGCCTCCAAACATGGCCTTCCACTTAAAATTAGGTTTTTGTCAATGAATATGGAATGAAGTAGACTTCTTAAAGAGCATTGTGAAACTTGAATCATACAAAAACTCCAAAAAATTGAGAGAGTTATGACCTTGTGAAGTTGATAAAAATCCATGAAGTGACCTATAATCTTTTGAGCTCTTATGGCATCTTCTAACCATTTTTAAGCTTTACACATAAAATAAGAGTTGAATTTCACACTATTAAGATCATTGTGAAAAAAATATGGTCTCAAGGTGATAAAAATTGACCATATCTTTCTGATGAATGTTAAGGACTTGTAATCTTTCTCGATCATTAATGATCTTCCATTAAAAATTAGCCTTAGATTTATGAAGAGAGCTTGTTAAGGACCCTTTAAATAGAATAATGGCTTTAGAGTCACTCAAAATTAGAAAAAAAAGAGCAATATATGGTCCTTGAATGTCAACAAACCCTAACCCAGAGAGTGTCAAAATGACTTGAAACCCCTTTCAACTTTTGATGATTTTTCTTCTACAATTGGATCTTGTCATGAGAAGAGAGGTTTTTTTATGATGATAGGAATCAATATAAAAATGAACCAACTCAAATGTTGAAAATTGCGAGAGTTATGCACTTGTGATCACTGAATCAAGCATTTGCTCAATTAGGTCAAACTTGTTGAACCAACCTTGAATCTTTTGATCTTTCTTGTCAAGATAAAGCCTGATTAATCATAATAGGTATTGGAATTATATTGTATTGAAGAACACTAAAATATGGAGCTTATGTCTAAATGAAGCTTGTTGAAGAAGGCATGGAAATAAACACATGAACCTATCTTTTTGATGAATGTCAACACCAACTTTGAGGAAAGTTTGGCCTAAATAAGGTGAGAACTCTTTGAGCCACAAATATTAGATATCATGGACATAGCCTTGAAACTTGAGCTCTTGAAATCCATTGAAGAGTCATTTGATTGAGAACCAACCCTTAAACATTAGCTTAGATGATGAGATGAATGCAATTGTATCACCACCTACAATATGAACATTCAAAGAAAGATATATACATATTTTGATATTAGTTTAAAGAACAGATGTACAAGATACACACTTCAAGGTGCTTGGTGATCCCTGACGAGCAAACTTAAAGATAGGGAGAACCAACCCTAATGTGTGATCTTGTTGTATTGATAAAAGTGAGATGATGAGAAATATTAGGGGCAAAAATTATTGTATAGCAGGAAGTGCCAATCCAACCTTTGTCCCATTTTGAGAGTATTGCTAAGGCCAGTCAAGTGACCCGTAGTGGTCGTGCTTTTGCTCCTACCTTTAGAGGAGATGTTAAATCTATTAAAATGATTGTTGAGACTATCTTTGAGCCCAAAAAGGTGGTAGGAGAGTCTAGCGGCGCTACTTTGGAGAAAGACATGGATGGCATGTTGAAGATCATCAAGATGAGTGATTACAAGATTTTGGATCAGTTGTTGCAAACTCCATCTAATATTTCCATCTTAGCTTTATTAATGCACTCCTTTGATCATAGGGAATCTCTGATGAGAGTATTGGATCAGTTTTGTTGTGTTGTGGGGAATATTAATTTTTATAACAATCTAAGCTTTTGTGATGAGAAATTACTCGATGAAGGAGGAAATCATAATTTGGCGCTACATATAACTATGAATTCCAAGAATGAATCCATGTCCAATGTTCTGATAGACATTGGATCTACTTTGAATGTCATACCAAGGAGCACTCTCATGAAACTTAAATACCAAGGAACTCCCATGTTCCCTAGTGGCATTATGGTAAAGGCTTTTGATGGTTCGAGGAAGTCTGTTATTGGAAAGGTGTATTTACCTATTCATATAGGTCCACACATGTTCCAAATTACTTTTCAAGTGATGGATATTGTTCCAGCTTACAACTGTTTATTAGGACGACCATGGATCCATGAAGCGGGAGCTGTTACATCCATTCTGCATCAGAAATTGAAATTTTTCCACGAAGAATGGTGGTTATTATGGATGGTGAGCAAGCGTTGTTGATATCTCATTTGTGTTCTTTTAGAATTATGGAAGTTTATGAAGCCGTTGTTGGGATCCAGTTCCAAGCTTTGTAAATTGATAATAGAAGGAAGAATGAAGATTCTATCACCTCATTTAAAGATGTGCAACAGGTAGTGCAGAAGGGCCCTAGCAACGCATGAGCAAGGTTATTGATCCACCTGTGAATAAGAATCGTGCTGGTTTGGGTTTCTCCCTTGAGAATACTATTGAGGCAGTGAAATCGAAGTGTGCTTTCATCAAGTATTAAGACATTTTCCGCAGTGCCGAATAACTCCATCCAACTACCCCAAAGATCAATGTTGTCCTTGAGGATGAGCCAGAGCAAGATATGCCGAACTTCGTGACATATCGAGTGAGGGTCTAGAATTAGATCATTGTTGATGTTCCTTCTTACATTCACATTTCAAAGTAATTTGTTTTTTGCTTATATTTTCAAAAAACCTTTCATTATGCCCAAGGTGAAAGTGATATTGTATGGGTGTGTCTTTTGTTTATGACTTTCAAATCATTAATAAAAGTTGTTTTTGATTTCCAATTGTGTTTTATTTTTTGCTTTTTTCTTGAAAATGGTAATTAGA
This sequence comes from Vicia faba, assembly GCA_948472305.1. Lineage (NCBI taxonomy): Eukaryota > Viridiplantae > Streptophyta > Magnoliopsida > Fabales > Fabaceae > Vicia > Vicia faba. The sequence continues at coordinate 354,792,391 of OX451740.1, read as the reverse complement.
AAAAACCTTTTGCAATAAATAATAATTGTAAATAAATCTTCATAATCACTTGTTACATTTGTCAGTTTCTAAAATCAATAATAATCATATATGCAGATTAATTAAAAAAATTGTTGTATATAATGACCATGCATCCTCTCTCAACTTTTAATACAATAATCATGTATGTGGCTTAAGAAGAAGAATTTGTTGAAATCCAAGAAGAGGTTTCTCAGTTGCTTGAGCGCAAGTAAAATACCATTCAACCATACAAAGAGTCGTTGGGGAATATTAACTTGGGATCAGAGGAAGATTTGAAAGAAGTCAAGATTGGGGCACTGCTTCATCCCGATATGAAGAGCATGTTGATTGAGTTATTGAAGGAATATGTGGATATTTTTTCTTGGTCTTATCAACACATGCCTGGGGTGGATACCGATATTATAGAGCATCACCTATCACTGAAACCTGAATGTCCACCTATAAAGTAGAAATTGAAAAGAACTCATCTTGGTATGGCGGTAAAGATTAAAGTGGAGGTCTTGAAACAAATAGATGTTGGTTTTCTTGTGACTTCAATTTACCCTTAATGGATTTCCAATATTGCTATAGTATCCAAGAAAGACAGAAAATTCCACATGTGCGTTGATTATAGAGATCTGAATAAAGAAAGTCCAAAAGACGATTTTCCATTACCACATATTGATATTGAGTGTAGGGTATCCCTATTTCCATGTCTATCATTACCTTCGCCCTTAAGGAATTCCTATCGATCTCAGTATTTTAGTCAGTGTAGGTGTTGTACCCAAAATTTTCCCTCTCATTTTTTACAAGATCTTCTCTTACATGGGTGGTTACAAACACTTGCTTGAAGAAAAATAACAAATTTTGAAGTTGGTCAAAGTGTCCTTATATGGGGTGTACTTCGAAGGCATGTCAACAAAATGCCTTTCATTTGGAATCTGAACAAGGTGTCTTTCGATTGGCATCTTAACAATGTCTTTTAATTGGCATCTGAAAAAAGGCGTCTTCGATTGGCATTTTGAGGTCACTTTGATTGGTCCCAACTGAAGGAAATCAAAGAGAGCAGAACAAAGTTATCAATCGTTCAACAAGGTACTTCGATTGGCGTCTGAGCAAGGCACTTCAATTGGTATCAGAACAAAGCCTTTCAATTGTCCCGGTAACAAGATCCTTCAATTAGCATTTCAATAAGGCCTTTTGATTGGCATTTTAACAAGTACCTTTCGATTGGCATCTCCAAAATTACTTTCGATTGGAATCTACATAGCGCCCTTCGATTGGCATTTCAACAAAGCCTTTCGATTGTCCTTGTAGCAAGATCCTTCGATTGGTATGGACAAAGGCCCTTCGATTGGCATTCCAAAAGGTCCTTTGACTGGAACTTCAGAGTTTCCTTCGACTAGAACTTCAGAGTTTCCCTCAATCAGAACATCAAAATGAAATGACCATCGAATGGCATTTCAGTGCAAAGTTTGTCTTAATCTAAGATGCTATGATGAAGGAGGTTTTGAACACTTCGAATCATAACTTAGACTCATCACAAGGCCAAGGGCTGGTCAAAGTTGTTTAATATGAAATGTTTTGAATGGATTAGAATTGGACTTTGAGGCTGGCAAAGAAAGCCATTCGAAGGAAGTAATAGTGACTCATTCGAAGAACATGTAAAGGTCCATTCAAAAAAGCATTCAGAAGGCCCATTCGAAGGATGTATAAGAAGTTTATTCGAAGAAGTGTTCGGAAGGCCCATTCGAAGGGTGCATAAGAAGTCCATTCGAAGGAGGAAACTCATAGGCCAATCAAAGAGAAACACTGGAGGGTGTTCGAAGGAGTCAAGTGTCCAGGTTCATCCAAGATTTCCAAAGAGACATGAATGTTTCAAATAGGAATGCTTTTAATATGTCTGATTCTTGTCTCTTGGATTTAAAGTCCTGGTTATATGGTTGTGTCTTGTCGTTACTATGTGCCATCGTACTCCTATAAATAAAAGAGCAAGGACACAGTACCAAGGGGATCGAAAGAGAAGACATGGGGGGGACGAAAAAGAGGAGAAATCACACATATTGCATCACCCACACAGATTGCCCATCGAAGCTCCCCAAAATCTCAAAGTCGTCACCAGGTTCCAGGAAATGTGTCCAAGCATTAGGAGGATCCAACACACGCTCCCTCCGTTTGTTAATCCGTTCGATCTCATGCTCCCTCCATTTGGTAATCTGTTCGATTTCAAATTAGATAAATATGCAGTTTCCTTTAAATCCATATTAATCATTACATGCATGTTATTGTTGATGTTTGTGCTTGTTCAATATGTTGTATACAAGTTTAAGTGCAGGGAGGAGATCGTGTCATTGCTAGGGCATGATCTGTATCTTCTTTTGAATCTTAAGATTCATGGTGTTATAGGACAAAGGGACTTTTGATTCAGATACAGGAGAGTCGAATAAGGACGACACAACCACGATCTGCCAAATCCAAGACTAAGATTCGAATCAAATCTGAGATTTTGTTTTTATATTTCTAACATTGGTTGCAGATCCAGCATAAATAAGGCCACAACGCGCAAGATCAAAATACCTGAGCCAAACACCCAGGTCATGCTTTTCGTTTGTGCTAACATACCTTTACATATTCATTGTTCTCATAGCATCCACCCCTGGATCGAAAGACAATCATCTCCCTCTGGGTCGAAGGACACACATCTCTCCTGGGTCAAAAATTCCACCTATCTCCGGATCAAAAGACTTCTTCCCCTCTGAATCGAAAAGAACATTGTGATCGGTGGATCTGGAACTGACTGTTTAACGCTGGTTCGCAAAATGTCGCGGAAGCAAGAGTCACCACCGTCTTTTATTTTCTCCAAATAGAAAGGACAAAAGCACAGAAAAATTCCTTATTGAGATTAGTTCTCGGTTCGGGAGGTAGATTTATAGAAAGGGAAGGTGTTAGCACCCTTTCTATCCATGGTTATCCATGGGCTCTTAGATACTTTCTCATTTGTGTTTTCAAAATGTTTGTTTGCTTTTCAGAGTGGGTTTGAAAAAAGTTTCGTTTAAAATTTCAGTTCGACTCTTGTATCAGTCCTCAAGAGTGTTTGAAAAGTTGTTTTTTGAAAGCTTTTTGCAAAGTGTCGGTGTGAAAAGAAGTTTTTGATTTGTTTTGAATTAGAGCAAGTATCTCCGAGTCATCTACCTACCCTAAGGAATTAGTCTGTGTAAATGTCCTTAAGGTAGTGCCATCCCACCATTGAGAGGTAGGTAGCACCATCATTGGAGGTGTTCGGGTGAATTCGAGGGTTCGGGACAGTGTGGTCACCAGAGCAATAGGAAGACACCTTAGAAGCTACCCCCATGCCATGTTCATGGACATGAGGACTTACTAAAACATCCTCTACTCGACGACCACTTTTCGAGGGGCAAGGCAACAATGAGGCGTACCCTAGGAGTGGTGTGTGAATTATGTGTCATTTTCAATTATGTTTATCTTGTCATGCATTGGTGATCTACGCTTTGTTTTTATTTTTTGCGTTCATTCTTTCATGTGGTTATTAACAGTTAAAAAGTGCGGGAGGATAAAGTCCTACGCTATTACAAAGGCGCGGGTCTACATCGCCAAATTAAACCAAGACCCGATTTGAAATAAATAAAAAAATGCGGGAAGTAAATACCCTAATTAATCTATTACAAGGCTTTGGGGCAAGTACATGAAATTTAAAAAAGGAAATAAAAGTAAATGTGCGAAAAGAAATAAAATCGAGAATGCGAGGGCGTTGGACCCTTTTAAAGAAATTAAATCAAAATCATAAATTAATTAAATTAAATAAAAGAAAGAACTTATTTTTTTTGGAGTTTTTGTATTTATGGAATTTCATGAGAAAATTAATTGGAATTAAAAGTTAATTAAAACCCTAGTTCTAAATGGTTTTTAATTTATTAAAAAATGTTTAAGTTATAACCTAATTTAACCCTAATTATTTAAATGGCATATTTATTTACAAAAAAAATAATTAATATTTAATAATGGTAAAAAAAAGGAAAAAAGAATAAAAGTGTTAAAACCCTAATTTCTACATTTTTTAGTTTATTGAAAAAACATTAAAATTAAACCTAAGATTAAAACTAAATTAGTTAACAAAATTTATTTACAAAAACTATTTATGAATTAAATATTAAAACATATTTTATTTTTTATAGTTTCTGATTTTTTTTGTATTTTTATGTTATTAAAATTAATTTTATGAATTAAAAGAAAATAATTAAAACAAATAAATAAAAAGAAAGAAAAAAGAAAAAGGGAAAGAGATACAAACAAGAGGGGTGTTGACCCAAAGTTGGAGGTGAATTCACAGCAATTTGGCCCATTTGAAGAAGGCTCTTTTGACTTTTCTGGCTTGCATATGGATGTGTTGACTGATGCGTATGGTAGGCTGCTTGTGATGGCCCTCAAATTGAGCTTCAGGGACATGTGGCAGGCACTAATGTGAGGGTGTATTGTGGAACCTGGATAACACGCTGCATGGAAGTGTATTGAAAAAAATATTATTGAAGAAAGTGGGGGACCTGGGAATCGAACCCAGGTCCCAACGTTTACCATGCTAACGCCTTGCCAATTGTGCTGTTTGCTTTCTTTGTTAATATAATGGGATATAAATAATAAGAGAGAGAAAACACAGGTTAGTGGACAAAATAGAAAAAGGCGCCAGTTATTTGAATCAACCAACCACAGTCCAACACGCATCATCTTCTCCAATTGCTTCGTTTTCACCTGAAAAAAATGGAATAGATAGCGGGGGTTTTAAACCCCCACTAAGTGAAGAACACAAAAATAGCGATTAGGCCCTGGGCTCATATAAATTGAGCGCGAGGTGTGGCTTTGAATCGTTGGAATGTCACGAATCCAATGGCGTTGGTCTCATGATCTAATTTTTCCCCAGGCGAGAAACCCCAATTTCACATCTTTGAAACCCTAGGCAGCTTCCATGGTGGATTCGCATATAGGGCTTAAAAACTCAATTAAATGATGCCAACAGCTTTAGAACAACCATGTTAGTATAAATCAATGCTTAAAACATATGGAAAAGAGGTGAAAATGCAAATACGATTATGAAAAAAATTGGGAACAGGGCCACGTGATTCTACCGTTTCTGGCTGTATGAAGACTTGATTTTGATTGGGAAAGATCCCTGGCAATGTGAGCAAGCTTATGGAATGGTTATTTTGCCTTGAAACAAACTCTAACTGTGTTTTCAGTTTTGAGAAATTTTAGAGAAAAGTGCAAAGTGTATATTCTTCTTGGGCGCAGCTTCCTTGTTTTGTGCATTAGGGTTGCAATATGTATATGTATGTGAATGTTTTAGGTCAACAAAACAAGCCCAACATCCAAGTTTTAATGCCTTTGAATTTTTGTGATCTTCCATGATTTTTCAATCTTTTTTCATACCTTTCTCATGCCAATCAAATGAAGATTCTTGCCTTTTTGGGGTGTGCACGAAATCTTGAGTGAGTAAATGAGAGAATATGCTGCAAAAAGATTTAAAACATGTGCTTTGCTATTTTTGTCATATTTTATTTAATTAAATGAATTAATGGTGATAAAAATTCAAATAAATAATAAAAAATGATGAAATAACTCCCCTTTGGGTCAATGGGTCGTGCATAGCTTTTGGGTGATGATTCTTGGAAGAAATTGAGGCCCATTAGCAATTTTGAGGTATTTGAAGCAAAGTTGACTTTTCAAAAAATCCCAAACATTTCCCAACTTCCACAAGGCATATCTTGCTTAATATTTAAGCTTTGATCATGTTCTTGGACATTTTGGAAAGGTCTTGAAGTCCTATAACCAATACCTTTGGTCCCATGTCATTTTGATTTACCAATCTCAAGTTATGGTCTTTGACTTAAAGTCCCTTTTTGTTGACTTTTGAAAATGACCTATAATGTTGAGATTGATAACTTTTTGTGAGAGAATTTCTTGGACTTGAAGTGTGAAGAGGAGTTTTAGGAAATGTCATTCTCTTCAAAATGAGATTTGGATGGAATTTTTTTGATAAACCATGTGGAAGTTATGCCTTGGTCAAGTTACAGTTGACTTTTTCAACTGTCCAAATATGGAAACTTTTGCATCTTGAGACTTTTTGAACCATGCCTTGAGAATCATGATCAAGAATTGATGAAATGATGTTTGTGGCTTCAAAATAAGATTTTAACCAAAAATTTGAACTTTTGACTGTCAAATGACCATTTTACCCCTACAGTTGACTTCTGAGCAATTAGGGTTTTTGACTGTGCAATTTTGTGTTGTGAGTCTTGAAACTTAGCATATGGATGCTTGACCATGTTTATAGGCATGTGGGACTTGATTGGACCCTTGGAAACTTCAATTTCTTTGCTAGAACCAAAACCCTAATTTTTGACTGTTAGGAGGCCATTGAACTGTGCAACCCTTGGGGAGATTTTGAAGCATACTCTTTGCAAATTTTGAAGAATATGGGAGGGAAAATTTTGGTACAACAACCATGACTACTTCTGGATCTAAGCATTCCCTTTCCCCAGAATTGAAAGGAAATCCCCTTCCCTGGATCTAAGGCTATTCACGTCCACTCCCTAGCTCAATCGAAAGAATTGTAGAAGGTGTAACACCCCAATTCTACCCCGACAAATTATATAAATAAGTCAGAGTTATAAAATTCAATCATACAAACAAATCGGGACATCACAAATTCTTCTAACAAATTCATTGCATTCATCGTGGATATATAACACTTTTTCAAACATCGGATGAACCAACAACATAACATCTTTAATCAAACAGATCAACATCTATGCAGCGGAATTCTTAATAACATCTCTAATAAAACAGCAACTTCGAAACATCTCATATTTAATGATAATCAAATTAAAATTCAACAACTGAAAATAAACGATCAAAAATAAGCAAACGTTCATCCCCCCGAGTGTTACATATCAGAGCAATGACACCGACTCGAACTATTGAAGGTATACAGCCTTCACTCTCGATTACCTGCACGTTACCAACATAGGAGCAACATTCAAATAGAAGGGGTGAGATATCTAACGATATAATAAGTGCATGATAATTAATATATTAAATTAGATCCCCAGCATCACCACTTCTCATCTCATAATCAACGACAATCTCAACAATAATATACATTCATCAACATCAAAATACACTTCTTTATGAAATCATATAACGCGACTCAATACTATGAAAATGCATGTGGTACCATTGGAGAAGAACTCCCATCTCAAAAATTTTCCAATTAATAGAGGCATCAATAAGGCATAGCCTTCATCTCAAAATTTGCTAATCCAGGCCATCTCAACGAGCATAAGCTCCATCTCAAAAAATGCAATGTATGCGACACAACCATGAATGTAATGATAACACCCAAGTTAATCAACATCTCAAATCATCTCAAAACATCTCAAATTATCATCTCAAAACATCTCAAATTATCATCTCAAAACATATCAAATTATCATCTCAAAACATATCAAATTATCATCTCAAAACATCTCAAATTATCATCTCAAAATAACATCTCAAAGACATCTCAAATAATCAAAATAATTCATCAAACGTCATTTATTTATAAATCATCAAACATCATTTATTTATTAATAACTTCTCATTTATAACTCAGAAGTATTTTAATTCCCACAGTAATTCAACACTGTCATTCTGAAACTCTAAAGTCAAGACCATCACTTTCCTACTGTTATAGCTCAAACAGAAGCTTCTAAGCATCTAACGTTCATCGCTCTACACAAAACAACGCAAAGGCCATCCATCTTTTGACCATGCAACCTCTAACCAACGGTATTTCTAAATACACTATTTCTAATGACGCAACCTCTGGGCGACACAATCTTCTGACTACTATAACTTCTGACTAGTGCAACCTCTGATCAGATGCAACTTCTGATCATCACAGCTTCTATTCACCCAACTTCTTACCAGATACAACTTCTGATCATCACAACTTCTGACCACCCAACATCTGAGTAGATACAACTTCTGATCATCACCATCCTCTGACTAACCACATCTTCTGACTAGTACAAATTCTGACTACTGCAACTTCTGATGACACAGTCCTCTTACAACATAGCTTCTAACCCATACAACTCCTAACGTCAGAACTTCTATTTTCTAATAACTCAACACAACTTCTAACATCTACGTCTAGCATTAGAACTGTTATTTTCTATTCATCCTATTGTTCTAATCCTTCGCCTGATATCTATCTAACTAAGAACAATATTAACAAATTCTATTCTCCAAATTAATTCATTAGTTCTAATACAGTAACGCCTGGTATCATTCTAGCATTATTTTGCGTTTTCATTACTGCTATATTCAATGTTTTCCATTACTGCAATATTCTACGTTTTCTTCCCTGCATCTCACTATGGTATTCACGCATAAAGCCCTAAAACCTAATATATATTCATGACAATTCATCACCTATAATCATCTTATAATTCTACATCAATTAAACAACATCATGACATCAATATCCATCTAAAATTCATCAAATCTTCATCATACATCATCATATACATCCAATTCAAGAGCAAGACAACAATCAACACTAATCCCACATACCAATCATCATAAACCCAATTATAGAGTTAGAACCCCACCCTTACCTTGGATTCAAGGTCGCTCTACAATTCCGGTAGGACTCACGTTCTTGCTGTATTCCACTTTCTCTAGCAGCTTGCACGTTCTCTTCCAAATCCTCATTTCTTTCTACTGGCTCTTTCCTTCTATTCTAACAACAAATAAAATAACCCTATTATTATATTATCTCCTTATTGGGCTTAAAACCAACACACCCCCTTATTACTTCTATTCTCCCAAAATAAGCCCACATTAAATAATATTACACTTCTAATATTATTTCACCACATAATATTATATCTCTAATATTATTTCTCCACTTAATAAAATAAATCCAATTAATTATAACACATCCTCATAAATATTTAAAAAATAATTTAATTAAATAATTAATTAAATTACGGGCGTTACAACTCTCCCCACTTAGAATATTTTCGTCCTCGAAAATTTACCTCAATCAAACAATTCTTGATAGGAGTCTCGCATCTTGCTCTCCAACTCCCAAGTCGTGCTTTCACCAGCAGATCCTAGCCAAACCACTTTAACCAAGGCAATCTCTTTTCCCCTTAGAGTCTTCATTTCACGATCTGCGATCCATACAGGCATCGTCTCCACCGTAATATTATCCCGTACTTGCACATCGTCCATATGAATCACATGAGATGGATCTGAAATATACTTCCGAAGTTGCGACACGTGAAACACATTATGCAAATTCGAAAGATTAGGCGGTAAAGCCACTCTATAAGAAACATTCCCCACTCTCTCTGAAATCGGATACGGTCCAATAAAACGAGAAGTGAGCTTCTTAGACTTCAATGCTCGCCCAACACCAGTCACAGGTGTAACTCTCAAAAACACATGATCACCAGCTTGAAATTCTAAATTCTACCTTCACTTGTCATGATAACTCTTATGTATACTTTGTGAAGCTTTCATCTTTTCTAGAATCAACTTCACCTTCTCAGTAGTCTCACGAACATGTTCAGGTCCAAGTACTAATCTCTCACCAGATTCATGCCAACATAACAGAGTTCTACATCTTCGACCATACAACGCTTCAAAAGGTGCCATCCCAATACTATAATGGTAAATGTTATTATACGTGAACTTTATCAAAGGAAGATAAGTATCCCACGAACCTCCCTGCTCAAGAACACATGCCCTCAACAAGTCTTCCAACGATTGAATCATCCGTTCAGTCTGACCATCTGTATGAGGATGATACGTCGAACTCAACCTCAACTTAGAACCCAACGCTTCTTGAAAACTCTTCCAAAAATCAGAAGTAAATCTTGGATCTCTATCTGACACAATGCACAAAGAAACACCATGCAGCTTCACAATCACACTAATATAAATCTCAGCCAACTTTGAAACTGGAAAACTGATGTTAATAGGAATAAAATGAGCTGACTTCGTAAGCCTATCAACAATCACCCAAATCGAATCATGCCCTCTTAAAGGATTAGGCAATCTTGTCACAAAGTCCATTGAAATGCTATCCCATTTCTATTCTGGAACTTCCAATGGTTGCATCAATCCTACAGGCTTCTGATGTTCAACTTTCGACTTCTGACAAGTCAAACATGCATACACGAACCGAGCCACATCACTCTTCATTCCAGGCCACCAAAAAAAACCTTTCAAATCTTGATACATCTTCATAGCTCCTGGATGAATACTCAACTTACTTTTATGGCTCTCTTCAAGTATCAACTTCTTCATCTCAGTATCATCAGGAATACAAATCCGGTTAAGAAACCTCAACACACCTTGCTCATCTAGCTTAAAATCACTATTCTCAAATTGATCAATCCCAACCATTAAATCTACCAGTTTCACATCCAACTTCTGAGCTCCTCTGATACTGTCTAAAAATTCATTATTAATCTTCAACATACCCAACATAACACTTTGCGACGTAACCTCGCAAACTAAGCTCATATCTCTGAACTGCTCAATCAATTCCAACTCTTTAATCATCATTGCTGACATGTGTAAAGTCTTTCGACTCAATGCATCAGCTACCACATTCGCTTTTCCTGGATGATAATTCAAACCGAAATCATAATCCTTTAGAAATTATAACCATCTTCGCTGCCTCATATTCAACTACTTCTGATCAAATAAATACTTTAAGTTCTTATGGTCACTAAACACTTAAAATCTAGAACCATAAAGATAATGCCTCCAAATCTTCAACACAAAGACAACAGCAGCAAGCTCTAAATCATGTGTACGATAGTTCTTCTCATGAGTCCTCAACTGCCTCGACGCATAAACAACTTCCTTACCATTCTGCATAAGCACACCTCCTAAACCCATCTTAGAAGTATCACAATAAACCACAAAAGGCTCTCCTAGATTAGGCAACGTCAAAATCGGAGTCGACGTCAATCTCTTCTTCAATTCTGTAAAACTTTCTTCGTACTGAACATCCCATACAAAAGATCTACCTTTACAAGTCAACTTAGTCAACGAAAGTGACAACTTAGAAAACCCTTCAATAAACCTTCTATAATAACCAGCTAATCCCAAGAAGCTTTTAATCTCAGTATCTGACTTTGGGGTTTCCCATTGCAACACAACATCAACCTTCGATGGATCTACAACAATGCCACTACCTGAAATCACATGACCGAGAAAACTAACCTCTTTTAACATGAATTCACACTTGGACAGCTTTGCATACAACTTCTTCTCTTTCAAAATCTATAATACTACTCTTAAGTGCTCAGTATGCTCTTCTTCTGACTTAGAGTAAATCAAAATATCATCAATGAACACTACTACAAACCGATCCAAATAAGTATGAAAGATAAGATTCATATATTCCATGAATACTCCTATAGCATTAGTAACACCGAAAGGCATCACCGAATACTCGTAATGTCCATAACGTGTTCTGAAAGCCGTCTTCGGAATATCTTCATCCTTCACTTTAATCTGATGGTAACCTGACTTCAAATCAATCTTACTAAACACACGGGCATCCACCAATTGGTCCATCAAGTCATCTATTCTTGGAAGCGGATACTTGTTCTTAATCGTCACCTTGTTCAATTGTCTATAATCAACACAAAGCCTCATACTTCCATCTTTCTTCTTCACTAACAACACTGGAGCTCCCCACGGCGATACACTTGGTCTTACAAACCTCTTCTCAAGTAACTCTTCCAATTGCTTCTTCAACTCTGACAATTCAGATGCAGACATCCTGTATGGTGCCATAGACACGGGTCTGGTACCAGGTACAAGATCAATTGCAAATTCAACTTCCCTCTCTGGCAGTACATCAGGAATCTCATTAGGGAAAACTTCAGGAAATTCACACACCACCTGCAATTCCTAAATTATAGCTTGAGTCTCTACAGATAGCAACGCCATCAACGAAAACATTTATGCTTCCTCTTGCATCAACTTCCTCAACTGTCTAGCAGACAACAGACCATCTTCCTCTTCCTCAAGAGTAGAAAACTTCACAGACTTGTCATAACAGTTAATATGAACGCAACTATGCTCTAACCAGTTCATACCCAGAATTACATCTAAACCTCTTAACGGTAAACAAACCAAATCAACAACAAAGTCTCTGTCGAAGATCGACAAGGGACACTTAGCACACACAAAAGAAGTAGTCACCGACCCCTTGGCTGGAGTATCGACGACCATTTCTCCATTCAAATAAGACAACATAAGACCCAATCTTTCAACACAATCAGCAACAATAAAACAATTCGTAGCACCAGTATCAATAATAGTGATTAAAGGAGTACTATTAATGAAACATGTACCTCTAATAAGTCTGTCCTCAGCAGCTGTCTGATCATTAACCAAAGCAAACACTTTACCACTTGACTAAGCCCTCTTCGGTTTCGGAAACTGGCTACCAATGTGCCATTCTTCTTTACAGTTGAAAAAAACCATACTCTTGTGCTCACACTCAGATACAACATGTCCGTTCTTGCTACAATGGAAACACCTCTTCACTTCAGCAGTGCACACATTACTCTTGTGCCCAGACTTCCCACACTTAAAGCAAATCACACCAGCAGGAGCATCTCCCCCACTTGTCCTCCAACCATGAACAACTCTCTGTTTACCCTTACCAGCTGGGGCATCATAAGTCTTACCACGATTTTGTGGGTGCTTACCCCTCTTCTCACTAATAATCTTGTAATGTGCATTATTATCTTCCTCATAAATTCTGCAGCTATCAACCAAATCAGCAAAGACACGAATTTTCTGATATCCAACTGCTTTCTTAATCTTCGGGCGCAACCCATTCTCAAACTTAATACACTTTGAAAATTCAGCATTTTCCTCAGTGTAGTGCGAATAAAACTTAGCCAACTCAGCAAACTTGGCAGCATACTCAACAACTGACAGATTTCCTTGCTTCAGCTCAAGGAACTCAATTTCCTTCTTACCACGGACATCTTCAGGAAAATACTTTCTCAAAAACTCCCTACGGAACACAGCCCAAGTGACATTCTCACTTGCAGCTTCTAACTTCCGACAAGTCTCTAGCCACCAGTCATCAACCTCGACTGCTAGCATATGAGTCCCATAAAGAACCTTCTGCGTTGGAGTGCATTCCATCACGCGAAAGATTCTCTCTATCTCTTTCAACCACTCTAATTCTCCATCAGGATCATACTTTCCCTTGAACGTAGGTGCATTTTCTCTCTGGAAGGTCGCCAAGCTACGAGATCCAGCATTCCCGTCAGCATTAGGCTGATTTTCCATCACATGAGCCATTGCTTCTAAAGCATCAGCAAGAGCAGCATCATTCCTTCCAGCCATCTCAAATTCTCACTACAACATAAACAATGATTAGAACATCAAAATAACAATACTCGATTGTTAGAAAACTACGACTCAACGACAAGGTCATACCAGCCTTTTACTCTGATACTAACTTTGTAACACTCCAATTCTACCCCTAAGTCAGAGTTATAAAATTCAATCATACAAACGAATCGGGACGTCACAAATTCTTCTAACAAATTAATTGCATTCATCGTGGATATATAACACTTTTTCAAACATCAAATGAATCGTCAACATAACATCTTTAATCAACTAGATCAACATCTACGCAGCGGAATTCTTAATAACATCTCTAACAAAACAGAAACTTCGAAACATCTCATATTTAATGATAATCAAATTAAAATTCAAAAACTGAAAATAAACGATCAAAAATCAGCAAACGTTCATCCCCCCGAGTGTTACATATCAGAGCAATGACACTGACTCGAGCTATTGAAGGTATACAACCTTCACTCTCGATTACCTGCACGTTACCAACATAGGGGAAACATTCAAACAGAAGGGCTGAGATATCTAACGATATAATAAGTGCATGATAATTAATATATTAAATTAGATCCACAGGATCACCACTTCTCATCTCATAATCAACGATAATCTAAACAATAATATACATTCAGCAACATCAAAATACACTTCTTTATGAAATCATATAATGCGACTCAATACTATGCAAATGCATGTGGTACCTTCGGAGCAGAACTCCCATCTCAAAAATTTTCCAATTAATAGAGGCATCAACAAGGCATGGCCTTCATCTCAAAATTAGCCAATCCAGGCCATCTCAACGAGCATAAGCTCCATCTCAAAAAATGCAATGTATGCGACACAACCATGAATGTAATGATAACACCCAAGTTAATCAACATCTCAAATCATCTTAAAACATCTCAAATTATCATATCAAAACATCTCAAATTATCATCTCAAAACATCTCAAATTATCATCTCAAAAAATCTCAAATTATCATCTCAAAACATCTCAAATTATCATCTCAAAATAACATCTCAAAGACATCTCAAATAATCAAAATAATTCATCAAACGTCATTTATTTATAAATAATCAAACATCATTTATTTATTAATAACTTCTCATTTATAACTCAACAGTATTTTAATTCCCACAGTAAGTCAACACTGTCATTCTGAAACTCTAAAGTCAAGACCGTCACTTTCCTACTATTTTCATTACTGTTATATTCAACGTTTTCCATTACTGCAATATTCGACATTTTCTTCCCTGCATCTCACTATGGGATTCACGCCTAAAGCCATACAAATTAATAGATATTCATGACAATTCATCACCTATAATCATCTTATAATTCTATATCAATTAAACAACATCATGACATCAATATCCATCTAAAATTCATCAAATCTTCATCATACATCATCATATACATCATATTCAAGAACAAGATAGCAATCAACTCTAATCCCACATACCAATCATCATAAACCCAATTATAGAGTAATAACCCCACCCTTACCTTGGATTGAAGGTCGCTTTACAATTCCGGTTGGATTCATGTTCTTGTCGTATTCCACTTTCTCTAGCAGCTTGCACGCTCTCTTCTAAATCCTTATTTCTTTCTACTGCCTCTTTCCTTCTATTCTAACAACAAATAAAATAAACCTATTATTCTATTATCTCCTTATTAGGCTTAAAACAAACACACCCCCTTATTACTTCTATTCTCCCAAAATAAGCCCACATTAAATAATATTACACTTCTAATATTATTTCACCACATAATATTATATCTCTAATATTATTTCTCCACTTAATAAAATAAATCCAATTAATTATAACACATCTTCATAAATAATCCAAAAATAATTTAATTAAATAATTAATTAAATCACGGGCGTTACAGAAGGTACAAATCGAAACTTGCCCATGTCAGTTCTCAAGCCCAATCGAAAGAAGGCCAAAAAAGGGTGAATCAAAGGGGCCCATGGCATGGATCAAAGAAGTCTTTTCTTTCTTTTATTTTTACTTTTTACTTGTCTTTCGATTTGGTTGTAATAGCGTAGGACCTCTATTTTCGGCATTTTTACTGCTTTTCATATTAACTGCTAGTAATTAGGCTTGTATGATAAGACTAATAATCAAAATCTAGCAAACTTAACAAAAAGACAAAAATAATTGAATTGAACACAATTACACACAAGCACCTCTAAGGTACGCCCACTTTGGTTGCCTTCAATAAAACAGTCATGAGGCAGGAACACTTTAGTAAAGACCCGTAAAATAAAAAGATCATAGTCCCTCGATGACCCTACAGTTTCCTTCTCGGTAAATGATCTAGTCCCTAAAATAGAATTGATAAAGTGTCTCCACAAGTTGCCTTCGTGACTGTAACGTCCCTCCAGTTGTCCCTCAAAACATCTAATAACAAGGCTACCTACTCACTAATAGTAGGATAGCACTGTCTAAAGGAAAGGAGGAAAAGAACACCCTTTTTTAGTACAAAAAGTAGATAGTTGTTAGAAGTTTTCTCAAACTATTTTTGCACTTACACACAAATACTACTTTTCAAAAACAATTTCAAAACATTTTCTTTGTTAACACTCTTGAGGATCGATACAAGAGTTAAACACAAAGAAAATCTCCGCACTAAGGCTTTTCAAAACATTTTCAAACACACAAAGCACAAAAGTATTTAAAAATGAGAAAACCTACAAGAGCCCATGGAAAACCACAGATGGAAAGGATGCTAACACCTTCCCTTTCCATAATTTACCCCCTTACTCAGAAAACTCTCGAAAAGGTCTTTTATTGTTCTTTTCACCCTTTCCTTAAATTGAATAAAAGAAAAGACGGTGGCGACTCTTGCTTACCACATATTTGCGAACAAAAAATGCAAACCAGTATATAACAGTCGGTTCTGCCACCGTATCACAGTAGGGTACATCCAAATCCACATTAAATTATCTTCTCCCTTAAGGAATTCCTATCTGTTTCAATCTCTGAGACATTGTAGGATATTATCATTTTATATCTACCATCAAACCTATGTAGGGTACCCCGGTGTCTACTCTCATACTACGTCTGCGTCACATTGCATATCCATGAAACCTTTTTGCATCATACCCTAAAGCCAAAAACATTTTTTCATACCCATGCATTCACATACATTCATACATTTGCATCTCATGCATTTCCACCTTCGCCTTTACCCAACTATTACCCACATGCTAGCTGATTTCTTAGTACTCGCTTGAGGATGTCCGAAAATATGGAAGGAGGAGATTAAACATTGGAGACTCAATTAAACTTGGCCCGACAAAGAAAGAAGGCAGCCCTTCACAAGGCATTGTTTCAATTCCTAAACAGTGTAGAAATAAGGAGTTAATCCATAGTTAACCCCCTGGAGCCAGAAGTCGGAGTTCTATCTATTTTCTATAAAAAACCCTGTAATCTTAACCAGGGGCAGGGTAGTCTTTCAATTAGAAGAACATCAAGTAGAATGGGGTGGGCTAATAAATTTTGAGCCTTATATCCTTTGTTTCTTAAACCACGAACCATGTCCATGTTACAACCTTCAAAAGTCCTAATTGAAGAAAGGTTAACTATGAAAGCATACTAAGAAAAATTTGTGTTAAACTGACTCCTATGTTTGTTAAAATTATTGCTAATCACATCACTTCTTCGAATCTCCATCTCTAATCATCCATTTCTTTTCAATAATCAACTTCGATTTCAAAACTTGCATGTACATAAAATAGAATTGCTTTTCAAAATGCACAATTTTATTTACAAGTCAATACTTAGCATCAAGGAGATTTCAAAAAGGTCTGATCAAAGGTAGTATTTTCTAAGAAGCTTCTAACTAGGGGAAAATCATCTAAGAGGATCCCTATAAACAGGGGAAAATACTAATGATCGTAGGGGCACATCTCATGAAGATACTATTGATAGGGGGTGAGCATTCCGAGATTCAATCGACCTAGATCAAATTTCAAAGCACTACTCAATCAAGGGGAATACCTTTCGAAGGAACATTCCTTAATCAAGTCATATTACAGCAGGGTATGGCTTGGTTCCTTCGTTTTAACAAATCTCTCAAGGCTTTGATTCAAGGGGAAATTTTCCAAGGTTCAGCTGTTGAGGCAGTACGCACCAAGTTCATCCTACCGCACGTAGGGCCCAAATTCTTCAAGAAACTTTAAGTACAAACTTTTCAAACTCCAAACATCTGGGGAAATCTATGTCAAGTTCATGTTGAGAATCTAAGGGTACTTCCTCCAGATCCAGGAAATCGAGGGGCACCCCTTTCAAAATTCGAATGGTGGGGCGAGCCACTGCGAGGCTCGTCAAAAGGAGTTAGTTCAAAAAGTATCCTATCAAGGGAAAACCATCCAAGAGCCCATTAGTCAAAGGCATAATGTTTCAAAGTACGAAATAGTGGGGTCATCCATACTATGATCAAACTATTTCCAAGATCATATCAATAAGAATCTCCTCCAAGACCCTACCAAAAATTAGGGAAAGAAAATCCACATAGAGGCAAGCTCCCCTCATACTTTCATAATCTCCAATGGATCTTTCTCCTACATCAGCAATCTTTAAAGTTCAAATTGAGTATCAGGAAATTATGCAAGCACAACATTCAACCATCATGTGACAAGCAACCGTGTTACATAGTCAAACTTTTGTGCTTAATCATCAACGACCCATCACAAGGGCACCGTTCAATAAACCATGCGAGTCATAATCATAAAGCATAAGTCTGCATAAATACATTCATTAGGATATCGCGATCCAAAACCAAGCTAAACCTATCATCTCATTTGGCTGACGAATTCCGATAGCATGGATCTAACAGAGAGCCCAATTCTCATTGGCACATCAAAATTCCAACATCCTTGACACATAGCCAAGTCACCCATTACATGCATTTGTCAGTCCTTCTACACATTAACACATGCATCTGCATGCATGCATGCATAACATATCATAGCCCAAGCCTTAGGACCTCGTAAAAATCTAGAATCAATTTCTAGGGGAGTCACTATTTCAATCTCCAACATCTATTTGACTATCCCTCCTAGGGAGTCTCTCATGCAAGCATTCTTCTTCAAAAGCAGCCTTACGTACAACCGTCCAAGGCATGAGCAGCCTCACACATTTTCTAAATTTGTGTTTCATAAAATATGTGAGCAGCCTCACGCAACCTCATCCATTATTCTTTCATAGGCAGCCATACGAGGCATGAGCAACCTCATGCATTCATCATCCATCCTAAGTAAGCAGCCCTACGTAAAAGTCGTGAGTGGCCCCACACTTTCCAATTAATGTCTCTATGTAACCTTACCAATATTAGCAACCTTGTTATCTGTTTCACCTTTCCAAGCCGCCGAGTTAATACTATTCAAGCAACCATATGGATACTGGTGCAAAGCCCAGTTCCCGTCTGGTACACCTTTTCAAAAGCCCAGCCCCTAATTGGCATGGCTTCTCAGGAAGAATAAGTCTTGGCTAATAGTCTTCCTTGAGCATTGGTTTTACAGTTCAAATAACAGGGGCGTTGCATCTATCAATCATTGCATCATTTTAATTCACAACATTATCATATCAAGCATACATACCATAAATCACGCATACATCAAGCATAATCATATCAAACGTGCATACATGCATTACATTCAATCATACACGCCTATAGAAAACTAGGGAAAAATATCAAGGCATGACTACTAGCTAAGATAAACTCAAATTCAAACCCAAGCTTAGCATTATCCATTCACCTTGCTATAGACACCTCGATTGACAACAGACACAATCGTCAGAGGTACCGCTATCAAAATATCACTAGGTAGCTTACCTATGATTCATATCCACGCCTACATCCACATCCACGCTTATTTCTATGACCACTCCTATTTCTACGACCATGCCTACACCTATGCTTATTTCTACAACCACACCTACCTAGGTCTACGTCTACACCTACGCTCGCACTTACAATGCAAAAGTCTACACACTTCTACACCTACGCCTGCACCTGCAACACAGAATCAATCAAAATCCTTGCTAATACTGGTCATCACATTCAAATCAATTCAAAGATACTACGATAATACAACATACACTCAAGGTTCCATATCAATATCAAACTTTTAATGCACATACACTCAGGGTTCCATATCAATATCAAAATTTTAATGCACATAAACTCAGGGTTCCATATCAATCAGCAAATAAGCAATCTCACCCTCGATTCAGCTATCTAAGGGTCAATCAACAAAACACTTATCCTACAATTCAACCTGTCACCTAAGTCTTCATGCCGTGACGTGTTCATCCCATCATCTAAGTCTCCACGCGATGATTTGTGTTCAGTTTATTACCTAAGTCTTCATGCAGTAATATACAAAGCTCGGTACATTGCCTAAGACTCCACGCAGCAATGTATTCTCCTCATCTAACCCAATGGCTAAGACGTCGTGAAACAGTGCAGTTCCTTGTTCTGTAATAAAGACCATTTCCTAAGACTTCATGCAGCAGTGTGTTTCTTTATTCTGCAACATAGACCATCGCCTAAGACTTCATGCAGCGATGCTCAAAAACCAAATTTAGCCTATCGCCTCATACTTCATGCAGCGATTCGCGAACCTAACCCACTGCCTAATACATCATGAAGCAATGTGGTTCCTTGTCACTAAATAAAGACCACTGCCTAAGTCTTCATGCAGCAATGTGTTTCTTTATTCCGCAACACAAACCATCGCCTCAGACTTCATGCAGCGATGCTCGAAAACCAAAATCTAGCCTATCTTCTAAGACATCACGCAGCAATTTATGAACCTAACCCATTGCCTAAGACGTCATGCAGTAATGTGTTTCTTTATTCCGCAACACAGACCATCGCCTCAGACTTCATGCAGCGATGCTCAAAAACCAAAGTTTAAGCATATCGCCTAAGACTTCATGCAGCGATTTGAGAACCTAACCCATTTCCTAAGACTTCATGCGGCAATGCGTTTCTTTATTCCTCAACATAGACCATCGCCTAAGACTTCATGCAGCGATGTTAAAAAATACAAAATCTAGCTTATCGCCTAAGATGTCATTTGAGAACATAACCCATGGCCTTAGTCTTCAAGAAGCCATGCATCACCAATTATTGTTTTATTCATCCTACAAATTGGTGAATAATCAAAACCAAACCAGGACATACAAAATTGCACTCTCAAAGGTCAACACCATATGCCTCGTCATAAAACCCTAGTAAGCGATACATCATCAACTTTTCCTATTTCCTCGAGACTCCTAAGGGTATGATATATCAGCATAACCTTATGTTCGTCGGATAAATTTTGGGGTATTATAAGTATTCAATAAACTCCCAATCAGAATGCGTAGGACTCGTATATTCTCACGTTATTCGATTGGAAGATAATTGAATAGGGGCAGCTGTCGTACCCCAAATTTTCCCTACCTCGACGATTTTAATTTGAAATAGGGGCAGTATCTGATGGCCCATCTTTATCCAAGACAACTAGGGGAGGTATTTTTAATTCAGGAAAGTGAGGCTCTCTAAATCAGAAAGACCCATGTATCTGTGGGTCCATTTACGAAGCATGTTGGATAATGGCCCATGCGATTCGAAAATAAAAATTATTTCAAATAATTATTATGTAATGTTTTAATAAAGTCCATTTAAGCATTTTTGTTGTTAGTAAAAGGGGGGTGAAAATTCAATATATTAGCCCATTTCCATTTCTGTTTTTACATAGCAAGGGGAGGTTGAAATTACAATTTAAAACCCATTAAAATTTGGACTATTTTTTTTTTGGGTTATTACATAGCAAGGAAGGGGTATAGTTATTAAAGTTACAAGCCCATTGGTTTTTTTTAGCCACAACCCATTTAACGTGTTACTGTTTTGTTATAAGAAAAAGTGTTATTTTATAAAAAAAAATATCTTTCCTATTACTGTTAAAACCTTTTGTTTAATTAAGAAATTTATTGTAATTAAAAGTTTTATATCAAATACTATATAATCTACTCATTGAGAATTGTTGTTGGTGGATCGAAATTGTTAGAAGATTCAAATAAGCTGGATAATAAATAATTAACACAGGGCCCATATTGAGAAGTACGTAACACGTTGGCCCAAGTCAAAAACATGCACTGTATCAATTTAACAAAAATTCATGCATGTTTTATATCAACAACGTATACTGTAGAAATCCAAATCCAATCTACGAAATCGATTCAATTCCCAGAAATACACTACATTACAACAAAATCTTCATTTACAGTCTAAATAAATCAAATCTTATTGCCAAAACTAAATCTAGTCCAATCAAATATTACAGAATAATCTCAAATCAATCTCAATCAATAATATAAATTCAAATCCCTAATTGTTTTACGAACCCTAAATCTAAGCAAGCCCTAATTATATTCGTAAAAACCTAATTTGAAAACCTATAAATACTAAATGACTAATCTACAGAAAGAGGGGGCCGTAATACAGAGGCTTGAAGACAAAAGGGGGGAGACGAAGAAACAAAGGAGGAGAAATTGAAGTGAGCTAAAAGAAAGCTTGAATATAGAAACCACGAAGTTGGGCGAAAAGCAGATATACATAGACGAAGACCAATTCTCACTCGTTTTTGAAGAACAGGAAGATAGGAGGATGATTAGGGTTTCAATATCTGAAACCCTAATTGTTGTTGATCTGCCGCCGCACCACCACTACTCCGTCGTGACCTGCAATTCAAAGAAGATGATGGGAGATTAGCCTCAATCGGGAAATTGAAAACTGTGATCGGTGGGAATGAGAACTGACTGTTTTGGAATGTTGGTTCGCGTTTGCGTTTGTTTTAGCAAAATGTCGCGGTAAGCAAGAGTCACCACCGTCTTTTCTTTTATCCAACAAGGAAAGGACAAAAGCACAGAAAAATTCCTTTTTGAGATGTTTCTCGGGTTCGGGAGGTAGATTATAGAAAGGGAAGGTGTTAGCACCCTTTCTATCTGTGCTTATCCACGGGCTCTTAGGTACTTGCCCACTGTGTTTTTAAAAGTTTGCTTTTCTTTGTGTTTGTGAGTTTGAAAAGAGTTTTTGTTTTAAAAGGGGTGTGAGTGCGAAAATTTTTGTTTTGTTTTTAAAGGAGCAAGTACTTAAGAACCTCTACCTACTCAAAAAGGAATTAAACTGTGAAAATGTCCTTTAGACAGTGCTATCCCACTATTGAGGAGTAGGTAGCACCGTCGTTGGAGCTTTTCGGGTCAATTCGATTAAGG
The DNA here is from genome assembly GCA_948472305.1 of Vicia faba. Lineage (NCBI taxonomy): Eukaryota > Viridiplantae > Streptophyta > Magnoliopsida > Fabales > Fabaceae > Vicia > Vicia faba. The sequence continues at coordinate 354,769,636 of OX451740.1, read as the reverse complement.
GACGTGTGGTCACTAAAGCAATGTTAGGACGCCTTAGTGGTAACCCTAATGTCTTAGATCATTTTATCTGAGGCAACCGTTTCGAGGCAACTTATGATCTTTAGACAAGAGGGAGACCTCTAAAACATCCTATACTCAATGACCACGCTCGAGGCAACCAAGTGAGGTGTACCCTAAGAATGGCATGTGCAAGTGTATTGTTTTTAAGTTATATTATCTTTGTATATTTAGGTTTTCTACCGTTTGTTTTCAGATCTTGTCATACAATCCTAGTTAGCATACATCTAAGCAGTTAATATATGTATAGGAATTTAAAGTGCGGGAATTGTAAATCCTACGCTATTACAAGGCTTCGGGGAGGGGGATTATTGACATGTCCAAAATTGGGGGAATAAAGCAGTAAAGTGTAAAAGTCTTAGTTAAGCTATCACAAACCAGTAGGCAGTTACAATAAACTAAATGCGCGCGAATCTGAACATAACTTCTAAAAATCCTAAGAATAAAATCTTTTTGTTGTTTTATTTTATTTTGGGAAAATGATCTAAATCTTCTTAATTTTAGTTTTGAGAAAATGTTAAGATAATTAAATTATTAATTAACAAAGTTAATTTAATAGAAAAACTAGCCTAATGTTTTTTTGGTTTTTATTTTTAATTGATTTTATGTTGATTAAAAAAAAAGAAATAAAATAGTCAAAACAAAGATGAAATCGAAGGAACGGGCAGTAAATCAAGAAAGGTATAATTCTGGAGGCCTGGATTGAAAGAGGTGTGGGCTGTCTTTCGATCCAGTGAAGAGGCTTGATCGAAGGTGCACGAGGGGCTGCACTTTGAGGGTGTTCAATCTGGATATGTCATCCTTCGATTTGGGAACCCTGGATCCAGTTTGAAGCTAAGCTGCTAAGCTTCGAAGCTCTGAACAAGATTCAGAGAAGATATTTCCTGCAAAATGAGACAAATGTTAAAGATCCAGGGGGACTTTACCCCCCTGATTCGAATCTCCTCCCAATTCGAGTCCTTCCTCAATTTGAATCTGCTGAATATGGGTTTGGGTTTGTTTTATCCTGAGATTCGAAGGAGAAACTTAGATTGTGCCCCAACAATGGCACGATCTCATCTTTGCGCTTCAGCTTACATGCAACATAATCAGTAATAACAAGAATACATATGCAATGTGTATTTAAATGTCATGAAGGTTCAATTTTGGTTTTGCAAACCCTTACCAATTAAAGATGTATGATCTGCGGCTCTGGGTGTGAAGATGTTCGTTGAATGGCTGCTTTGGCTTGGATTACTTATGAAAATGCTGATAACCTTTAGTGGGTTTGTGGGCAGCGTATCTCCAAATCCTCCCTGTTTTTTTTCTCCTTTTTCCGTTTTCTTTTATTCTGTGTCACTGGCCTCGTATTTATAGGAGTGTGAGGGTGCATGAAAATGGCAAGGGACATCCATTTAACCAGGCCTTTAAAGCCATGAGACAAGAATCAGACATATTAAAAGATTTGCTTTTTGAAATATTCATGTCTCTTTGGAATCTTGAATGAACCTGGACACTTTTGATTTTCGAATGCCTTCAGGCCCTGCTCTTCGATTGGTCTTGATTTGCCTCCTTCGAATGGATTCCTTATATACCCTTCGATTGGCCCTTTTGAATATTCTTCGAATTGACCCTTTGAATGCTTCTTCAAATGGACCTTTACATGTTCTTCGAATGAGTCATTTACATGTTCTTCGAATGAGCCTCTTGCCTGGTGTGTTGGCAAGTTGAGGGGCCTTTTCCTTTGTGAATCGAAACAAACTTGTAGGAGATTCTTGCCTCGTGAGTCGAAGGTAAGCCTGAAGTAGTTAACGCGTAGTCAAAGAATTGTGAAATTGACTTGATCAAAGGGGGGTCCAGCGCTCAATCGAAGACTTGCAGACCAAAGCTTGATCGAAGCTAAACACCTAATCGAAGCTTACTAATCAAAGCCTGATCGAAGAGTGCCAAATGCCCAATCGAAGACTGGTGAGTCAAGCCTGTATCGAAGGATTTTGGATGCCCAATCGAAGACTTTTTCCCAGATGCCAATCAAAAGACACATTGTTCATCTTCGAAAAACTTTATATTCGTTAGGCAAGTGTCTGTGACCAACCATGTAAGGGAAGAACTTTGAAAACATGAGAGGGAAAATTTTGGGGTATAACAGTTGCCCTTGTTCAATTTTCTTAAACCTGAGGATATAGATTGGTTTTCGAGCCTTTCGTGATCCGAAGGTGGAAGATAATTGAACACTAGAGTGCCCAGAAATTTGCACTCGCATGGTGTAGTATCAACATTGTGACATCGGGAATGGGCTTACAGATGCCATTTGGAGATTTTTGGTAGGAGGATGGGCTTATAGATGCCATATGCATGAGTGTCGATCGCATAAGAGATTCCTTAGCGAGAACTTGCATACCTGTTGTTGTAGAAGATTCCACTGGGGAAGTTTAACTTTGTTGAGATTTAGGAACCTGCCTGTACTTCAACTGAGAGAATGCTTTAGCTGAGTTTTAAGAACCTGTTCATAATTCAATTGGGGGGAAACATCTTCATCCAGATCTAAGAACTGTCTCGTGCCCAACGGGAGTATACCGCTGAGGTTATAGAACTTGTCCACACTATGACGGAGGAGAACATCAAGATCTAGGAACTGACTCGTGCTCAATGGAGTATACCGTTGAGGTTATAGTACTTGTCCACACTATGACGTAGGGAAACATCTTCATCAAGATCTAGGAACTGTCTCGTGCTCACCGGGAGTATACCGTTGAGGTTATAGAACTCGTCCACACTATGACGGAGGAAAACATCAAGATCTAGGAACTAACTCGTTCTCACCGGGAGTATACCATTGAGGTTATAGTACTCGTCCATATTATGACGTAGTAAAACATCAAGATCTAGGAACCGACTCGTGCTCACCAGGAGTATACCGTTGAGGTTATAGTACTCGTCCATACTATGACGTAGGGAAACATCTTCATCAAGATCTAGGAACTGTATCGTGCTCACCGGGAGTATACCGTTGAGGTTATAGAACTCGTCCACACTATGAAGGAGGAGAACATCAAGATCTAGGAACTGACTCGTGCTCAATGGAGTATACCGTTGAGGTTATAGTACTTGTCCACACTATGACATAGGGAAACATCTTCATCAAGATCTAGGAACTGTCTCGTGCTCACTGGGAGTATACCGTTGAGGTTATAGAACTCGTCCATACTATGACGGAGGAAAACATCAATATCTAGGAACTGACTCGTTCTCACCGGGAGTATACCGTTGAGGTTATAGTACTCGCCCACACTATGACGTAGGGAAACATCTTCATCAAGATCTAGGAACTGTCTCGTGCTCACCGAGAGTATACCGTTGAGGTTATAGAACTCGTCCACACTATAACGGAGGAAACTGTCGAGATTGAGAACCTTATCTGAAATTCAACCGATGATAATTCAATTGAGATTTAAGAACTGGTCAGATCTTCGACTAAGCTGAGAACTTAACTGCATTTTTCCTGAAAGGTAAAGGTCAGTCATATGCAATGCATGGTATGGGTCAAGCAATGATGTTCTCAAAATAAATGACATTGTATCCATATGATGTGTACATGCATGTATTATGATGTATGGAAGTGTGATGTTTTAGCTGGGAAAATAAATCCCGGAGCTACTGGAGAATAGAGTTGAGTTCTCCGTTTCTGCTGGGGATGATGACCGAAGATGGTTGTGAGAATAAACCTGCAGGAGAGAGGAACTCCGTTGGGGAATAAACACGGTGAAGAGATTACTCTGCGGGGAATTACTCTGTGGGGGAGAGATGTTATGTTGATGATTTTAATGATAATTCCGCTGGGGAATCTGTTGATAAGCTCTGCTGGGGATTTTGATGATGAACTCCGCTGGGGATAGAAAGAACTTCGTTGGGGATGATCTTTCAGTTGCAACTTGCTGAGGATAACCCAGCTAGACTCTTGTGAGGATAATCTCTGAATTTGGTTGAGGAGACTTATTTGTGCTTCGAAGGGGACAAGCTTCCAGAGTCTACTGGGGAAGATGATTCAACTCCATCGGGGAAGCTTTTTTAGACTGCGTTGGGGAAATGACTCCATTATGGTATCTTGTATTCCGCCAGGGAACATTCTTATATTCGGTTGAGGAATATTAAGACTGTCGGGGATGCTCTTACGCTTGCTGGAGAACATCTTTATACTCCGCTGGGGAATATTAAGATCTTCTGGGGATATCAAGCCTTTTCGGGGCTGACGGTAGACTAACACTGCTTGGGGGAGAAAATTGATGATTCGCTCATGGTTGCAAGTCTCAGTGGGGAGAGTTGCCATTACTGTTTTGCTTTACAGGGAGTGACGGTATCTTAGTCACGTTCTTCAGTTGAACCTACCTTGGTACCTTGGTGGACAGAGCAACTAGACAGCTCGGACGATTCTTGTTGCCCCTGTTTCTGATATTACTAGTAATTCATCTTTCGTTTCGCATGTAAGTATTTATGATCAACAGTTAACGTCAAATGCATATATCAAAAATGAACATTGGACGTTCTTTGCAAAACAAAACAGATAAAGGAAAAACAATTTGAAATTTGTCTGAAAATGAATTTGTATTGATTTTGAAGTTTGCCTGTAAATAGGCATTTTTTGTACAAGAGGCTGACGTCCTAGTAAGAGGGCGCCGCCGAACAAATAAAATTTATACAATTTGTGAAAAGAAAACGAAACAGATATGTGAATAATCCCGCTGGGCTCCAACCCTGCTATTGCCTTTATATCTTCAAGCATCTCATCACTTTGCTGCTTAATTGAAGATGAATCTGATTGATTGGTGCCGTCCGAGCCTTATAGTTGATACCGGAATTAGGATGCAAGGTGATCCAATGAGACATAGTGTTACGCTTTAATCCCTAACTTTTTCCTGGACCGCCCTTTCGGGTTTTCAGTCCACCGGGATACCCATTTTTGCCCAATCCGCCTTTTCAGGTTTTCGACTTGCCGGGTGTACAGATTTTTATTTTCATCCCCCTTTTTTTTTCCCGAACCCTTTTGGTTCGCCGGGAAGCCCTTATTTTTGCCTAGGCCAGTCAACCTAGCGGGTCTTTGATTATGTGTAGTATCTTTTTACTATCTCTGCATTGACGGGGTGAGGAAAGTCGTCACCAACCATGGTGGTTAGAGTCATCGCTCCTCTTGAGAAAATGTTCTTAACCACGAATGGCCCCTCGTAAGTAGGGGTCCATTTGCCTCTGGGATCACCTTGAAGTAGAATAATGCGCTTGATTACCAGGTCCCCAACTTGATACTCTTGTCTTTTGACTTTCTTTTTAAATTCCTTGATCATCCGTTTTTGGTATGTCTGACCATGACAAATAGCAGTAAGTCTTTTTTCGTCGATTAGATTTAGTTGATCAAGTCGGGTCTGAATCCAGTCACCTTCACTCAAACCTGCATCCTTCATGATCCGGAGAGAGGGTATCTGAACTTCAATGGGCAGGACTGTCTCCATGCCATATACCAAGGAATAGGGTGTTTCCCCTGTTGACGTCCGCGCTGAGGTACGGTACCCATGAAGAGAAAATGGTAACATATCATGCCAGTCTTTGTATGTCACTGTCATCTTCTGCACAATCTTCTTAATGTTCTTATTAGCTGCTTCTACAGCCCCATTCATCTTCGGCCGGTAGGGAGAAGAGTTATGATGCTGTATCTTGAATTGCTCGCAGAGCTCAGTGATCATCTTGTTGTTAAGATTGGTACCATTGTCCGTAATGATCCTCTCCGGTACACCGTATCGAAAGATCAGGTTGTACCGAATGAACCGTGCCACGACGTTCTTGGTTACGGTAGAAAAGGAAGCTTCTTCAACCCACTTCATAAAGTAATCAATCGCTACTAGGATGAAACGATGCCCGTTGGATGCCGTAGGTCTGATCTCGCCAATCATATCAATGCCCCACATTGCAAAAGGCCAAGGCGCTGTCAAAACATTCAGAGGAACTGGAGGTATGTGCACCTTATCAGCATAGACCTGGCACTTGTGACATGTCCGAGAATGTTGATAACAGTCGGCCTCCATTGTGGACCAGTAATATCCTGCCCGGAGGATTTTCTTTGCCATGGTATGTCCACTGGAATGAGTTCCGAAGGTACCTTCATGCAGCTCTATCATGATTCTTTCTGCTTCAATCTTATCCACACAACGCAGTAAGGTTGAATCATGGTTACATTTGTAAAGAATGCCATTGTTGATGAAGAACTTTTCCGCGAACCTTCTCAGAAATTTCTTGTCATTAACAGATGCACCCTCGGGGTATTCTTGAGCTTCAAGGTATATTTTTATTTCGTGATACCAGAGCTTTTCTGTTACCTCTTCAATCTCAAGATCACAGCAATGTGCAGGTTCATCCAATTTCCAAATAATGATCTGGGGGGCCTCGTTGTCCCATTTGACTTTAAACATAGAAGACATCGTAGCTAACGCGTCCGCCAACTGATTCTCCTCTCTTGGGAAGTGTTCAAAAGTTATCTCCTCAAAGTGGGGAAGCAACGTCAACACATACTCCTTATAAGGAATAAGATTTGGGTGTTTCGTATCCCACTCGCCTTTGATCTGACTAATCACGAGAGCGGAATCTCCGAAGACACTCAGAAACTTAATCCTTAGGTCAATTGCAGCTCGAAGACCCATAATGCATGCTTCATACTCCGCCATGTTGTTGGTGCAGTTGAAACATAGTCGGGCGGTAAACGGAGTATGAGAGCCTTTAGGAGATATGATCACAGTGCCAATGCCATTACCCAAAGCGTTCGAAGCTCCATCAAAGTACATAGACCATCGGGATCCTTCCTCAGGTCCTTCATTCGGTCCAGGTGTCTCACAATCAGTCACTACCATAATATTCTCGTCTAGAAATTCAAAGTTCATGGACTGGTAATCATCCACTGCCTGATGTGCCAAATGGTCTTCCAATACACTTCCCTTGATTGCTTTTTGAGTCATGTACTGGATGTTATACTCAGTCAAGATCATCTGCCATCTTGCTATTCTTCCGGACAAGGCGGGCTTTTTGAAGATATACTTGATTGGATCCATCTTTGAAATCAACAGGGTAGTGTGAGTCAACATATACTGTCTCATCCGGCGAGCAGCCCATGTCAAAGCGCAACAAGTTTTCTCAAGCAGTGAGTATCGAGTCTCACAGTCGGTAAACTTTTTGCTAAGGTAATAAATAGCATGCTCTTTTCGGCCAGACTCGTCATGCTGCCCCAGCACACACCCCATCGAGTTATCGAGCACTGTCAAGTATAAAATCAAAGGTCTCCCTTCAACTGGTGGCATAAGAATAGGTGGCTTCTGGAGGTACTCTTTGATTCTTTCAAAAGCAGCCTGACATTCATCATTCCAACATACCACTTGATCTTTCTTCAGTAACTTGAAGATTGGCTCACAAGTAGCAGTTAGGTGCGAGATGAATCGGGCAATATAGTTCAGTCGTCCTAGAAAGCCTCTGACCTCCTTCTCTGTCTTGGGAGCTGGCATCTCCTGTATAGCTTTCACATTGGCAGGGTCCACTTGAATACCTTTTTCGCTCACGACGAAACCTAATAGCTTAACAGATCTCACCCCGAAGGTGCACTTGTTCGGGTTCAATCTCAGCTTGTACAACTTTAGCCTGTCAAACAGCTTTTGTAGATGGTCAAAGTGTTCCTCCTCAGTTTGGGACCTTGCAATCATATCGACAACGTATACTTGAATCTCATGATGGATCATGTCATGAAACAAAGCAACCATGGCACGCTGATACGTTGCCCTAGCATTTTTCAACCCAAAAGGCATGACCTTGTAGCAAAAGGTACCCCACTGAGTAACAAAAATGGTCTTCTCCATGTCTTCGGGAGCCATCTTTATCTGATTATAACCGGAGAAACTGTCCATAAAGGAGAAGACCTTGTCCTGAGCAGTATTGTCAACCAGCACGTCGATGTGAGGTAGAGGGAAGTCATCCTTAGGGCTTGCCCTGTTCAAATCCTTGTAGTCAACACACATTTGGACCTTACCATCCTTCTTCGGTACCGGAACCACATTGGCAGCCCACTGAGGGTAAGAAGTTACTGCTAGAAAAACCGACGTCAAATTGTTTCATAACTTCGGCCTTGACTTTCTCAGACATCTCTGGACGCATACGGCGAACCTTCTGTTTTACCGGAGGACAATCTTCCTTGGTAGGCAGGCGATGAACCACAATGTCGGTATCCAACCCAGGCATATCTTCGTAAGACCAGGCAAAGATCTCCACGTAGTCATGCAGCATCTGAATTAACCGTTGTTTCACACTAAGCTTTAGATTTGCACCGATCCTGACTTCCTTTTTGTCTGTCTCAGTACCCAGATTCACTGTTTCCACTAGCTCTTCATGTGGCTGAATGACCCTCTCTTCCTGGAGTAGCAGTCTTGCAAGTTCACCAGGCACTTCGCAATCATCTTCACCTTCGTCTTCGGCTAAGTTGATGGGGTTTTCAAAGTCATAACTGGCAGTAGCAGAGTCATTACCAGTGAGATCCAGAATGGATTGAGACCTGTATATGTGAGTGTGTGAAAAATAGCTGTTTTGCAATATATAATAAAGAAAAACAAAGACTGCAAGGTTTGAAATGCAAAAACGTCCAATGCTTTTATTAATGATATATGAAAATGGCACACAAAAGCCCTCACAAATGAAGCCACGGTGCTCCGGGTAAGACACCGGGCCATAAAGTTTCATAATATTGTTTGTTACAAATTCAAAACAAAAAGCTTTATTACTGAGTAACAAAAGTAACAGGGATGAAATCCTTTGCTGTCCAGTTGCTTGGTCCACCGTTGGTCGTAGGATAGATCCAGCTGTCGAATTCAGGCTCCTCCACATCATCTTCGATGGCATTTACTCCCGAGTTGCTGATGAACACAGGAGGTCTTCCAATCCTTGCACTTAGAATAGCCCTTTGAGCTTCCTTCTCGATAACAGCCCGGGCATCCTTTAAGGAAGCCATCTTCATAGGAGAATCTTCAATCACAGTCTCAGCTGATGCCAATGTCTGAGGAACCTCTTCAAAGTGTTTAAATGGGGTCTCAATGAACTCCCCATCCATCTCTACGTACCGGAACGAGTTGAGGTGGCTGACCATGTACTCCTCCTCCCCTTGAACTGTCACAATCTTGCCTCTAATCGGGTACTTCAACTTCTGGTGGAGCGTTGAGGTTACAGCTCCAACTTTGTGGATCCATGGACGACCCAGCAAACAAGAATAGGATGGCCGAATGTCCATCACGTAGAATGTAGAATTAAAGACCTGAGAACCAACTTTAATTGAAATATCAACCTCACCATGCACCATCCTTTTAGACCCATCAAAGGCCTGGACAACAATGTTACTTGGCTTCAGCTCCAACCCTTCGCAATCCAACCTGTCTAGCGCTTTCTTGGGCAAGACGTTCAATGAGGAACCAGTGTCAACCAACACATGTGCAAGAGTAGTGCCCCTGCATTCAATAGAGACATGCAGGGCATCGTTATGGTTCTTCCCTTTAGCAGTCAGATCAGCGTCGGAGAAACCTAAACCATTATCAGCAGTTAAATTGGCCACATAATCGGTAAACTGATCAGCTGATGTCTCTTGTGGCACGTGGGCCGTCTTCAGGAAGGTAATCAGAGCCTTGGCATGGGCCTCTGAACACAACAACAGTGATAACATAGAAATCTTGGATGGTGTTTGCCCCAGTTGCTCAACTACATTATAATCACTCTTCTTAATAATCTTCAGAATCTCTTCCATCTTCTGTTTGGAAGCTTCAACAGTGATGGTCTTCGATGCCTCCGTCTGGGCAGGCACATCAGTGGCGATCTCTTTGCACCGAGCGTCAGATGACTCGGCGCCAGGGGTAAGGATAGAAACTTGATCAGGAATGGCAGTAGGTACACTTGTAGGCGTAATGACAACAGGTCTTCGGACAGTTGGTGGAGAAATATCAGGTGAGAAAAGTCTACCACTGCGGGTGACTTTAGCAGGCCCAGTAATGTTGCTGACGCCGATATCAGCATCCAACTCTTGCTTAACTCCAAGAACATAAACATCTGCTCTATAGTGCCAAGGGACAGCTTTGTCAGATGTATAGGGGATGGGCCCCAGAACAGTGATGATTATAGGTGCGATCTTCGGAGCAGATGTAATTCTAACAGGCGTCCTTAAGGGAGCCTTGGAAGAATTGTCGAAAATGGTAATGATGGCAACTTCTTCAGAATGAACGGATGGAACAGCAGTCTTCTCAAACAGAATCTCTTTACTATCCATCAGGTTTTGGATACCTGACTTCAAGAATGGGCAACCAGTAGGTAAAACAGAACACATATGGCAACCTTCGCCACAACCCGGAAATAAACCGGCTAGCAACAGGTTCTTCTTGACAGTCATCAGAGGGGTAACAATATCATCCACAGACACTACAAATAAGTCTTCCTCTACAACATTTACTCCATGTTTGGGCATGGGAGCAGTCACAACATTAGGCCTCTCGTGCGTCTCGAACTCAATCTCCTTTGCATCAATTAAGTCTTGCACCTTGTTCTTCAAAACCCAACAATCGTCCGTATTATGCCCCGGGCTATCAGAGTGAAAAGCACAGTGGGCATTAGGGTTATACCTCGGTGATGTGGTATTTGGACTTTTCGGAGCTTCCTTTAGAATTACCAGATTGGTCTTCAGCAACTGGGGCAGAATCTGAGACAAAGTAATGCTGAGACGAGTAAATTGCCTTCGAGGTGTCTCGTCATTCTGTTGATTATTTTGCTGAGGGGAACCAGTAGGTTTTGAAATAACAACTGCATTGATAACTTGGCGGTGTTCAGGTCTATTATGTCTTCTCGAACTGTAGATAACACTGGACTCTTTCTTAAACGGCTTCTTCTCAGTGCTAGATGAGGCACCCTTCTGTATCTTTCCAGCCTTAATACCAGCTTCAATCCTTTCACCAGTCAAAATAAGATCTGTAAACCTAGCAGAAGAGCTTCCAATCAGATGGTTAAAGAACGGACCTGACAGGGTCCCCAGAAACATGTCAACAAGCTCACGATCAGCCAAAGGTGGTTGCACCCTTCCGGCAAGGTCTCTCCACTTTTGAGCATACTCTTTAAATCCTTCACCCGCTCCTATTGACATACCCTGGAGTTGGGTACGCGTAGGAGCAAGGTCGGAGTTATACTGATACTGCCTATAGAATGCGGTAGCCAAATCTTCCCAGCTACGGATACTGGCTCCGTCCAACTGATAGAACCACTCAAGCTGAGTCCCTGAGAGACTGTCTTGACAGAAATGGATCCATAAGTTCTTATCAGCAGTGTAAGGCTGGATCTTCCTCACATATGACCAGAGGTGCAGCTTTGGACAGGAAGCTCCATCATACTTGACAAAGGCAGGTGCCTTGAATTTATGGGGAATCACCACCCCAGATGATAGACCCAGATCTCCGAAGTCCAGACCGGGCACCTTCTGTATTTCCATAGCGCTCAAACGGTCTTCCAGCTGTTTGTACTTATCCTAAGCAGGAGGATACTGTTCTTCATCATAGTCTGTCTCGTTGTCGGAGACCATAGGGCTAGGAGCCCTCCTTTCTTGTGGACTATCTTTCCCTCCAGATGGGGTGGTCAGATCAACTTCATTCTGCAGCCCGTTTCCAAACCTGCGTCCAGTGTTGAACAGGATGGTCCTCTTTTTCTTCTTCTTCTTATTCTTTTCCAATGAAACTTTGAGGTCCTCCTGACCCTTTTCCAGGGTCATGAGGAGTTGCTGAAACTGTGAATTTTGTGCCTACAGATCCTTTACCGTTTGCTCCAAATCTATCTTACTGAAAGAAACAGCAGAAAGATAAGGAAACCTAGCGTGAAGACCTGTTTATGCATATGATGAATGGTGTGTTATTCATGTAATGCATTCAAGGGTTCAAAAATTCAAATTTGTTGCAGACAAAAAGAACACATGTCATATTAAGAAGAAATTTGTTAGTACATAAGTGCCCCATGGGCGAAATATTACAAAATTCTTAATGTAAAAAGACATTGTGCATCCTTTTTGGAGCGATGTAAGTGTTGAGGGTCTCCTCCTCGTGAAGTCGGCGGGTAAGCTCCAAAACCTTCTTCTCACTGGCATAGAAGCTGGCTTCAAAAGTATCCCGTTCTTCCTTGACTTAGATCCAACTCTTTTGCATTTCTTCCCATGATGTTGGCATGTCAGGATGTAGGATGGTGTATGGAACCTCTCCTTCCATAACAGGCTCTTTGATCAAGGGGAGAATGTGAGGATATGACATCATAAGATTCTGGGAGCGGGTTCGTACCCACTTGAGGTAAGGCTCAAGGGGGGTGGAATTCTTATGCCCCAGTGTCTTACTATCCACCTTGTTAGGCATCCTCCAAGCTCTGATGAACCTTTGTCGAAGTCCTTGCGCATCGTTGTCAAAGTCAAAAACTAGGTCAAGAATCAGCATGTCATGAGGGCCATCCCTCCGAGCATATCCAAATTGTCTCAAAGCTAGACAGGGGTTGTAGGTAATGCCTCCCCTAATTCCAAGTAATGGAACATTAGGAAATTCTCCACAACGATCAATGATGGTGACATTTTCTCTGGACCGAGAACACCAATGTACATCAGAATGTGTGAGGGTCATCAATTGTTGTGACCACCTTAAACCCTGCTCATTCTTCAAAACTGATTGTGGAAGGTGATAAATAAACCACCTTGCTAGGAGAGGAGTACAACACATGAGAACACCTCTTTTCCTCATTGTTCGTGTGTAAAATGAGTGGAGGATATCCCCAAGCAATGTAGGTATGGGATTCCTGGATATGAAAATCTTGACAGCATTCACATTTATAAGTTGATCAGGATTTGGGAACAAAACCAACCCATAGATAAGGAGTACCACAATCTCTTCAAAGGCTTGTAGATCAAGAGAATTCTAGCATTCTTGTGCCTTCTCAAACAGAAACTTTTCCAAGAATCCCTTGACACCACTTCTGGTTTCCCAATGCCCCTTGATGTCGGATGGTTGCAAGCGTAATGCTTGAGCAACATCTTCAGGTTTTGGTTCCTTTTCTGTACCGTTGTAGGGTAGTTGACTAAGAATAGGAATTCTCAGGAGTTGAGAAAATTCCTCCAAAGTAGGCACCAATTGATAATCAGGGAATGTGAAACAGTGGTGTAGGGGGTCAAAGAACTGAAAGAGAACTTTCATCATGTCTTCTTCAATGTTGGTGTTGACCAAGCTGAGGAGTCTACCATGTCTTTCACTGAAGAGAGAATTCTCGGGAATCCTGGATGTAAGCTCCTTGAGTTGAAGAGGGATCCTTACAAGGTTGACTTGAATTGTTTTCCTACGGAGAGACTCCATGTCCTGCAAAATAAGAACAAAGATGAAGATCTAAACCCTTGAAATGGTTAGCGGATGTATATGATGCTTTATGATGTTCATGATGTATGCACAAACACATGTACAAGCAAGTCACACAAAAACCCTAGTTTCAGGCTTGCATGAGGTTTCATAGGTAAGTACCCTCTTGAGTTTAGTTGGCTCAAAACCTGTCCTATAAATAGTAACCGGGTTCTAAGGAGCTCAATATCATTGGATTGTTTTCTATGTTCATCGTTTTGGTTTAGCCACTTAACTAGCGACCAAAATATTCCAAGAAAACAATCCTCAATGAGTGTAGTATCGAGTATCTACCAAATTTGGACTGCACCAAAGTCGGTCATCTCACTACCCCTAAAAAAGGCCAAGATGGTCAAGTAAGGTTCTAGTTCATTAGTGCTTAGTGACATCACTCAGCGGCCCCGTATTCTCTTTGATTGACTCAAAGGCTACCGGTACTCACAAATATGTCGCACTAATATAGCTATTGCTTCAACCGTGTCGGTATACCCTGCACAGTTTCCACAACGTATTGCTATCTATGAATGTTTCCCAAATCCGGGTGGAGGATTTCAAACCTAAACAATAGAACCAAGTGTAAAGAAAACAAAGTAATCAAGGTAAGCAAGTAAAGGTGATCTAAACCCTAAGGTAACATCACTTTTAAAGAAATCCCCATCAGAGTCGCCAGTTCTGTGATCGGTGGGAATGAGAACTGACTGTTTTGGAATGCTGGTTCGCGTTTGCGTTTGTTTTCGCAAAATGTCGCGGTAAGCAAGAGTCGCCACCGTCTTTTATTTTATCCAACAAGGAAAGGACAAAAGCACAGAAAATTTCCTTTTCGAGATGTTTCTCGGGTTCGGGAGGTAGATTATAGAAAGGGAAGGTGTTAGCACCCTTTCTATCCGTGGTTATCCACGGGCTCTTAGGTACTTGCTCACTGTGTTTTCAAAAGTTTGCTTTTCTTTGTGTTTGTGGGTTTGAAAAGAGTTTTTGTTTTAAAAGGGGTGTAAGTGCGAAAAGTTTTGTTTTGTTTTTAAAGGAGCAAGTACTTAAGAACCTCTACCTACTCAAAAAGGAATTAAACTGTGCAAATGTCCTTTAGACAGTGCTATCCCACTATTGAGGAGTAGGTAGCACCGTCGTTGGAGCTTTTCGGGTCAATTCGATTAAGGGACGTGTGGTCACTAAAGCAATGTTAGGACGCCTTAGTGGTAACCCTAATGTCTTAGATCATTTTATCCGAGGCAACCGTTTTGAGGCAACTTATGATCTTTGGACAAGAGGGCGACCTCTAAAACATCCTATACTCAATGACCACGTTCGAGGCAACCAAGTGAGGTGTACCCTAAGAGTGGCATGTGCGAGTGTATTGTTTTTCAGTTATATTATCTTTGTATATTTAGGTGTTCTACCGTTTGTTTTCAGATCTTGCCATACAATCCTAGTTAGCATACATCTAAGCAGTTAATATATGTATAGGAATTTAAAGTGCGGGAATTGTAAATCCTACGCTATTACAAGACTTCGGGGAGGGGGATTATTTACATGTCAAAAATTGGGGGAATAAAGCAGTAAAGTGTAAAAGTCTTAGTTAAGCTATCACAAACCAGTAGACAGTTACAATAAAATAAACGCGCGCGAATCTGAACATAACTTCTAAAAATCCTAATAATAAAATCTTTTTGTTGTTTTATTTTATTTTGGGAAAATGATCTAAATCTTCTCAATTTTAGTTTTGAGAAAATGTTAAGATAATTAAATGATTAATTAACAAAGTTAATTTAATAGAAAAACTAGCCTAATGTTTTTTTGGTTTTTCTTTTTAATTGATTTTATGTTGATTAAAAAAAAAGAAATAAAATAGTCAAAAAAAAGATGAAATCGAAGGAACAGGCAGTAAATCAAGAAAGGTATAATTCTGGAGGCCTTGATCGAAAGAGGTGTGGGCTGTCTTTCGATCCAGTGAAGAGGCTTGATCGAAAGTGCACGAGGGGCTGCACTTTGAGGGTGTTCGATCTGGATATGTCATCCTTCGATCTGGGAACCCTGGATCCAGTTCGAAGCTAAGCTGCTAAGCTTCGAAGCTCTGAACAAGATTCTGAGAAGATATTTCCTGCAAAATGAGACAAATGTTAAAGATCCAGGGGGGACTTTACCCCCTCTGATTTGAATCTCCTCCCAATTCGAGTCCTTCCGCAATTTGAATCTGCTGAATCTGGGCCTGGGTTTGTTTTATCCTGAGATTCGAAGGAGAAACTTAGATCGTGCCCCAACAATGGCACGATCTCATCTTTGCGCTTCAGCTTACATGCAACATAATCAGTAATAACAAGAATACATATGCAATGTGTATTTAAATGTCATGAAGGTGCAATTTTTATTTTGCAAACCCTTACCAATTAAAGATGTATGATCTGTGGCTCTGGGTGTAGAGATGTTCGCTGAATGGCTGCTTTAGCTTGGATTACTTATGAAAATGCTGATAACCTTTGGTGGGTTTGTGGGCAGCGTATCTCTAAATCCTCCCTGTTTTTTTTTTCCTTTTTCCATTTTCTTTTGTTCGGTGTCACTGGCCTCGTATTTATAGGAGTGTGAGGGTGCATGAAAATGGCAAGGGACAGCCATTTAACCAGGCCTTTAAAGCCATGAGACAAGAATCAGACATATTAAAAGATTTCCTTTTTGAAATATCCATGTCTCTTTGGAATCTTGAATGAACCTGGACACTTTTGATTTTCAAATGCCTTCAGGCCCTGCTCTTCGATTGGTCTTGATTTGCCTCCTTCGAATGGATTTCTTATATACCCTTCGAATGGGCCTTTTGAATATTCTTCGAATTGACCCTTTGAATGCTTCTTCAAATGGACCTTTACATGTTCTTCGAATGAGTCATTTACATGTTCTTCGAATGAGCCTCTTGCCTGGTGTGTTGGCAAGTTGAGGGGCCTTTTCCTTTGTGAATCGAAACAAACTTGTAGGAGATTCTTGCCTCGTGAGTCGAAGGTAAGCCTGAAGTAGTTAACGCGTAGTCGAAGCATTGTGAAATTGACTTGATCGAAGGGGGGTGCAACGCTCAATCGAAGACTTGCAGACCAAAGCTTGATCAAAGGGTTCTAAACACCTAATCGAAGCTTACTAATCAAAGCCTGATCGAAGAGTTCCAAATGCCCAATCGAAGACTGGTGAGTCAATCCTGTATCGAAGGATTTTGGATGCCGAATAGAAGACTTTTTCCCAGATGCCAATCGAAAGACACTTTGTTCATCTTCAAAAAACTTTATTTTCGTTAGGCAAGTGTCTGTGACCAACCATGTAAGGGAAGACCTTTGAAAACATGAGAGGGCAAATTTTGGGGTACAACAAAAACGCTCAAAGGACAGAGTCGCAAAGGGGGTAAAACAGGCTTATCTTTTTTTGTTAATTTATTTTTTCTTGTATTTGGGGTGGTCGGATTCATGCAGGGTTGTGTCTAGGAAGCCGCCGCGGTGGTGTTGTGGGGTGCTAGGGTTTGAAGGGAAGAGGGTTGTGTAATGAGAGAGAAAGAAGAAGAAAGTTATAGGACAAAAGAAGTGAATTATAACGATGTAAAACAAAACTTAGGATACCGTTTGATTCAATATGTGCACGGATACCGTAATAAACATGCGCCTTTTAAACAAACCTGTTTAATCATCAATGGACAACCAATAGGCCAAGTCCACTATACATTCCATGCTCCTCACACATACAATCAATCTGGGCCCCTTCAAAAATCTGTCATGGGCCTAGCCCATGCGCTCTTTGCACCCTCTTTTTCTATTTTACTAAAACACAATAAAAAATACACCTCCCCCTGCCAAAATTACATTTGAGCCTAGCCCAGATTCCTAAAAACACCCCTAGTTTTATTGCCATAATATAAACTGCACCCCCTGCCTAATCAATTTATTTTCTATTTTTATAATTCTTTTTTTTTTCTTTTTTCATATATATTCTTTATTTCTTTTATTTATTATTATTATCATTATTTTTCTATTTATTTAAAATAATTGTTATTACTATTAATATTAATTATTATTATTATTATTATCATCTAAACTTATTTTATTCAAAACTCATGTACATATTATTTTCTACACTATTTGCATTAAAAATATTTTTTCAATCGTGCATTAATTAGAATTTTGTAATTAATATTGTTAAAAGACATATAACAAATCTCAAGCTATTTTTCGCAATAAACTAATCTAAACAACAGTTTTTTGCAAAAGAGTTTCAAACGAATTTTGACTAATCGCGCATTTAGCCAAAATCTCCGCAATCACTACTCCCGGTAAAATGCGAGGCGATTCAAAATACATATGCAACCCCTAAAAAACACAAACCTCATACGAACTACGAATTGAGACTCTGATTACTCATAAGAGGATACATATGCATACAATCAAAAATCGTGGCGAGTCCTCCTAATTAAAATTTAAAACCATGTTTAACCCGAAACCTAAACCTAAAACCTAGTATCCTTGTGAACAAGATAGACGAAAGATGCCTAACACCTTCCTTTTGTCTAATGAAGTTTGAAACCTAGAATCTTCTTTTACGAATTAGGGTTTCTTATTAGATGCCCTTCCCTAGGATACAAATTAATAGTGGTAACTCTTGATTTAAAATCCAGTCGCAACAGTGGTATTTTGTTAATCAGGTTTTCCCATAGTTTTTCCTTATTTATTGGTTTGACGTTACTTTATCTCTGCAGTGGTAGAAATGTTGAGACTAAGCCATTGGATTGACTTGACTCACACATATCAAATAAAAAATCGCCATCACGCTTTATTGTTTCTAGAGGAATGGGAAAAGAGCAAATAACCCAAAAAAAAGAGGGGGAGAGAATCTAGTTATGGGGGTTGGTTATGCAAAGGGAAGGTAATAGCACCCTAAACATCTACAATACTCTGCAGGAACCTCTTTGAAATTTTGTGTATTTTGGCTATAAATGTTTTATACAAAAATAGATGGTGGAGATGAGAAGAGAAGTATACTTTTACAACTTTTGCACCTGCCATAATTGTAAACCTTTAGTGCCTACGTACCACCTTCCATGCAATACGGGATCAGGGTACTCGTAGTTCACCTTTCAAATTTTAAGAGATAAGACATCATCGTCATGTCCGAGTGGAAGACATACTTACTACACACGATTATGAGAAAGGAGAATTTGCATCATCTCAAAGTGGAGGATATAGCTTGGATTTTAAAATCAGCAAAGCCTCACTCAAGACCCAAGTTGAAAAATATCTCACTTCACTACATATTGTAGAAGTATAGTAGCTCACATCACTACAAGGATTGACAAGAGTCTAATCTTATAAGTGTTTGTTGGCATCAATTTTGGTAAAACAATGACTTGTTAATGTTTTTCTAAATGTCTTAACATTTGGAGCAAAACTGTTTTGAATGATGTCAAAGTAGATGTCTTAACATCTCTTGACATCTGCATACTGAATTGATCTCAGCCCAACATCAATTAAGTCTTTTTGTTTCATGTTTTCATGCATTCCATAATTCAGGATTTGTGACCTACAGACTGCAAAAAATATGGCGAAATATTTTTCAAATTGAATAAATTTTATCTTAGCCTGTTTTTATGGAAATATTTAAAAGATTTGAATATTTGTTTTTAAGCCCAAGGCCACAGTTGCGCATATATAAGGACTTGCTTCCTTATTAAAAAAAAGCAACGTTTGAAGAAGAATACTTTCTTTATGATTAGAAGTCTAGGATTTTTATTTGTAATACACTTTAAGTATTAGTTTAAATACTTGAGTTTTTATTTGGGTTGTTAATTATGTATCATTCATAAGATTTTATGCATTGAATGGTTAAAGTGTTTCAAACTTATTAATTATGTTAACTTCTTCACTGTAAGTGATTGAAGGGATTTGAGGATGACCTCATACCTAGGTGAGTCTTAGGTAGAAGTTTAGCTTGAGTAGTGATTAAGTGATTAGATTGTAAACTGGTTGTTTACTGAGGGTTTATGAATTCATATTATTTAGTGAACTTGTCCTTGACTTGGTAGCCCCTAGAGTAGGTGTTGTTGTACATTGAACTGGGTGAGTAATCTCTTGTGTTTTTACTGCTTTTGACTTTACTGCACCTTACTTGCAAACAAATATTTGTGTCGTGACATCTCATTCGATATCACATGTCTGATACTAGAATTTGAATTAGTATCAGAGTAGGTATCCTGATCTTTATCTAGGTGAGATCCAGGGAAGATACTTTATGGTACTATGGACAAGGAAGGAGGATTTGTGAACAGACCACCCATTCTGGATAGAAGCAATTGTGACTACTGGAAACCACGTATGGTTGCCTTTTTAAAGTCCTTAAACAGCAGGGCTTGGAAAGCTATTTTAAGAGGATGGAAACACCCTGTCAAATTGGGATAAAATGGAGAACCTACTTTTGAATTAAAACCTTAAGAAGATTGGTCTAAGGCAGAAGATGAAATTGCTCTTCGAAATTCTAAAGCCTTGAATGCTATATTCAATGGAATTGACATGAACATTTTTAGGTAAGTGAATACATGTGAAGTTGCTAAGGATGCATGTGGGATTCTTCAATCTACTCATGAAGGCACATCCAAAGTTAAGATATCAAGACTTCACTAACTCACCACAAAATTTGAGAATTTGAGGATGAAAGATGATGAAAGTATAAATGACTTCCATATGAACATCCTTGAAATTGCTAATGCCTCTAGTGCTTTAGGAGAGAAAACACCTGAAGAAAAATTGGTGAGAAAGATGCCCAGGTCTCTTCCTAAGAGATTTGATATGAAAGTAACTGCTATAGAAGAAGCCAAAGACATTGACAAAATGAAAGTGGATGAACTTGTTGGATCCCTTCTAACATTTGAATTAAGCCTAAATGAAAGATCTAGGAAGAAAAACAAAAGCATAGCCTTTGTATCTAATACTGAGGATGAAGAAGAGGACTGTGATCTAGATACAGATGGAGGAATATCAAATGCCTTAGCTATGCTTGGAAGACAATTTAATAAAGTGATAAAAAGAATGGACAGGAACCAAATATTAAATGTCAAGAACATCCCATCTGACATCTATAAGTTAAATGAGGTGGGAAGAAAAAGGGCTGAAGAAAAATCTTCTCAAGGGAAGGGAATACAATGTCATGAATATGAAGGCTTTGGTCACATTAGAGATGAATGTCCTACATATCTTAAGAAACAGAAGAAGAATCTATTTGTTACTTGGTCTGAAGAGGACTCAGGGAGTGATCTTGAAGAATCTGCCAAATATGTGAAAGCATTGACAGGAAAATATGTATCTGATGAAGAGTCTAGTGATGGGAAACTAACCTTTGATGAGTTAGCTGCTTCATACAAATAATTATGTCTCAGAAGTGCAGAAGTATGTCTTGAAGGGGAGAAATAGAAATCCCTTATAACTCATCTGAAGGAGGAAAGGCAAGATCATCTTAAAACTATTTATGATCTGGAAAGTGAAGTGTCCTCTCTAAATTCAAATCTTGATAGAATGGTCAAATCTTTCAAGATGCTGAATAGTGGGTCTGACACACTAGATGAAATTCTCCAAGCAGGAAGAATGAAAGGAGACAAGAGTGGTTTAGATTTCAATGAGAAAAAGGAACCTAACTCAAAAGAGCCTTCATCTATTTCCACTCATGCCAAGCCTAAACCAAAGATGTTGAATCAAATGTCTCAACATGTGGGAAAACATCATGATAAGAAAGGACATCTTGGAAAACATAATATGAAGAAAGAACATAATGGAAAACAACCTTCATCTGTTTCCATAAATGCCAAGCCTAAACCAAAGATGTCGAATCAAATGTCTCAACATCATGATAAGAAAGGACATCTTGGGAAACCTCATATGAAGAAAGGACATCATGGCAAACATAATGGGAAGAAAAATCTTAATCACACCAGAGAGAATCCCCACCCCTGGAGATGTCATCAATGTGGAAGGATTGGACATACAAGGCCCTTATGTTTCAAGTTGTATGGATATCCTAAAAATAATCCTCTTCCCAAAACTTATAATATTCCCCAAAATAGCATAAAGGAGAAACAGTGGGTTCCCAAGTCCAAAGTTGGAAGTTTCATTGCTCAGACCTCTCTCAGAGTATCAACCAAAGATAACTGGTACTTTGACAGTGGTTGTTCTAGACACGTGACAAGTGTCAAGAATCTGTTGGTGGATGTCAAATCTCATTCCACCAGTTACGTGACTTTTGGTGATTGAGCAAAAGGAGAAATCAAAGGTGTTGGCAAGCTTGATTGTTCAAGAGTTCCTAAACATGATAATGTGTTACTTGTAAAAGGGTTAATAGCTAACCTGATATGTATAAGCCAACTATGTGATCAAGGATTCAAAGTTAACTTCTCCAAGGAAGAATGTCTTGTATGCAATGAAAATAATGAAATTATCATGAAAGGAATCAGATCTAAAGACAATTTTTATATATGGGTTCCTCAAGAGTCAAACCTCTCCTCAACATGTGTTTTAGCCAAAGATAATGAATTTAAACTATGGCATCAAAAATTAGGGCACTTGCATCTGAAAGGTATGAAGAGAATTATATCTGAAGAAGCAGTAAGTGGGATTCCTAAGCTTAAGATAGAAGAAGGAAGGGTATATGGTGACTGTCAAATTTGAAAGTAGATTAAGATATCACATCATAAGATTCAACATCTTACTACATTAAAGGTTTTGGAACTTTTTCATATGGACTTGATGGAACCTATGCAGGTTGAAAGTCTTGGTAGTAAGAAGTATGTCTATGTTGTTGTAGATGACTTTTCTAGATACACATGGATAAGCTTTATTAGATTAAAATCAGAAACTTTTGAAGTGTTCAAAGATCTTTGTAAAAAACTTCAAAGGGAAAAGGAAAGCCATGTCATAAGAATAAGAAGTGATCATGGAAAGGAATTTAAGAACAACAAATTTACTGAGTTTTTCTCCTCTGAAGGAATCAACCATGAATTCTCTTCTCCCATTACTCCTAAACAGAATGGGATTGTAGAACGCACGAATAGAACTCTCCAAGAATCTTCTAGATCCATGTTTCATGCTAAGAAGCTACTCTTCCATTTTTGGGCTAAAGCAATTAATACTGCGTGTTATATCCATAACAGAGTCACTCTAAGGAAAGGCACTTCAGCTAATTTGTATGAAATGTGGAGGGGAAGAAAACCAACTGTTAAATACTTTTATGTTTTTGGAAGTAAATGTTACATCTTGGTTGATCGTGAACAAAGTAGGAAGATGGATCCCAAGAGTGATGAAGGAATATTCCTGGTTTACTCTACAAACAACATAGCATACAGAGTTTTTAACTCCAGAACCAAAGTTATGATGGAGTCAATAAATGTTATTATTGATGATAGAGGATGGAATGTTGAAGAAGATGTCTCAGAAGATGTTAGAACATATTTTACTCCTCAAGTATTAATCAAATGACACAAGTATTGATTCTAATCCTCCTCTAGAAGATCCCCATCCTAGTCACATAAATAAAGGACCTTCAATTAGAACTCAGAAAGATAATCCTAAGGAGATTATCATAGGAGATCCAAACAAAGGAGTTACTACTAGATCAAGAGAAGGGATTTCAAACTCTTGCTTTGTATAAAAAATTTAGCCTAAGAATGTCAAAGAGTCCCTAACTGATGAGTTATGGATTAATGCTATGCAAGAGAAGCTGGAACAATTCAGTAGGAATGATGTTTGGGATCTGGTTCCAAGACCTGGAGGGACAAATGTGATTGGAACTAAATGGATATACAAGAATAAATATGATGAAAAAGGGGTGGTCACTAGAAATAAGGCAAGGTTAGTTGCACAAGGATACACTCAAATTGAAGGAGTGGATTTTAATGAAACCTTGGCTCCTGTGGCTAGACTTGAATCAATCATACTACTGTTGGGAGTTGCATGCATTTTGAAATTTAAATTGTTTCAAATGGATGTAAATAGTGCCTTCTTTAATGGGTACCTGAATGAAGAAGTTTTTGTAGATCAACCAAAAGGATTTGTTGATCCAAGTTTTTCTAAACATGTTTAAATACTGAAGAAAGCTCTGAATAGATTGAAGCAAGCTCCAAGAGATTGGTATGAGAGACTAACAGAATTCCTTGGGGAGAATGGATATAGGAAAGGTGGCATAGACAAAACCCTCTTTGTCAAAGAAGAAAAGGGAAGATTATGATTGCTCAAATTTATGTTGATGATATTGTATTTGGTGGGATGTCAAATTAGATGGTTCAACATTTTGTCAAGCAAATGCAGTCTGAATTTGAAATGAGTCTTGTTGGTGAATTAACGTATTTTCTTGGTCTACAAGTTAAACAAATGGAAGATTACATATTTTTATCTCAGGGAAAGTATGCCAAGAATATAGTGAAGAAGTTTGGGATGGAGAATTCCAGTCACAAAAGAACCTCTGCTCCCACACATCTGAAGTTGACTAAAGATGAAAAAGGAGTAAGTGTAGATCAAAGTCTCTAAAAAAGCATGATAGGTAGTCTTCTATATCTCACAGCTAGAATACCAGACATTTCCTTTCAAGAGGATTCTAGAATTAGCCATGCCAACCATGTGAACAGAATTATTAAATATGTGAATGGGATAAGTGACTATGGTATGTTGTACTCTCATGGATTAAATTCTGCCTTAAATGGTTTTTGTAATGCTGATTGGGCAGGAAGTGCTGATGATAGAAATAGTACATCATGCGGATGCTTCTTTCTGGGAATTAATATCATATCTTGGTTCAGCAAGAAGCAATATTGTGTGTCTCTGTCCACTGCTGAGGTTGAGTACATTGCTGCAGAAAGCAGTTGTTCTCAATTGGTTTGGATGAAACAAATGTTAACAGAATATAATGTCAAACAATATGTCATGACATTAATCTGTGACAATTTAAGCGCCATAAAAATTTCAAAGAATCCCATTAAACACATCAGAACCAAGCATATTGACATCCGTCATCACTTCATAAGAGAACTTGTTAAAGAAAAGATTGTTGCCTTAGAACATGTAGCCATTGAATTGCAACTGGCTGACATCTTGATAAACACTTTGGATGTTAATCAATTTGAGAATTTAAGAGGAAAAATAGGGATCTGTTTATATGAGGGTTTGTAGAAATTAAAAGTGTGTGGGAATATCATTAAAGTGATATTGTATTATTTTTGTTTCCAACAAATAAATTTTAGAAAGCAATTATTACAAGACTGCCTCAAATTGTTTCCCACACGCTACGAAAATTCTTCTCTCTACTTTCACAAACTCTTCATTCTCCTTCACAGAAAAAGGACCCTTGCCATTCTTCATCTCCTTGCTAGAAAGATTTCAAACATTTTTCAACATCACACATCGTCTTCCTCAAAATCTGTAAAAGAAAATCTTTCCCTTGACAGAGTACTAGATGTTACCCCTCTATCAACGATCCCTCCGCTTGAGAAAAAGGTCAAGAAACCTAGATCATCACCAGCTAAGAAATCTAAAGATGATAGAGTTAACTCTTCTACTTCTACTGACAATAAAACTGAAGAAGAAATTGTTAATGTTGATAGAAGCATCAGAAGGCTTAGGGCAGAGTATTAAATGAAGGCTTTGTTGTGCCTGGGATTTCTACTCCCTTTTCTCGCATGCCTCCTCCTGCTGACAAAGGAAGTAATCCTGAAAATGATGCTGCTGAATCATCCAAGAAAGATATTGTTGAAAGCAAACTTGAGAAGCTTGCTACCTCTGCCCTAAAAGAAGTGGAAGAAGAAGATGTTGATCAAGATTTTGAGGAAAATGTTGAACAAAATGTTGAAGAAAACTCTCCTTCTAAAGAAGATGTTGCTGCCTCCAAGGATGGAGAAGGTCACTGTAACACCCCAATTCTACCCCAAGCAATTTACGGAAAATCAGTATAAAAATTTCAAGAATAATCGGGATGCTACACATTCAACAGAGACACATAAACCTGTCATGCTTTTAGAATAGATACACAACACTTAAAGAAAATGGAATGAACACAACTCATGAATAAAGTCTTCATAACATAAACCAACTTTGATTAATCATGCAGCAGATTCATAATAATTCTCCATATGAGACATAGCATCTTTTGAATCATAAAACAACATCAATATGATAACTCCTCAAATAACAACATAAGGTTCGATAAATAAACAAAAAAATAAGACAAGCGTTCATTTCCCTCCGAGTTCTACGTATCAGAGCCAATGACACCAAACTCAAACTAACAAAGCTAACGGCTACTACTCTTGGTTACATGCACGTTACCAACAAAGGGTAACATTCAGACAGAAGGGGTCAGATATCGAATACTATAATAGAACATATGATAAATAATATATCGAAATCAGTTTATGTAAAATCACCACTTCATACCAAATCAACATAAAACAATACCATTCACAGACACCTCAATTCAACTTATAACATTACCGTGCGTAAACGACACTTCAAATAAGCAACAAATCAACGACTCCAAATGCGACTCAGTTATGCAAATGCATGAGGTACCATTGGAGTAGAACTCCCAACTTAGAAAGTTCCAGTTTACCGAGGCATAAGGCATAAGCCCTCAACATAAATCTTGCCAATAAAGGCCAACATGGTGAGCATTCGCTCCAACTTAGAACATGCCAATCCAGGCCAACTTTAATGCTAAGCTATGTTATGCGATGATATAAACAACCACAACTTGGCAACAACAACAACATAATAAAGGTCAACATAACAACAATTCACACCTTCAACATTGGCCAAAGGCCTATATCACCATTATTACCAATTAATCAATGGTAAATCACAACATTTACTTACTACAGAGATATTCGAAACAAAACGACATTTCGGTCAATTCGCAAAATACATTAATATACCAACATACCGAATTAATCAACTCATCTCCAATTATTTACCAACTTAATCAATTAATCAAATTGCTAAATTATTTTCATCACTAATAAAATACTAATTCAACCATTTAAAGTATATATAGTCCACTGTTAATTGTTCTCCCCAAATTACTAATTTATTATACAACCTATGGATGTTCCATTCTTCCCCATAAAGCTAGCTTCTAGAAACTAATTTAATTTACTGTTACTGAAACAGTGACATTCATATATACTGCTACTAGCTATTACTGATACTATTTGAGAATTATGCAGCATAGTGCCTTAGAAGGACAAGCAGAAAAAAACAGAGAAAACAGAGAAAACAAGTACCCCTGCCTCACAGTGCCAAAGTGGCACTTCCCTCCACCTACTACACATGTGCTGATCGTCACCTCTCCCTTTCCCAAAGGTTGCTGAACGACAACCTCCATATACACAAGTGTCGGACGGCACTTCCACTCCCAGTTTCATTTCATTCCTTCTTCTTATTTCTTATACTTAATTTCTATGCGTAGTTCCTATACTGCTTCAGTAATTCTTCTGTCTCCTAATCCAAACTCAACCCAGATAATAACACAGCAACCCACATATTTTCCTTGACAGTTCTATAACTAAAACAATATTAATCTTTATTATCACAACAACACAAGCGAAGCACAAGTCAATAAAACAGTAACAATTTCACATACAATTTCCCACATACAAAGTATCATACACCCCATTATAGTATAGGAAACCCACCCTTACCTGGTTTAATTTTTTCCGAAATAATCAAAGAAGCTTCAATTGAATTTCTGGAAACTAGCCCTAGCAGCAGCTTCCTCGTTCTTCTCCTTTTCTCACAAAACCATATTCTCTTTTCTCTTCTTATTTTGTTTTTCCTGATAACACCTCTTTCTCTCCTCTCTTCTATTTTCTAATAAAATATTATTATTTAACCCTTAGTAACTTAAATGGGCCTAAACAAAACAGCCCCTTATTCTAAGCTTACTAGTAAAATGATACCTCAACTTATTTATACCTATATAAACCTGATTAAATTATTATTCCAACTTAATAAAATAATCATGATTTCAATGATGAAAGTTAGAATTAAAAAAATAAAATAATCAAAACAATATTTAATTAAATAAATAATTAAGTATCGGGGCGTTACAGTCACAATGTTGAGAGTGTAGTCAATTTTGAAGAGTTGTCTGACAATGAGCTCATTACAAATATGGTACCTAGTATTACAAGAAGGTTAAAATCCAGGAAAGTGAAGGATGCAAATGTCAGACCCCCTACCAAAACAACCAAGAAGAAAATCACGCATGGAACCCCAAATCCATGAAGTAAAGTGGTTCCTCTCTCTATCAAAAGAAAAGTTAGACCTATTAGCTTCACAGATGATGATGAGGATGCTGTAAAAAGATCCAAGAATAAGAAGAAAGTTGTGGTGGTTGAAGAAGTTGATTCAGACTATGATGTCGAGCAAGATGTATAGGACATCTCTCCTATAAAAAAGTCTGCATACAAGAAGATTTTATGAGGGTTCCTGATGCCCTACTTAATAAAATATCCTTCCACTTAGTTGGGAATGCTTAAAAGTGGAAGTATGTGTACCAAAGAAGGATTTCCCTGGAGAGAGAACTGGGAGCTAGTGCTTTGGAATGTAAAAAAATCTTGGAGTTGATCTCTTATGCTGGACTGATGAAAATTGTAACGCCCGTAATTTAATTAATTATTTAATTAAATTATTTTTGGAATATTTGTGAAGAAGTGTTAATAAATTGGATTTATTTTATTAAATGGAGAAATAATAATATATTTGAGGTATTATATTATTACGTGAAATAATGTTAGAAGCTAATATTATTAAGGTGGGTTTAATTTGAGATAGTGGAAGTAATAAGGGGGTGTAAGTTTTGATCCCACTAAGGAATAATATAATAATATTAGGTTATTTTATTATTTGTTGTTAGAATAAAAGGAAGAAGCATTAAGAAGTGAAATAAGGATTTGAGGAGAACGTGAAGCTGCTGGATTTTGAAGGAAACGACAAGAACAAAGATTCAACCCGGAAATTGTAGGGAAACCTTAGATCCAAGGTAAGGGTGGGGTTCTGGCTTTATAATTGGGTTAATGATGTTTGATATATGGGGTTATATGTAATTGCTGTTTGTTCTTGCATAAATTGCATTATGAATGATGTATGATGAAGATTTGATGAATTTTTGATGAATAAGAATGTTATTATGTTGTTTTATCAATGGAGTAATATCGTGTAATATTAGGTGATGAATTATCATGATCAGAAATAAGGTTTTTAGGGCTGTAGTATGATTCCCGTAGCAAAATACAGTAGAAAACGCAGAAAATTATGCAGAAAATTGTAGGATGCGTCGACCTCAAATCGGATGAGTCGATGCAAGGAGGATGTTGGACTCAGGATGAGTTGATGCATGCAGGGTTTTCATCGATGCATGATGAGTACAAGACTTAGGATGAGTCGACGCGAAGAGAGGATGTGTCGATGCATGATGAGTACAAGGCTCAGGATAAGTCGACCGATGCGATGCATGTGTCGATACATGCTGTATTGAAAGCCAGGATGAGTCAATCCATAAGGAGGATGCGTCGACTCATAGTATGCAGGGGAAGCAGGATGTGTCGATCCAAGGAGTTTTGTGTCGATACATAATGGTGGATTTTGACATAATTGACTTCTAATTGCTGTAACTTGAGTTTTAGGATGCTGTTTGAGATGTCGTTCGAAGCGTTGATTAGCTAACGCGATGAACTTTATTCTAAATGATTTAGATGATGATTAAGAGGTGTAATCCAAATAACTAATTTAGGATTTAGAATTAATTCCCGTATTTGACCATTATGCTGATTTTAGGACAGATTGATGAATATGAGATGTTAGAGGTTGCTGTTAGAATTATGACAGTAGGATTTAGTGACTATAATGATGTACAGTAGCAGAATAACAGTATGGATTACTTTATTATTGATATACAGCTGAGTTATTAGTAAGATGTGGTTAATCAAATGATGTTTGATAAATAAGTAATGTTTACTAAATTATTTTGAGATGTTTACGAGATGTTGTAATTGAGGTGTTTATGAGATGTTGTTGTTCTGAGATGTTTATGAGATGTTGTTGTTTGAGATGACTGAAATGTTGTCGTTTTGATGATTGAGATGTTGTTGTTTGAGATGACTGAAATGTTGTCGTTTTGAGATGATTGAGATGTTGTTGTTTGAGATGTGTTTTGAGATGTTGTTAACTAAGTGTGTTATTACATTCATGTTGAGTCGCATACATTGCATTTTTTGAGATGGAGCTTATGCTCGTTGAGATGGCCTGGATTGGCAAATTTTGATGTTGATGCCTCTATTAATTGGCAGATTAGATTTTTGAGATGGGAGTTCTACTCCAATGGTACCACATGCATTTGCATAGTTTTGAGTCGCATTTTATGATTGCATGATGAGATGTATTTGATGTTGATGATTAAGTATATATGCTGTAATTATTGTTGATTATGAGATGAGAAGTGGTGATATTATTGATCTAATTTAATATATTAATTATCATGCGTTTTATTATATTGTTAGATATATCACCCATTCTTCTTGAATGTTGCCCCTATGTTGGTAACGTGCAGGTAATCGAGAGTGAAGGTCGTATACCTTCAATAGATCGAGTCAGTGTCATTGCTCTGATATGTAACACTCTGGGGGATGAACGCTTGCTGATTTTTGATTGCTGAATTTTAGTTGTTGAACCTTAAATTGTTTATTTATTAAACACAAGATGTTTCGAAGTTGCTATTTTATTTAAAGATGTTATTGAAGAATTCCGTTGCGTAGTTGTTGAATTATTTTATTAAAGATGCTATGTTTATGGTTCATCCGATGTTTTGAATAAGTGTTATATATCCATGATGAATGCAATGAATTTGTTAGAAGAATTTGTGACGTCCCGACTCATTTGTATGAATGAAATTTTATAACTCTGATTTAAATTACATAATTTGCTTGGGGTAGAATTGGGGTGTTACAAAGTTGGTATCAGAGCAAAAGGTTGGTCCGACCTTGTCGTTGAGTCTTAGTTGTCTAACAATCGAGTATTGTTATTTTGAGTTTTAACAGTTGTTTGTGTTGTAGTGAGAAGTTGAGATGGCTGGATGGAATGATGCTTCTCTTGCTGCTGCTCAGCAAGCAATGGCTCATGCGATGGAAAATCAGTCGAATGCTGACGGGAATGCTGGATCTCGTAGCTTGGCGACTTTCCAAAGAGAGAATCCACATACGTTCAAGGGAAAATATGATCCTGACGGAGCTTTGGAATGGTTGAAAGAGATTGAGAGGATCTTTCGTATGATGGACTGCACTCCAGCGCATAAGGTTCATTATGGGACTCATATGCTAGCAGTCAAGGCTGATGACTGGTGGCTAGAGACTTGCCAGAAGTTGGAAGCTGCAGGTGAGGATGTCACTTGGGCTGTGTTCCATAGGGATTTTTTGAGAAAGTATTTTCCTGAAGATGTCTGTGGAAAGAAGGAAATTGAGTTCCTTGAGCTGAAGCAAGGGAATCTGTCAGTTGTTGAGTATGCTGGCAGGTTTGCTGAGTTGGCCAAGTTTTATCCGCATTACACTGAGGAAAATGCTGAATTTTCAAAGTGTATTAAGTTTGCGAATGGGTTGCACCCATAAATTAATAAGGAAGTTGGATACCAGAAGATCCGTGTCTTTGCTGATTTGGTTGATAGCTGTAGGATTTTTAAGGAAGACAATAATGCTCATTACAAGATTATTAGTGATAAGAGGGGTAAGCACTCGCAGAGTCTTGGTAAACCTTATGATGCCCCAGCTGGTAAAGGTAAGAAGAGAGTTGCTCATGGTCAGAGGACTAGTGGGGGAGATTCTCCCGCTAGTGTGATTTGTTTTAAGTGTGGGAAACCTGGACACAAGAGTAATGTGTGCACTACTGAAGTGAAGAGATGTCACCGTTGTGGTAAGAACAGACATATTGTATCTGAGTGCGAGAACAAGAATGTGGTTTGTTTCAATTGTAAGGAAGAAGGGCACATTGGTAGCCAGTGTCTGAAACCAAAGAAGGCTCAGGCTAGTAGTAAAGTGTTTGCTTTGGTTGAGGATCAGACAGCTTCCGAGGACAAACTTATTAGAGGTACATGTTTCATTAATAGTACTCCTTTAATTACTATTATTGATACTGGTGCTATGCATTGTTTTATTGCTGCTGATTGTGTTGAAAGATTGGGTCTTGTGTTGTCTTCTTTGAGTGGATAAATGGTCGTCAATACTCCAGCCAAGGGATCGATGACTACTTCTTTTGTGTGTGATAAGTGTCCCTTGTGGATATTCGACAAAGACTTTGTTGTTGATTTGGTTTGTTTGTCGTTAAGAGGTTTGGATGTGATTCTTGGTATGAACTGGTTAGAGCATAACTGTGTTCATATTAATTATTATGACAAGTCGGTGAAGTTTTCTACTCCTGAAGAAGAGGAAGATGGTTTGTTGTCTTCTAGACAGTTGAGGAAGTTAATGCAAGAGGAAGCACATATGTTTTCATTGATGGCGTCGCTATCTGTAGAGACTCAAGCTATAATTGAGGAATTGCCGGTGGTATGTGAATTTCCTGAAGTTTTCCCTGATGAGATTCCTGATGTACCGCCAGAGAGGGAAGTTGAATTTGCAATTAATCTTGTACCTGGTACCAGACCTGTGTCTATGGCACCATACAGGATGTCTGCGTCTGAATTGTCAGAGTTGAAGAAGCAATTGGAAGAGTTACTTGAGAAGAGGTTTGTAAGACCAAGTGTATCGCCGTGGGGAGCTCTAGTGTTGTTAGTGAAGAAGAAAGATGGAAGTATGAGGCTTTGTGTTGATTATAGACAGTTGAACAAGGTGACGATTAAGAACAAGTATCCTCTTCCAAGAATAGATGACTTGATGGACCAATTGGTGGACGCCCGTGTGTTTAGCAAGATTGATTTGAGGTCGGGTTATCATCAGATTAAAGTGAAGGATGAAGATATTCAAAACACGGCTTTCAGAACACGTTATGGACATTACGAGTATTCGGTGATTCCTTTCGGTGTTACTAATGCGCCGGGAGTATTCATGGAATATATGAATCGTACCTTTCATACTTATTTGGATCGGTTCGTAGTGGTGTTCATTGATGATATTTTGATATACTCTAAGTTGGAAGAAGAGCATGCTAAACATTTAAGAGTAGTATTGCAGATTCTGAAAGAGAAGAAGTTGTATGCAAAGCTGTCCAAGTGTGAATTTTGGCTAAAAGAGGTTAGTTTTCTTGGTCAAGTGATTTCAGGTAGTGGCATTGTTGTAGATCCATCGAAGGTTGATGCTATGTTGCAATGGGAAACTCCAAAGTCAGCTACTGAGATTAGAAGCTTCTTGGGATTAGCTGGTTATTAGAGAAGGTTTATTGAAGGGTTTTCGAAATCGTCACTTCCGTTGACTACGTTGACCATGTAAAGGTAGAGCTTTTGTATGGGATTTTCAGTGCGGAGAAAGTTTTACGGAATTAAAGAAGAGGTCGACGTCGGCTCCAATTTTGACGTTGCCTAATCCAGGAGAGTATTTTGTGTTGTATTGTGATGCTTCCAAGATGGGTTTAGGAGGTGTGCTTATGCAGAGTTGTAAGGTAGTTGCTTATGTGTCAAGGCAGTTAAGGACTCATGAGAAGAACTATCCTACGCATGATTTAGAGCTTGCTGCTGTTGTCTTTGTATTGAAGATTTGGAGGCATTATCTTTATGGTTCTAGATTTGAAGTGTTTAGTGACCATAAGATCTTAAAGTATTTGTTTGACTAGAAGGAGTTGAATATGAGGCAACAAAGATGGTCAGAATTGTTAAAGGATTATGATTTCGGTTTGAATTATCATCCAGGAAAGGCGAATGTGGTAGCTGATGCGTTGAGTCGAAAGACTTTACATATGTCAGCAATGATGATTAAAGAGTTGGAATTGATTGAGCAGTTCAGAGATATGAGCTTAGTTTGTGTGGTTACTCCGCAGAGTGTTATGTTGGGTATGTTGAAGATTAATAATGAATTTTTAGACAGTATCAGAGAAGCTCAGAAGTTGGATGTGAAACTGGTAGATTCGATGGTTGGGATCGATCAATCTGAGAATAGTGATTTTAAGTTAGATGAGCATGGTGTGTTGAGGTTTCGTGACCGGATTTGTATTCCTGATGATGCTGAGATGAAAAAAGTGATACTTGAAGAGAGTCATAGAAGTAAGTTGAGTATTCATCCAGGAGCTACAAAGATGTATCAAGATTTGAAAGGTTTGTTTTGGTGGCATGGGATAAAGAGTGATGTGGCTCGATTTGTGTATGCATGTTTGACTTGTTAGAAGTCGATAGTTGAACATCAGAAGCCTGCAGGATTGATGCAACCGTTGGAAGTTCCAGAATGGAAATGGGATAGCATTTCAATGGACTTTGTGAAGGGGTTGCCTAGTACTTCAAGAGGACATGATTCAATTTGGGTGATTGTTGATAGGCTTACGAAGTAAGCTCATTTTATTCCTATTAACATCAGTTTTCTAGTGTCGAAGTTGGCTGAGATTTATGTTAGTGTGATTGTGAAACTGCATGGTGTTCCTTTGTGCATTGTGTCAGATAGAGATCCAAGATTTACTTCTGATTTTTGGAAGAGTTTGCAAGAAGCGTTGGGTTCTAAATTGAGGTTGAGTTCAGCGTATCATCCTCAGACAGATGGTCAGACTGAACGGACGATTAAATCATTGGAAGACTTGTTAAGGGCATGTGTTATTAAGCATGGAGGTTCGTGGGATACTTATCTTCCGTTGATAGAGTTCACATATAATAACAGTTACCATTCTAGTATTGGGATGGCACCTTTTGAAGCGTTGTATGGTCAGAGATGTAGAACCCTGTTGTGTTGGCATGAATCTGGTGAAAGTGTAGTACTTGGTCCTGAACTTGTTCGTGAGACTACTGAGAAGGTGAAGTTGATTCGAGAAAAGATGAAAGCTTCACAAAGTAGACAGAAGAGTTATCGTGACAAGCGAAGGAAGGATTTAGAATTTCAAGTTGGTGATCATGTGTTTTTGAGAGTTACACATGTGACTGGTGTTGGGCGAGCATTGAATTCTAAGAAGTTCACTTCTCGTTTTATTGGACCGTATCAGATTTCAGAGAGAGTGGGGAATGTTGCTTACAGAGTGGCTTTACCGCCTAATCTTTCAAATTTGCATGATGTGTTTCATGTGTCGCAACTTCGGAAGTATATTTCAGATCCATCTCATGTGATTCATATGGATGATGTGCAAGTACGGGATAATCTTACGGTGGAGATGATGCCTGTACGGATCGCAAATCGTGAAATGAAGACTTTAGGGGGCAAGGAGATTGCCTTGGTTAAAGTGGTTTGGCTAGGAGCTTCTGGTGAAAGCATGACTTGGGAATTGGAGAGCAAGATGCGAGACTCCTATCCAGAATTGTTTGATTGAGGTAAATTTTCGAGGACGAAAATATTCTAAGTGGGGGAGAGTTGTAACGTCCGTAATTTAATTAATTATTTAATTAAATTATTTTTGGAATATTTGTGAAGAAGTGTTAATAAATTGAATTTATTTTATTAAATGGAGAAATAATAATATATTTGAGGTATTATATTATTATGTGAAATAATGTTAGAAGCTAATATTATTAAGGTGAGTTTAACTTGAGATAGTGGAAGTAATAAGGGGGTGTAAGTTTGGAGCCCACTAAGGAATAATATAATAATATTACGTTATTTTATTATTTGTTGTTAGAATAGAAGGAAGAAGCAGTAAGAAGTGAAATAAGGATTTGAGGAGAACGTGAAGCTGCTGGATTTTGAAGGAAACAAAAAGACCAAAGATTCAACCCGGAAATTGTAGAGCAACCTTCGATCCAAGGTAAGGGTGGGGTTCTGGCTTTATAATTGGGTTAATGATGTTTGATATATGGGGTTAGATGTAATTGATGTTTGTTCTTGCATAAATTGCATTATGAATGATGTATGATGAAGATTTGATTAATTTTTGATGAATAAGAATGTGATTATGTTGTTTGATCAATGGAGTAATAGAGTGTAATATTAGGTGATGAATTATCATGATCAGAAATAAGGTTTTTAGGGCTGTAGTATGATTCCCGTAGCAAAATACAGTAGAAAATGCAGAAAATTATGCAGAAAATCATAGGATGCGTCGACCTCAAACCGGATGAGTCGATGCAAGGAGGCTGTTGGACTCAGGATGAGTCGATGCATGCAGAGTTTGCGTCGATGCATGATGAGTACAAGACTTAGGATGAGTCAATGCATGCAGAGTTTGCGTCGATGCATGATGAGTACAAGACTTAGGATGAGTCAATGCAAAGAGAGGATGTGTCTATGCATGATGAGTACAAGGCTCATGATGAGTCGACCGGTGCGATGCATGTGTCGATACATGCTGTATTGAAAGCCAGGATGAGTCGATCCATAAGGAGGATGCATCGACTCAT
Organism: Vicia faba; assembly: GCA_948472305.1. Classification (NCBI taxonomy): domain Eukaryota; kingdom Viridiplantae; phylum Streptophyta; class Magnoliopsida; order Fabales; family Fabaceae; genus Vicia; species Vicia faba. The sequence goes on along the minus strand of OX451740.1, from coordinate 354,733,658 downwards.
AGTATGCAGGGGAAGCAGGATGTGTCGATCCAAGGAGTTTTGTGTCGATACATAATGGTGGATTTTGACAGAATTGACTTCTAATTGTTGTAACTTGAGTTTTAGGATGTTGTTTGAGATGTCGTTCGAAGCGTTGATTAGCTAACGCGATGAACTTTATTCTAAATGATTTAGATGATGATTAAGAGGTGTAATCCCAGTAACTAATTTAGGATTTAGAATTAATTCCCGTATTTGACCATTATGTTGTTTTTATGATAGATTGATGAATATGAGATGTTAGAGGCTGCTGTTAGAATTTTGACAGTAGGATTTAGTGACTATAATGATGTACAGTAGCAGAATAACAGTATGGATTACTGTATTATTGATATACAGCTGAGTTATTAGTAAGATGTGGTTAATCAAATGATGTTTGATAAATAAGTAATGTTTACTAAATTATTTTGAGATGTTTACGAGATGTTGTAATTGAGGTGTTTATGAGATGTTGTTGTTCTGAGATGTTTATGAGATGTTGTTGTTTGAGATGACTGAAATGTTGTCATTTTGATGATTGAGATGTTGTTGTTTGAGATGACTGAAATGTTGTCGTTTTGAGATGATTGAGATGTTGTTGTTTGAGATGTGTTTTGAGATGTTGTTAACTGAGTGTGTTATTACATTCATGTTGAGTCACATACATTGCATTTTTTGAGATTGAGCTTATGCTCGTGAGATGGCCTGGATTGGCAAATTTTAAGATGAAGGCTATGCCTTGTTGATGCCTCTATTAATTGGCAGACTAGATTTTTGAGATGGGAGTTCTGCTCCAATGGTACCACATGCATTTGCATAGTTTTGAGTCGCATTTTATGATTGAATGATGATATGTATTTGATGTTGATGATTCAGTATATATGGTGTAATTATTGTTGATAATGAGATGAGAAGTTGTGATATTATTGATCTAATTTAATATATTAATTTTTATGCGCTTTATTATATTGTTAGATATCTCACCCCTTTTGTTTGAATGTGGCCCCTATATTGGTAACGTGCAGGTAATCGAGAGTGAAGGTCGTATACCTTCATTAGATCGAGTCGGTGTCATTGCTCTGATATGTAATGCTCGGGGGGATGAACGCTTGCTGATTTTTTATTGTTGAATTTTAGTTGTTGAACCTTAAATTGTTTATTTATTAAACATGAGATGTTTCGAAGTTGCTATTTTATTTAAAGATGTTATTGAAGAATTCCGCTGTGTAGTTGTTGAATTATTTTATTATAGATGCTATGTTAATGGTTCATCTGATGTTTTGAATAAGTGTTATATATCCATGATGAATGCAATGAATTTGTTAGAAGAATTTGTGACGTCCCGATTCGTTTGTATGAATGAAATTTTATAACTCTGATTTGAATTGCATAATTTGCTTGGGGTAGAATTCGGGTGTTACAAAAACAGTTACCAGGTTTCCCAATTGCTATGAAACTCTTGTTAAGGAGTTTATTGTTAACATTCCTGTTGATTGTGTTGACCATAAGAGTAAGGAGTATAGAAAGGTTTTTTTTAGAGGAAAGTGTGTAGAATTTTCTCCTGCCATTATAAATAAATTTCTAGATAGGCATGAAGATGTATGTTGTGAGCTAGAAGTAACAAACAATCAAGTCTGTAGAGCCATTACTACTAATCAAGTAAGTGAGTGGCCAATGAAAAACAAACTTCCTGTCATCAAATTGAGTGTGAAATATGCAATTTTACATATGATTGGAACTGCAAATTGGTTTCCCACTAATCACACTTCAACCATCTCCATTGGTTTAGGAAGTTCATTTATGTTGTAGGAAACTAGAAACATTTTGATTATGGGACTTATATCTTTGATCAGACTATTAAACATGCAGGAACTTATGCCATTAAGATGCCAATTGATTTTCCTTCCCTCCTCTATGGGATTATCCTAAATCAACATCCTGGAATCCTAAGTGGAAATGATGTAATGTGTATGAGGGAGTCTGCCTTGACCCTCCATTTTAAGCTCTTTTCAGGAAAACATGTCCCAGACATTGTTTTAACATCTACAACTGCTAAAAACAACACCTCCACCAAGGATGAAATGATCAATGAATTAAGGGAAGCTTGCAATTAATTAGATGATGTGATCAGAGTGAGCTCAGCTAGGAAGCTAATTTTTGAAAAAATGATCAAGGGCCTGCAAAAGGACAGCAAAGTTGATGATACAGTGAGCTCTGAAGGTGAAGACTCCAGTGAGGAAAGAAGTTCTAGTTCAACCAAGCCAAGAGGTCCTGATGACAGTTAGACTACTTGATGTTTCTCTGAACTCTCTTTCTTTTTTGGCACTTGCATGTGCTTGACATTTGAATTATATGGTATGTACCATAATACTACTATTCTCTTGAATGCATCCTTTATTTAGAATATTATGATTAAAAATGGGGAGAGAAAGTGAGTGAGTGAGTGACTAACCACTGACCACTGACTGCTGATTAAGGGGGAGCTCAATACTTGAGGGGGAGCCTCATGTATCAGAAGATGTTTTGACATCTTCCTTTGCCAACAGCTAACTGCTAGTTGAATGCATGTTTTGATTGCTTTGCTTATGCTTCTGCCCTGATAATGCTCTGATAATTGTGCTGGTGTTCTAATAATATGCTCTAATATTGTTTTAGCAAAAATTTGCCAAAGGGGGAATTTGTAAGTGTTTGTTGGCAGCAATTTTGGTAAAACAGTGAATTGTTAATGTTTTGCTAAATGTCTTAACATTTGGAGCAAAAATATTTTGAATAATTTCAAAGTAGATGTCTTGACATCTGCCTACTGAACTGATCTCAACCCAACATTAGTTAAGTCTTTTTGTTTCCTGTTTTCATGCGTTCCATAATTCAGGATTTGTGACCTACAGGCTGCGAAAAATATGGAGGAATATTTTTCAAATTGAATAAATTTTATCTTAGACTATTTTTATGGAAATATTCAAAATATTTGAATATTTGTTTTAAAGCCCAAGCCCACAGCTACGCATATATAAGGACTTGCTTCCTTATTCAAAGACAAGCAACTTTTGAAGAAGAATACTTTCTTTCTAATTAGAAGTCTAGGCTTTTTATTTGTAATACACTCTAAGTATTAGTTTAAATACTTGAGTTGTTATTTAGGTTGTTAATTGTGTGCCATTCATAAGATTTTAAGCATTGAATGATTAAAGTGTTTCAAACTTACTAATTCTGTTAAGTTCTTCACTGTAAGTGATTGAAGGGATTTGAGGATGGCCTCATACCTAGGTGAGTCTTAGGTAGAAGTTTAGCTTGGGTAGTGATTAAGTGATTAGATCGTAAACTGGTTGTTTACTGAGGGTTTATGAATTGATACTATTTAGTGAATTGTCCCTGGCTTGGTAGCCCCCAGAGTAGGTGTTTTTGTACACTGAACTGGGTGAACAATCTCTTGTATGTTTACTGCTTTTGATTTTACTGCACCTTACTTGCAAACAGATATTTGTGTCGTGACATCTCATTCGACATCACATATCTGATACCAGAATTTCAAATATTTTTGAGAAAAGTTTAAAGTAAAAAGCCAAAGTGGCCAAATGATTTGAATGAGGTTGGTTGACTTTTAGTCTTCTCACAAAAAAGGTCAAAGTATGATTAAGTTGGTTAAATTTTGATCAAAAATATATTTTTGAAAATGCATTGACCTAAGTCCAAGTTTATTATGATAGTAGTTCAAGTTTGAAAACCAGAAGAGTTTTGAAAAGGAGGGAGAAGATTTTTTGAAATTAAAGAAGATGGGAGGAGTTGAAGGGACTATCCTAAAGCATAAGGTATAAGCTACGGAAAAGAATTGTCTAACTAACAAGAAGCCAACACTTGACATAAAAAAGTCAATGTAGAATTCCCATTGTTTAGTTTGAAAACCAAGCAAGAAAAGATATTAAACCTCTTAATAATACCAAGCTTCAGATGCATTGAGTCTTATCAAAAATTGAGCAGAGTAACGGCTGTATACAGAGGAATTCCCAATCAAAGATAAAACATATAATCAGAATAACCTGCACATTAATAAAATCAAACCAATGTCTCGGGGTAAACCCCAAAAACTCCAGACAAAATAAAAATAGAGCCTCAAGGTCTCAAGGGTATCAAAGGCTTCTAATCCTAAGTCCTAAAAATCAACAAATCCATTATGCCAGGGAAAGTAATCAAATAGTCCAAGTAACATTAAAGTTTTTTAGTGTTCAAGTTGGTTATTAAGTGTCTTCAAAAAGAAAATGAAAACTCAAGTGAGAAAAAAAAATGACATAAAGATAAATGCTCAAGTGAGCAATGATAAAAATGGCATGAAATGTAAATGCTAAAGTAAATAGTGCATAAAAGTAAAGGCGTAAAATAAAGGCTTAAAGTAAAAGCACAAAGTAAAAGTCAATTATTAGTGAATTAGAAGTTAGAGGTTAGTTGAATGACCAACTTGAAACTTGCATTTAAAAACTCATTAGAAGATTGATAAGATCAAAGCTTCTTAACAACAAGTCTCATTTGTTCTTTGTCAACTATATCATTCATTTCAAGTGCTCGAAGCGATAACATATGATAAATGATGTTTAAATGATTCTCTTAGACCAAAGTTCATGAAGGTTCATTAGAAGATTGATAAGATCAAAGCCTCCTAACAATGAACCTCAAGGTTTTTGGATCAAAGGTTTCAAATTAAACATACTTGGGCTTGCAAACATAAGTTTGGGCCACGAATGATCTTTTCTCGAATCGGGACAAATTTAGCGCTATGTTAAGCAATCGTAAGTGGACTTATATAGAAGTCGCACCTATTTTGAGGTTGGTCAAATAGTAATCCATGTACCACATGTTAGAGAAATGATATGTAGATTATTCTCCAACAACATGTAACACAAGTAAGAAGGGATACGATGAAGAGGGAGAAGATGTAATAGATGAAATAAGGGTTTCAAATATCATCAACATCATTCATCCATTTTGGTGGATTTGGTTTTTCAACCTATCAACACCCAAGATCCAATGAGGTTCGGGAATTTATCCTAAAATAAAACCCAAGTCAGGACCAAACAATAATAAAGATAATATTTAATAAAATAATGTTTAAATGGTCAATAAAAGGGAAGTAATTGGTAAAATACACAAAGTATATTAAAACACCAAATAAAAATCCCAAAAAAACGTCAGAAGTCAAATATGAGTTAATAAGTGTTAACAAATTTTTTTGAAATTTTTTAAAGTCAGAAACTATTTTTAAAATTTAAAGAAACATGCAAAATAAACCAAAAACTGTAAAAAAAAAAAAAGAAGTAAAATCAGAAATAAAAATGAAATAAGATCACTAATATTTGTCAAGTGGTCATTGGATCCTTCCATAATTTTTCCAGAATTTAAAAATTAAGGAAAGTATTCTTAATCAATTAAAACAAGTTAAATAAAGTGAAAACTTATAAAAAAATATCAAATCACAACATAAAATTATGAAAAATTAAAAATCAGAAAGAGACAAATCTAAAGTATTTTTAAGAATTTTTTCAGAATTTTTGAAGTTGAAATGAATTTTTTTATGAATTTTTGAAGTTTAAAACAATTTAAATATAAAATCAGAAAATAAAAATAAAACCAAAATGTTGTAGACCATTGGATCAATGTCAAAACGCGTTAGTAACCAAATCCAAGGGATCTGGCGCACTTTGCGTATCATGGACATTAGTAATAAACCACCATATCATTAATTAAAAAACACATTTGAAAAAAACAAATGGCGCCTTGTCATTGGTTGAGAGATGACACGTTGGTCATCTTCAACCTCCAACCACGCGAATTGCAGGTCTCACAAACTGTAAAATCAGGAGTTCAGACCGGTGTCATTTGCTTTGTCTCTTCAAGATGATTTCAATGGTACCCTCGTGAAAAATTTATATAAACTGTAGCTCAGTCGATTTAAAGAAAAGCAGAAGAAAAATTTTAATAGGGATTTGAAAATTCATGATCAAACCTCACTTCCAGTTAAAAACAAATGATGTGATGAGCACTAGAGTGATGAGAGTATCATTGTAGTAACACATTTTGAGAGAATTTATGAAGGAATCTACCTGGTGAAGTTCAAATTCAGAGATTTGAAACTTGATTTGGCTAGCACGATTTAGGACACTTCAAGGCTTGGTTCTTCTTCTGTTAGCTTCAGTGAAGTTTGAGGATGAAGAATTAGCAAAGAAAATGGATTGACAAAGGTTGTAGGACCAAATTTAAAGTTACAGAATTATGAGTTATAGAGAGAGTTTTGCAGGATGATTTTGGCTGTCCAGCTTGTCTAAATGAGTGGGATATCACCCTCTATTTATAGGGAAACAAATTGGATGCTCAAGCGTGTAGAATGATGAGATTTTTGAGAGAATTCAGGTGAAGTTGCAAGCATGAAAAGTGTGACTCATGTTTGCTCAAAACTCAGCCAAAACTTGTGTTTCAAGGTGCTAATCACTTCTGGAAGATTGTTAAACATGATTAGAAGTAAAGACGCGCAACAATTTTGTGATTAGAGGCCGGATTAGCCAATTTGCAATTTGGCTATTTTGACAAAATCCGTTTCAAGGTGCCAACTTTGAATCCATGGTGCATATAGCTATAGGGGCTTTATGATCTCATTCTTTTTGCAATGGAAATATTTCACCATAAATTTCACAATGTGCCAAGAAAGGTAGCAATTGGATGTTTGGGTAAAAATTTATAATCAATTGAAATCGTGAAAAACACATTGAATTGTGGACTTCGAAAAATTTCAAGTTTTGAGTTCAAATGTGACTTATAATATCTTGCCTTCAAACATGGCCTTCCACTCAAAATTATGTTTTGGTCAATGAAGATGGCGTGAAGGATACTTCTTAAAGAGCATTGTGAAACTATAATCATCCAAAAACTCCAAAGATTGGTAAGTTAAGACCTTGTGAATGTGATGGAAATCTATGAATGACCTATAATCTTTTGAACTCTTAAGGCATATTCTAACCATTTTTAAGTTTTGAACATAAAAAAAGAGTTAAAGCTTACATCCTTAAGATCATTATGGAAAAATAATGGGCTCAAAGAGATAAAAATAGACCAAGTTATGATCATTTGAAGTTAAACCCTAAAATTCAAAGGCCTTTCGAGGAGACTTGTAATCTTTCTCAATCATTAATGATCTTCCATTAAAATTATTCTTAGATTTCTGAAGAGAGCTTGTTAAGGACCATTTAAAGAGAATCATAGCTTTTGATTCACTCAAAAATATCAAAAAATGAGTAACATTGGGTCCTTGGAAGTCAACAAACCCTTGCTCAAAGAGTGCCAAAAATGACTTGAAATCCATTTCAACTTTTGAGGATTTTTTTTGCACAATTGGATCTTGTCATATGAAGAAAGGTTTTGTTTATAATAATAAGAATCCATAGAAAAAATAACCAACTCAAAATTTTGAAAATTGAGAGAGTTATGCACTTGTGATCACTAAATGAAGCATTTGCTCAATTAGGTCAAACTTGTTGAACCAAACTTTGAATATTTTAATCTTTCTTGACAAAACAAAGCATCATGAATCATAATAGGTCTCGAAATTATGTTGTCTTAAAGCACACTCAAACAATGGAGCTTAAGTCCCAATGAAGTTTCTTGAAGAAGGCATGGAAATAAACACATGAACCTATCTCTTTGGTGAATGTAAGCACCAGTCTTGAGGAAAGTTTGACCTAAATAAGGTAAGGGAATTCTTTGAGCCAGAAACCTTTGCCATCATGGACATAGCCTTGCAACTTGAGCTCTTGCAATCGTTTGAAGGATCATTTTATTGAGAACCAACCCTCAACCCTAGGTTAGATGGTGAGATGAATGCAGTTATATCACCACCTACAATATGAACATTTAAAGAAACATATATATACAAATTTTGATGTTAGTTTAAAGAACACATGTACAAGATGCACACTTCAAGGTGCTTGGTGATCCCTTAAGAGAAAACTTAAAGATAATATGAATAAAGGGAGAACCAACCCTAATGTGTGATCTTGTTGTATTGATAAAAGTGAGATGATGATAAATATTAAGGGCAAAAGTTGGGGTATAACAATCTCCTCTATGGTCCTTACCCCAATAGAGTTGATTCCTCTTTCCCCAGCGGAGTTGACTTGCCTCTGATGGATTTGAATTTCTATCCCCAGAATCATGTTGTCTCCAGAGATTTATTTTCCTAGTCGAAATTTCTTTTAGTCTGATTGGTTTTATGTTTTACTTCCCCAATGTGTGTTGTTCACCTGCATGAAGTTTATATTTTACATTCATAATCATGATATTGCATGGCATCTTAGGGCCAAACAAAGACTTTAATCTTCGTATCTCTTGATAGAAGACACTTAAATAAGGGTAGCTATTATACCCCAATAAAAGCATAATTTCAAGATTGATCATTCAACTTTCCAAAGAATCCAAGATTGCACCATAAAGGTCCCTGAGTTGCTTACCCCATTGATTAGAAGTTGGTCACTTGAAACTAAAATTTTTCCATGATCAGAATTTTAAAACTTACATAATTCAAATTACAAGCCTTTTATGCGTGTGGTTTTGATTTTAATCATCATTAGAAAGCTTCCAGAAGTTGTTAGACTCATAAAATGCACGATTAGAGTGAGTTTTGGTCATGTGCAAGTCACACATTTCATGCTCACACGGATATACTTGGAAATCACTATTTGATCACAATTCCTCTAAACTCTCATCATAATTTACATCCCTATAAATAGAGGAACACATTTCATTATTTTCCTCAAACAAGGATAGCCAAAACCACTCTGCCAAGATCCACATGAACTCTTGAGCTTGAAATCTGATTTTTCATTTTCTCACCTTAATTCACAAAAACCGCCACGCAGTTAGCTTCCTTGACACTCATTGAAGCTAACCAGACTCTTCGTGAGAAAAATCGTGCACAGAATCAGGCTAGAGATGTTCAGCTTCATAACTAAAAAGTTGAACTTTGTTCACGTGGAATTCTCTATCATTTTGCTTCAAATAAGTTACTAAGTTGTAGCTTTTTCTTCTCTATAGCTCATGATTCTTCTGGTTTGCATTTTCATGGCGATTTAAGCATTTAATTCCAAAATTCCTTTTCACTTTTTCTTCTAGTTTTTTTAAAATTGACTAAGTTGTGGTTTAATGAAATTTTTTGCGAGGGCATGGTTATTTTCGTATTGATGAGACGAAGCGAATGGCACCGGTCTAAGCTTCAAATTTTACCGTTTGCAAAACCTGTAACTCGAGCTGGCTGGAGGTTAAAGATGACCAGCGTGCCATCTCTCAACCAATGACATGTTGCCAAACATTTTTTCAAATCTATTTTTAAATTAATGATTCGGTGTTTAATTCACTAAAGACCATATCATGCACAGTGCGTCAAATCCCTTGGATCTACTTAGTATCGTGTTTTGACATTGATCCAATGGTCCACATCTTTTAGTTTTAATTTTTATTTTCTGTTTTTTATTAATGATCCAGTGTGTTATTAAATGAAAACCATATCATGCACAACGTGTCTGATCCCTTGGATATGCTTACTAATGTGTTTTGACACTGATCTAATGGTCTATATTTCCTTGATTTATTATTTTATTTTATGATTTTCATTTTAATTGTTTTAAACTTAAAAAATTTATAAAAAAATTAGTTCTGACTTAAAAATTATGAAAAAATTCACAAAAATATTTTTGAATATTTTATTTATGATTCTTATTTTTTCATAATTTTATTTCATGATTTGATATTTTTTATAATTTTTCTCTTTATTTTACGTGTTTTAATTGTTTAAAAATACTTTTTAGTCTTTTAAAATTCAGAGAAAAAAATATGGAAGGATCCAATGGCCTTTTGACATATATCAGTGACCTTATTTTATTTTTATTTTTTATTCTATTATTTTTTTACAAATATTGGTTTATTTTTCTTATTTCTTTATATTTTAAAAATAGATTCTGACTCTTAAAAATTCTAAAACTTTTCGTCAACACTTATTGACTCATGTTTGACCTCTGATATTTTTTTGGAATTTTTATTTTGTGTTTTAATATACTTTGTTTATTTTACCATTTATTTCCTTTTTAATAATCATTTAAATATTGTTTTTATTAAATATATTTTATCATTTTTGTGATTGGTTCTGGTTCGGAGACATTTGAGTGTTACTTTGGGGCAAGTTCCTCAACCTCATTGGATCTTGGGTGTTGATAGGTTAAAAAACCAAATCCACCAAAATAGATGAATGATGTTGATGATATTTGAAACCCTAATTTCATCTGAGGCATTGGTTACACTGTGACTTCCTTTTCCCCTTCATCTTATATTTTTCTCCTTTTCCTATTGATTGGTTCTTAGTGGCCCATACCTTGTGTTTGTAAGCCCGGGTATGGTTAAGTGTTGAGCTATGGAAAATAACCTTGAAAGCTCATTGTTACGAGGCTTTGATTCGGAATTACTTTGTATGTAGTTGTTACTTTGGCCAATTTTTACCAGTGAATACTTTGCTTGGTTCTTAATTCACTTGAAGCTTGGTATTCATTAGAGGTTTAGCATTTTTGCTTGCTTGGTTCAAATCCAAAGGATGAAAATTCTACATTGACTTTTTTATGTCAAATGTTGGCTTCTTGTTGGTTAGATTGTTCTTACCTTAGCTTTTACTCTGTGTACATAGGATAGTCTCTTCATCTCATCTTATCTGCTTTAATTTCAAAAATCTTCTCCATCCTTTTCAAAACTCTTCTTGTTTTTTCTAACTTGAACCGCTTACATAATAAACTTGGACTTAGGTTCATGCATTTTAAAAAATCTTTTATTAATTAAACTTTAATCAATTTAACCAAACTTTGACATCTTTCTCAAGACTAAAAATCCTTAACTTCACTCAAACCATTTTTTTACCACTTTTCCTTTTTACTTTAAAACTCTTTTCTCAAAATATTAGACTTTTCTTGATTCTTTGTAGTGATGCAAGCTACTAAACTTCTACAATATATAGTGAAGTGAGCCATTTTCCACTTGGGTGTTGTGTGATGGATTTTAAATCTAAGTTATATCCTCCACTTTGAGATGATGCAAATGCTCCTTTCTCATAATTGTGGTAGTAAGTATGTTTTTCACTCGGATATGACGAGATGTCTCTTCTCTTAAAATTAACCAACACACATGAGTTTTAAAACTTTTGAGGTGAACTGCAAGTACTCTGATCCTTTATTACACAAAGGGGGTATGTAGGCACAAAAGGTTCGCAACCGCGCCAGGTGAAAAAATTGTAAAAATACTTCCTTTCTCATCTCCACCATATTGTTTTATATACATCTCTTATAGCCAAAATACACAGATTTTCAAAGAGGTTCCTGCTGAGTACCATAGATGTTTAGGGTGCTAATACCTTCCTTTTGCATAACAAACTGTACCTATACTCTCTCTGTATTATTATGTTTCTTCGCTCTTTTCCTAGTACTTTGGATAAAATAAAAGTGCGGTGGTGACTCCGTTGAATTTTGGGAGTTAAGTCAATCTAATGGCTTAGTCTCGATATTTCTGTCGCTACAATTAGTAGTTAGTTGATCTACTAACACAACTGCAACAAAAATAAATAACCTAAGTTCCCAACACCATGATGTCAAGACATTATGTCTGACATATTTTCAAAACATAAGGAACTCCCCCTCAACACCTGCTATCATAAAACAGAGAATCATAGAATTCTCCCCCTCAGTAGTAGCACAAGCTAGTTCTAGCTCCAGCACCTTCAATAGAATATTACTCCCCCTTTATAGAAATAATATTACAAAGGTAAGTAGACAATACTAGTAAAAATTTAAGAACCTAAATTTTAAGAATCAGGATGCAAAAATTAAAAATATCATGGGTCATGTACCCTTAAATTTTCCCTCCCATTATTCAGAACATTCTCATAGGGTTCTCAATTACTCAACAATTGATCAGACAAACCCTCCTCCTAAGTAGTTGACCTAAAACTAGGGTTTTGTTTTTCTCAAGGAAAATTGAGCTTCTAAGGCCTCAAGTGGATTTCATGGTTTCTCATATTATTCAAGGTACCCTCATGTCATGTTTCAAGCCTTGCATCACAAGTTTGCTCAGTCAATCAATTGCTCAGATGACTGAAAATCAACTGTATTAGACAAAAAGTCAATTGTGGTCAATTTACAGTCAAACCTCAAGTTTTTTGTCAACATAAAGGTTTTAAAGTCATATTCATCATTTGATCAAGGGTTGATCATGATTCATCAAGAAAACTCTCAATTCATCAAAAGTCAAAAGTTACTAAATTAGGATTTTCTTAAGGAGAAGTCACTAAACTTTGACCAAGCATAACTTCCACACGCTTCATCATATTTCCCTCAACCCAAGCTCATTGTGAAGGAAATTCAATTATCTATAACTTTGTCTCTCTAAGCTCAAGTCCAAAAAAGATTCATTTGAGAGATATGGGCCAAAACATTATATGTCATTTTAAAAGTCAACAAAAAGACACTTTTTGTCAAAGCAATTTACATCAAGAAAAAGTCTTCAAATGAAAAAATGACTGACATGGAGATTGTAGGGGACATCTTAAGCTTTCCAAAAAGTCCAAGATCACCTTCAAATGATGGAAATTGATAGAGTTATTATTGGTGCAAGTTGGTCAATTTTGAGAAAATGCATGAAACCCAAAGTGAGCAAACATGGAATTTTGGGCTAATGGGCTGATTTTTCAAAGTCCAATTTTGCATAAGGCCTCATTCTGAACCTCTGAACTTATTCATACACCCCTTGGATTTTTATTCTATTTATCTTTGATTTTATTTATTTAAAATTCAAAATAAATTAGATAAAATAAGAGGCTTTCTTAGAAAGTTCCAAGCCCACACTTGTTTGACCTAATTCATCACTATATATTCCATATATTTCGGATAAGACAAACCACGAAAACCTTGCACAAGATCACTATTCCAAAGTTCCAAATTTTCTCAAAACTAGGGCAAATTATAAACCCTAGTTACAACCTCTCTCAAATAAAACCAACCCTTCCATTTGATTCCAGGAGCATTGTAGGATAAGATTTGATCAATGTTGATGATCCAAAGCACACAAAATCAGCATTCCATGCATCTCCGGTTGCCACGTATTTTGTAAATTCATATTTTTGTTTTCTTTGTGTTTTGATGCATACTAACCTTACTAATATGTTTGAGATATCAACGCGCGGGATAAAATCATCACATGACCCCCATAACAACTGAATCATGGGTGTCTATGTTTGCACCGTTTGACCTTATTGTTGTTGTGTCTCACAATACATTGGGAATTAGCCAAAACTAAGGGTTCCATTGAAATCGCAAGTCCCTAATTAGGGGTGTAGGGTACTACTGGGTCATTAAAATTTGTTATTTTGCAGGAATGGAAAATGAGCTCGCCGGAGAAGATGACCAGAGATAGGGCTTTGGCGCTTCTCCGGTCCAGTCAATCCAACATATATTTATTTATTTGATTTGAATGATATGTCAGATGAAACAGCAACCCCACTAGCAAGCACGCACATGATAAGGCCTTACTCTACCAAGGTGTGTGTTTGATCCCTACCTTTTGGTGTTTGGAGATTTTTCATAATTTTCTCAGTTTTTGCATGTTTGATACATGTTGTTTTGCATGCATCCTACTAACACCAACGCCTGGTTGGCCTTGTGGCAAACGATACTACTGAAGAGGAAAAGGGCGTGGGTTCAACACCCACCCCTGGCATTTTTCTTTTAACTTGTTTGTTTCCTTAATTTCTTCCCTAACCCTATTTTCTAACCCTAATTCTTTTGGCTAACCTTAACTTATTTTTCATTAAACCATTAAAAAAAATTGTAAACCCTAATTATTACGTTTTAGGTTTTTTTTAATTATATTTTTTAATTAAATTTTTTTTAATTAAAACTAACTAGATTTCTAAGTATTTAAATAACTATCATTCTTTTCATAAAAAATCACAAAAAAAAAAAGAAGATTTCTTTCCTATTTTCCTCTTATTTAATTTTCTTAGAAAAAGTGTATAAGGCGCATTCAATTCTAATAGCCTAGATTTTCCGCTTTCTTTTTCATTATTGCGTACATGCCTCCCGGGATGTAATAGCTTAGGATTTATTTTCCGCACCTCTATTATGTATCTGCCCCAATGCATTGTAATAGCCTTGGATTTACATTTTTTCCTTTATGTGTTGCTACTATATTTGCCATATTACTTCTTAGTAATTAGGGTTTGTATGGCAAGACTAAAACCAACCGATAGCATAACCCTAAATGTAAGATAAAATAATTGAATTGAATCATTATTCACACACGCACCTCTAGGGTAACCTCTCTTGTTGCCTTCGAAATAAATGGTCATGTCCTTCGAAAATAGGGATGCTTTAGGAAAGTCCCTTCAAATAAAAGATCATAGTCCCTCGATGACCCTTTGATGTTACCTTTCGATGAATGATCTAGTCCCTTACGAAATTGCTAAAGCATCATTACAAGTTGCCTTCGATGACCGTACGATAACCCTTCGCCTGTCCCTTCACATCTAAAAGATAAGGCTTCCTACTAATTAATGTATGGATAGAATTATCTAAAGGAGAAGGAAAAGTACAAGAACGACCTTGAGTGGGTAAATACTTTTAATCGCTTGCTCGCAATCTTTTCAAAACAAACCATTTCACACAACACTTTCAAAATATTTTCAAAAACACTTTGTATACACTCTTGGGGACCGATACAAGAGTCATTACAAAGTTCGTCTTACATTGGAATTTTCAAAATATTTTCAAACATACACACAAAAAGAAAATTTTCAAAGTGAGCTAAGCGATTAAGAGCCTGTAGATAACTACGGATGAAAAGGGTGCTAACACCTTCCCTTTTCATAACCTACCACCAGAACTCAAAATCTATCAAGGCATGTCCTGTTCTTTTCACTCTTTCCTTATTGGATAAAAGAAAAATCGGTGGCGACTCTTGCTATCCGCAACATTTGCGATAAAACACAAAAGAAGTCAGTTATGCCACCGTACTACAATAGGCATTTAAACCTTATGAAATCATAAACCAAAATAAGCATAAAGCGGAAAAAAATATAGAAAGTTACAGCCTTCATGCATCATTAACTTTGTCAGCTTCATTACTTGCAGTTGTAGCACCATCATATATGTTCTCATCAGGAACATACTTATCAGCCACCCTGTTGCCTTCAGATTCACCATGAGCCACTTCAGCTTCCTTTTCCAGTTCCTCCATCAAGGCTTTAATCAACTCTTCAAGCTTATCTTTTCTAGCAGTGTTAGTTCTGATAGAGTCCTCCAACTCTCTACAAGTCTCCTTCAATTGAGAAATTATTTTTCCTCTTGAGGTTTTAGGAACATGTGCCTCCAAAGATGTTATGACAATGTCTTGAGCATGTGTTCCACCGAACAATTTCCGATGTAGAGTTAAGGGAGTTTTCCTTTTCTTCATATTGTCTGTATCCAAAAGAATATCAGGATATTGCTCTAGGATTATGCCACAGATGAGAGAGGGAAAGAAAATTGGCATCTTCACATTAGTTGAAGCTATTTGCTTCAATAGTTGTTTAAATATGTAGGCTAAAAAATCTAAAGCTACCTTTCTCCCTACTGCATAGACGAACCTACCAAGTCTAGTGGAAATGGTGGAGGTATGATGTGTAGGTATCCAATGTATAGTAGAAATCCTATAGAGGATAGCATACTTAACACCGAGTCTGCCTGATGATAGCTTCCCATTATTAGGCTGGTGCTTCTCATGACCACTGATTATTTCCTTGCGAATTTCATCATCTGAGTCTTCTAACTCACTCTAAGGATTTCCAGCCCTGCCTAGATAATCGTTGATACCTTTAGGAGAAAGAATCATAGTTTTTCTCTTAACAATCACCTTGCCATAGTATTTACTGCCTTCAACATCACATCTTTAGGGAATATTAGCAACAAATTCCTTGACTAATTTCTCATATCTAGGACCAAACTCAATGACAGTCTTCATCAAACCAGTTGTTTTTATTAGCTTCATTACATCGACACATTTTTGAAAATCCTTTCCCAGTTCCCTTTCTAGACCAATCCTTCTTTGCTTCACATGATTCCTCTTCTCTAAATTATCCTTATGATGGAAGTATACTTTGTTTATAGATGCTTTGTGAAAAGTATTACTTATCTTCTTTGTAGAAAATTTGTTGTGAGGAATGATGTCCTAGACATATTTTTCGACATCGTACTTAGAATCATTGGGAGAGACAACCTTCTTCTTCATGGTCGATACTTCCCCCTTACTCCACTACTTTGGAAGACTAAGAGGAGCTTTTCTTTTGAAGGACTACCCCTTAACTCACCAACCTTTCCTTTCCCCTCCTTAGAAGGAGAATTCTCAACCAACATAACCTTTTCTCTTCTTTTCTGAAGCCTACTTACTTGTCCAGGACATAAATGTTTGGAAATAGGCTCTTCATCAGAAGGAAATCAGTTATCATTTACAACCACATCAGCCTTCTTCTTGCTTCTCCTTTCACTAGCAACTTGTTATGATGTAACATTATCAGGCCTTGCATCAGGGGTCATGTCATCCCTAGTTTCTCCAGATGTATGAACATTTTATAAGATACCTGCTTCCTTCAATATCTTGAACACAAACTTTATATGTTTCTTATCCAGGTTACCATTATCATCTTCAATAATACTCTCATTAATAATAACAGGCTAAAAAGGGTTTATCTTTCCATATTATTTTTCTAGGTTAATATTGCCCCTATTTTTACCAATATTAGACTTACCAGAAGTCTTGACTTCTTTTGAGGAAAAAAGACTTGCTTTCATTTGAGTGGAGGCTGGGATTATGGATAAATGAGAAATATTTAATACTAGGTTAGACAGGTTGATCAAGCGACTTTTATCATTAGCCCTAAAATTTTCTTGACACGGTCCATGAACATCAGAAGAAGCATGTATGAATTCAGATGAAAGATGTTGAGACATCTTCATTTTTGTTGAGACGAATTTGCAAATAAGACACAGGAGTACTACCATAAATCTAGAGAGGGTGTAACAGCTTTGAGAGAATAGTAGGTTTGGTATAGATAGTGTGGCCAAATTATTACTCCTTGGAAGAATGAGCTTGGGTAGACGTTGGAGTCATAAATTTTGAAAATATGATTGGCCCACATAAACTGTTGAAATTTTCCATGCCCAAGCACTTTTAATTTCTTAATGTTTGCACATTCAAAAATTAAGACTTTCCCTTTGAATTGATTCTTCACACCATGTGACTTACTATTTGTGAGCTAAGTCCAACCTTGTTGAATAATATATTCACCACCTTTTGTTACTATGAAGTTGTCACAATATAATGTCTTGACATCTAGGGTAACTTTGTAGGCAAACAACATCTGTTTTGACTTTATACTCTTTTCAATAGCTTTCTTAGTTCTCAAAGACTTTTCAGAGCACTTTGTTTCATCAGGACTCCATAAATAGCAATTATCCTTGGATCTTCTCCCCTTCGTGATAACCTCATCATTCTCATTCTTTATCAAGCATTCAGAATTTATAAAGTTAACTTTGAGATCTTGGTCGCATAATTGACCTATACTTATCAGGTTGCCATTTAATCCTTCTACAAATAGCACATCATCTACACTAGGCTGCCCTGCATAATCCAGTTTCCCAACACCTATTACTCTTCCTTTAGATCTGTCTCCATAAGTCACAGTTTTAGTGGAAGATGGTTTAATTTCCACTAAAAACTTCTTGACATTTCTCATGTGTCTTGAACAGCCACTGTCAAGGTACCAAGCTTCTCCAGCTGATGCTTTAAGAGATGTGTGAGTCGGTTATTCGGATGTACTCCTTTTCGAATTGGGAGTTAGAATTGGGATAACCATGTAATTTGTAGCAGTGAGATTTTCATGACCAAATCAACCACAATAAAAGCATCTCAATCATTGATTTCTACCTCCCTTATGCATTTCTTGATGTCTATGTTGATGTTGGGATATGTGCTCAAACATCTTCTTTTCTTGTTCCTTCTTTAGAGGTACAAACTTCACTAAAGACTTTACTTCTTTGTTCTTCATACCTTAACTATCATAACCAAGACCTCTAGAATTCCCATCATTTCTCCAGCTTCAAGAATCTTATCCAGAACATCAGTACCATTATTTAACATTCTTATAGTTTTAGTCATATTTTCCAGTTTTGAATTGAGCAATATCACCTCCTCCTTAAGATCAGAAATAATGGATAAGTGTTTTACTTTCTCAGACTGTAACTGAACAATCATCATCTTTTGCTATTCTCCTTGTTGACAAATATCTTCACTTTTGATACACAACTCCATATATGAAGCAGCTAGTTCCTCAAAATTAAGCTTTTCATCATCTGATTCTTCATCATAATCATAAACTCTCGTCAAGGCATTAACTTGTTTGACTAACTCTTCTTCACGATCACTTTAAGAGTCTTCCTCTAACCATGACACAGACATACCTTTCTTATGCTTCCTGAGAAAAGTGACACACTAATATTTTATGTGTCCAAATCCTTTGCATTCATAGCACCAAACTCCTTTTTTCCGATTTGGATTTTCTTCAGTCCTGGGCCTTCCTACATTGTCCTGATTTATGCTGATGTTAAATGACATGTTCTTGGCTTTTGACTTGGACTTCCTTAGCACTTTGTTGAACTGTCTCCCTAGTAGCACAAGATATTCATATACCCCTTCTAAGTTCAACTCATCACAATCCTCTAAGACTTCAATACTTGAAACAAAGGCTATACTCTTCTTCTTTTCAGACCTTTCATTGATAGCGGATTCAAAGGTTTTAATGGAACTTACAAGTTCATCGATAGTCATAGTGCTTATATCATGAGATTCTTCAATAGAAATTACCTTCATGCCAAACCATTTTAGAAGAGACCTAAGCATCTTCCTGATCATCTTATCCTCTGATATCTTCTCTCCCAGGTCTTCTGAATCATTAGCAATGTCGAGAACAGTCAAGTGAAAGTCCTGAATACTTTCATCCTCCTTCATATTCAAGTTCTCAAATTTTGTAGAGAGAAGTTAAAGTTTGCCATTTTTACCTTAAAATTTCCTTCATGAACTTTTCTCAAGGTCTCCCATGCCACTTTTGCATGTTTACAGTTCTTTATCAGTTTAAAGATATTTTTATCAACTCTGTTGAATATGGAATTCAATGCTTTGGAGTTTCCTTAAGTTGATAGCTCATTAGCATCATTCCATGCCTCTTCAGGCTTCAGCATGTCATTAACCTTTTCATCTGCATATGTAACCTTTGGTGGTTCCCATCCTTTGACAACATTTTTCCAAGCCTTGTTGCCCAACAATTTTATGAACATTTCCATACAAGGTTTACAACGGTCATAGTTGGTATCATAAATAATAGGTATTTTAACCATAATTCCACCATCCTTGTCCATTGCACCAGATAGTAACTTCCCCAAATCTTACCCAGAGTCAGAGCAGGATGCTTGCTCTGATACCAATTGAAATTCTGGCTATCAAATCCTGGATGTCCTAAGATATGTCGAGACACCCGATCTGACTTCACACGCAACAGTGAGATATATGGACAAAATAAACAGTGTTGAAAGTAAATAAGCTAAGATATGTTTACCCAGTTTAGAACAACCTTCCTACTCTAGGGGCTACCAAGCCATGGACGAAATTACTTAGATAGTATCAATTTGTAGACCTCACAGCAAATATCTCAATTTACAGCCTATGCACTTAATCACTACCCTTTTCTTAACCACTACCTAAGACACACCTAGGTATGAGACCCTCCTCAAATCCATCTTCAATTACACTCAGTAGTTGGAGAAACTCTAAACACAAGTAGAGAACAAAACCAGAAGACACACTTCCAAAACTTGCAAAACTCAATGCTTAAAAGCTTATGAGAATTGACACACAGATGTTTAATGCTTAAAAGCTTGTGAACATTTGACACAGAACTTACAACCCAACAATAAGGATTCTAAAACGCTAACAAAAATACACACGTAAGTTCCACCTAATACTAGGTATACAACAGTCTAATTATAACTTTATTCTGGACTGGGTTGGGCTTCAAAATAGCAGCTGTGAGGTTGCACAAAGTCTGAAAAATATTCTCTAAGAAAATAGGTCTTCAATCATTAGTTTCCTAAATTGTCTCCATATTTAGAAACTAAGCATATCTTTGAAAACCAACATAAAATATTTTGATTTGTAAATCTTGGACGTCACATAAGCTAACTGAATATTCCCTGAATATTCAGTAGCTAACAAATCAACTGAACTATAACTATCAGCAGCTGCATACGTGGTGTTCTATGTTCTGGTTGGGACATCTTACTAGACATGTTGAAAACTAAAAGTTAGAACATCTTGTTCAACATGCTGCTGCCAAGTTGGTTTTACTAAAATGTATGCCAATCACAATTTCATTTAAATAACATATATGACTACCGATGAGTCTCCATATACTTCGAGGTGTTTATTCCTCATATTAATAGCAACTTCTATACCGAAGATACAAGCTGTGTATTCAGCAATATTGTTGGTGAAATCAAAGCATAACCTTGTAGTGTAAGGTTTATGAAAATTCTTTGGAGATGTCAGTACTGCTCCAATTCCATGTCCTAGTGCGTTAGAAGCACCGTCAAACATGAGTGTCTATAGTACCCCTGGTTCAGGTCCTTCATCAGGCCCAGGTATTTCTAGTCCCCTATAAACATGATGTCTTCATCCGGAAAGTCAAACTTCATTGGTTGATATTATGCCAATGGTTGATGAGCTAGATGATCACCTAGTACACTACCCTTGACGGCCTTTTGAGAAACATATTGGATATCATATTCGGATAACAACATCTTCCATCAGGCGATTCTTCTTGTGAGATTTTGCTTTAAAAACACATACTTCAAAGGATCCATTATTGCTATTAACCGTGTGGTATGAGTTAACACGTACTTTAAGCGACCGACAAAAAACAGAGAGCCACCGCCGAACATTATTTATCCCGAAGGAAGGGGAAATATCGAGAAAACCCCAAGAGGATTGATAAAATGGTCTTGCAGCCAAAAGAGAGGGTATGGAAGTCGATTATGCAATGGGAAGGTGTTAGCACCCCTCACATCCGTTGTACTCAACGGGATCCATTTTGATTGTTTGCTTCTAAGGGTGCGTCTATCTAAATCTAAACTTGCTAAGGGAAATAAAATGGTTTTTATTAGTGCGTTCGTGAGGGTCTCGCAACCCTTTTCCTATGTATCTTGTGAAGGAATCAGAACATCGTAGTTCTTCTAGAAAATGTTGGTTTGTTTGTGTTTTTTAGTGGGTGACGTTAACACACACATTCTAGCAATAGGCACGGCCTGTATCGCGGTAGAATGGAGATAACATTCCCTTTTGAAGAAATCTTTCATTTGTTGAGTGTCTTGTTAAGTGTGGAATGAGTTTGAATAATGATTAAATGTTTTTGGAATTTTGATAAAGGAAATTAGTTTTTTAATTTACAAAACAAGAAAAAGTCTAAGAGGGGACTAAAAAAAACCTAATTGTTGTCATACAAGGGGTGGACTTAAAGTTGAGATGAAGGGAGAAGATCTACTTAAGTTAGCATGCAAAGTTTGGCATTGGGTTAAGTTTAAGGAAATTACCTAGTGTTATCATACAATTAAAAGGAAAAATATATCCTAAAATTTATCATGCTGAGGTTTCAAACCTAATATCTAATTCAACATTAAAAGAATTCAAACAAAGTTTAATCGTATAATGGAATTCTTAAGGGGACATGTTATCAAGAATCAATCAATCAACCTAAAATAAAAGAAAATTCTAACATTTTTGGGTTTTTCTAGTTAAAGACATATTAAATTCAAAAGGGAATTAAAACCTAAATCTAAAATATTCTAATATTTTTAAGTCAATCATATTCAATGCATTGCGATTTTAAAAAAACAAACAGTTTTGCATACAAGAAAGTACTGAACAAAACAAGAAAGATTACAAATGATAATGTAGATGAAACTAGAAATTTCCATGTTGAGGAGGCTTCTTCAGACTTGAATTATTTGAGGAGATGCACTTTGTAGTCTTGAAATATGTCTGAGTAGGGGACTTTAGTTTATGCGCAAACCACTGGGAATGAATGTGATTGCATTTTCATCGAGGAGTTCATGGATGCTGTATTTCAATTCCCTATAATTCCCGATTGTGTGATTTGGGCTCCCTGAATGGAATTCACAATGAGCATTGGCATCATAACCCCGAGGGAGAGGATCAGGAGGAGGTATAAACTATATTATCTCAACCAATTAATAAGGAAGCATAGAGGAAATAGCTGATTGTAAGGCATAGGAATTGCATCCAACTTTCTTTTTGGCTTCCTTTGCTTCTGTTGTTTTAGCTGAGAGTAATTTTATCATTGACGCTAATTCGGGAACTGATTATGTCTTGGCACTTGATTCCTCTTACCTAGCTGAGGTATATGAAATGGCTGCAGGCAGGGAGGTTCTGGAACCCAAGGTTGAACAAGATAGACACAAGGTAACTCTTGATCTGAAGTGAGACTTGGTTGATAGGCAGAATTGATCATTTATGTTGCAACAATTGGTGCATGATCGCCTTCCTTCTTCAACAGTGTTTGTAGGACTTCTGTCATCAGCCCCATTTGAGTCTTCATTTTGTTGAATTCTGCTTTCAATAATTCATGTTCACGTCGAGGTTCCTCCTTGTTTTTAGACCATCCATTAGTAGAAGAGGATGGAGCAACGGCAATAGAAAGCTTAGCAACATTCTTCCTGAGTTCCTCTTGTCCTTGAATAACAACATGGAGAGTTAGAGAAGCTTATTCATCCTTTCACCCATAATGTCCATGTCCCGACGGAGAGCGCCCTGATTATGTTCCAAGAGATCCATAAGTCTTCGCTGGTGGCTTCTTGTATGGTAGGGATATAGGGAAGTCTTCTTTGTTGTTCACTAAAGTCTTCTGGTTGAAAAGGCACCCCATAAGTTTTTGTTGGAAATAATGAATGTATGATAATATGAATGCATGTTTCATCTTCATTTCCGAGGAAATCCAAAGACTCGTCTACCCATAAGTATCTTTTAATAATTTTTATTTTTGAAGAGCACAACCAACGAGACTTGTCTTTGAAATTTCTTAGATATGAGATGAATATACATGATGGTATCATGTAATGGTATGCTACGGCATAAGATCTCAACTCTACATATTATGGATAATCACTATATAGTCCTTTGCATAAAGTAACAGGATCAAAGGTCCAACGTCACAAGCATGGAGTCAAGGTAACCACCCATAAGGTATGTACTACGAGTTTATCACCTGCCGAACAAGGTTCTAGGGAAATCTCATAGTCTACACTCTTCCTTTGGATATTATAAATGTCCCAAACTCAAATTATTAGTAATAATCGTAGGAAAAACTCGTCTGAGTGCAGCATCGGGTGATAACTACTTCTGGATTACTTTATCATAGTCCTCGCACTACACCTAATAAGGCCAAGATGGGTTAAGGTTCTACGGCTCTCAGCTACTCTGGCTCCAAGTTTGAAAGTAGCAATGTCTTCCTGATTACTCTGTAAACAAATACTACAGTCAAAGGGGCCTCCACTGAGTGAGGGATCTCATGCCTCCTTCTTCGGGATTACTCCCTCAAAGTTAACATGACTATACCGCTCGTCCTAATCCTAAATGTAACCCTAAGTCTGGGTATAGGACTTATCAAATGAAAACACCCACCCCAACATCACAGAAGATACAACATATCCAGAATATGTGAGTAAAAAAAGTAAAATGAAATATACACAAGAGAAAGCAATAGATCAATAAAGCGGTAAAGAAAATAAAGTAAATAAATAAACACCCAAAGTAGCAATAAAAAAAAACTAGGATTGACTTGCATTGATCCCCAGCAGAGTCGCCAGAAGCGGCCAACAAAAAACCCAGAGAGCCGCCACCGAACTTTATTTATCCAAAAGAAAGGGGAAATATCGAGAAAACCCCAATAGGATGGATAATATGGTATTGCAACCAAAAGAGAAGGTACGAAATTCGATTATGCGATGGGAAGGTGTTAGCACCCCTCAAATACGTTGTACTCAACGAGACCCATTGTGATTGTTTGCTTCTAAGGATGCGTCTATCTAAATATATACTTGCTAAGGGAAATAAAATGGTTTTTATTAGTGCATTCGTGAGGGTATCGCAACCCTTTTCCTACGTATCCCGTGAAGGAATTATAACACCATAGTTCTTCTATAAAATGTTTGTTTGTTGGTGTTTTTTAGTGGGCGACGTTAACACACGCATTCTAGCAATAGGCACGACATGTATCGCGGTAGAACAGAGATAAGGTGCCCTTTTGAAGAAATATTTGTTTTTTTGAGTGTTTTGTTAAGTGTGGAATGGGTTTGAATAATGATGAAATGTTTTTGGAATTTTGATAAAGGAAAGAAGTTTTTTAATTTACAAAAGAAGTAAAAGTCTAAGGGGAAACTAAAAAAAACCTAATTGTTGTCATACAAGGGGTGTACTTAAAGTTGATATGAATGGAGAAGATCTATTTAAGTTACTTTTGTACCCAAAAATTTTCCCTCTCACTTGTCAAGAATTTTCTCACGAGATCTCCTTGGGCTCAAGACTACACTAGGGTTTGATCAGCTCAAGACACCTCCTTAGACACTGATGACCAAAATTAGGGTTTGAATTTGCACAATGATTTTTGATATATCAAAGCTTCATATTACTTTCATGGATCATTATGGACCCCCAATATTACTCATGTCAAGTTTCAAGCCTTAGATCACACTTTTGATTAGTCAATTGAACAGTTGACCTAAAAATCAGCTGTATTGGGGAAAAAGTCAACAATGGCCAATTTATAGTCAAACTCCATAATTTTTGATCCACATCAACATATTAAACTCTTATGTATCATTTGATCAATTTTGGACCACAATTCCACAAGAAATTTGAATAAATCTCCAAAAGGGAAAAATGGTCAAAATTAGGGTTTTGACTAGGAAAAGGCAATTTCTGATTTTTGACCTAGAAATTGATCAATTGGTTTAAGGCATGATCTCAAGAGTCCAATTTAATCATTTTTACCTAATGACATGATTCAAAACATTGCAAATCCATTGGATTGACAGATGAATTTTGCAGTCAACTGATCAAAAGTCAACAATATACTGAAAAGTCAAACATTGACTTTTTGGTCAAATTCAAGTGCCAAAGATCATAATCCATCAAAACATGTCAAAATATGAAACTTATTCATCAAGAAATCTAAAAGTCAAGATTTCATTTTGAAAAGTCAAAATTTCTAAACTTAGAAATTTTTCTAAGTGTTGGAAATTTCATGTTTTTTCATAACTTTAAGCCAAATTTTCACCATGATGCAAGATGATTCAAGAGAAACTTCCAACATGAAAGTTTTATATCTCCATGAAATCTACAAATTTTCCTCACACAACTTCTTCCAAAAGTGCTTGGATCTCAAGTTATAATTTTGTGAACATAGGGTCATGAAACTAAACACTTAGTGAAATTTTGCCCTAATTTGGCCAGGATTTTGACCTAACTTCATGGCACTTTTTCATATAGTTCCAAGTGGAATCTTCAAAATCAATTAAAAGATGGATTGTAGATCACATTACAAGCTTTCCAAAATGTCAAAGAACTCCTTGTAATCATTCTTTAGTAGGGAGAATCAAAGAGATGAAGTTGGTGTTTTGTCACTTGAATTATAGGTCATTTTCATGATGAACACAAGTGCCATTTCAATGTTAGGCTGCATAATATTTTCTTTGCAGGCCTCAAACTTGTTTGTCACTCCATAATTAATGTATTACACAAACTTTTGAGCTATAATCCAAGTGATTTAAGCTTTATCCAATTCACATTGCCATTTTGGGAAGAAAGTTAACAATACCATTCTTGTAAAGCAAGCTTTTTGCATAAAGTTCACATTGAGCATCTAACTTGTTCCCTCTGATCACACTCCATCTACAAAGTCAGAAGCAAACTTGTTTAAAGCATAACCACTCTATCTTAGCAAGTACACAAGACTTTGAAACTTGTTTTGTCAAAAAATCACATGTTTAGCTTAAGGATGCAAATTTGAATTATGAGCAACTAGAGCATCCCAAACTTGATGCTTATAAATAGAATCACTATTTGTGAGCTAGAACACGAGTTTGAACACCCTGAAATACACCAAAACTCTCTGAAATCAGAAATTGCCCAAAAAAACTCCATTATTGCACAATTTCTGACCTTGAACCTCAAACTCACATTTCCCTCGTGCGTTTCTTGGCCTTTTAGTTTCTAAAGCTTCCTTGCATCAAGAGTAACTCATCCATGTACCTGTTTCACTTCTGTAACACCATTTTTCCTGTCTTCCATAACCAAAAACAAAGTATCACAGTTGGACTTCTCCAGACCATTCCAGCCACCCTCAGCTCAAGTTAACCATTGCATTAGCTTCCTAGAGGTCCAAGGAAGCTAACCTGGTCATCAGCACTGCCTGAAATAAGCTCAAACCCATTTCACGATTTCCAGTTTTGAGGTATTTTTCTTGAACTTCTATCTCATTACTTAGGCATTGTTAGGCTTGCATTTTTGAAGATAAAATGTAGACATCATTGCCCTAAAGTTGTACATGTCCATAGATTTCATTTATTTTGATTGAGCTAGGAGAATTTTGAGTTTGAAATTTCTGAAATATTTAGGTCAGAATTTTGTACTGTTAAAAATTCTCATTCATCTTTGATTTATAGTTTATGATATTTATATGTTTGGATTCGTGTGACAAAATGGAGCAATTTTCATGTTTACATTTTTGCAAATAGTTGAGAAATGAGCAAGTTACAGATCCTTTAGCTAGAGGTTGAAGATGAAGTACAGTCAGGGCGCATTTTGTGTTATGTATTTATTATTTCATACAAGTTAACGGATGTATAGCCACCCCAGTGGTAAAGCGCGCGCCTGTTAACCTATGGGACCTGGGTTCGAGCCATAGTGGTACTCTTTTGCCCATGTTTCATATTTTTGACTTTCTAACATTTTTTTGCAGGCGCTGGGCCCTTTAGGCTTGGTATTGTTTTTTTTTCTAGCTGACCTCCCTGCCTGCTTATGCACCCCTGGCCCAATTTATTTTATTTTCTTATTTTTATTTTATTTGTTTTTTTCTTAATAATTTTTCAGTAATATTAAAAATCATAAAAAATATAAAAAAAATTATCTTCATTTTAATTTAGTTTATTTTATTTTTTCTCACCAAAAAAATATTTTTATTAACTATACTTTATTTATTTTTTACAAATCACCTTGTAAATTTAATTAAAACTAGGTTAATATTTATTTTTCTTTTACACCTATTAAAATATATTATTTTTTATATAAAAAAGACTAAAAATATTTCATGATGCCATAAATATTTTCAAGACAAAAATACCAAAAAATACTTTTTTTATAAACTTATTTTCTTTTAATCAACTAAATAGAATTAGGGTTTTATTCAAAAATCTTTTCTTAATAAATTTAAACTTAATTAATTATTTTCTTTAAATTAATTAGGTTAAAACAATTTCCCTCTTTCTAAATAAAAAATCGAAACAAAAAGATCTATTTTCTTTGCATTTACATTCTTGCATATTATTTTTGTACATTTATTTATTTCAATTATTGTATAAATTCAATATTGTTGTAATAGACTAATTAGGCTTTAAATTCTTGCAATCCCCATTCAATTTGTACACCCCCTTCCCACAAATCATGTAATAGCTTAGTATTTTTATTTTCCGCAATTTAAATGCTTTATATTCACATGCTAGTAATTAGGGTTTGTATGGAAAGAACAAAATCAATCAAATAGAAAATCCTAATTCAAGACAAAATCAAGCATGAAAATAATACACTTGCACACAAGAACCCTTAGGGCTATCCCACTTGGTTTCCTTATACAAAATGGCCATATTACGCATGTAAGGTATCTTAGCAAAAACAAGCAAATACAAGATCATAGTCCCTCGATGACGATATCTAAGTTGCCCTACAAATGATCTTAGTCCCTCAAAAAGAATGCTAAGATACCTTGGAACATTGCTAATCATAGTCATACGATGAGCCACGCCCATTTCATTTACATCCAAAGATAGGGTTGCTTACCAAATCAATGGTAAGGCAACAATGTCAAAGGAAAAGGAAATGAACAAGAAAGACATTTGAGTAGGTAGACTGCTCCTAATTACTTGCTCCATTTCGAAAAAAACATCCTTTCTATTTTCAAAACAATCACATACACTTTCAAACATCTTACAAAATTGAAAACATTTTCAAAAGATCAAACATCGTTGTTTACATTCTTACAAACAAGAATCATTACAAAGATCGCCTAAACAATGGCCTCTTTACAAAATACTTTCAAAAACCACACAAAGCACAATTTCAAACAAAAGCAAGTGATCTAGAAAGTAACTAAGAGCCCATGGAAAACCATGGATGAAAGGTGTTCTAATACCTTCCCTTTCCGTAATCTACCCCCCGAACTCAAGAAACAATGTCAAAGGTCTTTCATGTGCTTTTCCACCTTTCCTTTTGGATAAAAGAAAGTTCAGTGGCGACCCTTGCTAACTGCAACATTTGCGATCAAACACAAAACCTTCAAGTCCGTTCTCCCACCGTATCACGGTTACCATGCGAAGTTTGGCATTGGTTTAAGTTTAAGGGAATTACCTAGTGTTATCATACAATTAAAAGGAAAACTATATCTTAAAATTTATCATGCTTAGGTTTCAAACCTTATATCTAATTCAACATTAAAACAATCCAAACAAAGTTTAATCGTATAATGGAATTCTTAAGATGACATGTTATTAAGAATCAATCAATCAACCTAAAATAAAAGAAAATACAATTCTAACATTTTGGGGTTTTTCGGGTTAAAGACATATTAAATTCAAAAGGGAATTAAAACCTAAATCTAAAATATTCTAATATTTTTAATTCTTTTGTGTAAAGAAAAATGTAATTAAGATAAGATTAAATTCTAGTTATTTATTTAAAGAGGAAATTAAAATAGGCAAACATGGATAAAATTTAGAAGCTTGAACAAAGCGAATGAAAAGAAGGTAAAAAAGGGTCCCTATGGGTATTGAACCCGGGAACATTGGTTTGCATATCTAAATCCTTACCACTGCTTATGCTTCCTCATTCATTATTGTTATAGTTCAAAAACAATAAAAAGTAAACAAAATAAAAAATTGGACCCAACTGAAAATAATCCAACAAGCAACTTTTTGTTTCACAAGCTCAGCATATTAAAAAAAATTCATGGGCCTAAGGAGCTGGTTCAGCCCAGACCCACCAACAACAACATTTTTTTAGACTTTTTTGTATTTTGTTATAATCATATTTATTGATTAAAAAAACAAATTAAAAGAAAGAATAGGAAAGGAATTAGGGTTCAATCTTGTCTTCTTCTTCTCACTTTCATACAAAACTGCGTCGTTAAGCCCCTTGTCTCCGACTTCGACTTGGCTCCACTGTAACTCAGCCTTCCGCCTCTGATCTATCTGATTCCCAACTTTTACACCATCACCCCTCTCGCGATAAACAAACAACAACAGTGACTCTCAACCTCACATCTCGGACACATGTGCGGTGAAAAGGGTGTAAGCGCAAGCAGGCGACCAAAGCCCTAAATCTCGATCGAAACCCCCAATTCCCTCATTCATTGACATTCTCGGATCATTGCCAAGTGCACATGGAGAGAAGATACAATAATGAAACAAGAGTAAAGAGTAATTCGACGATAGAGGTATGTTACAAACCTGGTTTTTCTTTCTTCTATTTTGCTTCACTTTGTGCGAAATTGGTCATTGTTATGGTTGTTATGCGCCGAGTTTCCGTTTGTTGTTGCGGTGTTGTTTCTTTGAGTTGCGCTTTGAATTGTGATTTGTGAATAGGTTGAGGGTTGTTAAGTAAGAAGGATTTGGTTTAGTTGGACAGAGTGAAGATAAGGGTATTAATGGTACGGTTGATACGATTTTGGTTGTGTGTCTATGAGAGATTAATGGAGGTGTAGAATGGTTTGCAATGGTTGACCAGGGTGGTATGGTGTATTTGCAGAGGGGAAATTTGTGATGAAAGGAATGAGTGTATGAGTGAGGTTTATGTTTATAGATGGTGAGGTTAATTATGCAGATTTTTTGTGAATAATGAAAGGGGTATGTATGCAGTGGGATGGATTTGAGATAGTGTAGAGGTGTAGAAGGTTTGATATAGTTTTGACAGAGGTTTTTTATAGTAGAAATTATGTAAGGTGATTTATATGTAAGAGCAGAGGTTGGAAAGTGTATTGGGTCAATGAAACAATGGTTTTTGGAGAGATGTGGACAAAAATATGGTATGAAATTGGTGGTGTAGGGTAGAGGTTTTTTTATGCTTATCAGGTGTATTCTTCTCTGTCTTGTGTTGTTGGTTTTTATAGTGAATGAGAGTGGGGTTTTGGGGGGAAATGGGATTATATTAGAACTGTTTTAGCATATTGTTTCTTGTTTTCTCTATGCAATAATGGTTTGATACATGTTTTTTGCAATTCTTTGATGCAGGTCTAGTTTTACAAGTTTTTTGGACAGATATGTACAGGTTATGCAGGGCTGGGTTTGGATTGTTGTGGGCAGCATATGACTTCTTTGAAAGTATGGCATTTGAACAGGTTTTGGATAGTATTGCAAGTTGATTTCGTAGGGCTATTTTTGTCTGGTTTTTACTTTTTTTAATAGCATGTTTTATGGAAGGTTGGGCAAAGGGTGTAACAGGTTTTGGTTTATGTTGAGAGCAGGTACGTATAGGAGCAACAAGGCTGGTTTTGGATCTACCAGAGTTTGGAAGGGTTTGGCATGTCCTTAGGGTTCAAGGTTTGAAGTAAGGCAAATGGAGAAGGTCTGAAGAACAAGATTGAATTGAAGCTTTAGGATAGGTGACTCATAAATCAATAGGATTGGTTAAGAACTTCCTATTTTTCTTATTCTCATGTAATTATTGTAGTATCTCTTGTAATCTTGTAATAACTTACATATTAACAACAACTTGTACAAATCTCGATGTTTGATGAAATTTTCCTTCTCTGAACCTGTGTCCCTTTTCTTTATTTCAATTAAGGGCCTCTTTGGAATAATACTTGATCATAAGTGTATCATGAACACCATCGAATCTTTGAGGTTCTAGATCAAAATGTAACAGGGCCACCGTATATGTCTTGATTGTAATCTTCTCACATGATAGATTTTGTGCCAACCTTGTAATTTTGTAACGAATGATGATTCCAAAGAATGAAATAGTGCGAAGATACTTGGAACTCGAAAATGAATCTTGATGAATTCTCATGCTTGTAATCGAATGAACATTGATGGAATATGATAAATATAGCCATGAATGAAATTTGACAAGATTCCTATACAACTATCATTCTTGAATTCCAATCTTGCTTTCTTCAAAGTTAAAAGTTTATTTCTTCCAATCTTTTGTAAACTTACACTATTGGTCATCGTCACCAATGATAAAAAGATATAATTAAACTTGAAATTTTGCCTAAAACTTCATAGTCATTGAATCCAAATCGAACACTTATATGCCATGCTTGATTAATAAAACCTAATCTTATGATTGAATCTCATGCTACGATACCTTGCAAACCAAACCTCAACTAATTTAAAGAATATGCCAAAGAAAACCTAATTTGCACGCTTCTTGAAGCCTCTTGATGAAATTGATATTGAGATATTGAAGAAAAAAAACCCAAGCCCTAGCTCATGCTCGATGATTTCTCAAGAAGAAACTTAGTAGGAGTACAATAGCTGAAAACCCTAGTCTTCGATCTAGCATAAGGAAGTAAACCCTAAATAAGATCCTGAAGCCAACCTTGATGTTGAGAAAAGGAGAATGACCTTTGTATCTTGAAAAGAAAGAAATTCATAATAATCAAGTTTCCAAATACTAATTTGCAACCCACTAGTCAAAGAAGAACTAGGGGAATCAGACTTGTTGATGTAGGAACCTCGAACCAAAATTAAACCACATATGGCACAACCATTAATGCTTTGAACCAATGGTTTCTTGAATGAAGGAATGATATGCAAATGACCTAGCGAAAATGATGAAAATGAAATGCAAAGCCTAAGTCAGATAAAAATGAAAAGGTAGGATAAATTTGGGGTATGACAACTACCCCTATTTAATCTTCTTAAACCTGAAAGTGAGATTGACGTCAGCCTTTTGATTATTTAAGGTAGAAGAAGAATAAATACCAAGACTTGAAATTTGTCCTGGAGAGATGGTGTAACTGTTATTATTTGTGGTGTCTGTTGGGGATAGAAAATTCATTTTCTGGTGAACTGGTTATGATGTATAAATGTGGTTGAGTAGTGATAGCTTGTAATGGGGTAACCGTTCCAATACAAGGTTCTCAGGGAAGTGGGTGTTATAGTGATTGAAAAGATTTGGTGTGATGATGATGTGGTGACTAAAAGTAGGATTAATGACAACATAATAATTTACAAGAAATGGGTAAAATCGACGACATCGAAGAATCTATCGTATAGGATTCAGGACCCAAAAAGAAAGGTAAAGACGACTGGTAGAATCGACGACAGTGGAGAATATATCGTGTAGGATTCACAACCCAAAAAGAAAGGTAAATATAATGGTTAAAATTGACGACAGAGAGAATCTATCGTGTAGGATTCGCGACCCAAAAAGAAAGGTAAAGACAACGGGTAGAATCGACGATAGTGGAGAATCTATCGTGTAGGATTCACAACCCAAAAATAAAGGTAAAGGCATTAGGTAAAGTCGACGTCAGTGAAGAATCTATCGTGTAGGATTCATGACCCAAAAAGAAAGGTAAAGACAACGGTTAAAATCCATGATAGCAAAGAATCTATCATGTAGGATTCAGGAACCAAGGAAGGACATCGAGAGGGGAGGTATCAGGATAACTCGCGACCAAAGCAAGACGACAAGAGAGGGTAGGATCTCAGGATGATTTGAGATCCATGGAAGAATATCAAGAGGGGAGGTATCAAGACAACCTGCGACCCACACAAGATGACAAGAGATGGTAGGATCTTAAGACAACTCGCGACCCAAGAAAAGATATCATGAGGCTAAGATCTATGTATGATCTGTGACTAAAGATAAGAAAACATGAGGGTAAGATCTATGGACGATCTGCGACCCAAGAAAATATAACATGAGGGTAGGATCATTGGACGATCTGCGACCCAAGAAAAGATAACATGAGGGTAAGATCTGTGGACAATCTGCAACCCCAGAAAAGATAACATGAGGGTAAGATTTGTGGATGATCTGCGACCCCAGAAAAGATTGACAAATGATATTGAGAGTTGGGAGTACAATGTACTGGCACTATGGCTATTTTGATTTATAGTGTAATGATGGATGTCAACTAGGAATTGTGAGGAGGGCATTCTCTTTGGGGATGTTTTACTGTTTTGAGGATCGATTTGGGCTTTCATGCAAGGTATCAAATATGGCTTATGCCCCGTATGCATTTTGAAGTGTATGGATTAATGATCCATTTCAATGGATATGATACGCATTTGAGGTTCTACGGTTAGTTAGTGCTTTATGACACCACACGGCAGCCCGGAATTCTCCTTGACTGACTCAAGGGAAATCAGCACCAACTAATGTGTAACACTAATGTAGCCATCACTTCAACCATATCGCTATATGCCGTATAGTTTCCATGATCTATTTCTACTTGCCTAACATGTCCCAAGATCAGGGTATATGATCTTTACAAAAATAAACCCTAGCAAAAACCCAGAAATATAAAGTGTTGTACCCAAAAATTTTCCCTCCCACTTTCTTCAAGACATTCTCATGAGGTCTCCATTTGCTCAAGGATTCTAAAGAGTTGATCAGACAAAATCACTTCCTAAGCAAGGGTCTTCAACTAGGGTTTGGTGTTTCTCAAAGAAGATTAGTCTGCAAGGGTCTCAAAATACTTTCACGGTTCATCACATGGCTTTAAGAATTCTCATACCAAGTTGCATGCCTTGCATCACAAATTTGCTCAGTCAATTGCTCAGAGACTGAAAATTAGTTGTATTGGGTAAAAAGTCAATTGTGGTCAACATACAGTCAAACTTCAAGATTTTTAGTCAACATCAACATTTTGAAGTCATATTCATCATTTGATCAAGGGTTGATCATAATTCCTCAAGAAAATCCCTCAGATCACCAAAAGGGGCAAAATTATCAAAATTAGGGTTTTGATTGAGAATGACTGATCATTGACTTTTGACCTAGTACATGACCTAATGACTTTAAGAATGATTTCAAGGGCTCAAATATAATATCTTGACCTGATTATATGGTTCAAAACATTTTTAAAGATCAAGTGATTGATAGTTGAAATTTGAATTAATTGATAAAAAGTCAACAGGCACACAAAAAGTCAAACTTTGACTTTCTGGTAAACATTGAACTTCAAAGATCAAGAATCATCAAAACATTCAAAAAATATCAAATTTGATCATCAAGAATTAATAAAAGTCAACAAAAGTCAAAGATATAAAATTTTCCGACACTTAGAAAATGTTCTAAGTGTTAGTGATTTATTCTTAACATAGTCACTACGTCATGGATACTTTTTACCAAGATGAAAGATGATTCAAGGAAAAATTTTAACGTGAAATTGTAGGAAATGAGGAATTCTACAACTTTGTCCTTGAGGTTTTATGTCCAAAAAATTCTTGTATTAGGAGATATAAGTCCATGAAGTCATGATGTTTTTATCTAACACTTAGCGAATTTTTTTAACAAGTCTTGATCAGATTTTTGTCCCAACTTCATGGATATTTTTCACCAAATTCCAATTTTATTTAGTAAAAACTCACAACATGAAAGTTGTATACAATTATTCTAGCTTTCCAAAATTTCTAGGAACACAATTTTATCATGCTTGAGCAAGGAGATCCGAAGGCCTAAAGTTAGGCATCCATTCTTGAAATACAAGGCATTTTGTAATGAACATAATATAAAATCCCTAAGCCATGCTGAATAATCTTGCTTTACAGGATTCTAACTTGCAAATCTCTCCATAATTAAATGTTTACACAAACATTTGAGCTATTATCCACTTGATTCAAGCTTTGTCCAAGACAATTTTCCATTAATGGAAAAAAGGCACCATTGCCATTTACATAAAGAAAGTTTTTTGCAAAATTCAATGCATTGAGCTTCTCACTTGTTTCTTCTGATCACACTCAACCTACAAAGTCAAAAGCAACATGTTTAAAGTGTTCAACCACTCTAGAAGGCATGGTACAAGACATTGGAACCATGTTCTTCAAAGTTGCTTCATAACTAAGTAACCTAGCCATAACATGTGATCTTGTAAACCAAACCCTCTCATCCTCTAAAAACTTTTCTATATAAATTGAGATGTCATTTTCAAGACAACACACGAATTCATAGCCCTCAAAACACCCTCATACTCTCTCAAATCAGAATTAGCATCAAAACTCCATTTGTTGCAACTTCTTACCTTGAACACCAAACACTCAATCCACTCATGAGTTTTCACTCTAAATAATTTACAAAGCTTATATAACTCATATAGAACTCATCCAAAGACTTGTTTCATCACTGTAACACCATATTATTCATCTTCCAAGCTCAAAAATAGAGCTCTACAACTTGACTTGTCCAGAAGAATTGAGGCGCTCTCAATCCAAGGTAAGCATTGCAAAAGCTTCCTTGGAGTTCAGTGAAGCTACCCAGATTATCTCAACACCTCCAGTAGTGCTTTAACTCCAAACTTCATTCTCACTTCAGAGGTAAGTTTCCCTAACTTTGAAATCTTTATTCAAGCATCATTTGCACTTACTTTCTAAAGAAAAAAATGTAGATATCATGTCTATGAATCTAACCATGCCTTTAGTTTTCTTTTATATTGCTTGTGTGTTGGGAATTTGATCTCTGACTAGTTAGGTCATATTTTTCGTACCAAACAAAATTCATCTTAGTCTTTGATCTTTAGCTTTTGAAAGTTATATGGTTGAATTCGTGGTGAAAAATAAAGCAAGTTTCATGTTTACATTTTTTAAAATGTCTGAGAAATGAAGGAGTTACATAATAAAAAATGGAGTTATTGTTCTTAGCGCGCGCGAGGAAGAAGAAGAAGACTTATTCAAACTTTCAGAAACAAGTTTATAATATATTGAATGATTCGCGTGTAAACTACCCGATGTAACAGTCATCCCTAGTGGCAAGAAGCGTGCGTTTCATGTCACTTTAGCCATAGGGACCTGGGTTCGAGCCCCAATCGTACCCTTTTATTTTTCTAACATTTTCTCTTCAGATCCAGTATGACTCAAGTCACATGCGCTCATCATGCGCCTTATGCTACAGCCATCCGATCATCATGCATACAAATCCAATGCTTCAAGTGTGCCTTTCCACCATGAGCCACCAAAGGCTGGCCACATTGAATCATGCATCGCCTGGGCTTAGTGGTTTTGGGTTATTTGTTTTTTCCTTGTTAACACCCCCATTTTTATTTTACAGCACCCAGACCCCTTTTATTTTTTTATTTTGTTTTAATCAATGTTTTTTTTTAATTTCTTTTTTTTATTTAATCAAAAAAATCTTAAATTAATAAAAAAAATTAGATTTAGTCTCTTTAATCAATTAATTTAAGTTTTGACAAATAAAAGTTATTTTGTTTTAACCATCTTGATTTTATTTTATTGAGACTAGGTTTTTATACTTCATTTATTTTTCTAAATAAATACAAAAACATTTTTATAAATACTTAAAATTCTTTAGGTTTTCTTAATTAATTAGTCTAATTTTCATAAAATTAATTAATTTAATCATACTTTATGTTTAATAATTAGATTGTAAATTAATTTGAAATTAGGTCAAATTTTTATCTCACATTGCAAATATTTTCTAAACGAAAAACAAACAAAATATTTTCTTAAAATACTTAGAAACTTTTTTAGGTTTTTTAACACCTTCCCTCCTTTCCATCTCCTCTCATTTACTTTTTTTTATATTGTAACTATTAAAGTTTGTAATAGATAATTAGGGTTTATTGCTTTCCTCCCCCATTCATAAACTTGTAACCCCCATCCCCGAAGCGTTGTAATAGCGTAGGACATTTAGTTTCCATAATTTACAGTTTTCCTTATTACTGTTAGTAATTAAGGTTTGTATGACAAGATTAAAATCAATCATTAGAAAACCTAATCTCAAAGACAAATACTTGAAATCAAAACACTCCGCACACATGCACCTCTAGGGTTAACCTTAATTGTTACCTCGGATATAAACAATCATGTCCCTCGAACTTAAAATGCTTTAGCAAAGACCCTTTGTTAAAAGATCGTAGTCCCTTGATGACCCTTTGATGCTGCCTCCGGTAAATCATCTTAGTCTCTTACAACAATTGCTAAAGCGTCCTACAAGTTGCCTTCTATAACAGTACGATGACCCGTGCATGTCCCTCACATCCAATGATATGGCTTCCTACTAACTAATGGTAGGATAACACTATCTAAATAAGGAGGAAAAGAAAAAATACTTTTTGAGTAGGTAGATCGCTCGTAATCGCTTGCTCACAAAAATAAAATAATCCTCACACCTCACACTTTCAAAACACTTTTCAAAACAAACATTTTGCATACGTTCTCAACGATATGAGAATCATTAAAAAATTGAATTACATTAGCATTTTCAAAACATCTTTCCAAACACTCCCTTTCAACAAATATTTTCAAAACAAATATTTTGTATACATTCTTAACTATACGAGAATCATTACAAAATTGTCGCACTTAGGCATTTTCGAAATATTTGAAAACATACACAAACACAAAGAATTTTTAAAGTGAGTGTTGTACCCCAAAATTTTCCCTCCCATATTTCTCAAAACATTTCAAGAAAGATCCCCAAGTTGCTCAAGGTAGTCCAAGGGTTGGCCAGACAAGCTCTCTCCTAAGGCAGTCTACCTCAAATTAGGGTTTCATGTTTCATCAAGATAATTGATTCCAAGTGATCCAAAATGCTCACCAATGTTTTAATATGTTATCAAGATCATCCATGTCAAGTTTCAAGCCTTGCAGGGGAAGTTTGCTCAGTCAATTGCTCAAAGGCCTGAAAATCGACTGTGCTAGGGCAAAAGTTAACTATGGCCCACATACAGTCAAACTTCAAGATTTTTGGTCAACATTCTCATCTTGAAGGATAGTTAATCATTTGATCAATGTTTGATCATTATTCATAAAGGATTGCTCATAATTCATCAAGATTCAAAAGTTGCTAAATTAGGGTTTTGTAGGAAAAGTCAACTCAACTTTGACCAAGCATAACTTTCTCAAACTTTATGAGAAATGACCCATCTAAAGCTCATTTTTAAGAGGATGAAATTACCTACAATCCATATTCATATCTCAAGTTCAAAATATGCACTCACAAGAAGTTATGAATTTGGACATTATAGGTCATTTTGGAAAGTCAACAAAAACACCTTTTTTGTCAAAGCTTCATATATGAGCATGGAATATCAAATTTATATGATACAAAAAGGGTTGATTAGAGGACATCTCAATCTTTCTAAAAAGTCAAAGAACACCTTCAAAGAGTCTAAATTGAGGAAGTTATGCATTTGTGAAGTTGATCCTTTTTGCAAAATTGCCAAAAGTCAACTATGCCTAAAACTTCAATTTTTGCCAAATGGGCCCAATCTTTTTCACTTGTTTTGAGTTGGCAACATAGTCCACGAGCTCTAGCCCTTGCCACTTGTCATTATCATGTTTTTATTATTTATTTTGATTTTGATTTGATTTAAATCAATTTTAATCAAAATAAATCATATAAAATCCAAAACATTGAAAACACAAGATTTTGTGCTTGTTTCAGGTCTTAAATTACAGATAGCAAGTATTCAAATTCGTATCAAGGCGTGGTGTGTACAAAAAGATTGAAATAGGCCATTTTTGGAAAGATTTTTAAGGTGTATCAAATCAAGATCCAATTCATTGATGGAGGAAGATTGAGGCCAGGTTTTCAAACCTAATTCACTCCTCAATACATATAGGGTGCCTGCAGACCCAAAGCTAGGTTAGAAGGAGGCGCAACAAGGAGAATAGAATTTGAAAAAATACCAAGAAAGTGCAAGATCAAATTCAGTGTTCCAGGCATCCTTAAGGCCTTCCAGCCATCTCAATTGATTCCTGAGATTCTCAGCAAGCCAAAGCAATCAAAAGCAAGCAATTTCAAGCCCTATATTACACTGTAAGTCAGTTACGATACCTCACTTTTCTTGAAATCGAATTCCATGATTTAGGCATTGATAGCATGAAATAATGGTATATTCATGATCCTTAAGACATATGCAAGCTTTCTGTGTTGTTTAATTTCATTTATATGACCTGTATTTGAATGTGCCATTGTTAGGGTTTCATAGCTCGCTTTGGGGTTTTT
This sequence comes from Vicia faba, assembly GCA_948472305.1. Lineage (NCBI taxonomy): Eukaryota > Viridiplantae > Streptophyta > Magnoliopsida > Fabales > Fabaceae > Vicia > Vicia faba. The sequence goes on along the minus strand of OX451740.1, from coordinate 354,694,010 downwards.
GAATCCAGGCTAAATTAGACCATGAAAGGGCCACCATTACACCCAGGAGATCCAGACGAATCGATTGGTGGCCCTAGTTTTTATTTATTTTTCTCATAGCTGATTTTGAGGATGACAGGGGCTATAGTGACGGACAAACGTCCGTAGGTAAAAGTGTTTCACTTTTACCAACGGTGCAAGGAGAGAGACGAAGACGTGGCTTCATCTGATTTGGCCATTTGAATTTTAGTGCGAATATTCTATTATTTCTTTTGTTTATCATATAATTATTATTATTTATTTGATATACAAACAAGGACAGTTGGCGCAGTGGTAGTGGAGTGCATGGTACTTGCTTTAGGACCTGGGTTCGAATCCCAGGTCCCCCAAAATATTTCATGTATTTTGCCTTTTCAGGATCCAGCATGTTCAGAAACCAAGGGTCCACCATACGTCTTCACCATCCAGCAAGCCAAGTGTCAGGAGATCAAATCCAAAGGCTAGCATATGAGAGACTATCATAAGGTCTAGTCAACACAACATACTGGATCCAGGAGGTCAACGTGGACTTCCATCTTTGGGCCCAGATCTTCCTATTTGCACCCCTCCAAAATACTATTCAGACCCAAATTTCTTTCTTTATTTTATTTATTTATTTCATTTAGTTTATTTATTTTATTTACTAACACAAATAATTATTTTCTTTTATAAAAAAAATCACAAAAATATTACTTTTCATAGATTAGGTCTAGATTTTATTTTTATTAAAAATTAATTAATTTAATTAGGTGTTAATTTAGATAACTTTAATTTCTTTTTTTTGTAAATAAATTAAAAACAATTAGAACAATTAGGTTTTTGTTTCTAACTTAATTATTTTCTTTTCCTGAAAATAACCAAAAAAAACAAAAATAGGTCATATAATTATTATTTTTTAATTAATTTAATCACTAATTAATTTTGTCATTTAATTTAAAAACCTAAATTCTTTTCTTTAAAAAATATCAAAAACAACAAAAAAAGCATTTCCTCTTTTCATTAGGATAGTAGGGTCAAAACCCTAATTTCTTCCCGGATCTTAATTTTTCTCGCGCGCTTTATTTTTATTATTTATTATATTGATGTAAATGCCTACAATTTGTAATAATTTAATTAGGACTTTTTATTTCCATTTATCGCTTTAATTTCAAAGGGTTTGTTTTTGGCTATGTAAATACCTGAAGCCTTGTAATAGCGTAGTTTAATTTCCGCATTTTTAATTCTGCAAATATTTAACTGTTAGATGTATGATATTAGGATGCATGACAAGAATGTATGTGAAAAAACTTTAAAACAGTTAGATAACCCTAAACATGTGCTAAGATGAATAATCTGAAATTGAATCACTCGCACATGCGCACTCCTAGGGTACACTCCCACTTGGTTGCCTTCGGTAAACGGTCATTGAGTATAGGATGCTTTAGTGGTCGTCCTTTTGTCCAAAGATCAAAGTTGCCTCAGAAACATTTCCTTGGATACTGTTGCCTCGGATAATTGATCTAAGACATTAGGGTTATTACTAAGACGTTCTAACATTGCTTTAGTGACCGTACGTCCCTTTTCGAATTGACCCTCAATCTCCAACGATGGTGCTACCTACTCACTAATATTGGGATAGCGTTGTCTAAAGGAAACGAACATAGAACGATTCTTTTTTCGAGTAGGTAGATTAACTCTTAAGTACTTGCTCAAACAAAACAAACTTTTTTTCACACTTACACTCCTTTTCAAACAAAGTTTTCAAAAAACACTTCATTACACTCTTGAAGACAGAAGCAAGAGTTAAATCGAAGTCAAAACAAAAACTTTTCAAAACACACAAGCACACAAAGAAGCAATTTTGAAAATGATGAGCAAGTACCTAAGAGCCCGTAGATAACTACGGATGGAAAGGGTGCTAACACCTTCCCTTTCTATAATCTACCCCCACCCCCCCACCCCGTACTCAGAAATATCTCGAAAAAGGAATTTTTCTGTGCTTTTTTCCTTTACTTGTTGGATAAAATAAAAGACGGTGGTGACTCTTGCTTACCGCGATATTTTGCAAATACAAACGCAAAACGTAAACTAGCAATTCCTTAAAAAAGGGAAACACATCCCGGTTCTGGCCACCGTATCACAGAACTGGTGACTCTGCTGGGGATGAATTATAAGTGGGGTGTACCTTAGGATTAGTTCATCATATTGTTTTCAATTATTTGATCTATTTGCTTTATCTTTGTGGGCTTTGTATCAGAGTTACTATAGATCCTAACCTGGATCTGGGGACACCTTTTAGGTAAGTAGCAATAGACTGTGAGGGAACTGTATGGCATAGACCGATATTGTTGAAGCAGTAGCTACGTTGGTGTGACACATTAGTTGGTACCGATATCCCTTATGGAGGAACAAGGAGAGTATGGGGCTGCTAATGGGTCATTAAGCATCAACTGGCCTTAGAACCTATAATTGACCAACTTGGCCATAGAAAAGTAGCAGTATGCTACACTCATTGAGACCATACTCTCGTGATGATTTCGGCCGCAAGAAAAGGTTGCTAAACTGGAATTATGACCGATCGAGGATGGTCAGTGATATTGAGAACCTCTAGAACCTGGTTACTATTATTAGGACAGGTTGAACCAACTAAACTGCAAGAGGGTAGTACCTAAACTCCATGCCAGCCTGAAATTTAAGGGCTATTGTGTGACTTGTTTGCCCTTACCCTGTTTGCTATCTGTGATACCTGTGATGTGTTTTTATCATGACATCATGCATCATGACATCGCATGCATATTTCATAAGACTAACCTTTTCAAAGACCGGGGGGATTCATCTTTGTTCTGTTTTGCAGATCATGGCTTTTATGCGTAGAAATACCATTCAGATCAGCTTCGTGTAGATACCTGCTCAGCTTAGAGTGTTGGTTTCAAATGTTCCTGATACTTCTTCCTTTGTTAGAATACATGGTCACTCCTCAGCCTGGTCACTTCCAAGTTGGATGAGCAAATGATGAGTGTGTTGTTCCAGTTCTTTGACCTGTTACATCACTATTTCACCTTCCCGGACTATCAACTGGTCCTTACTTTGGAGGAGTTCTCTGATTTACTTGGCATATCTATTCTAGAGCAGACACCCTTTACAGGTTTGGAGATAGCTCCTAGGCCATAGGATATTGCTTCAGCCCTACATCTAACAATGGCTGATGTAATATCTAACTGGGAGACTCGAAGTGGGATGAAAGGTTTCTTGGCAAAGTTTTTGATTGATCAAGCTCAACAGTTCTGGGATAGTTTGGACTTTCAAGCATTTGAAGACATCCTGGCTCTCCTCATCTATGGCCTGGTTCTGTTCCCAAATTCAGATTCTTTTGTTGATGTGAACGCAGTCAAGATCTTCATGTCCCGTCACCCAGTGCCTACACTCTTGGGTGATATTCTGCATGCTCTTTATACCCGTACTGTTCGGAGAAGGGGAACTCTCATGTGCTGTACACCGCTGCTGGCGAGGTGGTTTATTTCTCACCTCCCCAAATCGGTATTGAAGAATGAGGAAGGTATGGGTTGGGCATACATAATCATGTCCCTTGCTCATATGGACATCCTATGGAGTACTAAAGATATGGAAAAGGTAGCTGTCATTGATCGGTGTGGGGAATACTCCAATGTTCCATTGCTTGGAATTAGAGGAGGGATAACCTATAATCCTTGTTTGGCCTTACGACAATTTGGACGAGCTTGAAGGGACGATCCTCATGAGCTGCTGCTTCCAGACATTGTCTTTGACTTCCAGGGGGATGTTGAGGGACATCGCCGCAGCTTTATATGAGCTTGGGATAGGGTGAACAAGTCTTATCCACATGAGCTAGGAATGAAGACTTCTCTCCCAATGCAACCGTCTCTCCAGTGGGTTCGAGCCCGTGCTCAAAAGATGGGGATGCCATATGAAGCTGTTTTACCAGTGATTATAGAGCATACTGATGAAGAAGGGGTTCCTTATACAATCCTTCATCCTCATATGCCTACTGATCTGGGGGCATTGAAGAGGTATTGGATCCAATTAAGGGAAGAGCAGGATACCTACAGAGGGGAGTATCATGAACAGGAACGAAAGATCCTGAAGCTTACAAGGCAGCTGGAGGCTGAGAGGACAATCAACGATTATGTCAGCACGAAAGGAAAATAACCATGGGAATTATGATGTCTTTTATTGTTTCTAGTTTAGATTTTCTTTTCAGTATTTCTTTTGTAACATGTTAAAGGCATTTGTTAAACATTGTTACCAGTTTTTATCTAATAAAGTGTGTTTTATTTTGGTTTACAAACTTGAATCTCTTTAAAGTCTTTAAAATCCTTTCATACGCATTCCATTCCCATGCACCTCATTACAGGTACCCTTACATGTTTCTTATCTTCTTCACTGTTTATTTCAGCACAACATGTCTTCTGAAACATCTATTGATCAAGCCATCAAGGCTCTACAAGCTCAGAATGCTCAGTTCTAAGAGATGTTCTTGAACTTGGCCAAGGGTGAACAAGATTTGAAGATTCTCATCTTGAAGGACAAGAAGAAGAAGAAGAAGAAGGTGGTCCTCCTGAATATGGGTCACAGATTTGGGAACAGGTTGAGACAGGAAGTTGATTTATCTCATTCATCTGGAGGAGGAGAGAATCAAGAGGAAAGGAAGGGTCATAGCCCTGTAGTTTCTGACAATGGCACAGATTTTGATGAAGACCAGTATCCTCCGGCTGAGGATAGGTATAAGCAACATGAAGACCGGTTAAGCGCAATGGAGATCCAGAAAGTCCCTGGTCTGGACTTCGGAGATTTGGGTCTGGCATCTGGGGTGGTGATCCCACACAAGTTTAAGGCTCCTGTCTTTGCTAAGTATGACGGGGTATCTTGTCCAAAGTTACACCTCCGCTTGTATGTCAGAAAGATTCAACCATATACTGCTGATAAGAACCTATGGGTTCATTTCTTTCAAGATAGTCTGTCAGGGACTCAACTTGAATGGTTCTATCAACTGGAAGGAGCTAACGTCCATAACTGAGAGGACCTTGTTGCTGCTTTTTACAAGCAATACCAGTATAATGCCGACCTTGCTCCCACACTTACTCAACTTCAGGGTATGTCTATGGGTGCGAGCGAAGGTTTTAAGGACTACTCTCAGAAGTGGAGAGATCTTGCTGGAAGAGTACAACCCCCTCTGACTGATAGGGAGTTAGTGGATATGTTTCTCGGGACTTTGTCTGGTCCGTATTTTAATCATTTGATCGGTAGTTCATCGTCTGGGTTCACTGAATTAATTATGACTGGGGAGAGAGTTGAGGCCGGTATTAAGAGCAGCAAGATACAGAAGGGTGCTTCGTCAAATACAGAGAAGAATCCTTTCAAGAAGGAGTCTAGTGCAGTTTACAGCTCGAGGAACCAAAACCGACCTGAGCGCCGCCAAGCAGTTAATGCAGTAGTTATATCAAGACCAACTGTTACCCCACAATGCAACAGTCAGCAAAGAGTAGAGATACCGCAAAGGTAGTATACTCGGCTCAGTATGACTCTATCTCAAATTCTGCCGCAACTATTGAAAACCAACTTGGTGATTCTGAAGGAGGCTCCAAAGAATCCCAGTACTACATCACCGCTGTATAATCCGAACGCCCATTGTGCTTATCACTCCGATAGCCCAGGGCATGATACAAACAACTGCTGGGCTTTGAAGAATAAAGTGCAGGCTCTGATTGATGCTAAGGAGATTGAGTTTGAAGTGCCGGAAAAGCCTAATGTCATGACTGCTCCTATGCCCAAGCATGGAGTAAATGCTGTGGACGATGATTCATTTGTAACTTCTATGGAAGACGTTTCTACTCCGTTGATGACAGTAAAGAAGAACTTATTATTGGCCGGTTTATTTCCGGGATGTGGCAAAGGTTGCCACCTGTGTTCCATATTTCCTACTGGTTGCCATCTATTGAAGTCAGGTGTCCAACGCCTGATGGATAACAAATAAATCTTGTTCGAGAAAACTTTGGTTCCATTGATTCTTGTTGAAGATGTTTCCATAATCACCATTTCCGCCAATTCTTCCAAGGCTTCCTTGAGAAAGCCTGTTAGAATTACATCTGTTCCGAGAGTTGCTCCATTGATCATTATTGTTCCTGGACCTATCCCTTACACGACAGATAAGGATGTCCCGTGGAACTATAGGGCCGATGTGTATTATCATGGGATTAAACAAGACTTGAAGGTTGAAGAGGCTGATACTGATGTCAGCAATATTGTTGGGTCTAGCAAAGTCACCCGAAGCAGAAGACTTTTCTCTCTTGAGATCTCCCCACCAACTGTCCGGAAGCCTGTTACTATTACACCTGCGAGTACATCTTCTACTGTCCTTGTTCATGTTCCAATCATTACCCCTATCGCCGAGTCATCTGACGCTCGGGGCAAAGAGATCATCGGTGAGCCTGCCCGGACGGAGGCACCGAAGAAGATTATTGTTGAAACCTCTAGGCAAGAGATAGAGGAAATTTTGAAGATCATCAAGAAAAGCGACTACAACATAGTCGAACAGCTGGGGCAAACCCCGTCGAAGATCTCTATGTTGTCTTTATTGTTGTGCTCAGAAGCCCATGCTAAGGCTCTGATTGCTTTCCTGAAAACTGTGCATGTGCCGCAGGAGACATCTGCTGACCAATTCAAAGACTGTGTGGCTAGCTTGACCACTGACAACAGGTTGGTTTTCTCCGATGCAGATTTGAATGCCAAAGGAAATAATCACAATGACGCTCTACATGTTTCAATCGAGTGCAGGGGCACTACTTTGGCCCATGTGCTGGTGGATACTGGTTCCTCGCTAAATGTTTTTCCCAAGAAAGTGTTAGACCGGTTGGACTGTGAAGGGTTGGTGCTGAAGCCGAGTAATATTGTGGTTAGGGTCTTTGACGGGTCCAAAAGGATGGTGCACGGGGAGGTGGATGTCCCTGTTAAAGTCAGTTCCCATACTTTCGCATCTACATTCTATGTGATGGACACCCGACCATCCTATTCTTGTTTGTTGGGTCGCCCGTGGATTCATAAGGTTGGGGCAGTAACTTCTACGCTCCATCAGATGTTAAAGTATCTAGTGAAGGGGAAAATTGTTACAGTACGAGGAGAAGAGGAGTACATGGTGAGCCACCTTAACTCTTTTCGGTATGTGGAGATGGACGGGGAGTTCATTGTAACCCCGTGTCAAAACTTTGAAGAAGTCCCCCAGACTCTGGCGTCGACTGAAACTGTTGCTGAAGATCCTCCAATGAATATGGCTTCCCTCAAGGATGCCCGAGTTGTTATTGAGAAAGGTGGGTGTGCGAATTGGGGCCAACTCCCTGACTTTGCACACAAGACTGACATGTTTGGTTTGGGTTTTACTGCTGAAGCTCAAAGGGCTGTTCGGCGTGCGCGGATTGGAAGACCTCCCTTGCGTATCACAAATCCGGGAGTGAATTCAATTGAAGATGATGATGAAGAGTCTGAGTTTGACAGCAGGATTTACCCGACTACCGACGGCGGATTAACCAATTGGACGACAAAAGAGTTCGTGCCCATTTCTTTTATTACACAGTAATAAGACTTTTGTTTTGAGATTTGTAACAGAAAATTTGAAACTTTTACGGCCCGGTGCCTTGCCCGAGACACCGTGGCTTTGTTTGTGAGGGATTATTATGTGTCATTTCCATATATCATCAATAAAAGCATTGGACGTTTTTCTTGCATTACAAATTTTGTGCTCCTTGTTTTTCTTTTCTATCTTACAAAACAACTATTTTTCTTACACATTGTTGTACCCCAAAATTTGCCCTCCCATATTCTACAAAGTTTGTCAAGAATCATCTTCAAATGGTTCAAGATTTCTCAAGGGTTGTACAGTCCAAATGCCTCCTAAGCCTGGCAAAATTAGGGTTTTGGTTCTTTCAATGAATTTGGGATTTTCAATGGCTCAATCAATTCCCATAGGCCTACACACATTGTCAAGCATCTACATGTCAAGTCTCAAGTCTCACAATGCCAGTTTGAACAGTCAAAAGCTTCATTTGCTTCACAGTCAACTGCATGGGTAAAATGGTCATTTTGCAGTAAAAAGTCAAAAATTTTGGTCAACATCTTATTTTGAGCACACAATCATCATTTGATCAAGTCTTGATCATGATTCCACAAGCATGGCTCAAAAATCATCAAGGATGCAAAAGTTACTATTTTTGGACAACAGAAAAGTCAACTGTATCTTGACCAAGGCATAACTTTTTCATGGTTCATCATAAAAATCCCATCCAATGCTCATTTTGAAGGGGATAACATTTCCTACAACTCATCTTCACATTCCAAGTCCAAGAAATGCTCTCACAAAAAGTTATCAATTTCTACATTATAGGTCAATTTCAAAAGTCAACAAAAATGCACTTTAAGTCAAAGACCATAACTTGAGATTGGTAAATCCAAATGACATGGGACCAAAGGCACTGGTTAGAGGACTTCAAGACCTTTCCAAAATGTCTAAGAACATGTTTATATGATCAAAATTGAGCAAGATATGCATTGGAGAAGTTGGGAAATATTTGTGAATTTGCAAAAGTCAACTTTGCTCAAAACACATCATTTTTGCTAATGGGCCTCAAAATTCTTCTTGAAACTTTGTCCAAGGCCTATGCACGACCCATTGAGATTAAATTGAATTATTTTCTTATTTTTTATTAATTAATTGAATTTTTAATCAATATTAATTCATTTAATTCATTTAATTGTAGGAAAATATCAAGATATGGTTTTGCAATCTTTTCATGAAGCAAATATGACCTACATGTGCTGGAGATTTCGTGTACACACCAAGGGGACAAAGATCTCTCAATTTGGCAAGATTTTTCAATCAAAAAGATGCAAAAAGATATGACTTTCAATCAAATATTGAAACCATAATGCCATGGATTTCTTGTCAAGAATTTAACCTAATTCCATTCTACTATATGTACATGACCTAACCCTAATGCCTCAGACGTGAAAAGCTGCTGCAAAAAGCCATAACCAATTCCAAAAAAATCAAAGAAAACTCAAAACTGAATTCCACATTCCAACGTGATTCAAAGCATTTTCTTGATTCTAATACATTGCTGAGGTCCCCAGGAACGTGTAGGGATCAAAATCACACGCTAAAGCTTAAGAAATCGCCTCCAACAGATTCACGGTTTGCTTACTATTTTGATAATCGAAACTCATATTCCATGCGCATTTAACATGATTTGTTGGTTGTTTTGGGTTGCTTGAAGCTACAGGAAACTTTTGGCACAGGTTAATTGTGTTAAAATGCACTGAAACAGAAATTGCCATTAACGAGTTTTAGGGTTCTTCAGTTTCAAAATTGGGGCTTTCCCATACAAGAAAAATTAAGCCTCATGATGCCCATGGTTGAACTCGTGGCATTCAGACGAATCTAGTGGAACCCTCACGAACAATTTATGTTAATCCTAGACCTAATCACTATTATTCCTTGTTCTGCTTTGTGGGGGTTAAAAAACCCCGCTATCTCTTTGCTTTTTTACAGGTTCAGCGAAGGGGATGAAGACGTGGTGTATCATGGTTGGTCCGTTCGAATCAGGGCGCGCGTGTTTTGCTTTATTTCATATTGATTGGTTTCATAATATATTATTTGTTGTTTATTCTATTAACAAACGCGTTCAATTGGCCTAGTGGAAGACGTGCTGGCATGCAACCATTGGGACCTGGTTTCGATTCCCAGGTCCCCCAAACCTTTGTTTCTATTTTTTCTCACTTGATCACATGCAGGCTTTCAGAAACGTTCCACCATAAACCTCACGCTGCAGCATGCCATGTGTCTTATGCACCAATCCAAAGGCTATGAGAGAGGGAACACCATGCTCCCAGTCAACCAACGCACTAGACCATCCAGAAAGTCAAAGCAGGCTTGTGTTAATGGGCCACCAATTTCCAGAACACACCTCTATTATTGGGTCAACACCCCCCCTGGTTTTCTTTATTCTTTTTTCTTTTCTATTTCAATTTCTATTTAATTCTTTTATTAATTATAGTTAATATTATTATTATTTAATTAACTTAATTATTATTTTTCATAATAAAATCAGAAGACTAATATTTTTATTTTTATTATTATTTATTAATTTCAATTATTATTTTGTAAATAAATACTAATTAATTAGTTTAGTTGTTTAATTAGGACAATTTTAATCTTTTCACAATAAATAAAATAAACTTAGAATTAGGGTTTTTCTTTTGACAATTTTAATTATTTTATTTTTATTTTCATTAAAACTTAAAAAACTAAAAAATACTTTTCTTTTTTTCTTTTAATTAATTGATTAATTAGTTATTAGGTTTAATTTTAATTAATTGCAAAAAGGGACCAATTTCATTCTTTTCCCAAAAAGGGTCAAAACCCTAAGGACGTCCTGATTCAATTCCTTGCGCGCACTTTATTATTTTGATTATATTGATGTAACTGTTTCCAAGGATGTAATAGATAATTAGGCTTTTATCGCTTTCTTTACTTTCTCGCATTTATTTTCCAAAGGGTTATGTTTTTGTCGATGTAAATACCCGACGCCTTGTAATAGCATAGATTCAACTTTCCACAATTTATTTCCGCATAATTATTAACTGTTAAATATGCATGCAAGACTTGTCTGAAAAATAAAATCAATCTGTAGCTCACAATGATGCATGTTCAAAGATAATATGAACTGAACTTGACACACATGCACATGTCGCTCCTAGGGTACGCCTCACTGGTTGCCTCGACGTGGTCATCAAGTATAGGGTGTTTTAGAGGTCGCCCTCCTGTCTAAAGATCCAGTTGCCTCGAAACGGTTGCCTCGGATAAAAAAGGATCTAAGACATTAGGGTTACTGCTAAGGCGTCCTACTATTGCTTTGGTGACCACACATGTCCCCAATAATCGAATTGACCCGAAACTAGGGATGTCAGTTTGGACCTGTTAATGGGGATCCCCGCGGGGAACGCCCTGTTCGGGGCCCCAAAGATGAGGAATTTTCCCCCGTGGGGGCGGGGATGGGGAGAAAAATTCCCCCGAGAGCATTTCGGGGACGGGGACGGGGAATACACCCCCCGCCCCGCGGGGACCCCGCCCCGCCTATTATTTTAATATAGTTAATTTAATATATATATTTTAGATTAGGTTTTTTAGTCATATCTAATTGTGGAATGAGTAAGAAGACCTTGCAAGGAGAAGTTGGAAAGAGAGACATGATTGATCATTACTTGTTTGGATATTTTGCTTAATATTTTAGTTTATTTATATGTAACTTTGTTTTAAGTATTTTGATATTTCTACTTTACGTGTGTTATCAATTGAGCAAATAGAGATATGTTGACTTTTGCTTTTAGTTGACTTATTATGAAGTATTTTTTAGCTTTTCAAGCATACTCATGATGCTAAATTTTATAATTATCCCTTATTAGTTTTGATGAAGTATAGTTTTTTAAGCATAATTATGTTGTTGGATTTTTTTAGTTGTTTAGGCATATTGTTACTTTAAAAAGTATTATAGTTCATTTTGTTGAATTTTATAGCATTTTATAGAAATTTATAAAAAAAATATTATTATTTTGTGTTCCATTAGTATTTTTAATAAAAAATAATAAATATCAAATACTAGTATTTTTTAATAACATAATAAATATGTGAATTCTTTGTGCTTTTTATTTTTATAGAAAATATAAACATTTTAAAAAAATAAAATATTAATGAATAAATGTAGGATCTATGGGGATCCCCGCGGGGAACGGGGATCCGCGGGGAACGGGGATGGGGATAGAAATTCCCCCGTGACGGAGATCGGGGACGGGGACGAGGAATGAATTTGATGGCGGGGAAAAATATGGGGAAGTGTCCCCCCGGCCCCGCCCCGCCCCATTGACATCCCTACCCGAAACTCCAACGACAGTGCTACCTACTTCTCAATAGTGGGATAGTACTGTCTAAAGGACTCTTACACAGCTTAATTCCTTAGAGTAGGTAGATTTCTCCTGGGTACTTGCTCTTTCAAAAAACAAAAACATCTTTTCGCACCTACACTTTCAAAAAAGTTTTCAAACAAATAATTCATACACTCTTGAGGACTGATACAAGAGTTACTTAGAAGTTTTCAAACTAAACTTTTTTCAAAACCCACAAACACTTGAAAAGCAAACAATTTTTGAAATCATAGTGAGAAAGTACCTAAGAGCCCTTGGATAACCACTGATAGAAAGGGTTCTAACACCTTCCCTTTCTATAATCTACCTCCCGAACCGAGAAACATCTCGAAAAGGAATTTTGCTGTGCTTTTGTCCTTTCCATGTTGGAGAACATAAAAGACGGTGGCGACTCTTGCTTACCGCGACATTTCGCGAACCAGCATTCCAAAACAGTCAGTTCTATTTCCACCGATCACAGAACTGGCGACTCTGCTGGGGACACTTAATAAGTGAGGTGTACCTTAGGATTAGACCACTCTTGTTTTCAATTGCTTGCTTTGTTTGCTTTAATATTGTGGGTTTGTTTTGGAGTTTCATAGATCCTAACCCGGATCTGGGGGATACCCTTTAGAAGTAGCAACAAACTGTGAGGGAACTGTGCGGGGTATACCGACACGGTTGAAGCAGTTGCTACGTTGATGTGACACTTTGGTGAGTACCGGTAACCCTTGAGTCAAGTCAAGGAGAGTACGGGGCCGCCGCGTGGTGTCGTGAAGCATCAACTGACCTTAGGAACCTTACTTGACCATCCTGGCCTCTTTAGGGGTAGTGAGATGACCGACTTTGGTGCAGTCCGAAGTTGGTAGATACTCGATACTACACTCATTGAGGGTTGTTTTCTTGGAATATTTTGATCGCCAGTTCAGTGGCTAAATAAAAACAATGAACATAGAAAACAACCCAATGATATTGAGCTCCTTAGAACCCGATTACTTTTGATAGGACAGGTTTTGAGCCCGCCAACTTCAAGAGGGTAGTACCTAAACTACATGCTAGCCTAAAATCTAAGGGCTCTTTGCGTGACTTGTGTGCTTTCAAACTTGAACTACTTGTACATTCTCGTTATCTGACAACATGAGTTCCTTGTAGGTTTTGGTTACAGTCCTTAATTTGGACTCATAGCAGGGCTTGCTTACATCACTCCACGCATAGCATAACATCATACCATCATACCATTGCATACATCCTGCATAAGGACTAACCCATTTCAAGGATCTCAAGGGTCTGTGATGCAGGTCACGATGAACCACATGTCTAGCAAGGGGCAAAGGGGATTTATTTTCCTCTAGCCAAGGATATTTGGAGATCAAAAAATGGTAAATTGAGTCAGGGGCTATGACCCACTCGATATGGTGAGCTTTGACTCTTGAAGAAGGAATCTCAACAACATGAAGTTCCTTCCATCAAGCTACAAAATTAAAATTCTAATAATTTTCTTATTTACCCCGCGAGATCCTTGAAAACATTGCATGCATACATACACATCATTGCATAACAGGTATCCTTGTTACAGGTCACTTACCTTCTTCGCTGTTTATTTCAGCAATGGCTTCCCAATCAGACAACCAGGATCTCCGTACTCAAGAGACTCAGTTCAGGGAAATCTTCCTAAGCCTATCCAAGGGGCAGGAAGAATTGAGAACGCTCCTCATGGGGAATTTGGTCAAGAACAGTCCAGAAGACAGTAAGGATGAACGGCTGAAACATCTGCAAGCTGAGGTAGAAGCAATAAGGACCCAGATGCTGGGGCAGATGGCTCTCATCCAAGGCTTGGCTCGGGAGCAAGAAGAGCTGAGAACCATTGTCAATCAGCTTCGTCAAGACAACAACATGAAGCAAATAGTCAAGGATGAGGATCAAGTCATTAATCAACTTCCGAGAAGTCAAAGGTTTGGTTTGATGAATAGACCTCTCCGAGCTGCTACTACTTCACAGGTCCAACAACGACCTCACCAAGAACAATGGGTTGATCAGAGCAAGCCAGACAAGCCCAGGAGGCAATTCACCCAGCTTAACATGTCGTTGTTTCAAGCTTTACAACGCCTGTTGAGATTGAATCTGATCACATTAAGGGCTCCTCCCCGGAATCCCAACACCTCAGCTCCTACCTATCATCCCAATAAAAGGTGTGCCTACCACTCTGTTAGTCCAGGACATGACACCAACGACTGTTGGTCTCTGAAGAACAAGATCCAAGACCTAATTGATGAAGGAGCATTGGAATTCACACAAGATGGTCAGGCGGAGTTCTTCTACCATCCCTCCAAGGTTCACCATTTGAAGTGACAAGTCCTGAGACGAGAAGACTTTTTTCTCATTAGAATTTTTTCAATTTGTAATTTTCTTTTGATTGTTCAAACATGTATTCATGTCAAACGTTGTTATTTCATTAATGCATCGCATATGTCTGTTTTGAATCAATATATTCGCATTCGCTATATTCAAACTGCTTTCATTTTTTGTGATGTTCAAACTCTCGACTAAAAACTCTAAGCCTTTTGAGGGAGGATGACGAAAACGATACCACGATCTTTACATTATGCTTTTAAACAGACCCCGCTGATGAGGTACATGCATTGTTTCAAATCCTAAACACTGGAGTTATAAGGAAGATAATCCCTCGTCAACCCCTCTGAGCCAAAGAAGTTGGAGTTTTTCTTTTCGAAAATTAAAACCCTTAATCATAACCTGGGGCAGGGTAGTTCTTTCAGTTAATCCAGGTGCACAAAATGGCATCAAAGAAGTCCTTCCGAGACAAAAAGACAGTGATGGTTCCACATAATCATAAAGACAGGCAGTCGTTATCTCTCAAAATAAAAGCCCAATAAGTCAAAACCTATGAAGGAGACTTACAAAACTGGGGCATCCCGCTGACTGTAATTACAAAAGAAACAGTTCAGGCAAAAAACAGGGATAATAAAAACCAAAAAGAAAGAGGTCATACAAACCCTCAACAAAAAGAAATGAATGCCTATTCAAAATAAACTGTCAGCATCCGAACCATCACCGGAATATCAGAGCAAAGACTCAAACAAGATCTAATGCACGATTAGCTGAGCTTAGGTTGGAAGAACATCACGAAGAGCGGGTGGGTACAAATAAAATTTGAGCCTTTATCCTTTGTTTCTTAAACCGTGAACCAGGCCACGTTACAACCCTCAAAAAGTCCTAGCTGAAGTATGGGTTAGTTCGAAAGCATACTGTTACAAAAGGTATCCTGACTCCTTAGGGCTTGCTGTCAAATCCTGAGTTTACATCACATTTTCCAAAAAAATTGCTTGTTTTACAAAAAAATGCATTTTCAAAAACTTCAAGACAGACATAAGCTTTGCATTCTTGAAATAATATTGTTTGCATATGACTATTTGTTCAACAGCAAAGAAATTCGCACGATGAATATCTTGTGAACAAAAATATTCTCAACAAAAAGGTCACCTCAAATGGAAAAACACTTCCAACCAAGGGGCACGACATGATCATTGTCCATCATCTGGGGCAGTTAAGTCAAGATTCAAGGAATCTCTCAAGATGCCAAGTAGCCAGGGGAAAATCTCCCTCTGAATCACTTGGGGCATTAGGCATGAATTCCAGCAATGAATCTTGCATGATCAGACATCTTCTGGTAGTATGGCAACACGACACTACCGACAGTGACAACTCCCTACACTCTGAGAACATGGACATAGTCGAAAAAATACTACGCATAATCAAAGACCCGCTAGGTCGACTGGCCTAGGCAAAAATAAGGGCTTCCCGGCGAACCAAAAGGGTTCGGGCAAAAATAAGGGATGAAAATGAAAAAATCTGTACACCCGGCAAGTCGAAAACCTGAAAAGGCGGCTTGGGCAAAAAAAGGGTATCCCGATGGACTGAAAACCCGAAAGGGCGGTCCAGGCAAAAGTTAGGGATCAAAGCGTACGACTATGTCCCGTCATCTCGTCACTTGCCTACCAAAAGGAGATTTGTCAATCGGCAGTTATCAAGGCCTCCACAAGTACCTTCTCCACGGAAACTGGGGCAATAAGAATTGTTCGAACTATGCAAGCTGCTCTGTCCTCCAGGTACCAAAGTAAGTTCAGCTGAAGAATGTAACCAGGATACCTTCACTCCCCGCCAGAGTAAGACCAATCAGCAATACTCTCCCCAAGCAGAGTTGGTCTCCCATCAGCCCTAAAAAGGCACGGTAACCCCAACAAGTCAGCAATACTCTCCCCCCGAGCAGAGTTGGTCTACTATCAGTCCTGAAAAGTTGGGTATCCCCAGAAGATCTTATCATTCCCCAGCGGAGTATAGATATCCCTCAGCAAGCATCCCCAGTAGTCTTAATACAAGATGGTTCCCCGGCGGAATACCAGACATCCCAGTGGAGCCATTTCCCCAGTGCAGTCCAAAAGTTTCCCCAGGAGAGTTGAACCATCTCCCTAGTAGATTCTGGAAGCTTATCCCCAGTAGATTCTGGAAGCTTATCCCCAGTAGATTCTGGAAGCTTATCCCCAGTAGATTCTGGAAGCTTCTCCCCAGTAGATTCTGGAGGCTTATCCCCAGTAGATTTTGGAAGCTTATCCCCAGTAGATTCTGGAAGCTTGTCCCCTGCAGAGTACCAACGTATCTCTCCCCGACCATGTTCTGAGGTTATTCCCCACCAGAGCCTATAACTGGGTTATCCTCAGCTAATTACAACGGAAAGATCGTCCCCAGCGAAGTTCTTTCTATCCCCAGCGGAGTTATCATCAAATCCTCAACAAAACTTATCAACGGTATCCCCAGCGGAGTTATCATCAAAATCACAGCAAAGTATCTCTTCCCCACAGAGTAATTCCCCGCAGAGTAATCTCCCCAACAAGTTTGTTCCCCAACGGAGTCATCTTCTCCTACCGGTTTATTCTTGCAACCATCTTCAAGCATCATCCCCAGCGGAAACTAAGAACTCTGCTCTTCAAACGCCAGCCCAGGATTTAACTTCCCGACATTCATCAAGGATTTATTTTCCTAGAAGAAATACATTCATAAACATTTCACATTTCATACATCCTGCTTACATACATGATAAAGTGCATACGACACAATCTCATTTATTCTTGAGAACATCATGACATCATGCATTTCATACATCATGACATTGCATACAACTGATGTTTTGCCTTTTCAGGAAAAAGGTCAATCCAAAGATGATTACTATCAACTGTCGCAGTTCCAGATTCGATACCTGTATCTAGCCAGGGCATATCCGTGAGTGATTGATTGTACATTCGATACCTGTATCTAGCCAGGGCATATCTGCATGAAGAGTTTGAAGTTCCAGATTCGATACCTGTATCTAGCCAGGGCATATCTGCATGAAGAGTTTGAAGTTCCAAATTTGATACCTGTATCTAGCCAGGGCATATCTGTGAGCGATTAATTGTAGATTCGATACCTGTATCTAGCCAGGGCATATCTGCATGAAGAGTTTGAAGTTCCAGATTCAATACCTGTATCTAGCCAGGGCATATCTGTGAGCGATTGATTGTAGATTCGATACCTGTATCTAGCCAGGGCATATCTGCATGAAGAGTTTGAAGTTCCAGATTCGATACCTGTATCTAGCCAGGGCATATCTGTCAGCGATTGATTGTAGATTCAATACCTGTATCTAGCTAGGGTATATCTGCATGAAGAGTTTGAAGTTCCAGATTCGATACCTGTATCTAGCCAGGGCATATCTGTGAGCGATTGATTGTAGATTCGATACCTGTATCTAGCCAGGGCATATCTGCATGAAGAGTTTGAAGTTCCAGATTCGATACCTGTATCTAGCCAAGGCATATCTGTGAGCGATTGATTATAGATTCGATACCTGTATCTAGCCAGGGCATATCTGCATGAAGAGTTTGAAGTTCCGGATTCGATACCTGTATCTAGCCAGGGCATATTTGTGAGCGATTGATTATGGATTCGATACCTGTATCTAGCCAGGGCATATCTGCATGAAGAGTTTGAAATTCCAGATTCGATACTTGTATCCAGCCAGGGCATATCTGTGGACGACTAATTCCGGATTCGATACCTGTATCTAGGCAGGGCATATCTGTGAGCGATTGATTGTGGATTCGATACCTGTATCTAGCCAGGGCATATCTGCATGAAGAGTTTAGAGATTCGATACCTGTATCCAGCCAGGGCATATCTATAGACGACTAGTTCCAGATTCGATACCTGTATCTAGCCAGGGCATATCTGTGAGCGATTGATTGTGGATTCGATACCTGTATCTATCCAGGGCATATCTACATGAAGAGTTTGAAGTTCCAGATTCGATACCTGTATCTAGCCAGGACATATCTGTGAGCGATTGATTGTAGATTCGATACCTATATCTAGCCAGGGCATATCTGCATGAAGAGTTTGAAGTTCTAGATTCGATACCTGTATCTAGCCAGGGCATATCTGTGAGCGATTGATTGTGGATTCGATACCTGTATCTAGCCAAGGAATATCCGCATGAATAGTTTAGAGATTCGATACCTGTATCCAGCCAGGGCATATCTGTAGACGACCAGTTCCAGATTCGATACCTGTATCTAGCCAGGGCATATCTGTAAGCGATTGATTATGGATTCGATACCTGTATCTAGCCAAGGCATATCTGCATGAAGAGTTTGACGTTCCAGATTCGATACCTGTATCTAGCCAGGGCATATCTGTAGACGACTAGTTCCAGATTCGATACCTGTATCCAGCCAGGGCATATCTGTGAGCGATTGATTGTAGATTCGATACCTGTATCTAGCCAGGGCATATCTGCATGAAGAGTTTAGAGATTCGACACCTGTATCCAGCCAGGGCATATCTGTAGACGACAAATTCCAGATTCGATACCTGTATCCAGCCAGGGCATATCTGTAGACGACTAGTTCCAGATTCGATACCTGTATCTAGCCAGGGAATATCTGTGAGCGATTGATTGTAGATTCGATACCTGTATCTAGTCAGGGCATATCTGCATGAAGAGTTTGAAGATCAACCCTTGTAATAGGCCAGGAAATTATCTTTCTTTCTCAGGTACGCAAGTTCTCGATAAGGAATCTCTTACGCTATCGACACCCCCGGATGGCATTTTTAAGCCCATCTCCACAACTTTCCATTATATTTCCAAATGGCATCTATAAGCCCATTCCCGACAAGGTTCTGTCACATCGCCAGATGGCATCTATAAGCCCATCCTCCTATCCATCATCCCTCCAAATGGCATCTGTAAGCCCATTCCCGCCATCACACTGCTGATACTCTACTATGCGAGTGCAAATTTCTGGGCACTTTAGTGTTCAATCATCTTCCACCTTCGGATCACGAAAGGCACGCAAGCCAATCTACATCCTCAGGTTTAAGAAGATTGAACAGGGGCAACTGTTGTACCCCAAAATTTGCCCTCCCATATTCTACAAAGTTTGTCAAGAATCATCTTCAAATGGTTCAAGATTTCTCAAGGGTTGCACAATCCAAATGCCTCCTAAGCCTGTCAAAATTAGGGTTTTGGTTCTTTCAATGAATTTGGGATTTTCAATGGCTCAATCAATTCCCATAGGCCTACACACATTGTCAAGCATCTACATGTCAAGTCTCAAGTCTCACAATGCCAGTTTGAACAGTCAAAAGCTTCATTTGCTTCACAGTCAACTGCAGGGGTAAAATGGTCATTTTGCAGTCAAAAGTCAAATTTTTTGGTCAACATCTTATTTTGAGCACACAATCATCATTTGATCAAGTCTTGATCATGATTCCACAAGCATGGCTCAAAAATCATCAAGGATGCAAAAGTTACTATTTTTGGACAGTAGAAAAGTCAACTGTATCTTGACCAAGGCATAACTTTTTCATGGTTCATCAGAAAAATCCCATCCAATGCTCATTTTGAAGGGGATAACATTTCCTACAACTCATCTTCACATTCCAAGTCCAAGAAATGCTCTCACAAAAAGTTATCAATTTCTACATTATAGGTCAATTTCAAAAGTCAACAAAAATGCACTTTAAGTCAAAGACCATAACTTGAGATTGGTAAATACAAATGACATGGGACCAAAGGCACTGTTTAGAGGACTTTAAGACCTTTCCAAAATGTCCAAGAACATGTTTATATGATCAAAATTGAGCAAGATATGCATTGGAGAAGTTCGGAAATTTTTGTGAATTTGCAAAAGTCAACTTTGCTCAAAACACATCATTTTTGCTAATGGGCCTCAAAATTCTTCTTGAAACTTTGTCCAAGGCCTATGAACGACCCATTGAGATTAAATTGAATTATTTTCTTATTTTTTATTAATTAATTGAATTTTTAATCAATATTAATTCATTTAATTCATTTAATTGTAGGAAAATATCAAGATATGGTTTTGCAATATTTTCATGAAGCAAATATGACCTACATGTGCTGGAGATTTCGTGTACACATCAAGGGGACAAAGATCTCTCAATTTGGCAAGATTTTTCAATCAAAAAGATGCAAAAAGATATGACTTTCAATCAAATATTGAAACCATAATGCCATGGATTTCTTGTCAAGAATTTAACATAATTCCATTCTACTATATGTACATGACCTAAACCTAATGCCTCAGACGTGAAAAGCTGCTGCAAAAAGCCATAACCAATTCCAAAAAAATCAAAGAAAACTCAAAATTGAATTCCACATTCCAACGTGATTCAAAGCATTTTCTTGATTCTAATACATTGCTGAGGTCCCCAGGAACGTGTAGGGATCAAAATCACACGCTAAAGCTTAAGAAATTGCCTCCAACAGATTCACGGTTTGCTTACTATTTTGATAATCGAAACTCATATTCCATGCGCATTTAACATGATTTGTTGGTTGTTTTGGGTTGCTTCAATCTACAGGAAACTTTTGGCACAGGTTAATTGCGTTAAAATGCACTGAAACAGAAATTGCCATTAACGAGTTTTAGGGTTATTCAGTTTCAAAATTAGGGCTTTCCCATACAAGAAAAATTAAGCCTCATGATGCCCATGGTTGAACTCGTGGCATTCAGACGAATCTAGTGGAACCCTCACGAACAATTTATGTTAATCCTAGACCTAATCACTATTATTCCCTGTTCTACTTTGCGGGGGTTAAAAAACCCCGCTATCTCTTTGCTTTTTTACAGGTTCAGCGAAGGGGATGAAGACGTGGTGTATCATGGTTGGTCCGTTCGAATTAGGGCGCGCATGTTTTGCTTTATTGCATATTGATTAGTTTCATAATATATTATTTGTTGTTTATTCTATTAACAAACGCGTTCAATTGGCCTAGTTGAAGACGTGCTAGCATGCAACCATTGGGACCTGGGTTCGACTCCCAGGTCCCCCAAACCTTTGTTTCTATTTTTTCTCACTTGATCACATGCAGGCTTTCAGAAACGTTCCACCATAAACCTCACGCTGCAGCATGCCATGTGTCTTATGCACCAATCCAAAGGCCATGAGAGAGGGAACACCATGCTCTCAGTCAACCAACGCACTAGACCATCTAGAAAGTCAAAGCAGGCTTGTGTTAATGGGCCACCAATTTCCAGAACACACCTCTATTATTGGGTCAACACCCCCTGGTTTTCTTTATTCTTTTTTCTTTTCTATTTCAATTTCTATTTAATTCTTTTATTAATTATAGTTAATATTATTATTATTTAATTAACTTAATTATTATTTTTCATAATAAAATCAGAAGACTAATATTTTTATTATTATTATTATTTATTAATTTCAATTATTATTTTGTAAATAAATACTAATTAATTAGTTTAGTTGTTTAATTAGGACAATTTTAATCTTTTCACACTAAATAAAATAAACTTAGAATTAGGGTTTTTCTTTTGACAATTTTAATTATTTTATTTTTATTTTCATTAAAACTTAAAAAACTAAAAAATACTTTTCTTTTTTTCTTTTAATTAATTGATTAATTAGTTATTAGGTTTAATTTTAATTAATTGCCAAAAGGGACCAATTTCATTCTTTTCTCAAAAAGGGTCAAAACCCTAAGGACGTCCTGATTCAATTCCTTGCGTGCACTTTATTATTTTGATTATATTGATGTAACTGTTTTCCAAGGATGTAATAGATAATTAGGCTTTTATCTCTTTCTTTACTTTCTCGCAGTTATTTTCCAAAGGGTTATGTTTTTGGCGATGTAAATACCCGACGCCTTGTAATAGCGTAGATTCAACTTTCCGCAATTTATTTATGCACAATTATTAACTGTTAAATATGCATGCAAGACTTGTCTGAAAAATAAAATCAATTTGTAGCTCACAATGATGCATGTTCAAAGATAATATGAACTGAACTTGACACACATGCACATGCCACTCCTAGGGTACGCCTCACTGGTTGCCTCGACGTGGTCATCAAGTATAGGGTGTTTTAGAGGTCGCCCTCCTGTCTAAAGATCCAGTTGCCTCGAAAAGGTTGCCTTGGATAAAAATGGATCTAATACATTAGGGTTACTGCTAAGGCGTCCTACTATTGCTTTGGTGACCACACATGTCCCCAATAATCGAATTGACCCGAAACTCCAACGACGGTGCTACCTACTTCTCAATAGTGGGATAGTACTGTCTAAAGGACTCTTACACAACTTAATTCCTTAGAGTAGGTAGATTTCTCCTGGGTACTTGCTCTTTCAAAAAACAAAAACATCTTTTCGCACCTACACTTTCAAAAAAGTTTTCAAACAAATACTTCATACACTCTTGAGGACTGATACAAGAGTTACTTAGAAGTTTTCAAATTAAACTTTTTTCAAAACCCACAAACACTTGAAAAGCAAACAATTTTTGAAAACATAGTGAGCAAGTACCTAAGAGCCCGTGGATAACCACGGATAGAAAGGGTGCTAACACCTTCCCTTTCTATAATCTACCTCCCGAACCGAGAAACATCTCGAAAAGGAATTTTGCTGTGCTTTTGTCCTTTCCATGTTGGAGAACATAAAAGACGGCGGCGACTCTTGCTTACCGCGACATTTCGCGAACCAGCATTCCAAAACAGTCAGTTCTATTTCCACCGATCACACACACACACTCATATATCATGATCTACATCCACTTTGGGTCCCACTAATAACGACTCTGCTACTGCCGGTTATGACTTCGAAAATCCGATCAACCAAGCCGAGGACGAAGGTGAGGATGATTGAGAGGTTCCTGGGGAGCTTGCTAGACTATTACTACAGGAAGAGAGGGCCATACAACCTCCAAAAGCCACTAACTCTGATACCTCCAGTTGAAGAAAGACCGTTAATCTTACTTGATAGTACTCGACAATTCAATGGGGTGCGTGCTGGGGCAGCATGACGAGACTGGCCGAAAAGAGCATGCTATTTATTGCTTTAGCAAAAAGTTTACCGACTGTGAGATCCGATACTCACTGCTCGAGGAAACTTGTTGTGTTTGGCATGGGCTGGGTCACACTACCCTATTGACATCAAAGATGCGAATGTCTTGACAGCTCCGTGGCCTTTTGCAATGTGGGGCATCGACATGATCGGCGAGATCAGACCTACTGCATCCAACGGGCATCATTTCATCCTGGTAGTAATTAATTACTTTACAAAGTAGGTTGAAGCAGCTTCCTTTGCTACTGTAACCAAGAACTTCGTGGCACGGTTTATTCGGCACAATATGATCTATCGATATGGTGTACCCGAGAGGATCATCACCGATAATGGTACAAATCTCAACAATATGATGATCACCGAGCTCTGCAAACAGTTCAAGATACAGCATCACAACTCTTCTCCCTACCAGCCAAAGATGAATAGGGCTATTGAAGCGGCTAATAAAAACATCAAAAAGATTGTGCAGAAGATGACGGTGACATACAAAGACTGGCACGAGATGTTACCATTTTTTCTTCATGGGTACCGTACCTCAGCGCGGACGTCAACATGGGGAACCCCCTATTCCTTGGTATATGGTATGGAGGCAGTCTTGCCCATTGAAGCTCAGATACCATATCTTCGGATTATCAAGGATGCAGGTTTGAGCGAAGATGACTGGATTCAGACCCCGCTTGATCAGCTGAACTTAATCGATGAAAAGAGACTTAGTGCTATTTGTCATGGTTAAACGTATCAAAAGCGAATGATCAAGGCATTTAACAAGAAATTTAAACGACAAGAGTATCAAGTTGGGGATCTGGTGGTCAAACGCATCATACTGCAACAAGGTGACCCCAGGGGCAAATGGACCCCTACGTACGAAGGGCCATTTGTGGTTAAGAAAATTTTCTTGGGAGGAGCTATGATTCTAACCACCATGGATGGTGACGACCTTCCTCACCCCGTCAATGCATACATAATGAAAAAATACTATGCATAATCAAAGACCCGCTAGGTCGACTGGCCTAGGCAAAAATAAGGGCTTCCTGGCGAACCAAAAGGGTTCGGGAAAAAATAAGGGATGAAAATGAAAAAATTTGTACACCCGACAAGTCGAAAACCTGAAAAGGCGGCTTGGGAAAAAAAGGGTATCCCGGTGGACTGAAAACCTGAAAGGGCGGTCCAGGCAAAAATTAGGGATTAAAGCGTAACGCTATGTCTCATTGGATCACCTTGCAACCAGACTTCGGTATCGACTATCGATCTCAGACGACACTAATCAATCTGATCTACCTTCAACCAAGTAGCAAAGTGATGAGATGCTTGAGGATATAAAGGCAATAACAGAGTTGGAACCCAGTGGGATTGTTCACATAGCTGTTTTTCTTTGTTTTTCATAAATTGTATAAACTCTATCTGTGATCGGTGGATCTGGAACTGACTGTTTAACGCTGGTTCGCGAAATGTCGTGGAAGCAAGAGTCGCCACCGTCTTTTATTTTCTCCAAATGGAAAGGACAAAAGCACAGAAAAATTCCTTATTGAGATTAGTTCTCGGTTCGGGAGGTAGATTTATAGAAAGGGAAGGTGTTAGCACCCTTTCTATCCATGGTTATCCATGGGCTCTTAGATACTTGCTCATTTGTGTTTTCAAAATGTTTGTTTGCTTTTCAAGGTGAGTGGGTTTGAAAAAAAGTTTCGTTTAAAATTTCAGTTCGACTCTTGTATCAGTCCTCAAGAGTGTTTGAAAAATTGTTTTTGAAAGCATTTTGCAAAGTGTCGGTGTGAAAAGAAGTTTTTGATTTGTTTTGAATTAGAGCAAGTATCCATGAGTCGTCTACCTACCCTAAGGAATTTGGATGTGTAAATGTCCTTAAGGTAGTGCCATCCCACCATTGAGAGGTAGGTAGCACCACCGTTGGAGGTGTTCGGGTCAATTC
Source organism: Vicia faba (assembly GCA_948472305.1). Classification (NCBI taxonomy): domain Eukaryota; kingdom Viridiplantae; phylum Streptophyta; class Magnoliopsida; order Fabales; family Fabaceae; genus Vicia; species Vicia faba. The sequence goes on along the minus strand of OX451740.1, from coordinate 354,668,673 downwards.
GAGGTTTAGGGACAGGGTGGTCACCAGAGCAATAGGAAGACACCTTAGAAGCTACCCTCATGCCATGTTCATGGACATGAGGACTTACTAAAACGTCTTCTACTCGACGACCACGTTTCGAGGGGGCAAGGCAACAGGGAGGCGTACCCTAAGAGTGGTGTGTGATTTGTGTGTCATGTTCAGTTATTATTTGTCTTGATCATGCATTGAGTGTTCTACGCTTTGATTTTATTTTTGGCCATTCATTCTTTCATGCAAATTATTAGCAGTTAAAAGGTGCGGGAAGATAAAAGTCCTACGCTATTACAAAGGCGCGGGTCTACATCGCCAAATTAAACCAAGACCCAATTTGAATAAATAAAATGCAGAAAGTAAATATCTAATTAATCTATTACAAGGCTTTGGGGCAAGTACATAAATTTCAAAAACATAAAATAAACGCGCGAAGAGAAAATTATATTCGAAGGTGCGAGGGCGTTGGACCCTTTGAGGAAATTAAATTGAAATTATTAAATTAATTAAATTAAATAAAGGAAAGGACTTATTTTTTATGTTTTTTGTTTTGTATTTATGAAATTAGAGAAAATTAAATGGAATTAAAACCCTAATTCTAAACATTTTTAATTATTAAAGAAATAAATTCAAGTTTGACCTAATTTACATTATTTAATTATGAGTTTATTTATAAAAAAAACAATTAATACTTAATAAATGGTAAAAAGAAAAGAAAAAGAATAAAAGTATTAAAACCCTAATTTCTACATTTTTTACTTTATTAAAAAAAACATTAAAATTAAGCCTAAAATTAAAACTAAATTAGTTAACAAAATTTATTTACAAAATAATATTAAATAAAATATATTTTATTTTTATGATTCCTGATTTTTTTGGTATTTTTATATTATAAAGTTAATTTTATGGAATTAAATAAAACAAAGAATATAATTAAAATAAATAATAGAAAAGAATAAAAATAGAGAAAAGAAAGGCAAACATGGGGGGTGGTTGTCCCTTTTGGAGGTATTTTCCAAGCAATTTTGGCCCACTGAATCAGGCCTGGTTGACTTTTCTGGCACGTATGAGGAAGTATTGACTGGTGTCCATGGTGGACTTCACATGATGGTCAATGGATTGATCTTCAGGGGCATGTGGCAATCAAGCAGGCAAGGCGTTTGGTGGACCTTAGCTGAAGCGCTGCAGGGAAATATGTTAAGCAAAATAATATTGAGGAAGGGAGGGGACCTGGGAATCGAACCCAGGTCCCAAGGCTTGCCAATCAGATTCCCAACCACCACACCATTCAACACGTTTGTATGTATAATGAAAAAACAAATATTATAAACAATAAACCACGCTAATAATATTAACACAAAAAAAAAACGCGCTGAAAATTTAAATGATCCAACCATGATATGACACGCAGGCTTCTTCCTCGTTGCGCCTGTAAACAGAAAAGAGATAGCGGGGGTTTTAAACCCCCACTAAATGCATCCTGCGAAAAATAGCGATTAGAGTATCGTTGATCATAAATTGAGCGCGATGTATGGAATTAGTTCGTATGAAGGTCACGAATCCAATGGTCCTGGTCTTATGGCTTAATTTTTCCAGATACTCAAAGCCCCAAATGGAAGCTTCTGAAACCCTAGAACATTTCAATGGTATATTTCGCTACAAGCAAGATTAGTTCAATTAACATACACCAAAAGCTTCAGTGAGTCCATATTAGTACAAATCAACATTTAAAATGTATGAAATATGCATATAAATCAAAGTATGATTATGAGAGTTTTCTTGAACAGGACTATGGCGTTCTACCATTTCTCTGCGTGTGGGGATGTGATTTTGATTGAGAAAGCTCCCTAGTTATCCCAACAAGCCTTTGGAATGGTCCTTTTGCCTTGAAACACCCTCTAGCTATGAAATCAGTTTTGAGAATTTTTGGAAAAAATGCAAAGTTGGTTTTCAGGTTTGGGCGCAGCTAGCTTTTTTTTTTTTAGCATTAGGGTTGCATTATGTTTATATGTGTGACTGAATTAGGGTAGAAATCCAAGTCCAAAAACCTTTGCATTCATGATTCAAATATTTGGTTTTCAATGTAATCTTTTTCAATCTTTTTCATGTCCTTTTGATGCCAATCATTGCCAATCACCTTGATTCTTTCCTTATTGAATAGTGCACGAAATCTTGAGTGAATTCTATGCACAAAAAGATTTGAAAAGCATGGGTTAGTATTTTTCTTATAATTAATTTTAATTAAATGAATTAAATAGATTAAATATTCAATTAATTAATTAAAAATAGGAAAATAACTCCCCTTTGGGTCAATGAGTCGTGCATAGCTTTTGGGTGATGATTCTTGGAAGAAATTGAGGCCCATTAGCAATTTTGAGGCATTTGAAGCAAAGTTGACTTTTCAAAATTCCCAAAAATTTCCCAACTTCCACAAGGCATATCTTGCTCAATTTTTAAGCTTTGATCATGTTCTTGGACATTTTGGAAAGGTCTTGAAGTCCTCTAACCAATGCCTTTGGTCCCATGTCATTTTGGTTTACCAATATCAAGTTATGGTCTTTGACTTAAAGTGCCTTTTTGTTGACTTTTGAAAATGACCTATAATGTTGAGATTGATAACTTTTTGTGAGAGCATTTCTTGGACTTGAAGTGTGAAGATGAGTTGTAGGAAATGTCATTCTATTCAAAATGAGCTTTGGATGGAATTTTTCTGATAAACCATGTGGAAGTTATGCCCTGGTCAATTTGCAGTTGACTTTTTCAACTGTCCAAATATGGAAACTTTTGCATCTTGAGACTTTTTGAGCCATACCTTGAGAATCATGATCAAGAATTGATAAAATGATGTTTTTGGCTTCAAAATAAGATGTTGACCAAAATTTTTGACTTTTGACTGTCAAATGACCATTTTGCCCCTGCAATTGACTGTTGAGCAATTAGGGTTTTTGACTGTGCAATCTTGTGCTGTAAGTCTTGAAACTTGGCATATGGATGCTTGACAATGTTTATAGGCATGTGGGACTTGATTGGACCCTTGGAAACTTCAATTTCTTTACCAGAACCAAAACCCTAATTTTTTACTGTTAGGAGGCCATTGGACTATGCAACCCTTGGGAGATTTTGAAGCATGCTCTTTGCAAATCTTGAAGAATATGGGAGGGCAAATTTTGGGGTACAACAGTTGCCCCTGTTCAATCTTCTTAGACCTGAGGATGTAGATTGGCTGACGTGCCTTTCGTAATCCGAAGGTGGAAGATGATTGAACACTAGAGTGCCCAGAAATTTGCGCTCACATGTTGGCAGTGTGATGGTGGGAATGGGCTTATAGATGCCATTTGGAGATTGATGGATAGGAAGATGGGCTTACAGATGCCATGTTGAGAGATGATGGATAGGTGGATGGGCTTATAGATGCCATCTGGGTGTCAATCGCGTAAGAGATTCCTTAGCGAGAACTTGCGTACCTGAAAAAGAAAATGATTACCTGGCCTGTTACAGGAGTTGGTCTTCAAACTCTTTATGTAGATGTGCCCTGGCTGGTTACAGGTGTCGAATATTTGAACTCTTCAGACGTTCCCTCAACAGTAACGATGAGAGAACCTTGGGCGACTTCAACCTCAACAGTAATGATGAGAGAATCATAGGCGACTTCAACCTCAACAGTAACGATGAGAGAATCATAGGTGACTTCAACCTCAATAGTAACGATGAGAGAATCATAGGCGACTTCAACCTCAACAGTAACGATGAGAGAATCATAGGCGACTTCAACCTCAACAGTAACGATGAGAGAATCATAGGCGACTTCAACCTCAACAGTAACGATGAGAGAATCATAGGCGACTTCAACCTCAACAGTAACGATGAGAGAATCTGGGGCGATTACTACCTCAACAGTAACAATGAGAGAATCTGGGGCGATTACTACCTCAACAGTAACGATGAGAGAATCTGGGGCGATTACTACCTCAACAGTAACGATGAGAGAATCTGGGGCGATTACTACCTCAACAGTAACGATGAGAGAATCTTGGATGTCTTCTACTGAGTCTTCATTAGGAAAATCTTTAGGAATCGATTTAAATGGATCAGAGAAGGCCTTTGACTGGATAAGAATCAGGAAAATCTTAGGGTCGATTTAACTGAACCAAGCAAGGTCTTGGAATAACTTCAACTGGATAAGAATCAGGGAGATCTTAGGGTCGATCTGACTGAACCAGAGAAAGCCTTTGACTGGATAAGAATCAGAAAAATCTTAGGGTCGATTTAACTGAACCAAGCAAGGTCTTGGAATAACTTTAACTGGATAAGAATCAGGGAGATCTTAGGGTCGATCTGACTGAACCAGAGAAGGCCTTTGACTGGATAAGAATCAGAAAAATCTTAGGGTCGATTTAACTGAACCAAGCAAGGTCTTGGGATAACTTCAACTGGATAAGAATCAGGGAGATCTTAGGGTCGATCTGACTGAACCAGAGAAGGCCTTTGACTGGATAAGAATCAGAAAAATCTTGGGGTTGATTTAACTGAACCAAGCAAGGTCTTGGAATAACTTCAACTGGATAAGAATCAGGGAGATCTTAGGGTCGATCTGACTGAACCAGAGAAGGCCTTTGACTGGATAAGAATCAGAAAAATCTTAGGGTCGATTTAACTGAACCAAGCAAGGTCTTGGAATAACTTCAACTGGATAAGAATCAGGGAGATCTTAGGGTCGATCTGACTGAACCAGAGAAGGCCTTTGACTGGATAAGAATCAGAAAAATCTTGGGGTCGATTTAACTGAACCAAGCAAGGTCTTGGAATAACTTCAACTGGATAAGAATCAGGGAGATCTTAGGGTCGATCTGACTGAACCAGAGAAGGCCTTTGACTGGATAAGAATCAGAAAAATCTTCGGGTCGATTTAACTGAACCAAGCAAGGTCTTGGAATAACTTCAACTGGATAAGAATCAGGGAGATCTTAGGGTCGATCTGACTGAACCAGAGAAGGCCTTTGACTGGATAAGAATCAGAAAAATCTTAGGGTCGATTTAACTGAACCAAGCAAGGTCTTGGAATAACTTCAACTGGATAAGAATCAGGGAGATCTTAGGGTCGATCTGACTGAACCAGAGAAGGCCTTTGACTGGATAAGAATCAGAAAAATCTTGGGGTCGATTTAACTGAACCAAGCAAGGTCTTGGAATAACTTCAACTGGATAAGAATCAGGGAGATCTTAGGGTCAATCTGACTGAACCAGAGAAGGCCTTTGACTGGATAAGAATCAGAAAAATCTTAGGGTCGATTTAACTGAACCAAGCAAGGTCTTGGAATAACTTCAACTGGATAAGAATCAGGGAGATCTTAGGGTCGATCTGACTGAACCAGAGAAGGCCTTTGACTGGATAAGAATCAGAAAAATCTTAGGGTCGATTTAACTGAACCAAGAAAGGTCTTGGAATAACTTCAACTGGATAAGAATCAGGGAGATCTTAGGGTCGATCTGACTGAACCAGAGAAGGACTTGGACATAGCTGAGAACTTGACTGGATCTTTCTTGAAAGGTAAAGGTCAGTCATATGCAATGCATGATATGGATCAAGCCATGATGTTCTCAACATAAATGAGATTGTATGTTTATATATGCATGCTATAATGTATGGAAATGCTATGTTTATGAATGTATGTTTTTCGTCTAGGAAAGTAAATCCTTGACGGGTGCCGGGAAGTCACATCATGGGCTGATGTTGGAGAATAGTGCTTTATTGTTTCCGCTGGGGATGATAGTTGCAAGAATACCGGTAGGAGAAGATAACTTTGTTGGGGAGTAAACTTGGTGAATGGATTATTCTGCGGGGAGAAAGTTACTCTAGCTACCTTGCTGGGGAACAGTACTCTGTAGGGAGAGAGGTACTTTGCTGGGATATTGATGGTACTTTCGCCGGGGATACCATTGTTGTGTTGGAAGTGTTAATAGACTTCGCTGGGGATAAGAGGACTTCGCCGAGGATGATCTTCCCGTGGCTTTTCGCTGAGGATAACCCAGTTATATCCTGGTAGGGAAATAACCTTTGAATAAAGCCGGGAGACGCGTTCATGCTCTACAGGGGGGAGCTTCCGGAATCTACTGGGGATGAGCTTCCTGCTGGAGAGATGGATTGAACTTTCCTGGGGAAACTTTGAACTATACTGGACTCTTTTGGGGAACTCTTTGAGATATATTGGAGAAGAGATTCCACTGAATGTTTGGTATACCGCCGGGGAACAGTCTTAGACCAAGACTGCCGGGGATGCCTGTTAGGAATGTCCGTATATTATGTTGGGGGATGTTGAGATCTGCTGGAGGATACACAACTTCCTTAAGGCTGACAGTATAACTCTGCTTGGGGAGAGTGCATGGACTTGCTGGCTCACTCTCTGGGGACTTAAGATATCCTGGTTGTTCTTCAGCCGAACCTATCTTAGTACCTTGGTGGACAGAGCAATTAGGTCGTTTGGACAACTCATTATTGCCCCTGTTTCTGAGGTGGGAGAGGAAGATCTGTGAGGTGCTGATAGTTGTTGATGGACCAGCCTTCTTCTGGTAGGCAGGTGACAAGATGACAGGACATAGTCGTACGCTTTGATCCCTAACTTTTGCTTGGACCGCCCTTTCGGGTTTTCAGTCCACCGGGATACCCATTTTTGCCCAAGCCGCCTTTTCAGGTTTTCGACTTGCCGGATGTACAAGATCTTTTTTTTATTTCATCCCTTATTTTGCCCGAACCCTTTTGGTTCGCCGGGAAGCCCTTGTTTTTGCCTAGGTATGTCAACCTAGCGGGTCTTTGATTATGCGCAGTATTTTTTCGACTATGTCCACGCTCTCAGAATGTAGGGAGTTGCCCCTGTTAGAAGTGTTTTTCCATGCCACCAGAAGATGTTTGATCATGCCAGATTTGTTGCCGGGAGTTTATGTCCAATGCCCCAAGTGACTTAGGCGGAGATTTGCCCCAGGCTATTTGGCCTCTGAGAGATTCTCCGAATCTTGATTGGACTGCCCCAGATGATGGACAATGATCAGGCCATGCCCCTTGATTGGAAGTGCTTTTGTTCACTAGGTATTCATCGTGCGAATTTCCCTGCCGTTCAAACGAATAGTCATATGCAAACAATGTTATATCAAAAATGCAAAGCTTATGTCTGTCTTGAAGATTTTTGAAAATGCATTTTTTTTTCATAAAACAAATGAATGTTTGTAAAACGTGATGTCAACTCCGTATTTACCGTAGGCCTTAAGGAGTCGGGATTCCTTTCGCAACAGTATGCTTTCGAACTAACCCATGCTTCAGCTAGGACTTTTGAGGGTTATAACGTGGCCTGGTTCATGGTTTAAAAAACAAAGGATAAAGGCTCAAATTATTTGTACCCACCCACTCTTCGTGATATTCTTCAAACCTAAGCTCAGTTGATCGTGCGTTAGACTTTATTTGAGTCTTTGTCCTGACGTTCCAATGATGGTTCAGATATTGATGATTTATTCTGAATAGGCAGTCATTTTTTGTCGAGGGTTTGTAAGACCTCTTTCTTTTTTTTTCATTATCCCTGTTTTTTGCCTGAACTGTTTCTTTTTGGAATTACAGTCAGCGGGATGCCCCAGTTTTGTAAGTCTCCTTCATAGGTTTTGACTTAATGGGTTTTTATTTTGAGAAGTAATGACTGCCTGTCTGTATGATTGTTCGGAACCATCACTGTCTTTTGTTTTGTAAGGACCTCTTTGGTGCCATTCGTTATGCACTTGGATCAACTGAGAGACTACCCTGCCCCAGGTTATGATTAAGGGTTTTAAATTTCGAAAAGAAAAACTCCTACTTCTTTGGCTCAGAGGGGTTGCCGAGGGATTATCTTCCTTATAACTCCAGTGTTTAGGAATTGAAACAATGCCTGTACCTCATCAGCGGGGTCTGTTCAAAAGCATACTATAGATTATGGTATCGTTTTCGTCATCCTCCCTCAAGAGGCTTAGAATTATTAATTGAGAGTTGACATCAAAAGATGGAAGCAATTTTGGAAATAGCGAATGCGAATATATTGATTCAAAATAGACATAAGCGATGCATTAATGGAATAACAACGTTTAACATGAATAAATGTTTAAACAATCAAAGAACAACACAACTTGAACATTCGAATGAACAAAAGTTTTCTAGTCTCAGGGCTTGTCACTTCAAATGGTGAGCCTTGGAGGGATGGTAGAAAAACTCAGCCTGACCATCTTGTGTGAACTCTAATGCTCCTTCATCAATCAGGTCCTGGATCTTGTTCTTCAGAGCCCAACACTCATTTGTATCATGTCCTGGACTGGCAGAGTGGTATGCACACCTTTTATTGGGATGATAGGTAGGAGATGATGTGTTGGGGTTCCGGGGATGAGCCCTTAATGTGATCAGATTCAATATCAACAGGCGTTGTAAAGCTTGAAACATCGACATGTTGAGCTGGGTGAATTGCCTCCTGGGTTTGTCTGGCTGAAGCTGGTGAGGTTGATGCTGAATTTGTGACACTGAAGCCATTTGAGGAGCTCTCTTATCCTCTTGCCTCAAAGGTGGTTGAATGATGACTGGACCTTCAACCTTAGATGTTTACCCCAGTTGGTTACCCCAAAGCAGTTGGTTGACGAGAACCCCGAGCTCATCTTGTCTTTGAGCTAAGTCTTGAATGATAATCACCTGCCCCAGTATCTGGGCTCTCATTGCATCCACCTCGGCTTGCAGATGTTTCAGCCGTTCGTCCTTATCATCCTCAGCACTGTTCCTGACCAAGGTCCCCATGAGAAGGTTTCTCAGCTCTTCCTGCCCCTTGGATAGATTCAGGAGGATTTCCTCGAATCGAGTCTCTTGAGCATGAAGGTCCTGGTTGTCTTGTGGGCAAGCCATTGCTGAAATAAACAGCGGAGAAGGTAAGTGACCTGTAATAAGGGTACCTGTAATGCAATGATATGTATGATATGCATGTAATGTTTTCAAGGACCTCGCGGGGTAAACAAGAAAATTGTTAGAGTTGGAAACTGGTAACTTGATTGAAGGAACTTCATGTTGTTGAGAGTCCTTCTTCAAGAGTCAAGGCTCACCATATCGAGTGGGTCATAGCCCCTGACAACTTTGGCTAGAGGAAAATAAATCCCCTTTGCCCCTTGCTAGACAGTTTGATTCAATCATGACCTGCATCACAAACCCTTGAGATCCTTGAAATGGATTAGTCCTTATGTAGGATGTATGCAATGGTACGATGTTATGCTATGCATGGGGTAATGTAAGTAACCCTGTTATGAGTCCCAATTAAGGACTGTAAACAAAACCTGTAAGAAACTCAGTAAACCCTGTTATGAGTCCCAATTAAGGACTATAAACAAAACCTGCAAGAAACTCAAATGTCAGATAGCATGCGAATAGTCAAGTTGGAAGGCACACAAGTCACACCACAACCCTTAGAGTTTAGGCCAGCATGGGGTCTGGGTATTACCCTCTTAAAGTTGGTGGGCTCAACCTGTCCTATCAAAAGTAACCGGGTTCTTAGAGGATCCCAATATCATTGACTACCCTCAATCGGTCATAACTCCAGCATCGCAATCTTTTCTTGCGGCCAGAACCATCACGAGAGTTTAGCCTCAATGGGCGTAGCATACTGCTACTGTTCTATTGGCCAAGTTGTGTCATTTAAGGTTCTAAGGTCTGTTGGTGCTTAATGACTCCTCAGAAGACCCATATTCTCCTCGTTGCGACACAAGGGATATCGGTACAGACCAAGGTGCCACACCAATGTAGCCACTGCTTCACCCATGTCGGTCTACGCCGGACAGGTCCCTCACAACTTATGCTACCTAACAGGGTATCCCCAGATCTGGGTTAGGATCTATGTAACTCCGATGCAACCCACAATAATAAAGCAAACAAAGCACAACAATTGAAAACACAGTTATGAACTATCCTAAGGTACACCTCACTTTATAAGAGTTTCCCCAGCAGAGTCGCCAGTTCTGTGATCGGTGGATCTGGAACTGACTGTTTAACGCTGGTTCGCGAAATGTCGCGGAAGCAAGAGTCGCCACCGTCTTTTATTTTCTCCAAATGGAAAGGACAAAAGCACAGAAAAATTCCTTATTGAGATTAGTTCTCGGTTCGGGAAGTAGATTTATAGAAAGGGAAGGTGTTAGCACCCTTTCTATCCATGGTTATCCATGGACTCTTAGATACTTGCTCATTTGTGTTTTCAAAATGTTTGTTTGCTTTTCAAGGTGAGTGGGTTTGAAAAAAAGTTTCGTTTAAAATTTCAGTTCGACTCTTGTATCAGTCCTCAAGAGTGTTTGAAAAATTGTTTTTGAAAGCATTTTGCAAAGTGTCGGTGTGAAAAGAAGTTTTTGATTTGTTTTGAATTAGAGCAAGTATCCATGATTCGTATAGCTACCCTAAGGAATTTGGCTGTGTAAATGTCCTTAAGGTAGTGCCATCCCACCATTGAGAGGTAGGTAGCACCACCGTTGGAGGTGTTCGGGTCAATTCGAGGTTTAGGGACAGGGTGGTCACCAGAGCAATAGGAAGACACCTTAGAAGCTACCCTCATGCCATGTTCATGGACATGAGGACTTACTAAAACGTCCTCTACTCGATGACCACGTTTCGAGGGGGCAAGGCAACAGGGAGGCGTACCCTAAGAGTGGTGTGTGATTTGTGTGTCATGTTCAGTTATTATTTGTCTTGATCATGCATTGAGTGTTCTACGCTTTGATTTTATTTTTGGCCATTCATTCTTTCATGCAAATTATTAGCAGTTAAAAGGTGCGGGAAGATAAAAGTCCTACGCTATTACAAAGGCGCGGGTCTACATCGCCAAATTAAACCAAGACCCGATTTGAATAAATAAAATGCAGAAAGTAAATATCTAATTAATCTATTACAAGGCTTTGGGGCAAGTACATAAATTTCAAAAAAATAAAATAAACGCGCGAAGAGAAAATTATATTCGAAGGTGCGAGGGCGTTGGACCCTTTGAGGAAATTAAATTGAAATTATTAAATTAATTAAATTAAATAAAGGAAAGGACTTATTTTTTATGTTTTTTGTTTTGTATTTATGAAATTAGAGAAAATTAAATGGAATTAAAACCCTAATTCTAAACATTTTTAATTATTAAAGAAATAAATTCAAGTTTGACCTAATTTACATTATTTAATTATGAGTTTATTTATAAAAAAAACAATTAATACTTAATAAATGGTAAAAAGAAAAGAAAAAGAATAAAAGTATTAAAATCCTAATTTCTACATTTTTTACTTTATTAAAAAAAACATTAAAATTAAGCCTAAAATTAAAACTAAATTAGTTAACAAAATTTATTTACAAAATAATATTAAATAAAATATATTTTATTTTTATGATTCATGATTTTTTTGGTATTTTTATATTATAAAGTTAATTTTATGGAATTAAATAAAACAAAGAATATAATTAAAATAAATAATAGAAAAGAATAAAAATAGAGAAAAGAAAGGCAAACATGGGGGGTGGTTGTCCCTTTTGGAGGTATTTTCCAAGCAATTTTGGCCCACTGAATCAGGCCTGGTTGACTTTTCTGGCACGTATGAGGAAGTATTGACTGGTGTCCATGGTGGACTTCACATGATGGTCAATGGATTGATCTTCAGGGGCATGTGGCAATCAAGCAGGCAAGGCGTTTGGTGGACCTTAGCTGAAGCGCTGCAGGGAAATATGTTAAGCAAAATAATATTGAGGAAGGGAGGGGACCTGGGAATCGAACCCAGGTCCCAAGGCTTGCCAATCAGATTCCCAACCACCACACCATTCAACACGTTTGTATGTATAATGAAAAAACAAATATTATAAACAATAAACCACGCTAATAATATTAACACAAAAAAAAAACGCGCTGAAAATTTAAATGATCCAACCATGATATGACACGCAGGCTTCTTCCTCGTTGCGCCTGTAAACAGAAAAGAGATAGCGGGGGTTTTAAACCCCCACTAAATGCATCCTGCGAAAAATAGCGATTAGAGTATCGTTGATCATAAATTGAGCGCGATGTATGGAATTAGTTCGTATGAAGGTCACGAATCCAATGGTCCTGGTCTTATGGCTTAATTTTTCCAGATACTCAAAGCCCCAAATGGAAGCTTCTGAAACCCTAGAACATTTCAATGGTATATTTCGCTACAAGCAAGATTAGTTCAATTAACATACACCAAAAGCTTCAGTGAGTCCATATTAGTACAAATCAACATTTAAAATGTATGAAATATGCATATAAATCAAAGTATGATTATGAGAGTTTTCTTGAACAGGACTATGGCGTTCTACCGTTTCTCTGCGTGTGGGGATGTGATTTTGATTGAGAAAGCTCCCTAGTTATCCCAACAAGCCTTTGGAATGGTCCTTTTGCCTTGAAACACCCTCTAGCTATGAAATCAGTTTTGAGAATTTTTGGAAAAAATGCAAAGTTGGTTTTCAGGTTTGGGCGCAGCTAGCTTTTTTTTTTTTAGCATTAGGGTTGCATTATGTTTATATGTGTGACTGAATTAGGGTAGAAATCCACGTCCAAAAACCTTTGCATTCATGATTCAAATATTTGGTTTTCAATGTAATCTTTTTCAATCTTTTTCATGTCCTTTTGATGCCAATCATTGCCAATCACCTTGATTCTTTCCTTATTGAATAGTGCACGAAATCTTGAGTGAATTCTATGCACAAACAGATTTGAAAAGCATGGGTTAGTATTTTTCTTATAATTAATTTTAATTAAATGAATTAAATAGATTAAATATTCAATTAATTAATTAAAAATAGGAAAATAACTCCCCTTTGGGTCAATGAGTCGTGCATAGCTTTTGGGTGATGATTCTTGGAAGAAATTGAGGCCCATTAGCAATTTTGAGGCATTTGAAGCAAAGTTGACTTTTCAAAATTCCCAAAAATTTCCCAACTTCCACAAGGCATATCTTGCTCAATGTTTAAGCTTTGATCATGTTCTTGGACATTTTGGAAAGGTCTTGAAGTCCTCTAACCAATGCCTTTGGTCCCATGTCATTTTGGTTTACCAATCTCAAGTTATGGTCTTTGACTTAAAGTGCCTTTTTGTTGACTTTTGAAAATGACCTATAATGTTGAGATTGATAACTTTTTGTGAGAGCATTTCTTGGACTTGAAGTGTGAAGATGAGTTGTAGGAAATGTCATTCTCTTCAAAATGAGCTTTGGATGGAATTTTTCTGATAAACCATGTGGAAGTTATGCCCTGGTCAATTTGCAGTTGACTTTTTCAACTGTCCAAATATGGAAACTTTTGCATCTTGAGACTTTTTGAGCCATGCCTTGAGAATCATGATCAAGAATTGATAAAATGATGTTTGTGGCTTCAAAATAAGATGTTGACCAAAAATTTTGACTTTTGACTGTCAAATGACCATTTTGCCCCTGCAATTGACTGTTGAGCAATTAGGGTTTTTGACTGTGCAATCTTGTGCTGTAAGTCTTGAAACTTGGCATATGGATGCTTGACAATGTTTATAGGCATGTGGGACTTGATTGGACCCTTGGAAACTTCAATTTCTTTACCAGAACCAAAACCCTAATTTTTTACTGTTAGGAGGCCATTGGACTATGCAACCCTTGGGAGATTTTGAAGCATGCTCTTTGCAAATCTTGAAGAATATGGGAGGGAAAATTTTGGGGTACAACACTATCATTTCGGAGGCGTACTCTTTCAAGGACGTCAGCCTCTTGTACAAAAAACGCCTATTTATAGGCCAAACTTCAAAGTCAATACAATTCATTTTCACAAATAAATTTCAAACTGTTTTCTTTTTTCTGTTTTGTTTTGCAAGAACGTCCAATGTTCATTTTTTATATATGAATTTGACAATAATTGATGTTCATAAATATTTACATACGAAACAAAAGACGATTACTCGTAATATTAGGAACAGGGGCAAATAAGAATTGTCCGGGCCTTACAATTGCTCTGTCCACTAGGTACAGGGATAAACCTAGCTGAAGAATATGACTAAAGTACATTCACTCCCCGCAGAGTAAGAGAAAGACAGTAACGTTAATTCTCCCCAACTGAGGCTCGCAACCACGTATGAGTCGGTAAAATTCTCCCCAAGCAGAGTTTATCTATCATCAGCACTGGAAAATTATCCCTAGTGGAGTTTGGAGAATTATCCCCAGTAGAGACTGGAGGATTGTCCCCAATAGAGCCTAAAAGGTTATCCCCAGTGAATTCTCAACTGGAAAATCATCCCCAGCGGAGTTCATTCCTTTCACAAACAGAAACTCAATTCCCAACAGAGTTTCATTATCGCCAACAACGATAATTCATCCCCGGCTGAGGTTATTCTTCCAAATCAATAGATCCTCCGGCAGAATATGTCCTCCCCACAGAGTCGTTTCCTCATCAGTTTATTCCTCAGCGGAGTTATCCTCTCCCGCAGGTTTATTCTCACAATCATCTTCATTCATTATCCCCAGCAAAAATGAAGAATTCAACTCTTTTCTCCAGCAGTAATCCGGGATTTATTTTCCCCAGCTAAAAACATCACATTTCCATACATCATGACATGCATACGCATCATACAACATAATCTCATTTATTTTGAGAACATCATTGCCTGATACATATCATGCATTACATTTAGCTAACCTTTACCTTTAAGGAAAGATACAATCAAGTTCTCACAAAATTCAAGCTATGAAGCTTTTACCTCAGTTGAATACGGACGATCGAAGTTCCTAAAATTCGACAGAGATGATTCCTCAGTAGAATACGGACGACCGAAGTTCCTAAAATTCGACAGAGATGTTTCCTCAGTAGAATACGGACGACCGAAGTTCCTAAAATTCAACAAAGATGATTCCTCAGTAGAATACGGACGACCGAAGTTTCCTAAAATTCAAACAGAGACGACTCACCAGCAGAATAACAGACGACCGAAGCTCCTAAAATTCGACTTCTCTCAACAAAGATCAGCCTTCCCCAGAGGAATCTTCCTCAACGACAGGTATACAAGCTCTCGCTAAGGAATCTCTTATGCGATCGACACTCCTTTGGATGGCATCTTTAAGCTCATCTCCCATCATCAGTCTCCAAATAGTGTCGTTAAAACCATTCCCGACATCACAAGATAATTACCACTTCATGCGAGTGCAAATTTCTGGGCACTCTAGTGTTCAATCATCTTCCACCTTCAGATCACGAAAGGCAGACAAGCCAATCTAAATCTTTAGGTTTAAGAAAATTGAACAGGGGCATTTGTTGTACCCCAAAATTTTCCCTCCCATATTTCTCAAAACATTTCAAGAAAGATCCCCAAGTTGCTCAAGGTAGTCCAAGGGTTGGCCAAACAAGCTCTCTCCTAAGGCAGTCTACCTCAAATTAGAGTTTCATGTTGCATCAAGATACTTGAGTCCAAGTGATCCCAAATGCTCAGCAATGTCTTAATATGTTATCAAGATCATCCATGTCAAGTTTCAAGCCTTGTAGAGGAAGTTTGCTCAGTCAATTGCTCAAAGGCCTGAAAATCGACTGTGTTAGGGCAAAAGTCAACTGTGGCCCACATACAGTCAAACTTCAAGATTTTTGGTCAACATTCTCATCTTGAAGGATATTTCATCATTTGATCAAGGGTTGATCATGATTCATCAAGGATTACTCATAATTCATCCAGATTCAAATGTTGCTAAATTAGGGTTTTGTAGGAAAAGTCAACTCAACTTTGACTAAGCATAACTTTCTCATACTTTATGAGAAATGACCCATCCAAAGCTCATTTTGAAGAGGATGAAATTACCTATAATCCATCTTCATCTCCCAAGTTCAAAATATGCACTCATAAGAAGTTATTAATTTGTACATTATAGGTCATTTTGGAAAGTCAACAAAAACACCTTTTTTGTCAAAGCTTCATACTTGAGAATGGAATATCAAATTGAGATAATACCAAAAGGGTTGATTAGAGGACATCTCAATATTTCTAAAAAGTCCAAGAACACCTTCAAAGATTCAAAATTGAGGAAGTTATGCATTGGTGAAGTTGACCCTTTTTGCAAAATTGCCAAAAGTCAACTATGCCTAAAACTTCATTTTGCCAAATGGGCCCAATCATTTTTACTTGTTTTGAGTTGGCAACATAGTCCACGAGCTCTAGCCCTTGCCACTTGTCATTATCATGTTTTTATTATTTATTTTTATTTTTATTTGATTTAAATCAATTTTAATCAAAATAAATCATATAAAATCCAAAACATTGAAAACACAAGATTTTGTGCTTGTTTCAGGTCTTAAATTACAGCTAGCAAGTATTCAAATTTGTATCAAGGCATGATGTGTACAAAAAGATTGAAATAGTCCATTTTTGGAAATATTTTTAAGGTGTATCAAATCAAGATCCAATTCATTGAGGGAGGAAGATTGAGGCCAGGTTTTCAAACCTAATTCACTCCTTAATACATATAGAGTGCGTGCAGACCCAAAGCTAGGTTAGAAGGAGGAGCAACAAGGAGAACAGAATTTGAAAAAATACTAAGAAAGTGCAAGACCGAATTAAGTGTTCCAGGCATCCTCAAGGCCTTCCAGCTATCCCAATCGATTCCTGGGATTCTCAGCAAGCCAAAGCAATCAAAAGCAAGCATATTCAAGCCCTATATTGCGCTGTAAGTCAGTCACGATACCTCACTTTTCTTGAAATCGAATTCCATGATTTAGGCATTGATAGCAGGAACTAATGGTATATTCATGATCCTTAAGACATATGCATGCTTTCTGTGTTGTTTAATTTCATTTATATGACCTGTATTGGAATGTGCCATTGTTAGGGTTTCATAGCTCGCTTTGGGGTTTTTGAATCCAGGCTAAATTAGACCATAAAAGGGCCACCATTACACTCAGGAGGTCCAACCGAATCGATTGGTGGCCCTAGTTTTTATTTATTTTGCTCATAGCTGATTTTGAGAATGACAGGGGCTATAGTGACGGACAAACGTCCGTAGGTAAAAGTGTTTCACTTTTACTAACGGTGCAAGGAGGGAGACGAAGACGTGGCTTCATCTGATTTGGCCATTTGAATTTCAGCGCGAATATTCTATTATTTATTTTGTTTATCATATAATTATTATTATTTATTTGATATACAAACAAGAACAGTTGGCGCAGTGGTAGTGGAGTGCATGGTACTTGCTTTAGGATCTGGGTTCGAATCCCAGGTCCCCCAAAATATTTCATGTATTTTGCCTTTTCAGGATCCAGCGTGTTCACAAACCAAGGGTCCACCACACGTCTTCACCATCCAGCAAGTCAAGTGTCAGGAGACCAAATCCAAAGGCTAGCATATGAGAGACTATCATGAGGTCTAGTCAACACAACATACTGGATCCAGGAGGTCAACGTGGACTTCCATCTTTGGGCCCAGATCTGCCTATTTGCACCCCTCCAAAATACTATTCAGGCCCAAATTTCTTTCTCTATTTTTTTTTAAATTTTATTTCATTTAGTTTATTTATTTTATTTACTAACACAAATAATTATTTTCTTTTATCAAAAAAATCACAAAAATATTACTTTTCATAAATTAGGTCAAGATTTTATTTATATTAAAAATTAATTAATTTAATTAGGTGTTAATTTAGATAACTTTAATTTCTTTTTTTTGTAAATAAATTAAAAACAATTAGAACATTTAGGTTTTTGTTTCTAACTTAATTATTTTCTTTTCCTAAAAATAACCAAAAAAACCAAAAATAGTTCATATAATTATTTTTTAAAATTAATTTAATCACTAATTAATTTTGTCATTTAATTTAAAAACCTAAATTCTTTTCTTTAAAAAATATTAAAAACAACAAAAAAAGCATTTTCTCTTTTCATTAGGATAGCAGGGTCAAAACTCTAATTTCTTCCCGGATCTTAATTTTTCTCGCGCGCTTTATTTTTATTATTTATCATATTGATGTAACTGCCTACAGTTTGTAATAATTTAATTAGGACTTTTTATTTCCATTTATCGCTTTAATTTCAAAGGGTTTGTTTTTGGCTATGTGAATACCCGAAGCCTTGTAATAGCGTAGTTTAATTTCTGTATTTTTACTTCCGCAAATATTTAACTGTTATATGTATGATATTAGGATGCATGACAAGAATGTATGTGAAAAAACTTTAAAACAGTTAGATAACCCTAAACATGTGCAAAGATAAATAATCTAAAATTGAATCACTCGCACATGCGCACTCCTAGGGTAAACTCCCACTTGGTTGCCTTCGGTAAACGGTCATTGAGTATAGGATTCTTTAGTGGTCGTCCTTTTGTACAAAGATCAAAGTTGCCTCGAAAAGGTTGCCTCGGATACTGTTGCCTCGGATAATTGATCTAAGACATTAGGGTTATTACTAAGACGTCCTAACATTGCTTTAGTGACCGTACGTCCCTTTTCAAATTGACCCTCAATCTCCAACGACGGTGCTACCTACTCACTAATAGTGGGATAGCGCTGTCTAAAAGAAATGAACATAGAACGATTCTTTTTTCGAGTAGGTATATTAACTCTTAAGTACTAGCTCAAACAAAACAAACTTTTTTTCACACTTACACTCCTTTTCAAACAAAGTTTTCAAAAAACACTTCATTACACTCTTGAAGACAGAAGCAAGAGTTAAATCGAAGTCAAAACAAAAACTTTTCAAAACACACAAGCACGCAAAGAAGCAATTTTAAAAATGATGAGCAAGTACCTAAGAGCCCGTAGATAACTACGGATGGAAAGGGTGCTAACACCTTCCCTTTCTATAATCTACCCCCGTACTCAGAAATATCTCGAAAAAGGAATTTTTCTGTGCTTTTTTCTTTCCTTGTTGGATAAAATAAAAGACGGTGGCGACTCTTGCTTACCGCGACATTTTGCAAACACAAACGCAAAACGTAAACCAACAATTCCTTAAAAAAGGGAAACACGTCCCGGTTCTGGCCACCGTATCACAGTGAGGAATCAATTAAGAGATCATAGATAACTACAAATGAAAAGGGTGCAAACACCTTCCCTTTTCAAAACCTACCCCCTTACTCAGAAAATTCTCAAATGGTCTTTCCTGTTCTTTTCATCCTTTCCTTTATTGGATAAAATAAAAGTCCGTGGCGACTATAACTATCTGCAACATTTGCGATAAAACATAAAACCCAAAAGTCAGTTCTCCCACCGCGCCACAAAACTGGAGACTCTATTGGGGAAAATTACTAAAAGTGGGGTTACCTTAGAGCTAGATCACATTTAAAATTCTTTACTTTCTTGATTTATATGTTTTACATTATGGGGTTATGCTTGGGTTTATTTCTTGTATAGATCCTATACCTGGATCTTGGGAATTTTAGGAAAGTAGCAATAGATCGTGAAAATTGTATTGCATAGACCAACATGGTTGAAAGAATGGCTAAGTTAGTGTGACACATTGGTTTGTACTAGTGTCCCTTGAGTCAATCAAGGAGAATGTTGGGCTACCGTGTGGTGTCATAAGAACTAACTGACCGTAGAACCTTAGTTGACACAACTTAGCCATTAGAAAGTAGTGAGATCGCTGGCTTTGGTGCAGACTGAAGTTGCTTAATACTCGATGCTACACTCATTGAGATCAGACTCTCGGGATATTTCGGTCGCAAATCAGATGCTTGTGCTGAAACAATGCCTGAGAGAAAGATTGGTGATATGAGATTCCTAGAACCCGGTTACTTCTTTTAAGACAAGTTGAGCCAACTAAACTCAAGAGGGTACTTATCTACAAACCCCATGCAAGCCTGAACCTAAGGCTTTGTGTGCTTTGCTTGTGTTTGATTAACTGTTCGAACAAAATAGCATACACATCATGACATCATGATATAGCATTTTCATTAACCATTTTAAGGATCTCAAGGGCCTATGATGCAGGTTTATATTGAACCAGACGTCTATCAAGGGGAAAGAGGATTTATTTTCCTCTACCCATATCTTGTCAAAAACGAAAGCACGATATCTTGAGTCAAAGACTATGACCCAATCGACATGGTGAGCTTAGAAGTATATTCAATGATACGAAGTTCTTCAATCAAAGTTGCAGGCGGACTCAACTTCTAATATTTTCTTGTGTTTAATCTGCGCGATCCTTGAAAACATTTCATTTACATATCATGCATCATCTCATAACAGGTTTTCCCATACAGGTTTTCTCATCTTCTTATTGTTTACTTCAGTATAAGATGACCCTCGAACAAACCGTCAGAGATCTACAAGCTCAAAATGCACAATTCCAGGAAATGTTCCTGAACCTATCTAGGGGGCAAGAGGAATTGAAAGTACTCCTCATTGATAGCTTGACAAAGAAGAATCCTGAAAACAACAGGGATGACCAGTTGGAACAATTGCAAGTTGAGATGGCAACGATGAAAATCCAGATGATGGGTCAGATGTCTCTTACCCAAAACATAGCTCGGGGACAAGAAGAGTTAAGAATTATTATCAGCAAGCTTCCTCAAGACATATATGATTGTATGGGACGAACGACTAGAATTGGGGATCAAATCATTAATCAACCTCCGATGAGACAGGAAGTTGGCTTAGTTGAGACTAGGCCTTTTTGGATTGTTACTACATCGCAAGCCCAATAATGACCTCGCCAATAACAACAGGGTAGTCAGCGTAAGAAGGATACTACCAAAAGATATTATACCAAACTCAACATGCCAATGTCGCAAGCTTTGAAACAAATGTTGAAGGCGGAGCTGGTTACGTTGAAGAACCCTCCTCAGAATCCCAACAGTTCTACTCCTAGCTATCATCCCAATGCAAGGTGTGCATACCATTCTAATAGTCCTGGAGATGATACGAATGGCAGTTGGGTGTTAAGCAACAAGATTAAAGACTTGATTGACAAAGGAGCGTTGGAATTCACACAAGATAGTCAGAATGAATTTTTTTGCATTCCCTCAAAGGCACACCATTTGAAGTGACAAATTCAGGAAGAAAAGCTTTTCGTTCATTCGAATTTTTGTTTGTAATTTCTTTAGTTGATCCAAACACTTATCTTTATGTCAGACTTTGGTTTCCCCATTCATTCATTGCATATGTTTATCTTGAATTAATCCATTTGTTCTCACTATATTTAAATTGTGCATTTTACTTCCTTTTTTGTGATATTCAACTCTCGTTAAAAGGTATAAGCCTTTAGAGGGACGATGACGAAAACGATACCATAATCTCATACAGTATGCTTTTGAATGCACCTTTCTAATGATGTACAAGTGTTGTTTCAAATCCTAAATAGTGGATTTATAAGGAAGATAATCCCTAGTCAACCCATTTGAGCCTAATAAGTTGGAGTTTTCTTTTTCGTATAAATTGAAACCTTTAATCATAACCTGGGGCAGAGTAGTTTCTCAATTAATTCAAATGTGCATTCAGTCGTAGGCTTTCACTTCGTACACAGCAAATAGCATCGGAGACGTCCTTCCAAATCAAAAGACGATGATGGTTCCCCGTAAAACAAGAAGTCATTATCTTTCAAAAGAAGAGCCCGCTAATTCAAAACCTATGAAGGAGACTTAAGAAAAAACTAGGGCATCCCGCTGACTGTATTCACAAAAGAAACAACTCAGGAAAAAGGTAGGGATAATAAAATCAAAAAGAGGGCGCTACAAAGCCTCGACAATAGAAAAATGTTACAAAAATGACTGCCTTCTAAAATAAACTTAACTTATCTGAACGATCACCAAAATATCATTCTAGATTCTATTGGGAGATAAACTCACAAATAATTGAGTATAGGTCTGAAGAATATTACGGAGAATGGATTGGGTACAAATAAAGTTTGATCCTTTTGTCTTTTGTTTCTTAAAACCATGAACCAGACAACGTTATAACCCTTAAAAGTCCTAATTGAAGCATAGGTTAGTTTATAAGCATATTGTTACAAAAGTTATCATGAATCCTATAAGGCTTACTATAAATCCTGAGTTGAATTTATATTCTTACAAAATTTTGTTGTTTATTAAAATGCATTTTCAAAAACTTCAAGACAAACATAAGTTGTGCATTTTATATACCATTGTTTGCATATAACTAATTGTTCGACAATAGAGAAATTCGTGCGACGAATATCCAATGAACAGAAATCCTTTCAATAAACAAAATCACTTCTAATGGAAAGACACTTCCAATAACAAACCTTCCATAATAAAGGGGCATGACATGTTATTGTCCAACTCATCTATGGCAGTCAAGTCGAGATTCAAAGAATCTCTCAAAAGTGCTGAATAGCCAGAGGTAGATCTTCGTTTGAATCACTTGGTGCATGTTACATTGATCATGGGTTCCAGAAAAATCTACTGATATTTTAATCTTCGGTATCACCAAATTGCTTATCCATGTCAGCAATATCAGATGGTGTCATTTTGCTGTGACAGTTCTTACAAAAATACTGAGGAAGGTCAAGACTATCAGAAACTTGGAAATCTGTGTGTTGTACCCCAAAATTTTCCCTCCCATTTTACTCAACAAATGTCAATGGAGGTCCCCAAGTTGCTCAAGGAAGTCCAAGAGTTGACCAGACAAACTCTCTCCTAAGGCAGTATACCTCAAATTAGGGTTTCCACTTTCATCAAGATGTTTGAACCACAAAGGGATCAAATGCTTTCCAAGGTTTTAATATGTTCTCAAGACCCTACATGTCAAGTTTCATGCCTTGCACAAGAAGTTTGCTCAGTCAACTGCTCAGATGCTTGAGAATCGACTATATTAGGTCAAAAGTCAACTGTGACCCACATACAGTCAAAATTCAATATTTTTGGTCACATCAACATTTTTAAGTGACTTTCATCATTTGATCAAGGGTTGACCATGATTCCCCAAGGAATGCTCCAAATTCATCAAAACCCAAAAGTTGCTAATTTAGGGTTTTGTAGGAAAAGTGAACCCAAATTTGACCAAGAATAACTTCTTCATATTTTATCAGAAGTTTTCCATCTAAAGATAATTTTTAAGAGGATGCAATTCCCTATAACTCATCTTCAGCCCACAAGTTCAAAATGTGCACTCATCAAAAGATATGAATTTCTACATTATAGGTCCTTTTGAAAAGTCAACAAAAACACCTTTTGGGTCAAAGCTTAATACATGAACATGGAAGATCCAATTGAGATGGAAAAAAATGGTTGGTTAGGGGACATCCTAAGCTTTCTAAAAAGTCCAAGAACACCCTCCTAGGGTCAAAATTGAGAGAGTTGTGCATTGTCAAAGTTGGCAATTTTTGGATAATTGTCAAAAGTCAACATTGATCAAATTTGCATTTTTTCCAAAGGGGTCCATGTTTTCTTGTTTGAAACATGTTTCTAATAGGACCCACGACCCCTGAGCTTTTCCTCCTATTATTTTATTATTTTTATCATTTATTTTGATTTTTTATTCATTTAAACTAAAATAAATCAAATTAAATGGTTAAATAATAAAAGCAAATCAAATCTTGGGGTTTTATGCACATTATGAGTCCATATACAGATAGCATGGCATGTAATTCGTGCAAGGATGATTTAGATTGAAAAAGTCATGATTGGAGCTATTTTGGAAAGAAATCATACAAGGCCAAAATCAAATCAAATCTTCATAATTCCTCAAGATACCATGAGATTTCTTCCATTAATTTTGACCTAAATTCCTCCTCTATATAAACACAACACTGTCATACACTAGGGAGCACGAAATTGGCTGCCCAAGAACACTCTCTAAAAACCTCAAATTCTGTCAAAACTAGTGCAAAGTTAAAACCGAAGATCCAACCACTTTCAGTCCAAGCCATCAATTACAAATCATTCCTGAGGTATCTAAGGGTAAGAATAGGTCGAAAGTCATGGTCATTGATGCTTGAAACAAGCATACTCATCTTCTCCGATTTTCTTTTCTTTCAAACATTCATATAATTAATTTCATGCATTGCTAACGTTTATTAACTGTCAAAATGAGTTCTTATTGTTACGTAGAACAGGTTTGAATCACAAACAATAGCTTGGCTTGGTGGATGAGGCGCCTAACTGTGACCCAAGGGGCATGGGTTCATCACCCACCCCATGCATTTTTCACTTTTTTGACTATTTTCTTTTCTAACCCTTTTCATTTATTTATTTTTCACTTGATTTGTTTTCTATCATTAATTTAATTAACATATAAAATCACAAAAAATCATTAAATATTAGTTTTAGGCTTTTAATTAATTAAAATAATTTTAGACATAAAAGTTGTTCGGATTTAATCAATATTGATTTTATTTCATAATTAACCTGTAAATTAATCAGAGTTAGGTTTTTAATTATTAATTCACACTTTTATTATTTTCCTAAGAATTTACTGCAGATTCAGTATATCACCATTCCATGCGTCCCTCATACGCTCACAAATCCTATCCTTTGGATCATCCCTTGGTCCAGATCCAGCGTCCAACCACAACAGCCCATGGTGCACTCTCTGAAGCTAATGCACATGGGATCACACGCATGGAACATGGGCCAACCAATTTGGGCCAAACAATTTGGCAATGCACCCCTCAGTCTGCATTCTACCACACATGCCCAATCTTTTCTTTTTTATTTTATTTCAATTCTTTTTATTGTTTTTATTTATTTATTTTCCAAAAATCATTTTTAATCAAAACATAAAAATCAGAAAATCACAAACAATATTAGGTTTAGTCTTTTTTTCATAAAATATTTAATTGCATTAATTAGTTTAATTAGGTTAACTTAAATCTTTTTTTCATAATTAAAATCAAATAGAAATTAGGTTCAATTCTTAATTTTAATTCCTTCTCAAAATAAAAACACAAAAATAGGTTAACTATTTTTTTCATTAATTTAATGATTTTTCATAATTAAAACTTAATTAGTGATTAGGATATTTTGCAATTTATTATTTATTTCCTTAAATAAAAATGACAAAAAAATGATTTTTTTCTTTAATTAAATTAAATTTGGTTGTCAAGGGTCAAAACCCTAATTTCTCGCATTTACGTTTGTCGTACGTACTTTTCATTATATTTTTATAATTGCTCCTAGGTTGTAATAGTCTTTTAAACTAGGGTTTTATTTACTGTTTAATTTCCCCACAAGTTTTGGTTATGTAATCCCCATTCCCCGAAGCCTTGTAATAATTAGATTTACTTTTCCGCTTTTAATTTCCACAACTATCAAACTGCTAGATATATGCCTAGGATTGTATGCAAAAGACAATTTGTATGAAAAATTAAAACAGTTAGAAATCCCTAATGTGCAAAGATAACATTAACTGAAAAAGCATACTTGCACATGCTCACTCTTAGGGTATACTCTAACTCCGGTTACCTTCAGTAAACAGTCATGAAGCATATGATGTTTTAGTGGCTATCCTCTATGTCCCAAAAGATCAAAAAATGACCCTTTCGACTGTTGCCTCGGAAAAGATCTTTAGGACTCTAGGATGGTTACTAAGGTGTCCTAACATTGCTTTTGTGACCGTACATCCCTTTCGAATGTCCCTTACAACTCCAACGATGGTGCTACCTACTCCTTAATGGTAGGATAGCGATGTCTAAAGGAAATGAGAACAAACAATCTTTTTTCGAGTAGGTATAATCTTAAGTACTTGCTCAATGAAAACTTTTCACACAAACACCTGTCAAAAAAAATTTTCAAAACAAACTTCATCACATCCTTGAGGACTGATACAAGGGTTATCACGAAGTAAACATTTTCAAGACAAACACACACAAGCAATTTGAAAAAAATGAGCAAGTACCTAAGAGCCCGTAGATAACTACGGATAGAAATGGTGCTAACACCTTCCCTTTCTATAATCTACCCCCTGTACGCAGAATATTTCGAAAAAAGGTTTTTTCTATTCTTTTCCCTTTTCCATGATTGGATGAAATGAAAGTCGGTGGCGACTCTTGCTTACCGCGACATTTTGCAAACAAAAAACGCAAAACGCAAACCAGTATTAAATAGTCAGTTCTGCCACCGTATCACAGAATTGGCGACTCTGCTGGGGATTAAAATAAAGTGGGGTTTACCTTAGGATCTAGGTCATTAAATTGCTTCTCTTAATTGTCTTGATTTCTTTACTTTTGAGGGTTTTGTTTGGGGTTATTATAGATCCTACACCCGGATCTGGGGACAATCATTAGGTAAATAACAATATATCATGGAGACTGTACGATGTAGACTAATATGGTTTAAGCGATGGATGTACTGGTGTGGCACTTTGGTTGGTATCGGTATCCTTCGTGGGGAAACAAGGAGAATAAGGGGCCGTCGCGTGGTGTCGTGAAGCACTAATGGACCTTATAACCTTAGTTGAACAACTTGGCCATTAGAAAGTATTGAGATAGTCGGCCTCAGTTAAGAGTTGAGAACTGGTTGATACTCGATGCTACACTCATGGAGATTAGACTTTCGGGATATTTTGGCTGCAAGAAAAGATTGCGAGCTGAAACAATGCCCGATAAAGGATGGTCAGTGATATTTAGAATCTCTAGAACCCGGTTACTTTTTTAAGACATGTTTGAACCAACTAAACTTCAAGAGGGTACTACCTTTAACCTCATGCAAGCCTTAAACCTAAGGACTTGGTGTGATTTGACTGTGCTTGCTATACCTGTGTTTGCTATATATGTGGTTTATCCTGACATCATGCATCATGACATGGCATCCATGCTTATTGCACTAACCATTTCAAAGACCAAGGGAATTTATCTTTGTTCTTTTTTGCAGATTATGGCTTCCGTTCGTAGAAATACCATCCGAATCAACTTTGTAAAGATACCTTCCCAACTCAAAGATCTAGTGTCAAGGGTTTCTAAAAATTCTACGTTCACTAAGAGACATGGTCAACTTCTCAACCTGATTACTTCAAACATTGATGAAAAGATGATGAGTGTACTCTTTCAGTTCTTTGATCCCAAGCACCACTGGTTCACCTTTCCAGACTATCAGTTGGTGCCTGCCTTGGAAGAATTCTCTCAGCTATTGGATATACCTATTCTTGAGCAGGTACCCTTCACAGGTCTAGAAGAAGTTCCTAAGCCATAAGTCATTTCCTCAGCTTTGCACCTGAAACGGGCCAACGTGGTATCCAATTGGGAAACTAGAAGCGGAGTCAAGGGTTTTCTAGCTAAGTTTCTTATAGACAAAGCCCAGCTGTTTTGGGATAATATGGATTTTCAGGCTTTTGAGGAGGTCTTGTCTCTTCTTATCTATGGTTTAGTTATCTTTCCTAATCCAGACTCATTCATAGATGTGAATGCTATTAAGATCTTTCTCTCTCGCAACCCGATGCCTACTTTGCTCGGAGATATTTTGCACACTCTCCATACTCGTACCATGAGGAGAAGAGGGATTCTTGTGTGCTGCATGCCATTGCTGTCGAGGTGGTTTATTTCTCACCTCCCTAAGTCCATAATGAAGAATGAAGAAGGTCTGTTTTGGTCACAAAGGATAATGTCACTCGCTCATACGGATATTCTTTGGTGTTCTCGATCTATGGAAAACATTGCTATCATTGACCACTACGGGGAGTACACTAATGTTCTACTGCTTGGTAACAGAGGGGGTATAACCTACAATCCTTGTTTAGCTCTGCGACAATTTGGTCACGCTCGAAGGGATGGTCCCCATGAGTTACTTATCGATGGCATTGTATTCAACTATGAGGAGGATATTCAAGAGTATCGTCGGAGGTTCATACGAGCTTGGGGCATGGTAAACAGATCTGGCGTCAAGACTTTGGGGCCAAAAACATCCATTCCTATGGAGCCTTATCTACAATTGGTACGAGCTCGTGCTCAGCAGCTTATGATGCCCTATGTGGTTGTTTTTCCAGTGATTGTGGAACCCAATACTGAAGAAGGCATTCCTTACACGGTTCTCTATCCTTACATGCCCACTGATCTTGGGGAATTACAAAGGTCTTGGATTCATATGATGAAGGAGAGGAAGGTCTTAGAGCTCACAAAGAAACTGCATGAAGAAAAAGGACTGAATGATTATCTCGGCGCAAAGAGGGAAGCATTCATGGGACTTTTGATTTTTCTTTCTAGTTTTAGATTTATTTTTAATTGTAACGCCTAAAAGGAATTTGAACTTCAAATTCAGCTAATAAAGTTTTGTTTATTTTTTGTTTACGAATTTAAATTTCCCGAAGTCTTTGAAATCATTGCATGCGCATACCATTATCATACACATCATGACAGGTACCATTACAGGTTTCTCATCTTCTTCGCTGTTTATTTCAGCAGAAATGTCTTCTGAATAAAGCATTAAATACCTGCAGGCCCAAAACGCCAAATTCCAACAAATGTTCATCAGTCTGGCAAAGGGGCAGGAGGATCTGAAAGCCCTCATTCTGAAAGAGAAGAAGAAAAAGAAGAAGGTTGCTGGTATTCTGAACATGGGCCGAAGGTTTGGAGAGCGGTTGAAGAGAAAAGTTGACCTGAACTCTTCATCTAAGGAAGGGGAGAACCAAGAAGAAGAGAAGGACCCTAGTCCTGCAGTCTCTGACAATGATACTGATTACAATGATGAGCAATATCCTCCTGCTGAGGATAGATACAAACAATTGGAAGATCGTGTTAGAACATAGTTTGATTCTACAACCCTTGATTAGAGTTTTGATGATAACAAATACAAAGAACAAATATGCACCCTAAAAATTATGTTATTTTGTATGCAGAAGTTCTGACCAAAGCAGCATCAAAAGATAAGCTATATAAGCTACACGCTGAAGCAATCAGAATTTGCGCTGAAGATTGATGACCAGAACCTGCGCTTAAGTGAAGTAAACTTTGATTCTGAACAAAAACATAATAATCTAAGTCATCAATATGCTGAAGTATCAGCAGCAAGCAAGGATGA
Source organism: Vicia faba (assembly GCA_948472305.1). Lineage (NCBI taxonomy): Eukaryota > Viridiplantae > Streptophyta > Magnoliopsida > Fabales > Fabaceae > Vicia > Vicia faba. The sequence goes on along the minus strand of OX451740.1, from coordinate 354,639,745 downwards.
AAGATTCTGAAGCGTTACTATTCATTCAAGACTGCATCAATTACAATGGCTTCATTCAGACATGATCTTCTCCAAATAGAAACTGAGTTAATGACATTTATCACGGTTAACGTTCAACAGGAATCCATTGCCTATATAAACAAGCTCAGTGTTCAAGTCGTTTACGATTTGCCAATACTACTCACGAGAATTCAAAAAATGCTGCAAGCTTACTCATCTTTCCACACTCTAAATTTGTGTAAAATATCACAGTTGTGATAATTGTTTTTATAACAAAAAACATCTGTACACACATTCTTGTAACTTTGTTTAAGACAGTGTTCCTTGAGATTAACTGGATTGTGGTTATACTCAAGAAGACTTTAACAGTTGTTAAAGTAGTGATTGTAATACTTTTGAGATTAGTGGATTAAGACCTCGTTGGAGAGAGGCGAAATCACCTTGACGGGTGGACTGGAGTAGTTTGAGATCAAACGAACCAGGATAAAAATACTATGTCATTGCGCATTTTATTTCAAGTTTTCAATTCAACCCCCACTTCTTGTGTTTTTCACTTCTTCAATTGGCATCAGAGAGCCTGGTTCTGAGCTTAAACACTTAACCGTGTCAGTACAAGTTCCAAGCTTCAGAAAAACACTATGGTGGGACCAAGCCAAAACATCAACAATGACTACCATGAAGACAAGGACAGAATCAATGGCAAACCTCCAGTCTTTGATAGGCAAAACTTCGACTACTGGAAAGATAGAATTGAGAGTTTCTTTCTGGCCCATGATGCTGATCTGTGGGACATGGTAACTGATGGATAAACACATCCAGTGGATGGAAGTGGTTAGAAGATAGACAGAAAAATGATGTCTGACCAGCAGAAACGTGACTTCAGAAATCACCACAAGGCTAGAACAATACTCCTCAGTGCTATCTCATATTCAGAATATGAGAAAATCTCAAACAGAGAGACAACCAAGAATATGTTTGACTCTCTGAGAATGACGCATGAAGGAAAAATTCAAGTTAAAGAAACCAAGGCCCTTGCGCTCATTCAGAAGTATGAGGCATTCAAGATGGAAGATAGTGAATCCATAGAAGGAATATTCTCAAGATTTCAAATTCTTGTTTCTGGACTGAAGGTTCTTGACAAAGGATATTCTACTGCTGATCACATAAAGAAGATCATCAGAAGTCTACCCAAACAATGGAAGCTAATGGTTACAGCCCTTAAGCTAGTCAAAGATATCAACAAGATATCTCTGGAGGAACTTGTCAGCTCTCTCAGAAGTCACGAGATAGAGCTAGAAGAAGATGAGCCTCAAAAGCAAGGTAAGCCACTAGCTTTAAAATCTAACAGAAAATCTGACTCTATGATTTTGCAGGCTATGGAAGAAACTTCTGATGGATCCTCATCAGAAGAAGATGAATTGTCTCTCCTCTCCAGGAGGGTGAATCAACTGTAGAAGCAGAGACAAAGGAAATTCAGAAATCCAAGAAGACCAGAGAATCAAAATGAATCCTCCTCCAGATACAGAAAGTCTGAGTCTTCCTCTGGACACATAAGATCTGAAGGTTCTTCAGGACACAGAAAGCCAAATAACAAAGACATCACTTGCTATGAGTGTAATGTGCAAGGGCACTACAAAAGTGACTGCCCAAGGCTTCAGAAGGAGAAGCCCAAAAATAAGTTCTTCAAGGAAAAGAAGAAAAGCCTCATGGCAACATGGGACAATTCATACTCCTCTGAAGCTGGCTCAGAGTCAGATGATGAAAGAGAAAACATAGCTCTTATGGCAGACATGTCAGAAGAAAGTGAAGCTTCTGGTTCAGACTCAGAATCAGACACTAAAGAGGTATTCCCTAACTTAGCTATTAATTTCACTAAAGCGGAACTTGCAGAAAGTCTAAATGAAATTCTAGAAAGGTATCAGCATACCAGAGTCAAATTCAAGAACCTGAAAAAGGAACTGGTCTCTGACTCTGAAAATACTGAGAGTCTTAGATTAGAAAACTCTGAGTTAAAAGGAAAATTTTCAAAATTAGAAAATGATTTACAAAATTATTAGAAGGTAATAATCTCAGAGACTCCCAGTAATGCTGATAAGATCATCAAAGAGTATGATCACATCTTTCAGAAGTTTCTGGCTAAAAACATAGATAGAAGCAAGATGGCTTCAATGATCTATGGAGTTAGCAGAAATGGTAGAAAAGGGATAAGATATCAAGGTAAGGTATCTACACCTAAGCAAGCCATGGACTTAGTCATAAATCGCACACCACTTAAATCACATTTTATATATGGGCACAGACATGACATAAAATACACTAGTAGTGATTACTCTGTCAAACCAAAATTCAACCAGAATTTTGGTAAAACTAACAAACCAGGACCCAAAAATATATGGGTACCTAAGGATAAAATTATATATGTAGCAGATATCTTTAGCAGCAAGGCTAAAACACCAGTCATGGTACCTGGACTATGGCTGCTCTCGACACATGACGGGAAGAAGGCATATGTTCCAAAGCCTGGAACTTAAACCTGGAGGCTACATGGGCTTTGGAGGCAACCAAAGAGGAAAGATCATTGGCTTTGGAACAATAGGTAACGTAAATCTTCCCTCTATAAATAATGTACTGCTAGTTGATGGATTAATGCATAACCCGTTATCCATAAGTCAATTAAGTGATAACGATTATGATATAATCTTTAATCAAAATTCATGCAAAGTTGTTAGTCAGAAAGATGGAACTACACTTTTTAATGGAAAGAGGAAAAACAACATTTACAAAATAAAACTTTCTGAACTTAAGAGTCAGAATGTAAAATGCCTTCTCTCTGTTAACAATGAGTAATAGGTCTGGCACAGATGATTGAGGCATGTTAGTATGAGAAGAATATCTCAGATTAACAAACTAAATCTAGTCAGAGGACTTCCTAATTTGAAGTTCAGCTCGGATGCTCTGTGTGAAGCATGTCAGAAAGGAAAATTTTCAAAACCTGCTTTTAAATCTAAAAATGTTGTTTCCACCTCTAAGCCATTAGAACTTCTGCACATAGACTTATTTGGACCAGTAAAAACTGTGTCTTTTAGTGGCAAGAACTATGGGTTAGTGATCGTAGATGACTATAGCAGATGGACATGGGTAAAGTTCTTAAGACACAAGGACGAGTTACACTCTGTGTTCGTTACCTTCTGTAACCAACTTCAGAATGAAAAGGATCTTAGAATTGTCAAAGTCAGAAGTGATCATGGTGGGGAATTTGAAAATAAAAAATTTGAATCATTTTTTAATGAAAAAGGCATTTTGCATGACTTCTCTTGTCCTAGAACTCCCCAACAAAATGGAGTTGTAGAACGAAAGAACAGAACATTGCAAAAAATGGCCAGAACGATGATCAATGAGACTAACATTGCCAAGATCTTCTGGGAAGAGGCAATTAACACATCGTATTATATTCAGAATAGAATCTCCATAAGACCTATTCTGGAAAAGACTCCATATGAATTGTGGAAGAACAGAAAGCCCAACATTTCTTATTTCCATCCATTTGGATGCACTTGCTTTATTCTGAATACAAAAAATTATTTGAACAAGTTTGACTCTAAAGCACAAAAGTGTATTATGTTAGGATACTCTGAATGCTCAAGAGGGTACAAAGTATAAAATACAGAAACACAGATTGTTGAAGAGTTAATCAGTGTTAGATTTGATGATAAGCTTGACTCTCAAAAGTCAAAGAAGAATGAATTCCTTGCAGATATAGAAGTTGAATTCACAGGTACTGAAGACAATTCATCAAAAGATCTCAACAGAGACGCTCCAACAACGTCAGAAAGAAATGCTACAAGTAATCCAACACCTTCAGCTGATCAAATTCAGAAAAGTCTATCCTGAAGCAGCATAGCTCACCCAGAAGATAAAATCCTGGGAAAGAAGGATGATCCAATTAGAACAAGATCAACATTCAGAAACTCTGAAGAATCCCTCATGGGATTGGTCTCTCTGATTGAACCAACAACAATTGATGAAGCACTTCTGGACAATGATTGGATTCTGGCAATGCAGGAGGAATTGAATCAGTTCACCAGAAATGACGTATCGGATCTGGTTCCTAAACCAAAAGGATTCAACGTCATTGGAATAAAGTGGGTGTTCAGAATCAAACAGAACGAGCAAGGAGAAGTCATCAGAAACAAAGCAAGACTGGTAGCACAAGGTTATAGTCAGCAAGAGGGGATATATTATACATAAACCTTTGCTCCAGTCGCCAGGTTAGAATCTATCAGACTTTTAATATCATTTGCTGTAAACAATGACATCACTCTGTATCAGATGGATGTCAAAAGTGCATTCCTAAATGGCTATATAGATGAAGAGGTATATGTTCACCAACCCCCTGGTTTTGAGAATTCCAAACACCCAAAATATGTTTTCAAACTAAAGAAGCCACTCTATGGTCTAAAACAAGCTCCCAGATCTTGGTATGAAAGACTAAGTAACTTCCTATTAGAAAAGAAATTCACCAGAGGGAAAGTGGACACAACCTTGTTTTGTAAGACATTTAAGAATGGCATTTTAGTATGTCAGATTTTTGTTGATGACATCATCTTTGGAACTACTAAACCCTCTCTGGGAAGAGAGTTTTCTAAATGCATGCAGGAAGAGTTTGAGATGAGCTTAATGGGGGAACTCAAATTCTTTCTGGGCATTCAGATAAACCAAAATCCAGAAGGAACTTACATTCATCAGAGCAAATATGCCAGAGAACTTCTGAAGAAATTTGATCTCTCAGAATGTAAGCCCTCAAAGACTCCAATGCACCCCACGTGCATTCTGGAAAAGGAAGAGGTAAGTAAAAAGGTAGAACAGAAAGTATACAGAGGTATGATTGGTTCTCTCCTTTATCTTACAGCTTCAAGGATTGACATTTTATTTAGTGTTTGCTTATGTTCTAGATTCCAATCAGATCCTAGAGAATCTCACTTAACAGCAGTTAAGCGAATTTTCAAGTATCTGAAAGGTACTACTAATCTGGGTTTGTTTTATAGAAAATCAAATGATTACAGCTTAGTAGGATATTGTGACGCTGATTTCGCTGGAGACAGAGTAGAACGTAAAAGCACTTATGGAAACTGCCAGTTTCTGGGAGAAAATCTGATCTCATGGACCAACAAGAGACAGTCCACAATAGCACTATCAACAGCAAAAGTTGAATACATAGCAGCTGCTGGATGTAGCACGTAAATGCTTTGGATGAAAAGTCAACTTGAAGATTTCAACATATTTGAGAGCAACATTCCTATCCTCTGTGACAACACTTCTACTATATGTCTCAGTAAGAATCCTATTTTGCATTCTAGGGCTAATAATATATAAATAAAACATCATTTTATTAGGGACTATATTCAGAAAGGAATTCTAACCTTAAAATTTATTGACACAGACCATCAATGGGATGATGTTTATACAAAACCTCTTTCTGAAGATAGGTTCAACTTCATTCTGGAACATCTCAGCATGAAGTTATGCCCAGAATAAAACGTTGTATTTATATCTTAACCCTCAGAACTTTATTATTTTGTGAACAACTGATCAACCTGTCTTCAGAGTTTAGAAGTACAGATTGCATCAGAATCTATCCAGGAAGATCTGAATGTTTCATTTCAAGGATAGAGACGTGCAGTTCACATCATCAAACACTTGTCATCCTATGACTTGCTACCTTCTGAAGCTGAACACGCGTTCAATTTCTGAAGGGTTCAAGGTGCTGATTGGATGTATTGAGACACTTGTAAGCGGTAACCGTTCAGTATCTTTCTAAATCCCCTAAATTCAGGTGTCATTAATGCATATAATCATTACTAATTTATTCTTTTACTTACTGTTTACGTTTTCAAGAAACCTATTTAAACTCAAAATTACTTTTTTCATTCATTCACTTTTACTCTTCTCAATATTTTCTCTTATTTCAAGTTCTTGCTTTCAAAAACCCTTTTCATCTTCCTCAAACCCGTGTGAACAATGGCTTCTTTATCAAACCACAAAAATCTCAATGCTCCTGACTCTGCATCAACAGAACAATATGAAGAACCCATCAGGACGCTTCTCACTCCTGTTGATAACCTGGAAGTTCTCTCAGAACTGATTATTGATTTTGGGAGTCTACAAGAAAATGGGTTCAATCTCTATGAAGACGTGACTGCTCAAGGTTGGAACAAGTATTTTGACCGTCTGGTTGGTCCAACATTTCCCATTCTCGTCAAAGAATTCTGGATACATGCTTCTTCATCAAATCACCAGGTTACTTCTTATGTCATGGGTAAGAAAATTGTGATTACAGAAGATCTTATTGCGAAGCTTCTTGGATACAACGGTGGTGGTGTCAGATGCATTGATATGGCTGAGAGATGCTCTGACCTAAGATCAATTGCAAAGGAAATTTTTACTTCTGGACAGCCCTCCAGTAAAATCAGAGATTTGAAGGATCATCACAGAATCTGGGCCAGAATCATTCTGGGATGTATCCACCACAGGAACCCTACAAGCTCTCCTGATTATATCAATATTGATCAACAATTCTGATCTATTTCATTGCTAATAGGACAAAGGTAAATCTTCCACACTTGCTCTTCAACCAACTCAGAACAAGTGTGAAGGAAACCAGAGAAGACGAAAGGACCAAGAGGGATTGGATTCCCTTAGGAAGGCTGATATCAGATATTCTAACAGAGAACAGGCTGATAGAACATCCGACGGAGGCTCAGGAAATAAGCACATTAGAAGTAACTGTTGGGAAGCCCCTGAACGCCAAGAATCTGAAGAAAATGAAGATCATTGAGAATATCAAGAAAGAACCAACTGTTACTGCTCATGAGACCATTACTTCAAGAAGGATACCTCTGAAGGATTTTCCTTTATTTTCTGAGATAGACTCCAAACCAGAAATAATAGTCAGATATCTTGAAGCTTGCAAGGCTGATGGGACTGCTCCTGAAATAAACATTCAGGATTTGCACAAGGCTGCTCAAGAAGTTGTGTTAAAGAAATCAAAGAAGAGGAAAGCAGCAGGAGAAGGACCCTCTCAGAGGAAACCTAAAGCTGCCAAAAATAAAGGTAATCCATCTTCTATTTTTGTTATAGAATCAATAACTGTTACAACATCTGAAGCCATGCCTTCTCAACCAGAAAATTCATCACCCCAAACCTTTGAAGATTTTGACATAGAGTTTGATCCATCCGTAACTCTAGGTAATTTTTTGAATGAACCTCACTCCCCTACTCAAAATCCAAACACTCAACAACCACCAGAAATTCCATAATCTCCTCAACCAGAAATTCAACATCCACAATCACCTCAACAAGAAATTCCACATCCACAATAACCTCAACAAGAAATTCCACAACCAGAAAATACTCAACCACAATCTCCTCAACCAGAAGATCTGAACCCCAACTCACCACAACCAGAAACTCAACCTTCTGAAAATCCATCTTCTGATATTCTTGAATCAGAAACCCAACACACCTCTATAAACCAATATGAAGACTCTCATTCAGACTCTGATACCACAATCCAAATTCCTGGGATAACAGAACCTCTTGCGGTTTGCATGCCTCTCACCATTCATGACATTCCAGAAATTTCGTCATCCCTTGAATCCACACCACCAAACACCCCTACCAGACCAATTATCATTCCTGACTCTCCCACTTCTTCACCCACTAACAGTCCAGTTGACAACTTAAGACTTGTCATTGATCCAATTGTGCTGGAAAGACTAGCTTCCATCTCACACATAACTACCATTGCCAAACCTAAACCAACTTCAACCACCTCAGATTTTGGTACAAGTTTGTTGATTTTTGAAACAGGAATGCAGGAATGGATCAATTCTTTGAAGCATGCAAGTTAAGAGACTTCTAATCCTTCTGCTTCTGATTATATATGGGAAAGATTTAGAAAATGGGTCAACGTTGAAACTTTGAAGCTGAAGGAATTGAGTTATGAAAAGGCTCAGCAGAACTTCAGTGATCAGCTGAAGGCTTTCCAAGACCAAGTTCTGATCCAACTGTTCAAGAAAGATATCCTCTTGCTGGATAATGCTCCATGGAAAGAGCATCATCCTTCAGAAGTAGCTGAACCAGAATCAGAAAGTCTCTCTCTGACTACTGCTCCAGAAGACATGATTGTAGCAGAAGAAATGGTTCATTCAGAAGAAGCTGCAGAATGTTCTGAGCAATATCCAACTCCTGAAGAGACACCAGCTTCCTCCTTAGTCATGCAAACTCTAGAAGAGTTGAAGAAAGAGAATGCTCTAATCCATGCAAGATTGGATAAGCAAGAGGATACGAACAAAGAGATTAAAAGTATTATGGGTAAACAAGAAAACACTACAAAGGAAATCTGAGGCATTATGGGCAAGCAAGAAGAGTCAAATACTCAGATCAAGAGCTTGTTGGAAGCGTTGTTCACACGTCTTCCCCCTCCTTCTTAGATTTTATTTTAAAATTGTTTATCTGTAACTTTTATCTTTACCTCTTTGCTTCTGAAAACTTGTCATTGCATTATGTTTTAAATATAATTCATCTATTTTGGCTCTGATTATATTTCCTTTTTGATACATGACAAAAAGGGGGAGAAAGTAAGATATTTTCAATAATGGTTTACCGGGACAAAAGTCTCAAACATTCTGAATTATTTAACCTCTACTTTCTAAAAAGTTTGAACAGGAACAAATTCTGATAGGAGATGGAGCTAAAACTCTGATGAGAAGGAACTTCAGGGAATTAATCAACTCAGGGGGAGTTTCTCTTAAACCTTTTGTTCTTTATTGTTCATTGAAAATTCTAGTTTTTGTCATCATCGAAAAGGGGGAGATTGTTAGAACATAGTTTGATTATACAACCCTTGATTAGAGTTTTGATGATGACAAATACAAAGAACAAATATGCACCCTAAAAATTATGTTATTTTGTATGCAGAAATTCTGACCAAAGCAGCATCAGAAGATAAGCTATAGAAGCTACACGCTGAAGCAATCAGAATTTGCATTGAAGATTGATGACCAGAACCTGCGCTTAAGTGAAGTAAACTCTGATTCTAAATAAAAGCATAATAATCTAAGTCATAAATATGCCGAAGCATCAGCAGCAGGAAAGGATGAAAGATTCTGAAGCGTTACTATTCATTCAAGACTGCATCAATTACAACGGCTTCATTCAGACAGGATCTTCTCCAAATGGAAACTGAGTTAATGACATTTATCACGCTTAATATTCAACAGGAATCCATTTCCTATGTAAACAAGCTCAGTGTTCAAATCGTTTACGATTTGCCAATACTACTCACGAGAATTCAAAAAAGTTGCAAGCTTACTCATCTTTCCATGCTCTAAATTTGTGTAAAATATCACAGTTGTGATAATTGTTTTTGTAACGAAAAACATCTGTACACACATTCTTGTAACTTTGTTTAAGACAGTGTTCCTTGAGATTAACCGGATTGTGGTTGTACTCAAGAAGACTTTAACAGTTGTTAAAGTAGTGATTGTAATCCTTTTGAGATTAGTGGATTAAGACCTCGTTGGAGAGAGGCAAAATCACCTTGACAGGTGGACTGGAGTAGTTTGAGATCAAATGAACCAGGATAAAAATATTGTGTCATTGCGCATTTAATTTCAAGTTTTCAATTCAACCCCCCTTCTTGTGTTTTTCACTTCTTCAGATCGTCTTAGTGCCATGTGTTGTACCCCAAAATTTGCCCTCCCATATTCTTCAATATTTGTCAAGAATCATCTTCAAATGGTTCAAGATTACTCAAGGGTTGCACAGTCCAAATACCTCCTAAGCCAGCTGAAATTAGAGTTTTGGTTCTCTCAAGGAATTTGGGGTTTTCAGTGGGCTCAATCAAGTCTCATATGCCTACATACATCCTCAAGCATCTATATGTCAAGTCTCAAGTCTCACCGTGTCAATTTGCACAGTCAAAAGCTCCATTTGACCCACAGTCAATTGTAAGGGTAAAATGGTCATTTTACAGTCAAAAGTCAGAATTTTTGGTCAACATCTTATTTTGAGTCCACAATCATCATTTGATCAAGTCTTGATCATGATTCCACAAGCATGGCTCAAAAATCATCAAGGATGCAAAAGTTACTATTTTTGGACAGTAGAAAAGTCAACTGTATCTTGACCAGGGCATACCTTTTTCATGGTTCATCAGAAAAATCCCATCCAATGCTCATTTTTAAGGGGATGCCATTTCCTACAACTCATCTTCACATTCCAAGTCCAAGAAATGCTCTCACAAAAAGTTATCAATTTCTACATTATAGGTCAATTTCAAAAGTCAACAAAAATGCATTTTAAGTCAAAGACCATAACTTGAGATTGGTAAATCCAAATGACATGGGACCAAAGGCATTGGTTAGAGGACTTCAATACCTTTCCAAAATGTCCAAGAACATGTTCATATGATCAAAATTGAGCAAGATATGCATTGGAGAAGTTGGGAAATTTTTGTGAATTTGCAAAAGTCAACTTTGCTCAAAACACTTTGTTTTATTAATTAATTGGATTTTTAATTGATTTTAATTCATTTAATTAATTTAAATTGTAGGAAATTCAAAGATATGGTTTTTCAATCTTTTTTTGAAGCAAGAATGACCTAATCATGCTGGCAAATTCGTGTATCAATCAAGGATATCAAAATCTCCATGTTTGGCAACTTTCTTCAATCAAAAAGATTCAAAAATATTTGATTTTCAATCAAATATTGAATCATCATGGATCTTTTGTGCAAGATTGTAACCTAATTCCATTCTACTAGAAGTACACAAGCTAAACCTAATGCCATGGACGAGAATTTGCTACAGAAAAAGCCATAACAACATTGAAAAAATTCAAGAAAAAGTCAAAACTGATTTCTATATTCCAGGCCAATTCAAAGCAATTTGAGGATTCAAACATGTTGCTGGAGGTGTGAGAGACAGATTGCAATCAAAACCAAGTGCTAAAGATCAAGGAATCGTCGTTTATAGTCACACGGTTTGCATACTTTTCTCATAATCGAAACTCATGATTCATAAGCTTTTAACATGATTTATGTTTTGTTTTGCATTGCTTGAGTTCATATAAAGCTAATGGTATTGGTTAATTGGATTATAGAGGTCAGAATCGTGAATTGCCATTGAAGAAATTTATGGTTCTTGAGCTTCCAAATTGGGGTTTTATTATCCAGGCAAAATTAGAACCCCTAATGCATATGGTTGAACTCGTCAGGGCCAAACGAACGCAGTGACATATTCGCGAAATATTTATATAGCCTGTGGGGCTATTCGCTATTTTTCCTCATCCTGTTTTGTGGGGGTTAAAAACCCCCGCTATCTATTTGTCTTTTTTACAGGTAAACGAAGAAGACGATGAGCTGGTGGTGTGCTATTGGTTCATTCAAATAAAAAAGGCGCGCGTGTTTTGTTACAGCATAAGCGTTGATTTTTATATATTATAATTATTCATTACCATAATAACAAATGCAGGCACATGGTCTAGTGGATAGTGCGTTGTCCAAGAATCATTGGGACCTGGGTTCGATTCCCAGGTCCATCCAAAACTCTATAATATTTTTTCTAACATGATCACATGCAGGCTTTCTAACGCATTCCACCATACACCTCCAGTGCTCAGCATGCCAAGTGGCCACAACCACAAATCCAATGGCCATGAGGTGTTGACCATGGTGTTCCCAGTCAATGCGTATCTGGACAATTCCCAAAGTCAAACGTGGCTGAATGTACAAATGGGCCAGGATTGCTAATTTACCTCCTCTTTGGGCCAACACCCCCCTGGTTAATTATTTTTCTTTTATATTTTTCATTTAACTTATTTTATTAATTATTATTATTATTATTTAACTAACATAATTAATATTTTTCATCATAAATTCAGACAACTAAAAAATGTAAATATTATTATTATTATTATTATTATTTATTAATTCCACTTTATTTTTTGTAAATAAATTCTAAATATAATTAATTTAGTTAATTAGGTTAACTTTGACAATTTTTGTAATAAATAAAATAAATTAGAATTAGGTTTTACTAACTTTTGACTTTATTTCATTCTTATTTTTATTTTCATTAAAACATAAAAAACATAAAAAATACTTTTTTCTTGTAATTATTTAATTAATTAGTAAATTAAGGTTTAATATTTAATTAAATGCAAAAAGGACCAAAATTCATTCTTTTCTCAAAAAGGGTCAAAACCCTAAGACTTTTCCCGATTCAATTTTTCTCGCGCATGTTTATTCTTGATTCCTATTTTGATCATATTTATGTATTTGCTCCGAGAATGTAATAGATAATTAGGACTTTTATCGCTTTCTTTATTTTCTCGCATTTATTTTCAAGGGTTATGTTTTTGGCGATGTAAATACCCGACGCCTTGTAATAGCGTAGATTTACTTTCCGCAATTTACTTTTCGCACAATTATTAACTGTTAACTATGCATGACAAGACTTGCCTGAAAAATAAAATCAACTCGTAGCTCACCAATAACATGTACAAGATAATTTAAAATGAATCCTGACACACTCACACATGCCACTCCTAGGGTACGCCTCACTTGGTTGCCTCGATGTGGTCATTAAGTATAGGGTGTTTTAGAGGTCGCCCTCCTGTCTAAAGATCCAGTTGCCTCGAAACGGTTGTCTCGGATAAAAAAAAAGGGATCTAGGACATTAGGGTTACCGCTAAGGCGTCCTACTATTGCTTTGGTGACCACACATGTCCCTATAATCGAATTGACCCGAATAACTCCAACGACGGTACTACCTACTTCTCAATAGTGGGATAGTACTGTCTAAAGGACATTTACACAGCTTAATTCCTTAGAGTAGGTAGATTTCTCCTGGGTACTTGCTCTTTCAAAAACAAAACCAAATTTTCGCACTTACACTTTCAAAAAGTTTTCAAACAAATACTTCATACACTCTTGAGGACTGATACAAGAGTTACCTAGAAGTTTTCAAAACCCACAAAACACAAGAAAAGCAAACATTTTTGAAAACATAGTGAGCAAGTACCTAAGATCCCGTGGATAACCACAGATAGAAAGGGTGCTAACACCTTCCCTTTCTATAATCTACCTCCCGAACCGAGAAACATCTCGAAAAGGAATTTTGCTATGCTTTTGTCCTTTCCTTGTTGGAGAAAATAAAAGACGGTGGCGACTCTTGCTTACCGCGACATTTCGCGAACCAACATTTTAAAACAGTCAGTTCTATTTCCACCGATCACAGAACTGGCGACTCTGCTGGGGATTTTTATAAAGTGAGGTGTACCTTAGGATTAGATCATTCTATGTTTTCAATTGTATGCCTTGTTTGATTTTATATTTGTGGGCTTGCATCAGAGTTTCAGAGATCCTAACCCGGATCTGGGGAATACCCTTTAGGTAGCAAAAGCTGTGAGGGACCTGTCCGGCATAGACCGAAACGGGTGAAGCAGTAGCTACGTTGGTGTGACACCTTGGTCTGTACCGATATCCCTTGTGTTAGAACGAAGAGAATATGGGTCTTCTGAGGAGTCATTAAGCACCAACCGACCTTAGAACCCTAAATTGACCTAACTTGGCCATAGAACAGTAGCAGTATGCTACACTCATTGAGGCTAAACTCTCGCGATGGTTCCGGCCGCAAGAAAAGATTGTGAAGCTGGAGTTATGACCGATTGAGGGTAGTCAGTGATATTGAGATCCTCTAGAACCCGGTTACTATTTTCTAGGACAGGTCTTAACCAACTGAAACTAAAAGAGGGTAGTACCTGAACTTCGTGCTGGCCTAAACTCTAAGGGCTGTCTTGTGTGACTTGTGTGCTTTACTATGATTTCCTTTGTGAATACTTGTGGTGTGCTTTATCATAACATCATACCATCATAACATTGCATGCATCCTGCATAAGGACTAACCCATTTCAAAGACAAGAGGGTTTCATCTTTGCTCTGTTTTGTAGGACATCATGATGCCTATGCGAAGGAATACTATTCGGCTCAACTTTGTTCACCCACCTGATTTGCTTAAAGATTTGGTTGATATGATTCCAAATACTACTTCCTTCATCAAGAGGCATGGTTCTCTTCACGGTTTAGTCACTTCAAAGTGGGACCAACAGCTGATGAGTGTCCTGACTCAGTTTTATGATCCGCTATACCATTGCTTCACCTTTCAAGACTTCCAGCTGGTCCCTACCCTGGAAGAATTCTCTGATTTGCTTGGTATCCCTGTCTTGGAACAGACTCCATTCATTGGTTGGGAAGAGACTCTTAGGCTCGAAGAGATTGCTGCAGCCCTTCCCTTGACCACCAAAGAAGTAATGGATAACTGGGAGACTAGAAGTGGAGTTAAGGGCTTTTTGGCTAAGTTTGTGATTAGCAAAGCTAATAGTTTCTGGAATGACTTAGACTTCGGGGCGTACGAAGACATTCTGGCTCTCTTAATCTATGGTCTGGTATTGTTTCCAAATCCTGATACCTTTGTTAATGTCAATTCCATAAGGATCTTCATGTCTCGGAACCCTGTACCCACTCTCTTGGGTGATATCCTGCAACAACTCTATGCTCGTACTGCCCGAAGATGGGGAACTCTGTGGTGTTGTGCTCCTTTGTTAGTGAGGTGGTTTATTTTGCACCTCCCTAAGTTCGTGCTGAAGAACAAAGAAGGAAGGGGTTGGCCTCATAGGTTAATGTCTCTCACTGATAATGACATCATTTGGACTCTCAGAGGTTTAGATGAGGTGGCTGTTATTGATTGTTGCGGAGAATATCCTAATGTTCCATTGATCGATACCCAGGGAGGAATCTCTTATAATCCATGTTTAGCTCTCCGTCAGTTTGGAAGAGCCAGAAGAGTAGGGCCTCATGAGATGTTGGTACCTCACATCAGTTTTGAGTTTCAGGTAGATAGTGACGAGCTGCGTCGTAGATTCATCGGGGCTTGGGACAAAATTCACAAAACTGACCCACATGAGTTGGGGCCAAAGACTTCTCTGCCTATGGAATCCTATTACAGATGGGTCCGCATCCGTGCTCAGAAGTTAGGTATGCCATACGAAGCTGTCAGACCTATTATTCTTGAATTTCCTGACAGAGACGGGGTTCCACCAACTGTACTCCCTCCTAAGATACCCACTGACGTTGATACATTAAAGAGGTCTTGGGTGCAACTACAGGCAGAACGGGATTCTTATTGGGAAAGGTTCAATGAACAGGAACAGAAGATCCAGAAGCTGACAAAGCAATTGGAGAACGAGCGGATCCTGAATGTCTATATCCGCACCGAGAAGAAGAGGCCATGGGAGCACTGATGGGCTTTGGATGTTTCTTTTACATCATTTATTTCCTTTTCAGTATTTTCCATTTCTTGTAACGCCTAAGGGAAAATTTCTTGAACAATTTAAAGTTTGAATCTAATAAAGTGTGTTTCCTTCTTGTCTACAAAGTTGAATCCCGATTGTCTTTGAAAACATAAATCATACGCATTTCATGTAATCATATGCATAATAGGTACCCTTTTTACAGGTCACTTATCTTCTTCGCTGTTTATTTCAGCAATCATCATGTCTTCTGAACCTACTACAGAAAAAGCTATCAAGGCCCTCCAGGCCCAGAATGCCCAGTTCCAAGAGTTGGTAATGAGCCTAGCCCAGGGCCAACAGGAGCTGAAGACTCTGATTCTGAAGAAGAAGAAGAGGACTGTGTTGTTCAACACTGGACGCAGATTCGGGAATGGATTACAAAATGAGGCTGATCTGGCTACTTCCTCTATAGGGAAAGACAGTCCCCAAGAGAGAAGGGTTCCTAGTCCCGTGGTCTCCAACGACGAGACAAATTATAAGGATGAACAATATCCTCCTGCTGAGGACAGGTACAAACAGCTAGAGGACCGTTTAAGTGCTATGGAGATCCAACATGTTCCTGGGTTGGACTTTGGAGACCTAGGCTTATCTTCTGGGGTGGTGATTCCTCACAAGTTCAAGGCACTTGCTTTTGCAAAGTACGACGGGGCTTCCTGTCCTAAGCTGCATCTCAGATCATATGTAAGGAAGATCCAGCCTTACACTGCTGACAAGAATTTGTGGATCCATTTCTTCCAGGATAGTCTTTTAGGGACTCAACTCGAATGGTTCTATCATCTAGATGGAGCCAGCATTCGTAACTGGGAGGACTTGGCTGCTGCGTTTTATAAGCAGTATTAGTATAATTCCGACCTCGCTCCTACGCGTACCCAACTCCAGGGTATGTCACTAGGGACAGGTGAAGGATTCAAGGAATATGCTCAAAAGTGGAGAGACCTGGCGGGAAGGGTGCAACCACCTTTGACTGACCGTGAACTTGTGGATATGTTCTTGGGGACCCTGTCTGGTCCCGTCTTCAACCATTTGATTGGAAATTCTTCTGTTGGGTTTACAGATCTGATCTTGACTAGTGAGAGGATAGAAGCTGGTATCAAGTCTGGGAAGATACAGAAAGGTGCCTCCTCGAGAACTGAAAAGAAGCCCTTCAAGAAAGAATCTAGTGTTGTTTATGGTTCGAGGAGACAAAATAAACCGGAACGCCGCCAAGCTGTCAACGCGGTGGTGATTTCAAAGCCTGCTGCTGCTCCTCGGAAATATAACCAACCAAGGGGTGAGAGACCCAGAAGGGAGTTCACTCGGCTCAGTATGACCTTGTCCCAGATATTGCCGCAACTACTGTCAACCAATCTGGTAACTATTAAAGAAGCTCCAAAGGTTGTAAACACAACATCTCCAAAGTACAATCCTAACGCCCGTTGTGCTTATAACTCTGACAGCCCGGGGCATAACACAGATGATTGTTGGGCTCTGAAGAATAAGGTTCAGGACCTTATTGATGCTAAACAAATAGAGTTCGAGGCGCCAGAAAGGCCCAATGTTGTGACTGCTCCCATGCCCAAGCATGGAGTGAACGCTGTTGAGGAAGACCTGTATGTAGCCTCTGTGGATTATATTGTTACTCCGCTGTTGCCCGTCAAGAGGAACCTGTTGCTAGCCGGTTTATTTCCGGGGTGTAGTAAAGGTTGCCGTCTATGTTCTGTTTCACCTGCTGGTTGTCCTTTGTTGAAGACAGGCGTCCAAAACCTGATGGATAATAAAGAGATCTTGTTCGAGAAGATTGTTGTTCCTGATGTCCCTACTGAAGAAGTGTCCATTGGTACTATTTTCAACAACTCTCCTAAGGCTCCCTCAAAGAAGCCTGTCAAAATCATGTCTACTCAGAAGATTGCACCTATCATCATCACAGTTCCGGGGCCCATCCCCTATACATCCGACAAAGCTGTCCCTTGGCACTATGGGGCAGATGTTTATGTGCTTGGAGTTAAACAAGAGTTTGATACTAGTACCAGCGTCAGCAACATCACCGGGCCTGCCAAAATCACTCGTAGTGGTAGACTGTTCTCACCAGATATTGCGCCACCAGCTATCCAGAGGCCCCTGGTCATCACACCTGCAAGTGTGCCTACTTCCCTTCCTGACCAAGTTCCTATTTCTACCCCTGATGCCGAGTCATCTGACGCTCGGGGCAAAGGGATCGCTACTGATATGCCTCCCCAGACACAGGCACCGAAGACAACCACTGTAGAAGCTTCCAAACGGGAGATGGAAGAGATTCTTAAGATTATCAAGAAGAGTGATTTCAATGTAGTTGAGCAGCTGGGGCACACCCCATCTAAAATTTCTATGCTATCACTGTTGTTGTGTTTAGAGGCCCATGCCAAGGCTCTGATTTCCTTCCTGAAGACGGCCCACGTGCCACAAGAGACGTCAGCTGATCAATTCACTGATTGTCTGGCCAATTTAACTGCTGATAATGGTTTGGGTTTCTCCGACGCTGATCTGACTGCTAAGGGGAAGAACCATAACGATGCTCTGCATGTCTCCATTGAATGCAGGGGCACTACTCTTGCCCACGTGCTGGTTGACACTGGTTCCTCGCTGAACGTATTGCCCAAGAAAGCTCTAGACAGGCTGGATTGTGAGGGTTTAGAGCTCAAGCCAAGTAACATTGTTGTCTGGGCCTTTGACGGGTCCAAAAGGATGGTACATGGTGAAGTTGATATTCCAATCAGGGTTGGTTCGCAGGTCTTTGATTCAACATTCTATGTGATGGACATCCGGCCATCCTACTCTTGTTTGCTGGGTCGTCCTTGGATCCACAAGGCTGGAGCTATGACCTCAACTCTACATCAGAAACTGAAATACCCGGTCA
This sequence comes from Vicia faba, assembly GCA_948472305.1. Lineage (NCBI taxonomy): Eukaryota > Viridiplantae > Streptophyta > Magnoliopsida > Fabales > Fabaceae > Vicia > Vicia faba. Next base: position 354,621,459 of record OX451740.1, on the reverse strand, counting down.
GATGGAAGATTGTGATAGTTCAGGGGGAGGAAGAATATATAGTCAGTCATCTCAACTCATTCCGGTACATAGAGATGGATGGGGAGTTCATTGAGACCCCCTTTTAACATTTTGAAGAGGTTCCTCAGACACTGGCGTCAGTGGAGACTGTGATTGAAGATCCTCCTTTGAAGATGGCTTCCTTAAAGGATGCTCGGGCTGTTATCGAGAAGGGTGAGTGCGTAAACTGGGGCCGACTTCCTGATTTTACTCAGAAGACTGATAAGTTTGGTTTGGGTTTCACTGCAGAGGCTCAGAGGGCTGTTCGTAAAGCAAGGATTGGAAGACCTCCTGTATTCATCACCAACCCGGGAGTAAATGCTATTGAAGACGGTGTGGAGGAATCTGAATTCGACAGCTGGATCTACCCAACGACCGACGGTGGGCCAAACAACTGGACTGTGAAAGACTTCGTACCTATTACTTTTGTCACTCAGTAATGAACTCCTTTGTTTTGAATTTTTAACAAACAATAATCTGAAACTTTATGGCCCGGTGTCTTACCCGGGGCACCGTGGCTTCATTTGTGAGGGCTTTTGTGTGTCATTTTCATATATCATTAATAAATGCATTGGACGTTTTTTTGCATTTCAAATCTTGCGCTCCTTGTCTCTCTTTATTATATATTGCAAAACAGCTATATTTACACACACTCACATATATAGGTTCCAATCCACTCTGGATCTCACTGGTAACGACTCTGCTACTGCCAGTTATGACTTCGAAAATCCGATCAACTTAGCCGAAGACGAAGGTGAAGATGATTGCGAAGTGCCTGGTGAGCTTGCAAGACTGCTACTCCAGGAAGAGAGGGCCATTCATCCACATGAAGAGCCAGTGGAAACGGTAAATCTGGGTACTAAGACAGACAGAAAGGAAGTCAAGATTGGTGCCAATCTGGAGTCTAGTGTGAAACAACGGTTGATTCAGATGCTGCATGACTATGTCGAAATCTTTGCCTGGTCTTACAAAGATATGCCTGGGTTAGATACCGACATTGTGGTTCATCACCTGCCTACCAAGGAAGAATGCCCTCCGGTAAAATAGAAGGTCCACCGTATGCGTCCAGAGATGTCCGAGAAAATCAAAGCTGAGGTTATGAAACAATTTGACGCTGGTTTTCTAGCAGTGACTTCTTACCCTCAGTGGGTTGCCAACGTGGTTCCAGTACCGAAGAAAGATGGTAAGGTCCGAATGTGTGTTGATTACAGGGATTTGAATAGGGCAAGCCCCAAAGATGATTTCCCTCTGCCTCACATCGACGTTTTGGTTGATAACACTGCTCAGCATAAGGTATTCTCCTTTATGGAAGGGTTCTCCAGTTATAATCAAATCAAGATGGCTCCTGAAGACATGGAGAAGACCACTTTTGTTACTCAGTGGGGCACCTTCTGTTACAAGGTCATGCCTTTTGGGTTGAAAAATGCTGGGGCAACCTACCAACGTGCCATGGTTGCTTTGTTTCATGACATGATCCATCATGAGATTGAAGTATATGTCGACGATATGATTGCAAGGTCCCAAACTAAGGAGGAACACCTTGACCATCTACAGAAGCTGTTTGACCGTTTGAAGTTGTACAAGCTGAGATTAAATCCGAACAAGTGCACCTTCGGGGTAAGGTCTGGAAAATTGCTAGGCTTCATCGTAAGCGACAAAGGTATTCAAGTGGACTCTGCCAAAGTAAAAGCCATACAAGAGATGCCAGTTCCCAAGACAGAGAAAGAGGTTAGAGGCTTTCTAGGACGACTGAATTACATTGCCCGATTCATCTCGCACCTAACTGCTAATTGTGAGCCAATCTTCAAGCTACTGAAGAAAGATCAAGTAGTACATTGGAACGATGAATGTTAGGCCGCTTTCGAAAGAATCAAAGAGTATCTCCAAGAACCACCCATCCTTATGCCACTGGTTGAAGGGAGACCTCTAATCTTATACTTGACAGTACTTGACAGTTCAATGGGGTGTGTGCTGGGGCAGCATGACGAGTCTGGCTGAAAAGAGCATGCTATTTATTACCTCAGCAAAAAGTTTACCGACTGTGAGACCTGATACTCACTGCTCGAGAAAACTTGATGCGCTTTGGTATGGGTTGCTCGCCGGCTGAGACAGTATATGTTGACTCACACTACTCTGTTGATCTCAAAAATGGATCCAATCAAGTACATCTTCGAAAAGCCTGCCTTGTCCGGAAGAATAGCAAGATGGCAGATGATCTTGACAGAATATGACATCCAGTATACGACTCAGAAAGCAATCAAGGGAAGTGTGTTGGCAGACCATTTGGCACACCAGGCAGTGGATGACTATCAATCTATGAACTTTGAATTTCCAGACGAGAACATCATGGTAGTAACTGATTGTGAAGTACCTAGACCGGATGAAGGACCTGAGGAAGGATCCCGATGGTCTATGCACTTTGATGGAGCCTCAAACGCTTTGGGTAACGGCATAGGCGCTGTGATCATATCTCCTAAGGGTACTCATACTCCACTTACTGTCCGGCTATGTTTCAACTGCACCAACAACATGGCGGAGTATGAAGCTTGCATTATGGGGCTTCGAGCTGCAATTGACCTAAGGATCAAGTTTCTGAGTGTCTTCGGAGATTTCGCTCTCGTGATCAGTCAGATCAAAGGCGAGTGGGATACGAAACACCCAAATCTTATTCCTTACAAGGAGTATGTATTGACGTTGATTCCCCATTTCGAGGAGATAACCTTTGAACACTTCCCAAGAGAGGAGAATCAGTTGGCGGACGCGTTAGCTACGATGTCTTCTATGTTCAAAGTCAAATGGGACAACGAGGCTCCCCGGATCATTATCTGGAAGTTGGATGAAGCTGCACATTGCTGTGATCTTGAGGCTGAAGAGGTAACAGAAAAGCCTTGGTATCATGAAGTGAAGAGGTACCTTGAAGCTCAAGCATACCCCGAGGGTGCATCCGTTAACGACAAGAAGTTCCTGAGAAGATTCGCAGCAAAGTTCTTCCTCAGTAATGGCATTCTTTACAAACGAAACCATGATTCAACCTTACTGCGTTGTGTGGATAAGACGGAAGCAGAAAGGATCATGGCAGAGTTGCATGAAGGTACCTTCGGAACTCATTCCAGTGGGCATCCCATGGCAAAGAAAATCCTTCGGGAAGGATATTACTGGTCCACAATGAAAGCTGACTGTTACCAACATTCTCGGACATGTCATAAATGCCAGATCTATGCTGATAAGGTGCACGTTCCTCCAGTTCCTTTGAACGTCTTGACAGCACCTTGGCCTTTTGCAATGTGGGGCATTGATATGATCGGCGAGATCAGACCTACGGCATCCAACGAGCATCGTTTCATCCTGGTAGCAATTGATTACTTTACGAAGTGGGTTGAAGCAGCTTCCTATGCTACCGTAACCAAGAACGTCGTGGCACGGTTCATTCGGCATAACCTGATCTGTCGATACGGCGTACCAGAGAGGATCATTACGGACAATGGTACCAATCTTAATAACAAGATGATCACTGAGCTCTGTGAGCAAATCAAGATACAGCACCACAACTCTTCTCCCTACCGGCCGAAGATGAACGGGGCTGTAGAAGCAGCTAATAAGAATATCAAGAAGATTGTGCAGAAGATGACAGTGACCTACAAAGATTGGCATGAGATGTTACCATTTGCTCTTCATGGGTACCGTACCTCAGCACGGACGTCAACAGGGGCAACACCCTTTTCCTTGGTCTATGGCATGGAGGCAGTCTTGCCCATTGAAGTTCAGATACCCTCTCTCCGGATAATGAAGGATGCAGGTTTGAGAGAAGATGACTGGATCCAGACTCGGCTTGATCAATTAAACCTAATCGACGAAAAGAGACTCACCGCTATTTGTCATGGTCAGACGTACCAAAAACGGATGATCAAGGCATTTAACAAGAAAGTCAGACGACAAGAGTATCAAGTCGGGGACCTGGTAATCAAGCGCATCATCCTACCTCAAGGTGATCCCAGGGGCAAATGGACCCCCACGTACGAAGGGCCATTTGTGGTTAAGAATATCTTCTCAGGAGGTGCGATGATTCTAACCACCATGGATGGTGACGACCTTCCTCACCCCGCCAATGCAGACATAGTAAAAAGATACTACGCATGATTAAAGACCCGCTAGGTCGACTGGCCTAGGCAAAAATAAGGGCTTCTCGGCGAACCAAAAGGGTTCGGGCAAAAATAAGGGATGAAAAATAATAAAAAAATCTGTACACCCGGCAAGTCGAAAACCTGAAAAGGCGGCTTGGGCAAAAATGGGTATCCTGGTGGACTGAAAACCCGAAAGGGCGGTCCAGGCAAAAGTTAGGGATAAGCGTAATACTATGCCTCATTGGATCACCTTGCATCCAGACTTCGGTATCAACTATCAGGCTCAGACGGCACCAATCAATTAGCTTCATCTCCAACTAAGCAGCAAAGTGATGAGACGCTTGAAGACATAAAGGCGATAGCAGAGTTGGAACCCAGTGGGATTTTTCACATAGCTGTTTTGTTTTCTTTTCACAAAATTGTATAAACTCTATTGTTTGGCGGCGTTCTCTTACTAGGACGTCAACCTCTTGTACAAAACGCCTATTTACAGGCAAATTTCAAAATCAATACAAGCTCATCTTTTTCAGACAAATTGCCAATTATTTTTTCCTTTATCTGTTTTGTTTTGCAAAGAACGTCCAATGTTCATTTTTGATATATGAATTTGACATTAATTGCTTCTCATAAATATTTGCATGCGAAACAAAGGATTAATTACAGGTGACATCAGAAACAGGGGCCATAAGAAGTGTCTAAGCGATCTAGTTGCTCTGTCCACCAAGGTACCAAGGTAGGTTCAGCTGAAGAATATGACCAAGATACCTTCACTCCCCGCAGAGTAAGACAAATCAACAATAGTCTCCCCAAGCAGAGTTGGTCTCCCATCAGCCCCGAAAAGGCACAGTATCCCTAGCAAGTCAGCAACACTCTCCCCCGAGCAGAGTTAGGCTACTGTCAGCCCTAAGGAAGTTGGATATCCCCAGAAGATCTTAATATTCTCCAGCAGAGTATACAGATATTCCTCAGCAAGCATCCCCGGCAGTCTTAATATTCCTCGACGGAAATATAAGATTGTTCCCCGGTGGAATACCAGACACCCCAGTGGAGCCATTTCCCCAGTATAGTCCAAAGTTTCCCCAGGAGAGTTGAACCATCTCCCCAGTAGATTCTGGAAGCGTGTCTCCTGCAGAGTACACATATCTCTCCCCAGCCATATTCAGGAGGTTATTCCCCACCAGAGCCTAACTGGGTTATCTTCAGCAAATTGCAACAGAAAGATCATCCTCAGCAAAGTTCTTCCTATCCCCAGCGGAGTCATCATCAAAATCCCTCAACAGAGCTTATCAACGGAATCCCCAGCGGAGTTATCATTAAATTCTCAGCGAAGAATCTCCTCCCCACCAGTAGTTCCCCGCAGAGTAATCTCTTTGCCAGTTTATTCCCCAACGGAGTCATCTTCTCCTATCGGTTTATTCTTGCAATCATCATCCCCAGCAGAAACGAAGAACTCTACCCTTCAACATCAGCCCAGGATTCAACAAGCTCCCGGCATTCGTCAAGGATTTATTTTCCCAGACGAAAATACATTCATAAAAATATCACATCTCATACCTCCTATTCATATATATATATATATATATATGCATATACGCATCACATCACACAACCTCATTTATTATTGAAAACACCATGACATCATGCATTTCATACATCATGACATTGCATACAACTAATGTTTTGCCTTTTCAGGAAAAATTCAATCCAAAGATGATTACCATCAACCTTTTGAAGTTCCAGATTCGATACCTGTATCTAGCCAGGGCATATCTGTGAGGGACTGATTAGAGGTCTACGCCTGTATCCAGCCAGGAAAGCTATCTCGATCAACCTTTTGAAATTCCAGATTCGATACCTGTATCTAGCCAGGGCATATCTGTGAGCGAATGATTAGAGGTCTACGCCTGTATCCAGCCAGGAAAGCTATCTCGATCAACCTTTTGAAGTTCCAGATTCGATACCTGTATCTAGCCAGGGCATATCTGTGAGCGACTGATTAGAGGTCTACGCCTGTATCCATCCAGGAAAGCTATCTCGATCAACCTTTTGAAGTTCCAGATTCGATACCTGTATCTAGCCAGGGCATATCTGCGAGCGACTGATTAGAGGTCTACGCCTGTATCCAGCCAGGAAAGCTATCTCGATCAACCTTTTGAAGTTCCAGATTCGATACCTGTATCTATCCAGGGCATATCTGTGAGCGATTGATTAGAGGTCTACGCATGTATCCAGCCAGGAAAGCTATCTCGATCAACCTGTTGAAGTTCCAGATTCGATACCTGTATCTAGCCAGGGCATATCTGTGAGCGATTGTTTGTAGATCTATACCTGTATCTAGCAAGGATAGTTATCTACATGAAGAGTTTGAAGATCAACACCTGTAACAGGCCAGTAAATTATCTTTCTTTCTCAGGTACGCAAGTTATCGCTAAGGAATCTCTTACGCGATCAACATCTCCAGATGGCATCTTAAAGCCCATCTCCACAACTACCCACTACATTTCCAGATGGCATCCATAAGCCCATCCCCGACAAGATTCTGTTACATCTCCTGAGGGCATCTATAAGCCCATCCTCCTATCCATCATATCTCCAAATGGCATCTATAAGCCCATTCCCGACATCACATTGCTGATACTACACTATGCGAGTGCAAATTTCTGGGCACTCTAGTGTTCAATCATCTTCCACCTTCGGATCACGAAAGGCACGCAAGCCAATCTACATCCTCAGGTCTAAGAAGATTGAACAGGGGCAACTGTTGTACCCCAAAATTTGCCCTCCCATATTCTTCAATATTTGTCAAGAATCATCTTCAAATGGTTCAAGATTACTCAAGGGTTGCACAGTCCAAATACCTCCTAAGCCAGCTGAAATTAAGGTTTTGGTTCTCTCAAAGAATTTGGGGTTTTCAGTGGGCTCAATCAAGTCTCATATGCCTACATACATCCTCAAGCATCTATATGTCAAGTCTCAAGTCTCACAGTGTCAATTTGCACAGTCAAAAGCTCCATTTGACCCATATTCAACTGTAAGGGTAAAATGGTCATTTTACAGTCAAATGTCATAAATTTTGGTCAACATCTTATTTTGAGTCCACAATCATCATTTGATCAAGTCTTGATCATGATTCCACAAGCATGGCTCAAAAATCATCAAGGATACAAAAGTTACTATTTTTGGACAGCAGAAAAGTCAATTGTATCTTGACCAGGGCATAACTTTTTCATGGTTCATCAGAAAAATCCCATCCAATGCTCATTTTGAAGGGGATGACATTTTCTACAACTCATCTTCACATTCCAAGTCCAAGAAATGCTCTCACAAAAAGTTATCAATTTCTACATTAAAGGTCAATTTCAAAAGTCAACAAAAATGCATTTTAAGTCAAAGACCATAACTTGAGATTGGTAAATCCAAATGACATGGGACCAAATGCATTGGTTAGAGGACTTCAATACCTTTCAAAAATGTCAAAGAACATGTTCATATGATCAAAATTGAGCAAGATATGCATTGGAGAAGTTGGGAAATTTTTGTGAATTTACAAAAGTCAACTTTGCTCAAAACACTTTGTTTTTGCTAATGGGCCTCAAATTCCTTCTTGAAACTTTATCCAAGGCTTATGCACGACCCATCAAGCCTATTTGAATTTATTCTCTTATTTTTATTAATTAATTGGATTTTTAATTGATTTTAATTAATTTAATTAATTTAAATTGTAGGAAATTCAAAGATATGGTTTTTCAATCTTTTTTTGAAGCAAGAATGACCTAATCAAGCTGGCAAATTCGTGTATCAATCAAGGATATCAAAATCTCCAAGTTTGGCAACTTTCTTCAATAAAAAAGATTCAAAAATATTTGATTTTCAATCAAATATTGAATCATCATGGATCTTTTGTGCAAGATTGTAACCTAATTCCCTTCTACTATAAGTACACAAGCTAAACCTAATGCCATGGACGAGAATTTGCTGCAGAAAAAGCCATAACAACATTGAAAAAATTCAAGAAAAAGTCAAAACTGATTTCTATATTCCAGACCAATTCAAAGCAATTTGAGGATTTAAACACGTTGCTGGAGGTGTGAGAGACAGATTGCAATCAAAACCAAGTGCTAAAGATCAAGGAATCGTCGTTTATAGTCACACGGTTTGCATACTTTTCTCATAATCGAAACTCATGATTCATAAGCTTTTAACATGATTTATGTTTTGTTTTGCATTGCTTGAGTTCATATAAAGCTAATGGTATTGGTTAATTGGATTATAGAGTACAGAATCGTGAATTGCCATTGAAGAAATTTAGGGTTCTTGAGCTTCCAAATTGGGGCTTTATTATCCAGGCAAAATTAGAACCCTTAATGCATATGGTTGAACTCGTCAGGGCCAGACGAACGCAGTGACATATTCGCGAAATATTTATATAGCCTGTGGGGCTATTCGCTATTTTTCCTCATCCTGTTTTGTGGGGGTTAAAAACCCCCGCTATCTATTTGTCTTTTTTACAGGTAAACGAAGAAGACGATGAGCTGGTGGTGTGCTATTGGTTCATTCAAATAAAAAAGGCACGCGTGTTTTGTTACATCATAAGCGTTGATTTTTATATATTATAATTATTCATTACCATAATAACCAATGCAGGCACATGGTCTAGTGGATAGTGCGTTGTCCAAGAATCGTTGGGACCTGGGTTCGATTCCCAGGTCCATCCAAAACTCTATAATATTTTTTCTAACATGATCACATGCAGGCTTTCCAACGCATTCCACCATACACCTCCAGTGCTCAGCATGCCAAGTGGCTACAACCACAAATCCAATGGCCATGAGGTGTTGACCATGGTGTTCCCAGTCAATGCGTATCTGGACAATTCCCAAAGTCAAACGTGGCTGAATGTACAAATGGGCCAGGATTGCTAATTTACCTCCTCTTTGGGCCAACACCCCCCTGGTTAATTATTTTTCTTTTATATTTTTCATTTAACTTTTTTTATTAATTATTATTATTATTATTTAACTAACATAATTAATATTTTTCATCATAAATTCAGACAACTAAAAAATGTAAATATTATTATTATTATTTATTAATTCCACTTTATTTTTTGTAAATAAATTCTAAATATAATTAATTTAGTTAATTAGGTTAACTTTGACAATTTTTGTAATAAATAAAATAAATTAGAATTAGGTTTTACTAACTTTTGACTTTATTTCATTCTTATTTTTATTTTCATTAAAACATAAAAAACATAAAAAATACTTTTTTCTTGTAATTATTTAATTAATTAGTAAATTAAGGTTTAATATTTAATTAAATGCAAAAAGGACCAAAATTCATTCTTTTCTCAAAAAGGGTCAAAACCCTAAGACTTTTCTCGATTCAATTTTTCTCGCGCATGTTTATTCTTGATTCCTATTTTGATCATATTTATGTATTTGCTCCGAGAATGTAATAGATAATTAGGACTTTTATCGCTTTCGTTATTTTCTCGCATTTATTTTCAAGGGTTATGTTTTTGGCGATGTAAATACCAGACGCCTTGTAATAGCGTAGATTTACTTTCCGCAATTTACTTTTCGCACAATTATTAACTGTTAACTATGCATGACAAGACTTGCCTGAAAAATAAAATCAACTCGTAGCTCACCAATAACATGTACAAGATAATTTAACATGAATCCTGACACACTCACACATGCCACTCCTAGGGTACGCCTCACTTGGTTGCCTCGACGTGGTCATTAAGTATAGGGTGTTTAAAGGTCGCCCTCCTGTCTAAAGATCCAGTTGCCTCGAAACGGCTGCCTCGGATAAAAAAAAAGGGATCTAGGACATTAGGGTTACCGCTAAGGCGTCCTACTATTGCTTTGGTGACCACACATGTCCCTATAATCGAATTGAACCGAATAACTCCAACGACGGTACTACCTACTTCTCAATAGTGGGATAGTACTGTCTAAAGGACTAAAACACAGCTTAATTCCTTAGAGTAGGTAGATTTCTCCTGGGTACTTGCTCTTTCAAAAACAAAACCAACTTTTCGCACTTACACTTTCAAAAAGTTTTCAAACAAATACTTCATACACTCTTGAGGACTTATACAAGAGTTACCTAGAAGTTTTCAAAACAAACTTTTTTCAAAACCCACAAAACACAAGAAAAGCAAACATTTTTGAAAACATAATGAGCAAGTACCTAAGAGCCCGTGGATAACCACGGATAGAAAGGGTGCTAACACCTTCCCTTTCTATAATCTACCTCCCGAACTGAGAAACATCTCGAAAAGGAATTTTGTTGTGCTTTTGTCCTTTCCTTGTTGGAGAAAATAAAAGACGGTGGCGACTCTTGCTTACCACGACATTTCGCGAACCAGCATTTCAAAACAGTCAATTCTATTTCCACCGATCACACCATGGAAGTTCAGAGGATACATGTACTGGATTTCAAAGAATTGGGATTGGTGTCGGGAGTGGTCATCCCGTAGAAGATCAAAGCTCCAGTTTTTTCCAAGTATGATGGGGTGTCTTGCGCAAAGCTCCATCTCCGCTCTCATGTCAGGAAGATTCAGCCCCACATCGCTCATAGAAATCTGTGGGTTCATTTCTTTCAAGATAGTCTGCCAGGGACTCAGCTTGAATGGTTCTACCATCTAGAGGGAACAAATATCTTAAACTGGGAAGATCTGGCTGATGCTTTCTACAAGCAGTATCAGTATAATACCGACCTTGCTCCCACTCGTACTCAACTTCAGAGTATGTCCATGAGTGCAGGTGAATGTTTTAAAGATTATGCACAAAAATGGAGAGACTTGGTTGGGAGAGTTCAACCCCTGTTGTCTGATATGGAGTTGGTGGATTTGTTCCTTGGTACGTTGTCTGGTCCTTTCTTCAATCACTTGATTGGTAGCTCCTCGGCTGGTTTCACTGAGCTGATATTGATTGGAGAAAGAGTAAAAGCTGTAATCCAGAGTGGCAAGATCCAGAAAAATACCTCTTCGAGTACGGAGAAGAAGTCATTTGGTGGCAAGAGGGAAGCCAATGCTGTGCACGGCCAGAAGGGGCATAGCAAGGCAGACTACCACCAATCTGTGGGGGCAGTGTTGATCTCTAATTCGGCAAGCACACAACGACCACAACAATGAAACAATTAGCCAAGGGTGGAAAGACCTCAAAGGCAGTTCACCCAAATCAACATGCCACTGTCACAAGCATTGCAACATGTTAAAGATGAAGTTGATTACGGTGATAAACCCTCATCCGAACCCGAAGACTTCCTCTCCTAACTATAATCCGAAGGCAAGGTGTGCTTATTATTATGATAGCCCGGGGCACGATACTAACGATTGTTGGGTGCTGAAATACAAGATTCAGAATATGATTGATGCCAAGGAGATCGAATTTGACCCTCCTGAGACTCCCAACGTGATCACTGCTCCCTTGCAAAAACATGGCTAGGATTGAAAGCATTTTTGTTCATTTAAATTCTGAAGTTGTATTTTCTTTGCTTATTCGAACAATTATTGTCATGACAAACTTTATTATTTCATCAATGCATTACACATGTCTGTCTTGAATTAATTTGTTTTCATTATGCTTAAATTGCTTTATATTTCCTTTTCGTGATACTCAACTCTCGACTAAAAAACTATAAGCCTTTAGAGGGAGGATGACGAAAACAATACCATAATCTCTACAGTATGCTTTTGGACAGACTTTGTTTACGATGTACGGGCGTTGTTTCAAATCCTAAACAATGGAGTTATAAGGAATATAATCCCTAGTCAACCCCTTCGAGCCAAAGAAGTAAGACTTTTTCTTTTCACACAAATTAAAACCCTTAATCATAATCTGGTGTAGGGTAGTTTTCTCAGTTAATTCAGAGGCACATTCAGTCACAATCTGCCGCTTCGTACACAATGAGTGGCATCAAAGATGTCCTTCAGAAACAAAATACGGTGATGGTTCCCTATAATCATCAAGACAAGCAGTCATTATCTCTCGAAATAAAAGCCCATTAAGTCAAAACCTATGAAGGAGACTTAAGAAACAACGCTGGGGCATCCCGCTGACTATAATCACAAAAAGAAACAGTTCAGGCAAAAGACAGGGATAATAAAATCAAAAAGAAAGAGTTCCTACAAACCCTCAACTAAAAAGAAATGACTGCCTATTCAAAATAAACTGTCAGTATCCAAACCATCACTGGAATATCAGAGCAAAGACTCAAACGGGATCTAAATGCACAATTAGCTGAGTTTAGGATCGAAGAACATCACGAAGAACGGGTGGGTACAAATAAAATTTGAGCCTTTATCCTTTGTTTCTTAAACCGTGAACCAAGTTACGTTAGAACCCTTAAAAGTCCTAGCTGAAGCATGGGTTAGTTCGAAATCATACTATTACAAAAGGTATCCTGACTCCTGAAGGTCCGTTACAAATCTTGAGTTGATATCACATCTTTGCAAAATTCTATTTTTTCTATAAAAAAAACTGCATTTTCAAAACTTCAAGACAGGCGTAAGCTTTGCATTCTTAAAATAACATTGTTTGCATATGATTATTTGTTCAGCAGCAGAGAAATTCGCATGACGAATATCTAATGAACAAAAACCTTCTCAATAAAAAGGATCACCTCAAGTTGAAAAACACTTCTAACCAAGGGGCACGACATGATCATTGTCCATCATTTGGGGCCGTCAAGTCAAGATTCAAGGAATCTCTCAAAGATTCCAAATAACTAGGGGCAAATCTCCATCTGAATCACTTGGGGCATTACGCACGCATTCCAGCAACGAATCATGTGCCATCAAGAAAACATTTTTGACAGTACTACAACAAAACATAATGGGCAGTGACAACTCCCTACATCCTGAGAGCATGGACATAGTCGGAAAATACCACGCATGAAAAAGACCTGCTAGGTTGACAGGCCTAGGCAAAATTAAGAGCATCCCGGCGAACCAAAAGTTCAGCAAAAATTAGGGATAAAGACAAAAAATTTGTACACTTGGCAAGTCGAAAACCTGAAAAGGCGACTTGGAAAAAAGGGTATCCCGGTCGATTGAAAATATGAAAAGATAGTTCAGGCAAAAGTTAGAGATTAAAATGTACGACTATGTCCTATTATCTTGTCACTTTCCTATCAGTAGAAGACTTATCATTCCGATCGGCAGTTACCAAGCACCTCATAAGTTGGGATAAAACTCAATCCACAAGGCCTCTGTATCCACTTTCTCCAGCAAATACAGGGGCAGAAAAGTCCTGATGCAAAGTCAATGTCGTATCTTCAGCATACGACCCTGTGACATCTACACTCCCCACAGAGTAGAGGCAACTAACGCTTTGACACCGTCTTCCCCAAACAGGAGCTACATTCCCCAGCAAAGTTCCTTCAGAGAATCAACATCTATATTCCCCGAACGAATTCATAATCGCAAGTGGTTCGTAAAGTTGTCTCCCAAGCAGAGTTTATTTCTCTGTATACAGAAGCTCAATCCCTAACAGAGTTTATTCCTCCAGCTACGGAAGTTCATCCCCCAACGGAGTTTATCTCTCTGAATCGGCAAGATCTTCTAGCAAAGCATCTCCTCTCTCAAACAGAGTTATTCCCCCGCATAGTTGTTCTCAAGCAGAGTCTCTCCTCGGCAGAATATCCATAAACAAGGGGCAAATCCCCAACATAGTCATCTCCGGTTCACCATCCCCAGCGGAAGTAGAAGAACCACTTTTTCTATGGCGGTCAGGAACTCAATTTCCGTTACTCTCCAGCAGCGGTTAGGGATTTATTTTCCCACTCGGATATGTCACAATAGCATTTCATGTTCATATATCATGACGTGCGCATACACATTGCATATAGCATAGTCTCATTTATTTTGAGAACATCATCATAAAATGCATTTCATGCATCATATACTATTAATCATGTACCTTTTCAGGAAATATGGTTTTCATCAATAACTTCCAACAAGTTCAAGATTAGCTCCTGAAACTAGACAGAATAATTATCTGCGCGATCAAATGCAGCTTTACGCGGGTTCGTCACAAAGCAATCTTACACGGGTTTCTCCTAAATGCAGCTTCACACGGGTTTATCCTGAAAAATCTTACATGGGTCCTTTCTCATACATTTCCTTCTGAAGTTTCACACGAACTTATCACAAAGTAACCTTACCTAGGTTCCTCCTAAAGTTTTAAACGAACTTATCACAAAGTAACCTTACCTAGGTTTCTTCTGAAGTTTTACACGAACTTATCACAAAGTAACCTTACCTAGGTTCCTCCTGAAGTTTTACATGAACTTATCCGAAAGTAACCTCACCCAGGTTCCTTCTGAAGTTTTACACGAACTTATCACAAAGTAACCTTACCCAGGTTCCTCCTGAAGTTTTACACAAACTTATCTCAAAGTAACCTTACCCCGGTTCATTCTGAAGTTTTACACGAAATTATCACAAAGTAACCTTACCGAGATTCCTCTTGAAGTTTTACATAGACTTAACCCAAAGTAACCTTACCCAGGTTCCTGCCGAAGTTTTACACGGAATTATCCCGAAGTAACCCTACCCAGGTTCCTCCTAAAGCCCTACATAGACTCCTCACAAAGAAACCTTACCCAAGTTCCTTCTTAGTTCAGATGCAGTTTTACCCAAACTCCTCATAAAGCAACCTTACCTAGGTTCCTTCTCGGTTCAGATGCAGTTTTACCCAAACTCCTCACGAAACAACCTTACCCAGGTTCCTTCCTATAAGACCTACTATCCAGGTTCCTTCTCATAACCTTACCATCCAGGTTTCTATTCTCTTATCTCCAGACGGCAGTCCACAACATTGTAATACCTAGACCTGATCAAACACGATCGATTTCACCTTTCCCTAGTAGGTCGTGATGCAGCCTATACACTGACCAAGATATGCAGTTCACCTTCGGAGTTAATTCCCCAGTAGAGTAACGGACAACTGAAGCTCCTAAAATTCTATTTCTCCCAAGACAGATACCAACATTCCTCAATATATTCCTCCTCAACGACAGGAATATGGATTCTCATCAAAGGATGGCATCTTTAAGCCCATCTCCGACAATCTTCTATCATCAACCTCCAAATGGCATCTGTGAGCCCATTCCCGATATCACAAATTAAGGGCCACTTCATGCGAGTGCAAATTTCTGGGCACTGTAGTGTTCAATCATCTTCCACCTTCAGATCACGAAAGGCAGAACAGCCAATCTACATCCTCAGGTTTAAGAAGATTGAACAGGGGCAGTTGTTGTACCCTAAAATTTTCCCTCCCATTTTACCTAACAAATGTAAATGGAGGTCCCCAAGTTGCTCAAGGAAGTCCAAGAGATGACCAGACAAACTCTCTCCTAAGGCGGTATACCTCAAATTAGGGTTTCCACTTTCATCAAGATGTGTGAACCACAAATGGCTCATTTTCTTTCAAAGGTTTTAATATATTCTCAAGACCCTATATGTCATGTTTCATTCCTTTGCACAAGAAGTTTGCTCAGTCAACTGCTCAGATGCTTAAGAATCGATTGTATTAGGTCAAAAGTCAACTGTGACCCACATACAGTCAAAATTCAATATTTTTGGTCAACATCAATATTTTGAAGTGAATTTCATCATTTGATCAAGGGTTGACCATGATTCCCCAAGGAATGCTCCAAATTCATCAAAACCCAAAAGTTGCTAAATTAGGGTTTTGTAGGAAAAGTCAACCCAACTTTGACCAAGCATAACTTATTCATACTTTATAAGAAATTTTCCATCCAAAGCTCATTTTGAAGAGGATGCAATTATCTACAACTCATCTTCAGCCCACGAGTTCAAAATGTGCACTCATCAAAAGATATGAATTTCTACATCATAGGTCCTTTTGAAAAGTTAACAAAAACACCTTTTGGGTCAAAGCTTCATACATGAACATGGAAGATCCAATTGAGATGAAACCAAAATGTTTGGTTAGGGGACATCCTATGCTTTCTAAAACGTCCAAGAACACCCTCCTAGGGTCAAAATTGAGAGAGTTATGCATTGTCAAAGTTGACAATTTTTGGAAAATTTTCAAAAGTCAACATTGATAAATTTGCATTTTTTCCAACGGGGCCCATGTTTTATTGTTTGAAACATGTTTCTAATAGGACCCAAGACCCCTGAACTTTTCCACCTATTATTTTATTATTTTTATCATTTATTTTGATTTTTTATTCATTTAAACCAAAATAAATCAAATTAAATGGTAAAATAATAAAAGCAAATCAAATCTTAGGATTTTTGTGCACATTATGAGTCCATATACAGCTAGCATGGCATGTAATTCATGCAAGGATGATTTTGATTGAAAAAGTCATGATTGGAGCTGTTTTGGAAAGAAATCATACAAGGCCAAAATCAAATCAAATTTTCATAATTCCTTAAGATACCATGAGATCTCTTCCATTATTTTTGACCTAAATTCCTCCTGTATATAAAAACAACAACCTCATACACTACGGAGCACGAAATTGGCTGCCCAAGAACACTCTCTAAAAACCTCAAATTCTGTCAAAACTAGTGCAAAGTCAAAACCGAAGATCCAGCCACTTTCAGTCCAAGCCATCAATTACAAATAATTCCTGAGGTATCTAAGGGTAAGAATAGGTCGAAAGTCATGGCCATTGATGCTTGAAACAAGCATACTTATCTTCTCCGATTTTCTTTTCTTTCAAACATTCATATAATTAATTTCATTCATTGCTAATGTTTATTAACTGTCAAAATGAGTTCTTGTTGTTACGTAGAACATGTTTGAATCACAAACAATAGCTGGGCTTGGTGGATAAGGCGCCTAACTGTGACCCAAGGGGCATGGGTTCATCACCCACCCAATGCATTTTTTACTTTTTTGACTATTTTATTTTCTAACCCGTTTCATTTATTTATTTTTCACTTGATTTGTTTTTTATCATTAATTTAATGAACATATAAAATCACAAAAATCATTAAAAATTAGTTTTAGGCTTTTAATTAATTAAAACAATTTTTGACATAAAAGTTGTTCTGATTTAATCAATATTGATTTTATTTCATAATTAACCTGTAAATTAACCAGAGTTAGGTTTTTCAATTATTAATTCACACTTTTATTATTTTCCTAACAATTTACTGCAGACTCAGTACATCACCATTCCATGCGTCCATCATACGCTCACAAATCCTACCCTTTGGATCATCCCTTGGTCCAGATCCAGCGTCCAACCACAGCAGTCCATGGTGCACTCTCTAAAGCTAATCCACATGGGATCACACGCAAGGAACATGGGCCAACCAATTTGGGCCTAACAATTTGGCAATGCACCCCCCAGTCTGCATTCTACCACACAGGCCCAATCTTTTCTTTTTTATTTTATTTCAATTCTTTTTATTGTTTTAATTTAATTATTTTCCAACAATCATTTTTAATCAAAACTTCAATTTAATTAAAATGGGAAGGAAAATACATGTGGTTTATCATGACATCATGCATCATAACATGGCATCCATGCTTATTGCGCTAACCATTTCAAAGACCAAGGGAATTTATCTTTGTTCTTTTTTGCAGATTAAGGCTTCCGTTCGTAGAAATACCATCTGAATCAGCTTTGTGAAGATACCATCCCAACTCAAAGAGCTAGCGTCAAGGGTTTCTAAAACTTCTACGTTCACTAAGAGACATGGTCAACTTCTCAACCTGATTACTTCAAACTTTGATGAAAAGATGATGAGTGTACTCTTTCAGTTCTTTGATCCCAAGCACCACTGCTTCACCTTTCCAGACTATCAGTTGGTGCCTACCTTGGAAGAATTCTCTCAGCTATTGGATATACCAATTCTTGAACAGGTACCCTCCACAGGTCTAGAAGAAGTTCCTAAGCCAGAAGTCATTACCTCAGCTTTGCACCTGAAACGGGCCGACGTGGTATCCAATTGGGAAACTAGAAGCGGAGTCAAGGGTTTTCTAGCTTAGTTTCTGATAGACAAAGCCCAGCTGTTTTTGGATAATATGGATTTTCAGAATTTTGAGGAGGTCTTGGCTCTTCATATCTATGGTTTAGTTATCTTTCCTAATCCGGATTCATTCATAGATGTGAATGCTATTAAGATCTTTCTCTCTCGCAACCCGGTGCCTAGTTTGCTCGGAGATATTTTGCACACTCTCCATACTCGTACCATGAGGAGAAGAGGGATTCTTGTGTGTTGCATGCCATTGCTGTCGAGGTGGTTTATTTCTCACCTCCCTAAGTCCATACTGAAGAATGAAAAAGGTCCGGTTTCATCAAAAAGGATAATGTCACTCGCTCATACGGATATTCTTTGGTGTTCTCGATCTATGGAAAACATTGCTATCATTGACTGCTGTAGGGAGTACCCTAATGTCCCACTGCTTAGTATCAGAGGGGGTATAACCTACAATCCTTGTTTAGCTCTGCGACAATTTGGTCACGCTCGAAGGGATGGTCCCCATGAGTTACTTATCGAGGGCATTGTATTCAACTATGAGGAGGATATTCGAGATTATCGCCGGAGGTTCATACGAGCTTAGGGCATGGTAAATAGATGTGGCGTCAAGACTTTGGGGCCAAAAACTTCCATTCTTATGGAGCCTTATCTACAATAGGTGCGAGCTCGTGCTAAACTGCTTATGATGCCCTATGTGGCTGTTTTTCCACTGATTGCGGAACCCACTACTGAAGAAGGCATTCCTTACACGGTTTTCTATCCTTACATGCCCACAGATCTTGGGGAATTACAAAGGTCTTGGATTCAGATGATGAAGGAGTGGGATACTTACAGGGATCAGTTCCATGCTCAGGAGAGGAAGGTCTTAGAGCTCACAAAGCAACTGAATGAAGAAAAAGGACTGAATGATTATCTCGGCGCAAAGAGGAAGCATTCATGGGACTTTTTATTTTTCTTTCTAGTTTTAGATTTATTTTTAATTGTAACGCCTAAAAGGAATTTGAACTTCAAATTCAGGTAATAAAGTTTTGTTTATTTTTGGTTTGCAAATTTAAATTTCCCGAAGTCTTTGAAATCATTGCACGTGCTTACCATTATCATACACATCATTACAGGTACCATTACAGGTTTCTCATCTTCTTCACTATTTATTTCAGTAGAAATGTCTTCCGAACAAATCATTAAAGACCTGCAGGCACAGAACGCCCAATTCCAACAAATGTTTATCAGTTTGGCAAAGGGGCGGGAGGATCTGAAAGCCCTCATTCTGAAAGAGAAGAAGAAAAAGAAGAAGGATGCTGGTATTCTGAACATGGGCTAAAGGTTTGGAGAGCAGTTGAAGCGACAAGTCGACCTGACCTCTTCATCTAAGGAAGGGGAGAACCAAGAAGAAGAGATGGACCCTAGTCCTACAGTATCTGACAATGATACCGATTACAATGATGAGCAATATCCTCCTGCTGAGGATAGATACAAACAGCTGGAAGATCGTCTGAATGCCATGGAAGTTCAGAGGATACCTTGACTGGATTTCGAAGAATTGGGATTGGTGTCGGGAGTGGTCATCCCGCAGAATTTTAAAGCTCCAGTTTTTTCCAAGTATGATGGGGTGTCTTGCCCAAAGCTCCATCTTCGCTCATATGTCAGGAAGATTCATCCCCACACCGCTCAAGGAAATCTATGGGTTCATTTCTTTCAAGATAGTCTGTCAGGGACTCAACTTGAATGGTTCTACCAGCTAGAGGGAACAGATATCCGAAACTGGGAAGATCTGGCTGTTGCTTTCTACAAGCAGTATCAGTATAATGTCGACCTTGCTCCCACTCGTACTCAACTCCAGAGTATGTCCATGAGTGCAGGTGAAGGTTTTAAAGATTATGCACAAAAATGGAGAGACTTGGCTGGGAGAGTTCAACCCCCGTTGTCTGATAGGAAGTTGATGGATATGTTCCTTGGTACGTTGTATGGTCCTTTCTTCAATCAGTTGATTGGTAGCTCCTTAGCTGGTTTCACCGAGATGATATTGACTGGAGAAAGAGTAGAAGCTGGGATCCGGAGTGGCAAGATCCAGAAAAATACCTCTTCGAGTAAAGAGAAGAAGTCATTTGGTGGAAAGAGGGAAGCCAATGCTGTGCATGGCCAGAAGGGGCGTAGCAAGGAAGACTACCACCAATCTATTGGGGCAGTGTTGATATCTAATTCGGCACGCACAAAATGACCACAACAACGAAACAATCAGCCAAGGGTGGAAAGATCTCAAAGTCATTTCACCCAAATCAACATGCCACTGTTAGAAGCATTGCAACACATGATGAAGATGAAGCTGATTACGATGATAAACCCTCATCCGAACCCGAAGACTTCCTCTCCTAACTACAATCCAGAGGCAAGGTGTGCTTATCATTCTGACAGCCCGGGACACGATATTAACGATTGTTGGGTGCTGAAATACAAGATTCAGAATATGATTGATGCCAAGGAGATCGAATCTGACCCTCCCGATACTCCCAACGTGATCACTGCTCCCTTGCAAAAACATGGCTATGATTGAAAGCATTTTTGTTCATTTAAATTTTGAAGTTGTATTTTCTTTGCTTATTCGAACAATTATTGTCATGACAAACTTTATTATTTCATAAATGCATTACACATGTCTGTCTTGAATTAATTTGTTTTCATTATGCTTAAATTGCTTTATATTTCCTTTTCGTGATATTCAACTCTCGACTAAAAAACTGTAAGCCTTTAGAGGGAAGATGACGAAAACAATACCACAATCTCTACAGTAAGCTTTTGAATAGACCTTGTTGACGATGTACAGGCGTTGTTTCAAATCCTAAACAGTGGAGTTATTAGGAAGATAATCCCTAGTCAACCCCTTAGAGCCAAAGAAGTAGGAGTTTTTCTTTTCACATAAATTAAAACCCTTAATCATAACCTGGGGCAGGGTAGTTTTCTCAGTTAATTCAGAGGCGCATTCAGTCATAATTTGCCGCTTCGTACACAATGAGTAGCATCAAAGACGTCCTTCCGAAACAAAAGACAGTAATGGTTCCCTATAATCATAAAGACATACAGTCATTATCTGTCGAAATAAAAGCCCATTACGTCAAAACCTATGAAGGAGACTTAAGAAAAAACACTGGGGTATCCCACTGACTGTAATCACAAAAAGAAAGAGTTCATCCAAAAGACATGGTTAATAAAATCAAAAATAAAGAGGTCCTACAAACCCTCAACAAAAAAGAAATGACTGCCTATTCAAAATAAACTGTCAGTATCTGAAACATCACTGGAATATCAGAGCAAAGACTCAAACGGGATCTAAATGCACAATTAGTTGAGTTTAGGATCGAAGAACATCACGAAGAACGGGTGGGTATAAATAAAATTTGAGCCTTTATCATTTGTTTCTTAAACCGTGAACCAGGCCACATTATAACCCTTAAAAGTCCTAGCTGAAGCATGGGTTAGTTCGAAAGCATACTGTTACAAAAGGTATCCTGACTCTTGAAGGTCCGTTACAAATCTTGAGTTGATATCACATCTTTGCAAAATTCTATTTTTTCTATAAAAAAAACTGCATTTT
The DNA here is from genome assembly GCA_948472305.1 of Vicia faba. Lineage (NCBI taxonomy): Eukaryota > Viridiplantae > Streptophyta > Magnoliopsida > Fabales > Fabaceae > Vicia > Vicia faba. The sequence goes on along the minus strand of OX451740.1, from coordinate 354,599,723 downwards.
CAAAACTTCAAGATAGACGTAAGCTTTGCATTCTTAAAATAACATTGTTTGCATATGACTATTTGTTCAGCAACAGAGAAATTCGCATGACGAATATCTAGTGAACAAAAACCTTCTCAATAAAAAGGATCACCTCAAGTGGAAAAACACTTCCAACCAAGGGGCGCGACATGATCATTGTCCATCATCTAAGGAAGTCAAGTCAAGATTCAAGGAATCTCTCAAAGATGCCAAATAACCAGGGGCAAATCTCCATCTGAATCACTTGGGGCATTACGCACGCATTCCAGAAACGAATCATGTGCCATAAAGAAAACATTTTGACAGTACTACAACAAAATATTATGGACAGTGACAACTGGCGATCGGTGGATCTGGAACTGACTGTTTTACGCTGGTTCGCGAAATGTCGCGGAAGCAAGAGTCGCCACCGTCTTTTATTTTCTCCAAATGGAAAGGACAAAAGCACAGAAAAATTCCTTATAGAGATTGCTCTCGGTTCGGGAGGTAGGTTATAGAAAGGGAAGGTGTTAGCACCCTTTCTATCCATGGTTATCCATGGGCTCTTAGATACTTGCTCAATGTGTTTTCAAAATTGTTTTGTTTGCTTTTCAATGTGGGTTTAAAAGTTTCTTCGAAAAATTTCAGATCGACTCATACGTCAGAGTGTTTGAAAAGTTTGCTTTGAAAGGCTTTTGAAAATGTGTCAGTGTGAAAAGTCTTTTGAGTTTGTTTTGAATTAGAGCAAGTATCCTTGAGAACCTACCTACCCTAAGGAATTCGTCTGTGTAGATGTCCTTAAAGTAGTGCCATCCCACCATTGAGAGGTAGGTAGCACCACCGTTGGAGGTGTTCGGGTCAATTCGTTTTTAGGGACATGGTGATCACCAGAGCAATGGGAAGACACCTTAGAAGCTACCCTCATGCCAGGTTCCCGGATCATGAGGACTTACTAAGACGTCCTCTACTCGACGACCACCTTTCGGGGCAAGGCAACCGTGAGGCGTACCCTAGGGGTGGTGTGTGCGAATCGTGTGTCATGTTTCAGTTATTTGTCTTGTCATGTTTGTCGTGTTCTACGCTTGATTTTAATTAGACATTCATTCTTTCATGCTTGGTTAACAGTTAAATATTTTGCGAGGAAATAAATCTAAACTATTACAAATGGCGCGGGTCCACATCGCCAAAATTAAACCGGACCCGATTTAGCGGAAAATAAATAATGCGAAGAAATAAAAGTGCGAAAAGTAAAATTACAATGCTTTGGGAGAGATACAAAATTATAATTAAACGACATAAGATAAACGCGCGAATTAAATAATTAAAACGAAACTAGGGCGTTGGACCCTTTTGCAAATAATTAAAATTAATAAGGACTTAAAAATTAAAATTAAATGAGAATGATATTTTTGTGTTTTTTAGATTTAATGAAAAAAGGAAGTTAATTGAAATTAAATTAAACGGCAAACCCTAATTCTAATATTTTTTTATTTATTAAGAAAGAATTAAAATATGATCTAAATTAAACCCTAATTTATTTATGCACAATTTTTAATTTATGAAAATAACTAAATAATATTATTATTCTAAAAAAGGGAAAATATTAAAAGGAATATCAATTGACCTAATTCTATTTTTTTTGGATTTTTTTGTTATGAAAAAATATAAATTAAACCTAATTTGAAACTAGTTTATTTACATGCTAATAAAATGATTATAATAAAATAGATATTATTTTTTGGTCTTTTTCTGATTTTTATAATGTTTTTATATTTTATAGAAAAAATAAATTAATTGAATTAAGACAATAAAATAAATAAATGAAACAACAAAAATAAAAGTGAGAAGAAAAATATAAAATGCAAACCAGGGTGGGGTGTTGCCCCAAATAAGGAGGTATAAATTTGAAAAGCCTGGCCCAATTGAATTTGAATTTGCTGACTTTTCATGATTCCATATGATGCGTTTGACCAGGCGTAGGTGTTCTTCAGCTTCCAACCTTTAGATTGATCTCCAAGTGGACGTGGCATGTTGATGATGGAGGGAGTATGATGTACCTGGAGGTTAGCGTAACATGGAATTTTATATTGAAAAATAGCATGGAATTTTGCCAGACCTGGGACTTGAACCCAGGTCTTGAAGGTTACAAGCGCGTCCCTTGGCCAGCTGAGCTATTCAATTTCATTTAATATATAATATAACATAAATAATATAAAAGAAAAATAAAGTTAGTGGACGATCTGGCGCGGATTTTCAAACTAGCCAATCATGTAGTGACAACGAGGTTGTCTTCTTCGTTCTTTCTGAAACACAAGCGTATGGCCACGGTTTTAGAAACGTTGCATTAGGGGGGATTCAAGAAAATAGCGAATAGCTTTCCTTGATCCATAAATCCATCGCGAGGTATGTGTCTTGTTCAGAGGAACACGCTGAATGCAATGGTAACGATCTTGAGTCCCAATTGTTCCTTGGGTGAGAAACCCCAAATCGAGAACTCTGAAAACCTAAATTTCAATCATGGTGAATTCGTATATATAGCACAAAAACACAATTGGATATATTGGTTAGCTTAGAAACATCATGACAAACAATAATCCATGAAGAAAAATGCAAAAGGATGCTTAATTCATGCTATGCGATTTGAGCATTTTTGAGGTTCAGTTTGAGTTCTTGATACCAACTCAGGATGTTTTTGCTGTTGTTAATGATTGGAATATGTCCAAGGATGTCTCAGGATGCTAATGGAATCAAGATTGAAGCTTGAATCGACCTCTAAGGCACTTTTCAGATTTGAGTTTTTTATGAAAAAATTCAAGAGTGCAATGGAGTTTGGGGCGCAGCTTTCAGTCTTAGATCATTAGGGTTGTGATGCTGAGTATATAGCCAAGCTTTTAGGTTAAGAATATTGCACAAAATCCATGGCAATAATTGTTTTCAATCTTTGATTTGTTAAAGATCTTTTACAATCTTTTTTTCATGGTTTTTGTGTTCAATCAGCTCAAATCTTATCAAAACTTGCCATAATCAATTAAGCACGAAATATTGAGATTAGAATGTGCATAAAAAGATTTTTTTAGGTTAGGTTGATATTTTTCATGTATTAAAATGATTTAAATGAATATAAATTAATATTAATTCAAATAAATAATTAAAAAATATGAAAATACTTCCCTTTGGGCCTAGTGGTCGTGCATAGGCTTGGCATGAAGAAACTTGGAAGAAAAATGGGCCCATTTGCATTTTTAGGCCTTTTGCATCAATGTTGACTTTTCAAAATTCCCAAAAATTTCCCAACTTCCACAAGGCATAACTTGGTCAATTTTTAAGCTTTTCACATGTTCTTGGACATTTTGGAAAGGTCTTTGAGTCCTTTAACCAATGCCTTTGGTTCCATGTCATTTTGATTTACCAATCTCAAGTTATGGCCTTTGACTTAAAGTCCCTTTTTGTTGACTTTTGAAAATGACCTATAATGTTGAAATTGATAACTTTTTGTGAGAGCATTTTTTGGACTTGGAACATGAAGATGAATTGTAGGAAATGTCTTTCTCTTCAAAATGAGCTTTGGATGGAATTTTTCTGATAATCCATGTGAAAGTTATGCCTTGGTCAATTTCAGTTGACTTTTTCAGCTGTCCAAATATAGCAACTTTTGCATCTTTGATAATTTCTGAGCCAAATTTTGAGAATCATGATCAAGCATTGATCAAATGATGTTTGTGGCTTCAAAATGATATGTTGACCAAAAATTTGAACTTTTGACTGTCAAATGACCATTTTGCCCCTACAGTTGACTGTAGTGCAATCTAGGGTTTTGACTGTGCAATTTTGAGCTGAATGCCCTGAAACTTGACATGAGGATGCTTGACCATCTTTGTAGGCATATGAGACTTGATTGGGCCTTTGAAAAGTTCATTTGCTTGACCAGAACTCAAACCCTAGTTTTGACTGTATAGGAGCCAGTTGAGCTGCACAACCCTTGGGGAAGTTTGTGACCTTGACTTTGACAATTCTTGATGAATATGGGAGGGCAAATTTTGGGGTACAACAGTTGCCCCTGTTCAATCTTCTTAGACCTGAGGATGCAGATTGGCTGACGTGCCTTTCGTAATCCGAGGGTAGAAGATGATTGGACACTAGAGTGCCCAGAAATTTGCGCTCACATAGTAACAGTGTGATGGGGGAATGGGCTTATAGATGCCATTTAGAGATTGCGTAGGAGATTCCTTAGCGAGAACCTGCATACCTGCAAAACAGAAAAATGAGTACCTGACACGTCGCAGGAGCTGATTTTAGATGCTTGATATAGATATGTCCTGATTGGTTACAGGAGCTGAGTCTGGAGCTTCAAACGCTGATGAATGAACCAGGGATGGTTACTGCCTTAGCATGAATGGTAAGAGAATCCTGAATGATTTCAACCTCAACAACGCTCATTGAGAAAATCTTGGTGAGAATTACCATCTTCGTAGTGCCAGGAAGAGAACCAAAGGACGCTATAATCTCAAAGGGAGTCACCTCAATCACCGTTGGAGAGGGAACTATAAGAAGTTATAATCTGAAAGGAAATATCACCTCACGCTCATGCCGGAGAGGGAAACATCTGAAGAAGGAATTACCACCTCACACACCGTTGGAGAGGGGACCATAAGAGAATATCACCTCACGCTCATGCCGGAGAGGGGAACATCTGAAGAAGGAATTACCACCTCACACGCCGTTGGAGAGGGGACCATAAGAGAATATCACCTCACGCTCATGCCGGAGAGGGGAACATCTGAAGAAGGAATTACCACCTCACACGCCGTTGGAGAGGGGACCATAAGAGAATATCACCTCACGCTCATGCCGGAGAGGGAAACATCTGAAGAAGGAATTACCACCTCACACGCCGTTGGAGAGGGGACCATAAGAGAATATCACCTCACGCTCATGCCGGAGAGGGAAACATCTGAAGAAGGAATTACCACCTCACACGCCGTTGGAGAGGGGACCATAAGAGAATATCACCTCACGCTCATGCCGGAGAGGGAAACATCTGAAGAAGGAATTACCACCTCACACGCCGTTGGAGAGGGGACCATAAGAGAACTTCTACTGAGTCTTTATCAGAAAAATCTGTTTGGAGTCGATTTAACTGGACTAGAGAAGTCCTTGAAATATGTTTGAGAATTTCAACTGCACCCTTCCTGAAAGGTAGAGGTCAGTTATATGCGATGCATGATATGGATCAAGCAAACATGGATACGATTTATATGATATGATGTGTACATGCATGCTATAATGATGTATGTGATGATTCATGTATGTTTTCGTCTAGGAAAATAAATCCTTGACGGGTGCCGGGAAGTCATATCCTAGGCTGATGTTGAGGAAGAGATTTTGCTTCCGCTGTGGATGATTGTTGCAAGAATACCAGTAGGAGAAGATAACTCCGTTGAGGAATAAACTTGGCAAATGAAATAATTCTGCGGGAGAAAAGATACTCTAGTGATCATGCTGGGGAGTGCCACTCTGTGGGGATAGCGATGCTTTGCTGAGTTTGATGGAGATAACTCCGCTGGGGATATCCTTGTTGTCGGAAGTGTTGATAGACTTCGCTGGGGGTAGGAAGATACTTTGCCGAGGACGCTCTTTCCATGGCTTTTGGCTGAGGATAACCCAGTTATATCCTGTTACGGAAATAACTCTTTAAATCAAGCCGGGACGACACGTTCGTGCTCTGCGAGGGGATAAGCTTCCAGAATCTACTGGGGATAAGCTTACTGCTTGAGGGATATGACTTCCAACTTTCCTGGGGAAACTGGTTTGGACTCTCCTGGGGAGGTTGATATGCTGGGGAAGTGATTCCTTTGAATATTGAGATACCGCCGGGGAACAATCTTTAGACCAAGACTGCCGGGGATACTTGTTAAGAATGGTGCTGCTGGGGAGGTATTGAGATCTACAGGAGGACACTCAAATTCCTTGATATTTGATGATTTGCTTGGAGAAGAATGTATTGTTTTGTTGAACCACTCTCTGGGGAATTAAGATACACTTGGCCGTGTTCTTTAGCTGAACCTACCTTAGTACCTTGGGGGATAGAACAATTAGACTGCTCAGACAACCCTTTATTGCCCCTGTTTCTAGTGTCACCTGTAATTAATTCCTTTGTTTCGTATGCAAATATTCATGAGTTAGCAAATTATTGTCAATGCATACATCACAAATTGAACCTTGGACGTTCTTCGCAAAACAAAACAGAAAAAGAAAAACACTTGGCACATTTAACTGAAGATATATTTTTATTGATTTTTGAATGGCCTGAAAATAGGCGTTTTGTGTACAAGAGGCTGACGTCCTAGTAAGAGGTACGCCGCTGATCAAAAGAGTTTATACAAGTTTTGTACAAAAGAAAATGAAACAGCTGTGTGAAAGATGAATGATCCACTGGGTTTCATCTCTGCTATTGCCTTTATAACTCCGAGCGTCTCATCACTTGATGACCTTGGTTGAAGGTGAAGCTGACTGATCGATGCCGTCTGAACTTGATGTAGATACCGGATTCTGGATGCAAAGTGATCAATGAGACATAGTTTTACGCTTTTATCCCTAACTTTTGCCTGGACCGCCCTTTCGGGTTTTCAGTCCACCGGGATACCCATTTTTGCCCAAGCCGCCCTTTCAGGTTTTCGACTTGCCGGGTGTACAGATTTTTTTCATTTTCATCCCTTCATTTTGCCCGAACCCTTTTGGTTCGACGGGAAGCCCTAATTTTTGCCTAGGCATGTCAGCCTAGCGGGTCTTTTTTCATGCGTAGTATTTTTTAACTATGTCTGCATTGGCGGGGTGAGGAAGGTCGTCACCATCCATGTTGGTTAATATCATTGCTCCTCCTGAGAACACATGCTTAACCACAAATGGCCCTTCATACGTAGGAGTCCATTTGCCCCTTGGATCACTCTGAGGAAGGATGATTCTCTTGATAACCAGATCCCCAACTTGATATTCTTGTGGCCTGACTTTCTTGTTAAATGCCCTGATCATCCGTTTCTGATACGTTTGACCATGACAGATAGCAGCAAGTCTCTTTTCGTCAATGAGATTGAGTTGGTCAAGTCGTGTCTGGATCCAATCATCTTCGTTCAGATTTGCATCCTTCATTATCCGGAGAGAGGGAATTTGCACTTCGATCGGCAAGACTGCCTCCATACCATAAACCAGAGAGAATGGAGTTGCCCCGGTTGACGTCCTAGCTGAGGTACGGTACCCATGCAAAGCGAACGGTAACATCTCGTGCCAATCTTTGTAAGTCACTGTCATTTTCTGCACGATCTTCTTGATGTTCTTATTTGCCGCTTCTACAGCCCCATTCATCTTCGGTCTGTAAGGAGAAGAATTGTGGTGCTGTATCTTGAACTGTTCGCAAAGCTCAGCAATCATCTTGTTGTTTAGATTGGTACCGTTGTCCGTAATAATCCGTTCAGGGACGCCGTACCGACAAATCAGGTTGTGCCGAATGAACCGTGCCACAACAGTCTTGGTTACCGTAGCATAGGATGCTGCTTCAACCCACTTCGTAAAATAATCAATCGCTACTAGGATGAAACGATGTCCATTGGATGCTGTAGGTTTTATCTCGCCGATCATGTCTATGCCCCACATTGCAAACGGCCAAGGCGCAGTCAGAACATTCAGGGGAACCGGAGGAACATGCACCTTATCTGCATAGATCTGGCACTTGTGGCATGTCCTGGAGTGTTGGTAGCAGTCAGCTTCCATTGTGGACCAGTAATATCCTGCCCGTAGGATCTTCTTAGCCATAGTATGTCCACTGGAGTGTGTACCAAAGGTCCCTTCGTGTAGCTCTTCCATGATTCTTTCCGCTTCGGTCTTATCCACACAACGCAGTAAGGTTGAATCATGGTTTCGCTTGTACAAGATGCCGTTGCTTAGGAAGAACTTGGCTGCGAACCGCCTTAGGAATTTCTTATCGTTGACAGAGGCACCTTCAGGGTATTCCTGAGCTTCCAGATATCTCTTCACTTCGTGGTACCAAGGCTTCTCAGTCACCAATTCAGTTTCAAGATCACAACAGTATGCCGGTTCGTCCAATTTCCAGATGATGATCCGGGGAGCTTCATTATCCCATTTAACCTTGAACATTGAAGACATTGTAGCTAACGCGTCCGCTAACTGATTCTCTTCTCTTGGAAAGTGCTCAAAGGTTATCTCTGTGAAGTGGGGAATCATGGTCAACACACATTCTCTGTAAGGAATCAAGTTTGGATGTTTCGTATCCCACTCTCCATTGATCTGATTGATCACAAGAGCGGAATCTCCGAAAACACTTAGGAACTTGATCCTTAAGTCGATCGCAGCTTGAAGACCCATGATGCACGCCTCATACTCCGCCATGTTGTTGGTACAGTTGAAACACAGCCGGGCAGTGAGTGGAGTATGAGTACCTTGTGGAGATATGATGATGGCGCCGATACCATTTCCCAAAGCATTGGAAGCTCCGTCAAAGTGCATAGACCATCGGGATCCTGGTTCAGGTCCTTCATCCGGTCCAGGTACTTCACAATCTGTTACTATCATGATGCTTTCATCCGGAAACTCGAAGTTCATTGATTGGTAGTCATCTACAGCTTGATGAGCTAAGTGGTCTGCCAATACACTCCCCTTGATGGCTTTCTGGGTTGTATACTGAATGTCATATTCCGTCAAGATCATTTGCCATCTTGCAATTCTCCCAGACAGAGCAGGCTTTTCGAATATGTATTTTATCGGATCCATCTTTGAGATCAATAAGGTAGTGTGAGTCAGCATATACTGTCTCAGCCGGTGAGCAGTCCATACCAAAGCGCAGCAAGTTTTCTCGAGCAGTGAGTATCGGGTCTCACAGTCGGTAAACTTTTTGCTAAGGTAATAAATGGCATGCTCTTTTCGGCCAGACTCGTCATGCTGCCCCAGCACACACCCCATTGAGTTGTCCAGCACTGTCAGATATAATATTAGAGGTCTCCCTTCAACCGGTGGCATAAGGATGGGTGGTTCTTGGAGATACTCTTTGATTCTGTCGAAGGCAGCCTGACATTCATCGTTCCAACGTACTACCTGATCTTTCTTCAGCAGTTTGAAGATTGGCTCACATGTAGCAGTCAGATGAGAGATGAATCGAGCAATGTAATTCAGGCGTCCTAAAAAGCCTCTGACCTCCTTCTCTGTTTTAGGAACTGGCATCTCTTGAATAGCTTTGACCTTAGCAGGGTCCACTTGAATACCTTTATCACTGACCACGAAGCCTAGCAACTTCCCAGATCTTACCCCGAAGGTGCACTTGTTCGGGTTCAATCTTAGCTTGTACAGTTTCAACCGGTCAAATAACTTCTGCAGATGATCTAGATGCTCTTCCTCAGTCTGGGACCTAGCGATCATGTCGTCCACATACACTTCTATCTCATGATGGATCATATCATGAAATAAGGCAACCATGGCACGTTGGTAGGTTGCCCCAGCATTCTTTAATCCAAACGGCATGACCTTGTAACAGAAGGTGCCCCACTGAGTAACAAATGTAGTCTTCTCCATGTCTTCAGGTGCCATCTTGATCTGATTGTAACCTGAAAAGCCATCCATGAAAGAGAATACTTTGTGTTGGGATGTATTATCCACAAGGACATCAATGTGAGGTAAGGGGAAGTCATCCTTGGGGCTGGCCCTGTTCAGATCCCTGTAATCAACACACATTCTGACCTTGCCGTCCTTTTTAGGTACCGGCACCACATTAGCAACCCACTGAGGGTAAGAAGTCACTGCAAGGAACCCGGCATCAAACTGTTTCATGACCTCGGCCTTAATCTTCTCGGACATCTCTGGACGCATCCGACGGACCTTTTGTTTAACTGGAGGGCAGTCTTCCCTAGTCGGCAAATGATGGACAACAATATCGGTATCCAACCCTGGCATGTCTTCGTAGGACCAGGCAAAGATCTCCATATAGTCATGTAACATCTTGGTTAACCGTTGCTTCACGCTGAGCTCTAGGTTAGCACCAATTTTTACCTCTTTTCTGTCTGCTTCAGTACCCAGGTTTATAGTTTCCACTGGCTCTTCATGGGGTTGAATTGCCCGCTCTTCCTGAAGCAACAGTCTTGCAAGCTCGCCAGGCACTTCGCAATCATCTTCACCTTCGTCTTCGGCTAAGTTGATCGGATTTTCGAAGTCATAATTGGCATTAGCAGAGCTGTTATCAGCGAGATCCAGAGTGGATTGGAACCTGTATGAGTGAGTGTGTGTGTAAATACAGCTGTTTTGATAATTATGTAAAGGAAAGGAAAGATAGAAAAGGAACACAATATTTGCAATGCGAAAAACGTCCAAGATTTTCATTCATGATGTATAAAATGACAGTTCATATGCCCTCACAAATAGAACCACGGTGCCTCGGGTAAGACACCGGGCCATAGAGTTTATCATTGTTTATTACAAAATAACAAAACATGGGAATTCATTACTGTGTCACAAAGGTAACAGGGGTATGATCCTTTGCACTCCAATTGTTCAATCCTTCTTCGGCCGTCGGATAAATCCAGCTGTTGAATTCGGCTTCGTCCACTTCAAGGTCTTCCCCGACAGCATTCACTTTTGAACCCTTGATAAATACCGGAGGCCTTCCGATCTTCTCTTTCCTCATAGCTCTCTGCCCTTCTGAGGTGAAACCCAGCCCAAGCTTATCAGTCTTCTGGGTGAAGTCTGGAAGTCTGCCCCAGTTGGCACCTTCACCCTTCTGCACCACAGCCCTGGCATCCTTTAGGGAAGCCATCTTCAGAGGACCACCTGCTTCTGCTGTTTCTGCTGCGATTGGAAACACCTCCTCGAAATGCTGAAAGGGGGTCTCAATGAACTCCCCATCCATCTCAATGTATCTGAACGAGTTTAGGTGGCTCACCATGTATTCTTCCTCACCTTGCACGGTGACGATCTTCCCTCTGACGGGGTACTTCAGTTTTTGATGCAAGGTAGAGGTCACTGCCCCAGCCTTATGTATCCAGGGTCGACCCAGCAGACAAGAGTAAGATGGACGGATGTCCATCACATAAAAAGTGGAGTCGAACACCTGAGAGCCTACACGAATCGGAATGTCCACCTCCCCATGGACCATCCTCTTTGAACCATCAAAGGCCCTGACAATGATGTTGCTGGGCTTCAAATCCAGGCCTTCACAATCTAGACGATCCAGAGCCTTCTTGGGTAGCACATTCAAAGATGACCCAGTATCAACCAACACATGTGCCAAGGTGGTGCCCCTGCATTCGATTGAGACATGCAGAGCATCATTATGATCTTTCCCCTTCGTGGTCAAATCAGCGTCTGAAAAACCCAAGCCATTGTCTGCCGTTAGACTTGCCACGCAATCGGTGAACTGGACTGCAGAGGTTTCATGTGGCACATGGGCCGTCTTGAGGAATGAGATGAGGGCCTTTGCATGGGCCTCAGAGCACAGCAGTAAAGAGAGCATGGAGATCTTGGAGGGCGTATGCCCCAACTGTTCCACAACGTTAAAATCGCTCTTCTTTATGATCTTCAAAATCTCCTCCATCTCTTGTGGGGAGGCCTCAGCAGCTATGGGTATGGGTACCTCCATCTGGGCAGGCTCAATTTCAATTCCCTTGCCCCGAGCATTGGATGACTCGGCAGCAGGAGAAACAATAGGATCAGCAGCAGGAATAACAACTTGATCAGCAACGGGAGTAGGTGTACTTGCAGGAATTATCAGGAGCGGTCTTCGGCTAGCAGGTGGCGCAATGTCAGGCGAGAAGAGCCTGCCACTGCGGGTAACTTTGGCCGGGCCAGTGATGTCACAGATGCTGGCGCCAGTGTTGAGCTCTTGTTTAACTCCGTTTATATATACATCTGCCCCATAGTGCCAAGGGACAGCTTTGTTGGATACATAGGGCAGGGGCCCCGGAACAGTGATAGTAACAGGTGCGACGGTCAGAATTTGACCGGGCTTCTTCTGGAGAGCCGGGATCGGATTGTTGAAGATAGTCACCACAGAGACCTCTTCCATTGGAACCATACGGACAGCAGACTTCTTGAATAGAATCTCCTTGCTATCCATTAAGCTTTGGATGCCTAACTTTAGCAAGGGACAACCGGATGGGGACACAACACAGAACAGGCAACCCTCACTACAACCCGGAAATAAACCGGCCTGCAGTAGGTTCTTCTTGACGATCTTTAGAGGAGTGGCTAGATCATCCACAGAAACAGCATAAACGTCTTCATCAATAGCATTTACCCCGTGCTGAGGCATAGGGGCAGTAACTACATTCGGTTTTGCGGGCGCTTCGAATTGTATCTCTTTAGCATCGATAAGGTCTTGCACCTTATTCTTTAACGCCCAACAGTCATCAGTGGCATGCCCCGGGCTGTCTGAATGGTAGGCACAACGGGCATTCGGGTTGTACTTAGGAGAGGTAGTGTTTGAGAACTTTGGCGCCTCCTTGACAGTCACCAAATTGGTGGATAGTAACTGTGGCAGGATTTGCGATAGGGTCATGCTTAACCGGGTAAACTCTCTCCGGGGTCTATCAGCCCTTTGAGGATTGTTTGGCCGAGGAGCGGCAGCAGGCTTAGCGATCATTACCGCGCTGACAGATTGGCGGTGATCAGGTCTTTCGGATTTTCTGGAGCCATACACAGCACTAGACTCCTTTTTAAACGGTTTCTTGTCCGACCCAGATGATGATGCAGCCTTTGCAATCTTCCCAGACTTCAACCCAGCTTCAATTCTCTCTCCAGTTAAGATCAAATCAGTGAAACCAGCAGAAGAATTCCCAATGAGGTGATTGAAGAACGGCCCAGACAGGGTCCCCAAGAACATGTCCACTAACTCTCGATCAGTCAAAGGTGGCTGCACCCTGCCAGCCAGATCTCTCCATTTCTGCGCGTACTCTTTAAAACCTTCACTTGCACCTAACGACATACCCTGGAGTTGGGTACGTGTGGGGGCAAGGTCGGCATTATACTGATACTGCTTGTAGAAAGCAGTAGCCAGCTCCTCCCAGTTACGAACTTTGGTCCCATCCAGCTGATAGAACCATTCGAGATGAGTCCCTGAAAGACTCTCCTGGAAGAAGTGGATCCATAGATTCTTGTCCGCAGAGTATGGCTGAATCTTCCGAACATAGGACCTCAAATGCAGCTTGGGACAGGATGCCCCGTCATACTTGGAGAAGGTGGGAGCTTTGAACTTGTGCGGGATAATTACACCAGTCGACAAACCCAGATCTCCGAAATCCAGCCCAGGTGCCTGTTGCACCTCCATAGCCTTCAACCTGTCCTCCAGTTGTTTATACCTGTCGTCTGCAGGAGGATACTGTTCCTCATCAAAATCTGTCTCGTTGTCGGAGACCACTGGAGTAGGAACCTTGACTTCTGCCTGAGAAGGACTCTTGCCAACAGAAGAAGCAGCCTCTTCATGTTGCAGAGTATTGCCCAACCTTCGGCCCGAGTTGAATAGAACAGTTCTTCTCTTCTTCTTCTTTTTCAGGAGCATAGTCTTTAATTCTTCTTGGCCTTTAGCTAGACCCATGATTAGCTCTTGAAACTGCGCATTCTGCGCCTGGAGAGCCTTGATTGATGTCTCTGTAGATTCAGATCCGGGATTCATGATGCTGAAATAAACAGCGAAGAACTGTAAGCAACCTGAAAAAGGGGAAAAACCTGCTATGCACATGATGTATGAAATGCGTATGAATTATGTTTTCAAAGACAATCGGGAATCAACTTTGTAAACAAAAAAGGAACACACTTTATTAGATTCAACTTTGCAACTGAGATTATTCAACAAGTTGCCCTTAGGCGTTTACATGAAATGAAACAACTGGAAAGGAAATAAAAACCGTAAAGGCACATTCAGAATTCCTCATTGATCCCATGGTCTCCTCTTCTCAGTACGGAGGTAGGCATTCAGAGCTCTTTCATTCTCCAACTGCTTTGTCAGCTTCTGGATCTTTGATTCCTGCTCGTTGAACTTTTCCCGGTAAGAATCCCGTTCTTCTTGCAGTTGCGACCAAGATCTCTTCAATGTCTCATAATCAGTAGGTATCTGAGGAGGAAGGACAGTTGGAGGAACACCATCTTTATCAGGACACTCAAGAATGACGGGTCTGACAGCTTCATACGGCATACCTAACTTCTGAGCACGGATGCGGACCCATTTTTAGTAGGCTTCCATAGGTAGAGAAGTCTTTGGCCCTAGCTCTTGTGGGTCAGCTTTATGAACCTTGTCCCAAGCCTTGATGAACCTACGACGCAGCTCGTCACTATCCACCTGAAACTCGAAACTGATGTGAGGCACCAACATCTCATGGGGGCCTGCTCTTCTTGCTCTTCCAAACTGACGGAGTGCTAGACATGGATTGTAAGAGATCCCTCCTTGAGTACCAATCAGAGGAACATTAGGATACTCCCCGCATCGATCAATAACAGCTATCTCATCCAAACCTCTGCAAGTCCAAATGACGTCTTTATCGGTGAGAGACATTAACCTGTGAGCCCAACCTCTTCCTTCTTGGTTCTTCAGTACGAACTTAGGGAGGTGCGAAATAAACCACCTCACCAACAAAGGGATACAACACCATAGGGTTCCTCGTCTTCGGGTAGTACGGGCATGAAGTTGTTGCAAGATGTCACCCAAGAGAGTGGGCACAGGGTTCTGAGACATAAAGATCCTAATGGAAGTGACATTGATGAAGTTGTCAGGATTAGGAAACAGGACTAACCCATAGATTAGGAGAGCCAAGATGTCTTCATATGCCCTAAAGTCCAAGTCATTCCAGAAGCTGTTAGCTTTACCAATCAGAAACTTGGCCAAGAAACCCTTAACTCCGCTTCTAGTTACCCAGTTGTCCGTTACCTCTTGATGGGTCAAAGGAAGAGCTGCAGCAATGTCCTCAAGCCTGAGGGTCTTTTCCCAACCAGTAAAGGGAGTCTGATCCAAGATAGGGATACCAAGCAGATTAGAGAACTCTTCCAGGGTAGGGACCAGCTGGAAGTCTTGAAAGGTGAAGCACTGGTACTGAGGGTCATAGAACTGGGTCAGAACACTCATCAACTGTTGATCCCGCTTTGCAGTGACTAAACTGAGAAGAGAACCATGCCTCTGAATGAAGGAAGTGGTGTTTGGAATTCTGCTAACCAACTCATCAAGCAACTCAGGTGAACGAACAAAGTTGAACCGTATAGTATTCCTTCGCACAGGCATCATAATGTCCTACAAAACAGAGCAAAGATGAAACCCTCTTGTCTTTGAAATGGTCAGTTCTTATGCAGGATGCATGCAATGCTCATGATGCTATGATGTTATGATAAAGCACACCACATACAGATACAAAGGCAGACATAGCAAGGCACACAAGTCACACAAGGCAAGCCCCTAAAGTTTAGGCCAGCATGAGGTCTAGGTACTACCCTCTTTCAGTTTGTTGGTTCATACCTGTCCTAATCAAAAGTAACCGGGTTCTTAGAGGATCCCAATATCATTGACTACCCTCAATCGGTCATAACTCCAGCATCGCAATCTTTTCTTGCGGCCAGAACCATCACGAGAGTTTAGCCTCAATGGGCGTAGCATACTGCTACTGTTCTAAAGGCCAAGTTGTGTCAATTAAGGTTCTAAGGTTGTTGGTGCTTAATG
Source organism: Vicia faba (assembly GCA_948472305.1). Taxonomy (NCBI): domain Eukaryota; kingdom Viridiplantae; phylum Streptophyta; class Magnoliopsida; order Fabales; family Fabaceae; genus Vicia; species Vicia faba. The sequence continues at coordinate 354,584,032 of OX451740.1, read as the reverse complement.
ACTCCTTAGAAGACCCATATTCTCCTCGTTGCGACACAAGGGATATCGGTACAGACTAAGGTGCCACACCAATGTAGCCACTGCTTCACCTGTGTCGGTCTACGCCGGACAGGTCCCTCACAGCTTATGCTACCTAAACAGGGTATCCCCAGATCCGGGTTAGGATCTATGTATCTCCGATGCAACCCACAATAGTAAAGCAAGCAAAACAATACAAGTGAAAACACAGTTATGACTTAGCCCTAAGGTACACCTCACTTTATAAGGTATCCCCAGCAGAGTCGCCAGTTCTGGCGATCGGTGGATCTGGAACTGACTGTTTTACGCTGGTTCGCGAAATGTCGCGGAAGCAAGAGTCGCCACCGTCTTTTATTTTCTCCAAATGGAAAGGACAAAAGCACAGAAAAATTCCTTATAGAGATTGCTCTCGGTTCGGGAGGTAGGTTATAGAAAGGGAAGGTGTTAGCACCCTTTCTATCCATGGTTATCCATGGGCTCTTAGATACTTGCTCAATGTGTTTTCAAAATTTTTTTGTTTGCTTTTCAATGTGGGTTTAAAAGTTTCTTCGAAAAATTTCAGATCGACTCATACGTCAGAGTGTTTGAAAAGTTTGCTTTGAAAGGCTTTTGAAAATGTGTCAGTGTGAAAAGTCTTTTGAGTTTGTTTTGAATTAGAGCAAGTATCCTTGAGAACCTACCTACCCTAAGGAATTCGTCTGTGTAGATGTCCTTAAAGTAGTGCCATCCCACCATTGAGAGGTAGGTAGCACCACCGTTGGAGGTGTTCGGGTCAATTCGTTTTTAGGGACATGGTGATCACCAGAGCAATGGGAAGACACCTTAGAAGCTACCCTCATGCCAGGTTCCCGGATCATGAGGACTTACTAAGACGTCCTCTACTCGACGACCACCTTTCGGGGCAAGGCAACAGTGAGGCGTACCCTAGGGGTGGTGTGTGCGAATCGTGTGTCATGTTTCAGTTATTTGTCTTGTCATGTTTGTCGTGTTCTACGCTTGATTTTAATTAGACATTCATTCTTTCATGCTTGGTTAACAGTTAAATATTTTGCGAGGAAATAAATCTAAACTATTACAAATGGCGCGGGTCCACATCGCCAAAATTAAACCGGACCCGATTTAGCGGAAAATAAATAATGCGAAGAAATAAAAGTGCGAAAAGTAAAATTACAATGCTTTGGGAGAGATACAAAATTATAATTAAACGACATAAGATAAACGCGCGAATTAAATAATTAAAACGAAACTAGGGCGTTGGACCCTTTTTCAAATAATTAAAATTAATAAGGACTTAAAAATTAAAATTAAATGAGAATGATATTTTTGTGTTTTTTAGATTTAATGAAAAAAGGAAGTTAATTGAAATTAAATTAAACGGAAAACCCTAATTCTAATATTTTTTTATTTATTTAGAAAGAATTAAAATATGATCTAAATTAAACCCTAATTTATTTATGCACAATTTTTAATTTATGAAAATAACTAAATAATATTATTATTCTAAAAAAGGGAAAATATTAAAAGGAATATCAATTGACCTAATTCTATTTTTTTTGGATTTTTTTGTTATGAAAAAATATAAATTAAACCTAATTTGAAACTAGTTTATTTACATGCTAATAAAATGATTATAATAAAATAGATATTATTTTTTGGTCTTTTTCTGATTTTTATAATGTTTTTATATTTTATAGAAAAAATAAATTAATTGAATTAAGACAATAAAATAAATAAATAAAACAACAAAAATAAAAGTGAGAAGAAAAATATAAAATGCAAACCAGGGTGGGGTGTTGCCCCAAATAAGGAGGTATAAATTTGAAAAGCCTGGCCCAATTGAATTTGAATTTGCTGACTTTTCATGATTCCATATGATGCGTTTGACCAGGCGTAGGTGTTCTTCAGCTTCCAACCTTTAGATTGATCTCCAAGTGGACGTGGCATGTTGATGATGGAGGGAGTATGATGTACCTGGAGGTTAGCGTAACATGGAATTTTATATTGAAAAATAGCATGGAATTTTGCCAGACCTGGGACTTGAACCCAGGTCTTGAAGGTTACAAGCGCGTCCCTTGGCCAGCTGAGCTATTCAATTTCATTTAATATATAATATAACATAAATAATATAAAAGAAAAATAAAGTTAGTGGACGATCTGGCGCGGATTTTCAAACTAGCCAATCATGTAGTGACAACGAGGTTGTCTTCTTCGTTCTTTCTGAAACACAAGCGTATGGCCACGGTTTTAGAAACGTTGCATTAGGGGGGATTCAAGAAAATAGCGAATAGCTTTCCTTGATCCATAAATCCATCGCGAGGTATGTGTCTTGTTCAGAGGAACACGCTGAATGCAATGGTAACGATCTTGAGTCCCAATTGTTCCTTGGGTGAGAAACCCCAAATCGAGAACCCTGAAAACCTAAATTTCAATCATGGTGAATTCGTATATATAGCACAAAAACACAATTGGATATATTGGTTAGCTTAGAAACATCATGACAAACAATAATCCATGAAGAAAAATGCAAAAGGATGCTTAATTCATGCTATGCGATTTGAGCATTTTTGAGGTTCAGTTTGAGTTCTTGATACCAACTCAGGATGTTTTTGCTGTTGTTAATGATTGGAATATGTCCAAGGATGTCTCAGGATGCTAATGGAATCAAGATTGAAGCTTGAATCGACCTCTAAGGCACTTTTCAGATTTGAGTTTTTTATGAAAAAATTCAAGAGTGCAATGGAGTTTGGGGCGCAGCTTTCAGTCTTAGATCATTAGGGTTGTGATGCTGAGTATATAGCCAAGCTTTTAGGTTAAGAATATTGCACAAAATCCATGGCAATAATTGTTTTCAATCTTTGATTTGTTAAAGATCTTTTACAATCTTTTTTTCATGGTTTTTGTGTTCAATCAGCTCAAATCTTATCAAAACTTGCCATAATCAATTAAGCACGAAATATTGAGATTAGAATGTGCATAAAAAGATTTTTTTAGGTTAGGTTGATATTTTTCATGTATTAAAATGATTTAAATGAATATAAATTAATATTAATTCAAATAAATAATTAAAAAATATGAAAATACTTCCCTTTGGGCCTAGTGGTCGTGCATAGGCTTGGCATGAAGAAACTTGGAAGAAAAATGGGCCCATTTGCATTTTTAGGCCTTTTGCATCAATGTTGACTTTTCAAAATTCCCAAAAATTTCCCAACTTCCACAAGGCATAACTTGGTCAATTTTTAAGCTTTTCACATGTTCTTGGACATTTTGGAAAGGTCTTTGAGTCCTTTAACCAATGCCTTTGGTTCCATGTCATTTTGATTTACCAATCTCAAGTTATGGCCTTTGACTTAAAGTCCCTTTTTGTTGACTTTTGAAAATGACCTATAATGTTGAAATTGATAACTTTTTGTGAGAGCATTTTTTGGACTTGGAACATGAAGATGAATTGTAGGAAATGTCTTTCTCTTCAAAATGAGCTTTGGATGGAATTTTTCTGATAATCCATGTGAAAGTTATGCCTTGGTCAATTTCAGTTGACTTTTTCAGCTGTCCAAATATAGCAACTTTTGCATCTTTGATAATTTCTGAGCCAAATTTTGAGAATCATGATCAAGCATTGATCAAATGATGTTTGTGGCTTCAAAATGATATGTTGACCAAAAATTTGAACTTTTGACTGTCAAATGACCATTTTGCCCCTACAGTTGACTGTAGTGCAATCTAGGGTTTTGACTGTGCAATTTTGAGCTGAATGCCCTGAAACTTGACATGAGGATGCTTGACCATCTTTGTAGGCATATGAGACTTGATTGGGCCTTTGAAAAGTTCATTTGCTTGACCAGAACTCAAACCCTAGTTTTGACTGTATAGGAGCCAGTTGAGCTGCACAACCCTTGGGGAAGTTTGTGACCTTGACTTTGACAATTCTTGATGAATATGGGAGGGCAAATTTTGGGGTACAACAACAACTCCCTACATCCTGAGAGCATGGACATAGTAGGAAAAGACCACGCATGAAAAAGACCCGCTAGGTTGACAGGCCTAGGAAAAATTAAGGGCATCCCGACGAACCAAAAGAGTTCGGGCAAAAATTAGGGATAAAGACAAAAAACCTGAAAAGGCGGCTTGGAAAAAAAAGGGTATCCCGGTGGATTGAAAATATGAAAAGACAGTCTAGGAAAAAGTTAGAGATTAAAGCGTACGACTATGTGCCGTTATCTTGTGACTTGCCTATCAGTAGAAGACTTATCATTCTGATCGGCAGTTACCAAGCACCTCATAAGTTGGGATAACACTTAATCCACAAGGCCTCCGTAGTCACTTTCTCCAGCAGATACAGGGGCAGAAAAGTCCTGATGCAAAGTCATTTTTGTATCCTCAGCATACGACCTTGTGAAATCTACACTCCCCACAGAGTAGAGGCAACTAAAGCTTTTACATCGGCTTCCCCAAACAGGAGCTACGTTCCCCAGCAAAGTTCCTTCAGGGAATCGACATCTATATTCCCCGACCGAATTTCATAATCGCAAGCGGTTTGTAAAGTTGTCTCCCAAACAGAGTTTATTTCTTTGAACACAGAAGCCCAATCCCTAACAGAGTTTATACCTCCGGCTACGGAAGTTCATCCCCAAGTGGAGTTTATCTCTCCGAATCGGCAAGATCTTCTAGCAAAGCAACTCCTCTCTCAAACAGAGTCATTCCCCCCCAGAGTTGTTCTCAAGCAGAGTCTCTCCTCGGCAGAATATTCGTAAACAAGGGGCAAATCCCCAACATAGTCATCTCCGGTTAACCATCTCTAACGGAAGTAGAAGAACCACTTTTTCTATGACGGTCAGGAACTCAATTTCCGTTACTCTCCAGCAGCGGTCAGGGATTTATTTTCCCACTCAGATATGTCACAATAGCATTTCATGTTCATATATCATGACGTGCGCATACACATTGCATACAACATAGTCTCATTTATTTTGAGAACATCATCATACAATGCATTTCATGCATCATATACGATTAATCATGTACCTTTTCAGGAAATATGGTTATCATCAATAACTTCCAGCAAGTTCAAGATTAGCTCCTGAAACTAGACAGAGTAATCATCTGCGCGATCAAATGCAGCTTTACGCGGGTTTGTCACGAAGCAATCTTACATGGGTTTCTCCTAAATGCGGCTTCACACGGGTTTATCCTAAAAAATATTACACGGGTCCTTTCTCATACATTTCCTTCTGAAGTTTCACACAAACTTATCACAAAGTAACCTTACCCAGGTTCCTCCTAAAGTTTTACACGAACTTATCACAAATTAACCTTACCCAGGTTCCTTCTGAAGTTTTACACGAACTTATCACAAATTAACCTTACCCAGGTTCCTCCTGAAGTTTTACACAAACTTATCCCAAAGTAACCTCACCGAGGTTCCTTCTGAAATTTTACACGAACTTATCACAAAGTAACCTTACCCAGGTTCCTCCTGAAGTTTTACACAAACTTATCTCAAAGTAACCTTACCCCGATTCATTCTGAAGTTTTACACGAACTTATCACAAAGTAACCTTACCCAAGTTCCTCTTGAAGTTTTACATAGACTTAACCCAAAGTAACCTTACCCAGGTTCCTGCCGAAGTTTTACACAGACTTATCCCGAAGTAACGCTACCCAGGTTCTTCCTAAAGCCCTACGCAGACTCCTCACAAAGCAACCTTACCCAGGTTCCTTCTCAGTTCAGATGCAGTTTTACCCAAACTCCTCACGAAACAACCTTACCCAGGTTCCTTCCCATAAGCCCTATTGTCCAGGTTCCTTCTCATAACCTTACCATCCAGGTTTCTTTTCTCTTATCTCCAGACGGCAGTCCACAACACTGTAAGACCTGGACCTGATCAAACACGATCGGTTTCACCTTTCCCCAGTAGGCCGCGATGCAGTCTATACACTGACCAAGATATTCAGTTCACCTCCGGAGTTAATTCCCCAGTAGAGTAACGGACAACTGAAGCTCCTAAAATTCTATTTCTCCCAAGATAGATACCAACATTCCTCAATAGATTCCTCCTCAACGACAGGAGCAGGGATTCTCATCAAAGGAATATCTCAGGAAATCCACATTATCTAGATGGCATCTTTAAGCCCATCTCCGATGATTCTCCGTCACATCCAGGATGGCATCTTTAAGCCCATCTCCGACAATCTTCTATCATCAACCTCCAAATGGTATTTGTGAGCCCATTCCCGATATCACAAATCAAGGGTCACTTCATGCGAGTGCAAATTTCTGGGCACTATAGTGTTCAATCATCTTCCACCTTCAGATCACGAAAGGTAGAACAGCCAATCTACATCCTCAGGTTTAAGAAGATTGAACAGGGGAAGCTATTGTACCCCAAAATTTTCCCTCCCATTTTACTCAACAAATGTCAATGGAGGTCCCCAAGTTGCTCAAGGAAGTCCAAGAGTTGACCAGACAAACTCTCTCCTAAGGCAGTATACCTCAAATTAGGGTTTCCAATTTCATCAAGATGTGTGAATCATAAAGGGCTAAAATTATTTCCAAGGTTTTAGTATGTTCTCAAGACCCTACATGTCAAGTTTCATTCCTTGCATAAGATGTTTGCTCATTCTACTGCTCAGATGCTTGAGAATCCACTATATTAGGTCAAAAATCAACTATGACCCACATACAGTCAGAATTCAAGATTTTTAGTCAACATAAACATTTTGAAGTTAATTTCATCATTTTACCAAGGGTTGACCATGATTTCCCAAGGAATGCTCCAAATTCATCAAAACCCAAAAGTTGCTAAATTAGGGTTTTGTAGGAAAAGTCAACTCAACTTTGACCAAGCATAACTTCTTCATACTTTATCAGAAATTTTCCATACAAATCTCATTTTGAAGAGGATGCAATTAACTACAACTCATCTTCATCCCACAAGTTCAAAATGTGCACTCATCAAAAGATATGAATTTCTACATCATAGGTTCTTTTGAAAAGTCAACAAAAACACCTTTTGGGTCAAAGCTTCATACATGAACATGGAAGATCCAATTGAGATGAAACCAAAAGGGTTGGTTAGGGGACATCCTAAGATTTTAAAATGTCCAAGAACACCATCCTAGGGTCAAAATTGAGAGAGTTGTGCATTGTCAAAGTTGGCAATTTTTGGAAAATTGTCAAAAATCAGCATTGATCAAATTTGCATTTTTTCCAAAGGGGCCCATGTTTTATTGTTTGAAACATGTTTCTAATAGGACCCACGACGCCTGAGATTTCCACCTATTATTTTATTATTTTTATCATTTATTTTGATTTTTTATTCATTTAAACCAAAATAAATCAAATTAAATGGTAAAACAATAAAAGTAAATCAAATCTTGCGATTTTTGTGCACATTAAGAGTCCATATACAGCTAGCATGGCATGTAATTCGTGCAAGGATGATTTAGATTGAAAAAGTCATGATTGGAGCTATTTTGGAAAGAAATCATACAAGGCTAAAATCAAATCAAATCTTCATAATTCCTCAAGATACCATGAGATCTCTTCCATTATTTTTTACCTAAATTCCTCCTCTATATAAACACAACACCCTCATACACTAGGGAGCACGAAATTGGCTGCCCAAGAACACTCTCTAAAACCTCAAATTCTGTCAAAACTAGTGCAAAGTCAAAACCGAAGATCTAGCCGCTTTCAGTCCAAGCCATCAATTACAAATTATTCCTGAGGTATCTAAGGGTAAGAATAGGTCGAAAGTCATGGCCATTGATGCTTGAAACAAGCATACTCATCTTCTCTGATTTGCTTTTATTTCAAATATTCATATAATTAATTTCATGCATTGCTAATGTTTATTAACTGTCAAAATGAGTTCTTGTTGTTACGTAGAACAGGTTTGAATCACAAACAATAGCTTGGTTTGGTGGATGAGGAGCCTAACTGTGACCCAAGGGGCATGGGTTCATCACCCACCCCATGCATTTTTCACTTTTTTGACTATTTTCTTTTCTAACCCTTTTCATTTATTTATTTTTCACTTGATTTGTTTTCTATCATTAATTTTATTAACATATAAAATCACAAAAAATCATTAAATATTAGTTTTAGGCTTTTAATTAATTAAAATAATTTTTGACATAAAAGTTGTTCTGATTTAATAAATATTTATTTTATTTCATAATTAACCTGTAAATTAATCAGAGTTAGGTTTTTAATTATTAATTTACACTTTTATTATTTTCCTAACAATTTACTGCAGATTCAGCACATCATCATTCCATGCGTCCATCATACGCTCACAAATCCTACCCTTTGGATCATGCCTTGGTCCAGATCCAGCGTCCAACCACAGCAACCCATGTGCACTCTCTGAAGCTAATCTACATGGGATCACACGCAAGGAACATGGGCTAACCAATTTGGGACTAAAAATTTTGCAATGCACCCCCCAGTCTGCATTCTACCACACAGGCCCAATCTTTTCTTTTTTTATTTTATTTCAATTCTTTTTATTGTTTTAATTTATTTATTTTCCAAAAATCATTTTTAATCAAAACATAAAAATCAGAAAATCACAAACAATATTTGGTTTAGTCTTTTTTTTCATAAAATATTTAATTGCATTAATTAGTTTAATTAGGTTAACTTAAATCTTTTTTCATAATTAAAATAAAATAGAAATTAGGTTTAATTCTTAATTTTAATTCCTTCTCAAAATAAAAACACAAAAATAGGTAAATTGTTTTTTTTCCATTAATTTAATGATTTTTCATAATTAAAACTTAATTAGTGATTAGGATATTTTCCAATTTATTCTTTATTTCCTTAAATAAAAATGACAAAAAAATGATTTTTTTTTCTTTAATTAAATTCAATTTGGTTGTCAAGGGTCAAAACCCTAATTTCTTGCATTTACGTTTGTCGTACGTACTTTTCATTATATTTTTGTAATTGCTCCGAGGTTGTAATAGTCTTTTAAACTAGGGTTTTATTTACTGTTTAATTTTCCCCCTAGTTTTGGTTATGTAATCCCCATTCCCCGAAGCCTTGTAATAATTAGATTTACTTTTCCGCTTTTAATTTCCACAACTATCAAACTGCTAGATGTATGCCTAGGATTGTATGCGGAAGACAATTTGTATGAAAAATTAAAATAGTTAGAAAACCCTAATGTGCAAAGATAACATTAACTGGAAAATCAATCTTGCACATGCTCACTCTTAGGGTATACTCTCACTCCGGTTGCCTTCAGTAAACGGTCATGAAACATAGGATGTTTTAGTGGCTATCCTCTATGTCCGAAAAGATCAAAAAATGACCCTTTTGACTGTTGCCTCGGAAAAGATCTTTAGGACTCTAGGATGGTTACTAAGGTGTCCTAACATTGCTTTTGTGACCGTACGTCCCTTTCGAATGTCCCTTGCAACTCCAACGATGGTGCTACCTACTCCTTAATGGTAGGATAGCGCTGTCTAAAGGAAACGAGAACAAACAATCTTTTTTCGAGTAGGTAGAATCTTAAGTACTTGCTCAATGAAAACTTTTCACAAAAACACCTGTCAAAACAGATTTTCAAAATAAACTTCGTCACATCCTTGAGGACTGATACAAGGGTTATCACGAAGTAAACATTTTCAAGACAAACACACACAAGCAATTTGAAAAAAATGAGCAAGTACCTAAGAGCCCGTAGATAACTACGGATAGAAAGGGTGCTAACACCTTCCCTTTCTATAATCTACCCCCCGTACTCAGAATATCTCGAAAAAAGGTTTTTTCTGTTCTTTTCCCTTTTCCATGATTGTATGAAATAAAAGTCGGTGGCGACTCTTGCTTATTGCGACATTTTGCAAACAAAAAACGCAAAACGCAAACCAGTATTAAACAATCGGTTATGCCACCGTATCACACTATGGTTGATTAATAACTTCAAACATCGGGTGCACCAGACTAACCCCAGGGGAAAACGGACTCCCGCATACGAAGGGTCACATACGATCAAGTAAATATTTCCTGGCAGTTCTACAACACTTACTATTATGAACGTGGACATAGTCAAAAGACAGTACGCATAAAAAAGACCCACTAGGTTGGTTGGCCTAGGAAAAAATAAGGGCATCTCGGTGAACCAAAAGGGTTCGGGAAAAATTAGGGATATATATAAAAGATAGTACACTTGGCAAGTTGAAAACCTGAAAAGGAAGTTTGGGAAAGAAAGGGTATCCTGGTGGACTGAAAACCCGAAAGGGCGGTCCAGGCAAAATTTAGTGATTAAAGCGTACGATTATGCCCCATTATGTCATCACTTGTCTATCAGTAGAAGATTTATCACCCTGATCAACATTTACTGAGAGCTCTAGAAATTGAGATAAGGTTCAAGCCATCCATAAATCCCCACATAGCAATCTCCACAGGATTATCCCCATAGATTCATCTTCATGTATTCATCTTCAATGAAGATACCTCCCCCGCAATTTCACCAGTCGAACCCCCCAGCGGATAAAAGAATATGATCTTTTTCTCGATAATATCACCCACTTATGGAGTTCCAATCAGTACAAATCATGGAAGTTCTCTTCCTCGGTTGAGTTTATTCCTCCAAAACTGTAAAACCCCCATGCAAATTTCTTCTCTCCAGCAGAGTTTGTTTCATCAGCAGAGTATTTCTCTGCCAACAGGGTTTATTTCCCCAAGAGGGTTTATTTCCCCAATAGGTTACAACCTCCCTAGCTTTAGTCAATTCCTCGTACTTCTACGAATCACCGGAAAAATTATTCTCCCCAATGAAGTTGCCACTATCCCTAGAGAGTTATTACGAAACTTGGAACCATACCAAATATTAGTCAATTTTATCCTCCCGAGACGAGTCGGAAGGTTATCTATCCCGTTTATCCTCAGTTTGGATATATAAGAATTAAAATTCCCCAGATGAGTCAGAAGGTTATCCATCTCATTTATTCCCAATCAGGGTATATAAGCATTAAACTCCCTAGACGAGTCGGAAGGTTATCCATCTCTTTTATCCCCAATCAGGGTATATAAGAATTAAATTCCCCAGTGGAGCGATGAATGACTAATGTTCCTGAACTCTTCTACCCAAACAGAAGTCAACATTCCTCAGCGGAGTTTCCTCAAACAACAAGCAGGAATCCCCAATGGAAGCATTCTAGACAAGTTTAAAGATTTCACATGTCTTCATCCTCAACACTAGTCATGGATTTATTTTCCCAGACAAAAAATACTGCACGGGTTTACATATACACTTCAACAACAATTCACATTCATACATCATAGCATATGCATACGAAACGCATATAGCACATCTTTATTTATTTTGAACACATCATTACGCAATGCATTTCATACATCATGACATTGCATACATCTAACTCTTTACCTCTTCAGGAAAAATCAATCAAAATACGAATATCATCAACAATTTTCAAATAGGTCTAAGATTAATTCCCGAAACAAGACGGGGCAACTATCTCTATGACCAACAAAAAGCAGGTTCCAGATTAATTCCTGAAACAAGACGGGGAAACTATCTAGATGACCAGCCACATTTTAATTCCTGAAGCAACACAGGGCAACTATCTGTGAAAAACATATTGTAGATTAATTCCCGAAATAAGACGGGGAAACTATCTACATAACCAGTTCAGAGATTAATTACCGGAACAAGATGGGGCAACTATCTCTACGGCCAACAAAAAGCAGGTTCCAGATTAATTCCCGAAATAAGACGGGGAAACTATCTGGATGACCGGCCGTAGAGTAATTTCTGAAGCAAGACATGGAAATTATCTTTGAAAAACATATTATAGATTAATTCCCGAAACAAGACGGGGAAACTATCTACATGACCAGGTTAGAGATTAATTCCCGAAATAAGTCAGGGTAACTATCTCTACGGCCAATAAAAAGCGAGTTCTAGATTAATTCCTGAAACAAGACGGGGCAACTATCTGGATGACCAACCACAAATTAATTCATGAAGCAAGATAGGGAAACTATCTATGAAAAACATATTGAAGATTAATTCCTGAAACAAGACGGAGCAACTATCTACGTGACCAGATCAGAGATTAATTCCCGAAACAAGACGGGGCAACTATCTCTATGGCCAACAAAAAGAAGGTTCTAGATTAATTCCCGAAACAAGACTGGGAAAATATCTGGATGACCAGCCACAAATTAATTCCTGAATTAAGACATGGTAACTATCTGTGAAAAACAGATTGTAGATTAAATCCCGAAACAAGACGGGGAAACTATCTACGTGACTAGGTCAGAGATTAATTCTTGAAACAAGACGGGGGAACTATCTCTATGGCCAATAAAAATCAAGTTCTAAATTAATTCCTGAAACAAGACGAGGCAACTATCTAGATGACCAGCCAGAAATTAATTCCTGAAGTAAGATAGGGAAACTATTTGTGAAAAACATATTATAGATTAATTCTCGAAACAGGACGGGGCGATTATCTACATGAACAGGTTGAAGATTAACTCCCGAAACGGGACGGGGAAACTATCTTTCTTTCTTTATGGTCAGATAAAGATCAATTCTCGAAACAGGACGTGGCGACTATCTTTATCACCAATGGTATGATCTCCCAAAAAGGGTGGGTTTACCAACAAAAATAGATTGTAGATCAATTCCCGAAAAATGACGAGGTGATTATCTACATGAAGAACACTTCCTTCAAGCATCTTCTGGCTCAAAGTAAATCAAGCATAGATTTATTCTAATACTTCTTCCAGTAGATATTTTCTGGCTCAGATTAAATCAACCATAGATTTATTCTGATACTTCTTCCAGTTAAAGACAAAAGACCTCTTATGGCTCAGATTAAATCAAGCATAGATTTATTCTGATACTTCTTCCAGTATACATTTTCTGGCTCAGATTAAATCAACCATAGATTTATTCTGATACTTCTTCCAAATAAGGACAAGAAAACTTCTTCTGGCTCAGATTAAGTCGAGTGTAGGTTTATTCTGATACTTCTTCCACTTAAAGACAAGCGTGGACATATTCCGGCTTAGACTAAATCAAGCGTACATTTATTCTGATACTTCTTCCAATAGACATTTTTTGGCTCAGATTAAATCAACCATAGATTTATTCTTATACTTCTTCCAGTTAAAGACAGGTATATACCTCTTCTGGCTCAGATTAAATCGAGTGTAGATTTATTCTGATACTTCTTCCAGTTGAAGTCAACAGGTTACTTTGGATGGCATCTATAATCCCTTCTTTGACGACTCTCCATCACCTCTTCAAATGGCATCTTTAATCCCATTCCCAATATAATCAACCAACATTATTATTTCGTGCACAAGTGAGTGCAAATTTCTGGGCACTTATGTGTTTAATAATCTTCCATCTTCAAGTCATGAATGGGGGACATGCCAATATAACTCTTCAGGTTTAAGAAGATTAAATAGGGAGAATTGTTGTACCCCAAAATTTTCCCTCCCATTTTCTTCAAGATATTCTCATCAGGTCTCCATTTGCTCAAGGATTCTCAAGAGTTGATCATACAAACTCACTTCCTAAGTAAGGGTCTTCAACTAGGAATTGGTGTTTCTCAAAGAATATTGGTCTACAAGGGTCTCAAATTATTTTCATATTTCATCAGATGACTTTAAGAATGCTTATACCAAGTTTCATGCCTTGCATCACAAATTTGCTCATTCAATTTCTCAAATGATTGAAAATCAATTGTGTTGGGTAAAAAGTCAATCATGGTCAACATACAGTCAAACTTCAAGTTTTAGGTCAACATCAATATTTTGAAGTGATATTCATCATTTGATCAAGGGTTGATCATAATTCCTAAAGAAAAGCCATCGGATCACCAAAGGGGCAAAATTATCAAAATTAGGGTTTTGATTGAGAATGACTGATCATTGACTTTTGACCTAGTACATGACCTAATGACTTTAAGCATGATCTCAATGGCTCAAATATAATATCTTGAACTGATTACATGGTTCAAAAAATTCTTAAGATCAAATGATTGATAGTTGAAATTTGAATTAATTGATAAAAAGTCAACAGGCACACAAAAAGTCAAACTTTGACTTTTTGTTCAGCATTGAACTTCGAAGATCAAGAATCATCAAAACATTCAAAAATGTAAAATTTGATCATCAACAAAAGTAAAAAAAGTCAAAAATAGACAAAAAATTTAACACAAATTCTTTTCTAAGTGTTAGTGCTTTATTCTTAACAAAGTCATTACTTCATGGCTATTTTTCAATAAGATGCAAGATGATTCAAGGAAAACATTCAACATTAAAGTTGTAGGGAATGAGGAATTCTACAACTTTGTCTTTGAGTGTTGATGTTCAAAAAGTGCTTGGATTAGGAGATATAGGCCCATGAAGTCATGATGTTTTTACCTAACACTTGGAGAATTTTTTTAACAAGTCTTGATCATATTTTTGTCCCAACTTCATGGCAATGTTTCACCAAGTTCCCATTTGATTTAGTCAAAACTGACAACATGAAAGTTATAGACAATGCTTCAAGCTTTCCAAAATTTCCAAGAACACAATTTTATCATGTTTGAGCAAGGAGATTCGAAGGCATAAAATTGGGCATCCATTCTTGAAATACAAGGCATTTTATGATCAACATAAGATCAAATCTCCAATCCATGCTGTTGTACCCCAATGTTTGCCCTCCCATATTTCTCAAAACATTTCAAGAAAAATTTACAAGTCCAACCCGGCGCATTATATTCAGGTGTTCTTTCTCCAAGATATCTCTGATAACGTATTCTCAAATTCAGGTTCGACTCAAGAGTCAATTATTTAAAGAAGGTATTCGAATGTGTGAGTTTTCTCGAAGAAATATGGTGAAAAAGTGTGCTGAAAGTGCAATTTTTACGCGCTACAAAAATTCATAATTTGAAGATCGTGACTCGTTTTGAACCCGTTCCGGTGACCAAAGTTCCGTCTTGACGTCATTTATATTTTCATCTCTCACGGCCGGAAGCCAATTTCGACCAGAAGGTCTTCAAAAATGTGGATTTATCAAGTATTTTCATACAGAAAATTTGTGACAGAAGTTTATTTGCGTCATGTTCAGAAAATCATAACTTGGTCGATTTTTATCGTATCGAGATGGTTCCGGCGCCAAAATTTCAAAAATTGAGTTGGCTAAGTGTTCACAGAAGGTATTGAGTTCTAACGGTATCCAAAAGGTCTTCGTTTTTTTCTCAGAGCACGCGTGACGCGCCTAAAATCCTGAATGCTGAATATTATTTCATCTGGGCCGAAACTTCGAAAATTCATAACTCGGTCAATTTTTATCGGATTGGGTTCATATTTTTACACAAGGTCACTGACTCAGATATCTACAACTTTGCTTCAAAATTTGAGACCGAATTATGCTCCGATTAATACCAGTTTTTTATTGAAGAACGTGTCAGAGTCGACACTGGAGCCCAAAATAAGTTTGTTTGAGCTGAAACTTCAAAAATTCATAACTAATTCACCATTTATCCGATTGAGCCGATTTTCAGACAGGAGTTAGCTCTCGATGTCGGCTACATTTTGTTTTCACATTTCAACTTCATAAATTGCACTTAAGTCCCTGCGGTTTAGCCTAGAAAGTGACGAACTCAAGTGAACATTGGAGGCCCAATTGCACATTCAAAGCCTATTTTCTTTACTCTAATTTCCATTATATAATCACATTCTTTTCACACAAACAGGGAAGAGAGAAAAAAAACCCTTGCAACAACGTTGTCAGAATATCAAATTCTTTCAAGAACCCTAAAACCTTAAAATCCTTATTATAAATCCCTCTCTCACTACAAACAAGTCATCCCGGTTACAAATCAACATCTCACTACTTCTTCAGTAAGGGTAAGACTGGTTTGATCTCCATGATCAAAAGGGCATAAAAGCATTCATATCACTACTTCTCCAGTAAGGGTAAGGTTGATTTGATCTCCATGATCAAAAGGGTATAATCATTCATGCATGCCATATTGGCCTAAACATTAAATTTCTTCATATATTGGCTTTTATTTGTATTTTATGATATATAGTAATTTATTTAATGTGTTCATGAGATTCAACACTGCAGATTTAGACAGGATCCCATGCAGGTTCATTAAGGAACGTTGAGGCCAAAACACAAATGGCCAAAACAGAACAGCTTACACATGACACCAATACATGGCGAGGCAGACATCCTGAGAAGGTTAAGGAACGTTGAGGCCAGAACACAAATGGCCAAAAGCCAAAACACAAATGGCCAAAACAAAACAATTTACACATGACGCCAACAACTGTTTCACCCCTCCAATCAGGCCCGTATACTCCTAAACTCTCTCTATTTTTATTATTTTCCTTTAATTAATTAATCGTTATTCTTTTTATTAATCACTAACCAATTAATTTTTTTCTTAATAAAATCAAAAACAAAAAAATCTATTTTATTTATTAAAATTAAATTCAGCACTTTATTTTTATAAATAAATATTAATTCAATTAATTTAGTTTAATTAGGAAATAACTTTAATATTTTTGCAATAATTAAAATTAATTTAGATAATTAGGTTTTTATTAGCTTTAATTAATTTATTTTATTTCTTTGAATACTCAAAAATCCAAAAATATTTTAATTAATTAATTAGTTTATTAATTTAATTATTAACTTAGATCTAACTTCTTTTTAATCCAAAAATAAACAAAAAAATGCTTTCTTTCAAAAAAAAGGGTCAAAACCTCAAAAATCTCGCATCCGATTTAATTTCCCGCACGCGATCCATTTTATCATATTATTGTATCTGTTTCCCGGAATGTAATAATTTAGTTAGGACTTTGATTATTTTACCGCTTTATTTTATTTTCCGCATTTTAAATTAAAGGGTTGTTTTTGGAGATGTAAATACCCGACGCCTTGTAATAGTTTAGATTTAATTTCCGCAATTTAAATTCCGCAACTATACATTGTTAGATGTTTGATAATAGGGAATGCATGACAAGATCGAATGTATGAACTTAAAATCAACATAGCTCACCCATGACATGTACAAAGATAAAATTAACCGAAATAACACACTCACACATGCGCACTCTTAGGGTACACCTCACTTGGTTGCCTTCGAACATGGTCATTGAGTATAGGAAGTTTTAGAGGTCGTCCTCTTGTCCAAAGATCATAAGTTGCCTCGAAACGGTTGCCTCGGAAAAAATGATCTAAGACATTAGGGTTACCGCTAAGGCGTCCTAACTTTGCTTTAGTGACCACACGTCCCTTAATCGAATTGACCTGAAAACTCCAACGACGGTGCTACCTACTCATCAATAGTGGGATAGCATTGTCTTAAAGGACACTAGTACAGTTTAATTCATTTTTCGAGTAGGTAGATGGTTCTTAAGTACTTGCTCCTTTTAAAACAAAACAAAACTTTTCGCACTCACACTTCTTTCAAACAAAAACTTCTTTCAAACCCACAAACACAAAGAAAAGCAAATTTTGAAAACACATTGAGCAAGTACCTAAGAGCCCGTGGATAACCACGGATAGAAAGGGTGCTAACGCCTTCCCTTTCTATAATCTACCTCCCGAACCCGAGAAACATCTCGAAAAAGGAAATTTTCTGTGCTTTTTTCCTTTCCTTGTTGGATAAAATAAAATACGGTGGCGACTCTTGCTTACCGCGAAATTTTGCAAAAACAAACGCAAAACGCGAACCAGCATTCCAAAAACAGTCAGTTCTCATTCCCACCGATCACACATGCTGAATTATCTTGCTTTATAGGCTTCTAGCTTGCAAATCTCACCATAATTAAATGTTTACACAAAATTTTGAGCCATTATCCACTTGATTCAAGTTTGTCCAAGACAATTTTCAATTAATGGCACAAAGGCACAATTTCCATTTACATAAAGAAAGCTTTTTGCAAAAGTCAATGCATTGAGCTCCTCACGTGTTTCTTCTGATCACACTCAACCTACAAAGTTAGAAGCAACATGTTTAAAAGTCTTCAACCACTCTAGAAGGAATGGTACAAGACATTAGAACCATGTTCTTCAAAGTTGCTTCATAACTAAGTAACCTAGCCATAACATGTGATCTTGTAAACCAAGCGCTCTCATCATTTAAATCCTTTTCTGTATAAATAGAGATGTCATTTTTAAGACAACACACAAATTCACAGCCCTCAAAACACCCCCGTACTCTCTCAAACCAGAATTGGCATCAAAACTCCATTTGTTGCAACTTCTGACCTTGAACACAAAACACTCAATTAACTCGTGCGTTTTCACTCTAAATTATTTAGAAAGCTTCTATAACTCATATAGAACTCATCCAAAGTCTTGTTTCATCACTGTAACACCATCTTCATCATCTTCTAAACTCAAAAACAGAGCTCTGCAACTTGAATTGTCCAGAAGAATTGAGGCACTCTCATTCCAAGGTAAGCAATGCAAAAGCTTCCTTGGAGTTCAGTGAAGCTACCCAGATCATCTCAACACCTCCAAGAGTGTTCTAACTCCAAACTCGATTCTCACTTCAGAGGTAAGTTTCCCTAACTTTTAAATCCTTATTCAAGCATCATTTGCACTTGCTTGCTAAAGAAAAAATATAGATATCATTTCTATGAAGCTAACCATGCCTTTAGTTTTCATTTATATTGTTTGTGAATTTGGAATTTGATCTCTGACCAGTTAGGTCATATTTTTGGTACCAAACAAAATTTATCTTAGTCTTTGATCTTTAGCTTTTGAAAGTTATATGGTTGAATTTGTGGTGAAAAATCAAGCAACATTCATGTTTACATTTCTTAAAATGGCTGAGAAATGGAGGAGTTACATAATCAAAAATGGAGTTGTTGTTCTTGGCGCGCACGAGGAAGAAGAAGATGACTTGTTCAAACTTTCAGAAATGGTCTTGTTTTAATCAATTCTTTTTATTTTTTTAATTTAATCAAAAAAATCTTATATTAATAATAAAAAAATTAGATTTAGTCTTTTTAATCAATTAATTTAAGTTTTGAAAAATAAAAATTATTTTACTTTAACCATCTTGATTTTATTTTATTGAGACTAGGTTTTTATACTTCATTTATTTTTCTAAATAAATACAAAAGTATTTTTCTAAATACTTAGAATTCTTTAGGATTTTTTAATTAATTAGTCTAATTTTCATAAAATTAATTAATTTAATCATACTTTATTTTCAATAATTAAATTGAAAATTAATTATAAATTAGGTCAAATTTTTATCTCACATTGCAAATATTTTCTAAACAAAAAACAAACAAAATATCTTCTTAAAAACTTAGAAGCTTTTTTTGGGTTTTTAACACCTTCCCTCCTTTCCATCTCTCATTTACTTTTTCTCATATCGTAACTGTTAAAGTTTGTAATAGATAATTATGGTTTATTGTTTTCCTCTCCCATTCATAAACTTGTAACCCCCATCCCCGGAGCGTTTTAATAGCGTAGGATATTTAGTTTCCGCAATTTACAGTTTTCCTTATTACTGTTAGTAATTAGGGTTTGTATGGCAAGATTAAAATCAATCATTAGAAAACCTAATCTCAAAGACAAATACTTGAATTCAAAACACTTCTCACACATGCACCTATTGGGTTAACCTCACTCGTTGCCTCAGATATAAACAATCATGTCCCTCAAATGTACAATGCTTTATCAAAACCCCTCGGATAAAAGATCATAGTCCCTCGATGACCCTTCAATGCTGTCTCTGCTAAATGATCTTAGTCCCTTACAACAATTGTTAAAGCTTCCTACAAGTTGCCTTTTATGACTATACGATGACCCGTACATGTCTCTCACATCCAATGATAGGGCTTCCTACTAACTAATGGTAGGATAACACTATCTAAACAAGGAGGAAAAGAACAAAGACTTTTTGAGTAGGTAGATCGCTCATAATCGCTTGCTCATAAAAACAAAACAATCCTCATACCTCACACTTTCGAAACACTTTTCAAAACAAACATTTTGTATACATTCTCAACGATATGAGAATCATTACAAAATTGCCTAACATTGGCATTTTCAAAACATCTTTCCAAACACTTCATTTCAACAAATATTTTCAAAACAAACATTTTGTATACATTTTCAAAACGTATTTCCAAACACTCCTTTGCAACATTTGCGATAAAACGCAAAACCCAAAAATCAGTTCTCCCAATGTGCCACATAAAGCATACAAATCAAGCAAGTAAATCTATTTAAATGTGATCTAACTCTTAAGGTAACCTCACTTTTAGTTCTCCCTAGCAGAGTCGTCAGTTAAGTAATACGGTGGGAGAAGTGACTTTTGGTTTTGTGTTTTATCGCAAATGTTACAGATAGCAAGAGTCGCCAACGACTTTTCTTTTATCCAATAAAGGAAAAGGTGAATAAAACAGGAAAAACCTTCAGGAATATTTTGAGTATAAGGGGTAGGTTATGAAAAGGGAAGGTGTTAGAACCCTTTTCTTCCGTAGTTATCTATGAGCTCTTAATCGCTAGCTCACTTTGAAAATGCTTTGTGAATGTGTTCAGAAACTTTGTAATGATTCTCGTATCAGTTGAGAACACATACAAAGTGTTTGTTTTGAAAATATTTCAAAAAAGTGTTTATGTGAAAAATGTTTTTGAATTGTTCGCGAGTAAGCAATTAAGAACTATTTACCTACTCAAAAGTCTTTCATGTTATTTTCCTTTTCCTTTAGATAGTACTATCCTGCCATTAGTTAATAGGAAGCCCTATTGTTGGATGTGTGAGGGACAGACGCGGGTCATCGTACAGTCATAAAGGCAACTCGTAGGGTGCTTTAGAAATTTGTCGTAAGGGACTAAAATCGTTTACTGAAGGCAGCATCGAAGGGTCATCGAGTGACTATGATCTTTTAACCGAGGGTCTTTGCTAAAGCGTCTCACGTTTGAGGGACATGACTATTTTTTATCGAGGCAGCAAGCGAGGTTATCCTACAAGTGCGAGTTTGTGAAGTGTATTGTGATTTAGTTATTTTAATCTTTAATATTAGAGTTAGCTATCATTTGATTTTAGATCTTATCATACAAACATAATTACTATACTATTATATACATACAAGCATAATTATAAGTGCAGAAAAATAAAGGTGCAACTATTATAGGGCTTTGGTACAGTTACAGAATTAGAAACAATTGCGAGAATGTAAATCTAAGTTATTACATTTAAACTGCGCAACCTATACAATTTCTCTATGAATTTTAAATAGAAAAAAATAAATAAGAGAAAATGTTAGAAAAGAAACGTTTTTTTTTGTATTTTTATAGAAAATAGTTTGATGTTAATTAAATAATTAAAACCTACTTGTTTCTCATTAATTTTAATAAAGAAAATTTTTAATTAAATTTAATTAAAAAAATGTCAAAGTTGAATATTTATAAAAAGATTCAAACAACAAAATCAAACCACTCAGATCCACTTATTTGGACCTTGCGAATCTGGTGGTGAAGTTAGTATGGTCTAAAAGTGACCGCAGCTATGGATCTGAAGCTTCATCAAAATGTTTCCCTAAAAATGGTGGATTGTTGTTCCTACATAAAATCTCAAAAAAAAAAACGATGCGTCCAAATGGTTCCAGACATCATTATATATATATATATATATATATATATATATATATATATATATATATATATATATATATATATATATATATATATATATATATATATATATATATATATATATATATATATATATATATATATATATATATATATATATATATATATATATATATATATATATATATATATATATATATATATATATATATATATATATATATATATATATATATATATATATATATATATATATATATATATATATATATATATATATATAGCCTGGCTGAAAAGTTTGTGATTGAGGAACATTACCAAGCCGGAGCCACTTAGTTGGAAAATCCTGGGATCTCTTGAGCGTGAGTAAGGATTGGAACAGGCTCCTGGGACCTTCAGGAGTGTGATGGAATGCTTGGAACCACTTGAGAGTGGCCAGAAATAAGGGTTTGTCTTTGCCCTAGTTTTGATAAAATTTGAGAAATTTGGAGTGTGTTCTAAATAGGTAAATTTTGTGTCCTATTATAGTGTGAGGGCTTGAGTATTTATAGATGAGGCGATTTAATTCACCAAAGAAGGAAAGAATCAAATGATCATGGTGTTACCAAAAATTAATGAAACATGTTTTCTAACTTTCCATTTATCAATGAAACATGTTTCTAACTTTCCATTTTATAAGATCTTTGTATCAAACATGTCTCTCACAGTTATGGCAAGCTCTTATAAGGTCTCAGGCCTTCTAGAAGATATCTAAATGAAGCCCACACGCCCTTTGGTCCATGAACTCATATTTTATTTGATTTATTTTGAATAAAATCAAAATAAAAAAAATAAAAAATCAAAGTAATGTATAAATGGACTTATAGGTCCTATAACATGTTATAAACATGTTTAAACCTCAAAATTTAGGCCCATTAGTCCAAAAGTTCAAGATTTCTCAAATGAAGTTTCATGTATTTTCTCAAAAATTGCCCAAGTTGCACAAACCATATCTCACTTAATTTTTATCATATGAAGATGATGTTGGACTTTTTGGAACCTCAAGATGTATTCTACAATCTCTATGTTGATCATTTTTTCATTTAGAGAATTTATCTTGATGTAATATGCCTTGACAAGAAGTGTCTTTTTGTTGACTTTTAAAATGACTTGTAATGTATTGGCTCATATCTCTCAAATGAAGCACTTTTTGGAGTTGAGCATACAGATGCAAAGTTGTAGGGAATTTAATTTCCTTCAAAATGGGCTTTGGTTGGGGAAAAGTTGATGAAGCATGTGAAATTTATACTTGGTCAAAATTCAGTTGACTTCTCCTAAGGAAACCCTAATTTGGCAACTTTTGACTTTTGATGATTTGAGGGTTTTTCTTGAGTAATCATGATCAAACCTTGATAAAATGATGAATATCACTTGAAAATGTTGATTTTGACCAAAAATCTTGAAGTTTGGCTGTATGTTGGCCATAGTTGACTTTTTACCCAATACAGTTGATTTTCAATTATCTGAGCAATTGGCTGAGAAAACTTATGATGAAAGGCTTGAGACTTGACATGAGCATTGTTGAATACCTATGGAGAACCATGTAAACCATTTGAGACCTTTAAAACCCAATCTTCCTTGAGAGACTCAAAACCCTAGTTGTAGACCCCTTGCTTAGGAGGAGGTTTGACTGGTTAACCCTTGAGTAGCTTTGAGTATTTGAGACCTTTGTGAGCATGTCTTGAAGAAAAGTGGGAGGGAAAATTTTGGTGTACAACAACCTGGATCTCTTCAAATGCCCCAATTTTTCTCTATTGTTGGGGAGGAATTGGCTCAGCCTGACTCTCCTTACACCACGAACTACTTGGGGACTAGGAAATAGACATGGGTATCTTCATATGCCCCGAGTTTACTTCATTGCTGAGGAGTTGCATGCCTAAACATATGAAGGGAATAATGATGATTATGAGGACGTTAACTGAGTCAAAGTGACCATCATGATGGTTTTTCATGATCACATTTTTACGGATGAGAGGAATTTGCTTGAGCAGCATCACAAGTGGGGATGAGGAATGCCCATATCTGTAATGATCTCTAAAAGGATACCCTTTGAGTGGAAGGCTAAAAGATTCGTGTCATAATACGACACAAGGTGGCATACCCCAATATCTTAGGCCACGAAATAGACTACCTCTGATCATGGATTCTAGGAGAGATTTGTCAAATCTCGAGGTAACTGTCCAAGGTTGAATAAATTCCAAATATGTTACTCGGCCTGATTGCTCCAAATTAAAGTTTGAAGAGATTTTTCAATGTGATAACCTCTGATTTGATAGCTTTGAGGGAATGCCCCAGAATAAGATAATTCTTTAAGATGATTTGCTTTTCAACATGTTTTTGCAGCAATTTGTACTTTGGGATAATCAAGTTTTCATTTGACGTTAACCATGCAAGATTACTTGATGTTTAAGCACCCATTCACATGCAAATAATGTTTGTCTAAGAATGATAAATCTAATGAAAATCCTATGCTTGTCTTGAAGTTGAAATTTTTATTGAAAAGATGTCGAAGTATCAAGTTTTTGTTTTTTATGAAAAGATGGTGTGTTACCAACTCAAATTTTTAGCACAGCTCCGAGGAGTCAGGTTACCGTATTCTCATTACAGTATTGCTTCGAATTAACCCATGCTTCAGTTAGGACTTTTAAGGGTTGTAATGTGGACTAGTTCACGGTTTTTAGAAAAAATGATTTTAAGGCTCAAAATCATTTGGTTCCCACCCATTCTTCATGATATTCTCCTTTCCTACATTCGGTTAACTCGATATGAGCACTCATCTCTCGAGAAGGGAGTTTGCGATAGTTGAGGAACCACATGCGTTTCTTGGACACGACAATCACTAAATCTTTATTCTAGGTGTCTGATCACACGACTTTGTTATTTGTTAAGGATTTTTATTTTATAATCCTTTATTTTTCCCTAATTTTTTCCTAGAAAATTTTTTATTTTGAAGTTGCAGTCCAGCGGGATGCCTTCACTTTTTCCTAAGTCACTTGCTTTTCAAGTTTCGACTTAGCGGGGCTTTTTGTCTCTTTCGTTATGAACAAGTCATTGATCTATGTGTCGTCTTTGATTTGTTGGAAGTGGTTGTGACTTCCTGAGTCCTTGATGGATGAGGGATAATCATTATGGTATCGTCATTTGTTGACCTCATGATGTGTGAGAGATACCCATGGGGATATCGTTTTCTTTGATGCACCCTGCTGATAGATGAATGTTAGCCATTGCAGTTTTGACTTTCCTCATCCTTTTGATGGAAAACGATTGGTGTATCCTTAGAGGCGTACTCTTCATGAGTTCTGAACGCTCGATCAGATTAATTGAAATCTACCCGCCCTAGGGTTAAAATAGAGGGTTTTTCTGCATAAAAGAAACTCCTACTTCAAGGCTCGAAAGGGTTGACGAGGGTCTATCTCCCTTATATCTCCAGTGTTTGGGGATTTGAAACAATGCATGTACATCATCAACAGGGTTTTATTCAAAAGCATACCATTTGAAATTCTAGGTGTCATATGTTCATCATCCTCTCTCCAGAGGTTTTTCCGTATTAACAAGAGTTGAGTTTCAAAAGAAAGTAAAATAATAAAAACGTAAATAAGTGAAAACGAATGGATTAGTTCAAGACAATCATATTGAATGCATTGTGATTTAAAAAAAACAAACAGTTTTGCATACAAGAAAGTACTTAACAAAACAAGAAATATTACAAATGATAATGTAAATGAAACGAGAAATAGCCATGTTGAGGAGGCTTCTTCGGGCTTGACTTATTTAAGGAGACGCTTGTTATAGTCTTGGAATCTGTCTGAGTAGGGGACTTTAGTTTATACGCAAACTATTGGGAGTGAATGTGATTGCATTTGCATCGAGGAGGTCATGGACGTTGTATTTCAATGCCCTACAATCCTTGATTGTGTGACCTGGGCTCCCTGAATGGAATTCACAATGCGCATTGGCATCATAACTCTGAGGGAGAGGATCACGAGGAGGAATGAACTCTCTTATCTCAACCAATTAATAAGGAAGCATGAGAGGAAATAGCTTACTGTAAGGCATAGGAATTGCATCCAACTTTCTTTCTGGCTTCCTTTGCTTCTGTTGTTTCTATTGAGAGTAATTTCGTCGTTGACGCTAATTCGGGAATGGATCATGTCTTGGCACTTGATTCCTCTGACCTGGATGAGGTATAGGCAATGGCTGCGGGCGAGGAGGTTCTAGAACACAAGGTTGCACAGGATAGACACAAGGTAACTCCTGATCTAACGGGAGACTTGGCTGATAGGCATAATTGATCATTTTTGTTGCAGCAATTGGTGCATGATCGCCTTCCTTCTTCAACAGTCTTTGTATGACTTCTGTCATCAGCCACATTTGAGTCTTCATTTTGTTGAATTATACTTTTAGCAATTACTCTTCACTTCGAGGTTCCTCCCTGTTCTTAGACCCTCCATTAGTAGAAGAGGAGGGAGCAGTGGAAATAAAAAGCTTAGCAAAATTCTGCATGTGTTCCTCTTGTCCTTGAATAACAACATGGAGAGTCTCGAGAAGTTGATTCATCCTTTCACCCAAAATGTCCATGTCCCGATGGAGAGAACACTGATTTTATTCCAAAAGATCCATAAGTCTTCGCTGGTGGCTTCTTGTATGGTAGGGATGTAGGGAAGTCGTCTTTATTGTTCACTAAAGTCTTCTGATTGAAAAGGGACCCCTATAAGTTTTTGTAGGAAATAATCAATGCATGATAATATGAATGAATGTTTCATCTTCATTTCCGAGGAAATCCAAAGACTCGTCAACCCATAAGTATCTTTTAAAAAAATTTATTTTTGAAGAGCTCAACCAATGAGACTTGTATTTGGAATTCCTTAGATTTGAGATGCATATACATGATGGTATGATGTCATGGTATGTTATGGCATGAGATCTCAGCTCCACATATTCTAGATAACCACTGTATAGTCCTTTGCATAAAGTAACTGGATCTAAGGTCCAATGTCACAAGCATGGAGTCAAGGTATGTACTAAGGGTTTATCACCTGCTGAACAAGGTTCTAGGGAAATATCAGAGTCTACGCTCTTCCTTTGGATATTATCAACGTCCCAATTACTCAATAATTAGTAATATTCACAGGAAATACTCGTCTGAGTGTAGCATCGCGTGACAACTAATTTCGGATTACTCCGTCATAGTCTCTGCATTACACTTATAACAAGGCCAAGATGGGTTAAGGGTTCTACGACTCTCATCTTCTCTGGATCCCAGGTTAAAAGCAACAATGTCATCCTGATTACTCGGTAAACAAATACTGTAGTCAAAGGGGAATTAACTCAGTAGGGAATCTCATGCCTCCTTCTTCGGGATTACTCCCTCAAAGTTAACATGACTATATCACCCATCCTAATCCTAAGTGTAACCCTAAGTCCGAGTATAGGACTTATCAAATGAAATCACTCACCCCAACATCATAGAAGGTACACAATATCCAGAATATGTGAGTAGCAAAAGTATAATGCAATATATACAAGAGAAAGATATAGAGAAATAAAGATATAAAGCAAATAAAGTAAATAAATAAAAACCTAATGAAGAAACAAACAAAACTAGGATTGACTTGCATTGATCCCCAGCAGAGTCGCCAGTTGAAGCGACTGGCAAAAAACAAAGAGAGCTGCCA
Organism: Vicia faba; assembly: GCA_948472305.1. Classification (NCBI taxonomy): domain Eukaryota; kingdom Viridiplantae; phylum Streptophyta; class Magnoliopsida; order Fabales; family Fabaceae; genus Vicia; species Vicia faba. Next base: position 354,556,686 of record OX451740.1, on the reverse strand, counting down.
CCGAACTTTATTTATCTCGAAGGAAGGGGAAATATCGAGAAAACCCCAAGAGGATGGATAAGATGGTCTTGAAACCAAAAGAGAGGGTATAGAAGTCGATTATGCATGGGGAAGGTGTTAGCACCCCTCACATCTGTTGTACTCAACGGGATTCATTTTGATTATTTGCTTCTAAAGGTGTGTCTATCTAAATCTATACTTGCTAAGGGAAATGAAATGGTTTTTATTAGTGAGTTCGTGAGGGTCTCGCAACCCTTTTCCTATGTATCCCGTGAAGGAATCAGAACACCGTAGTGTTTCTAGAAAATGTTGGTTTGTTGGTGTGTTTTAGTGGGCGACGTTAACGCACACATTCTAGCAATAGGCACGGCCTGTATCGCGGTAGAACGGAGATAACATGCACTTTTGAAGAAATCTTTGCTTTTTTGAGTGTTTTGTTAAGTGTGGAATGAGTTTGACTAATGATTAAATGTTTTTGGAATTTTGATAAAGGAAAGAAGTTTTTTAATTTACAAAAGAAGAAAAAGTCTAAGGGGGGACTAAAAAAAACCTAATTGTTGTCATACAAGGGATGGACTTAAAGTTGAGATGAAGGGAGAAGATGTACTTAAGTTAGCATGCGAAGTTTGGCATTGGATTAAGTTTAAGGAAATTACCTAGTGTTATCATACAATTAAAAGGAAAACTATATCCTAAAATTTATCATGCTAAGGTTTCAAACCTAATATCTAATTTAACATTAAAATGATCCAAACAAAGTTTAATCGTATAATGGAATTTTTAAAGGGACATGTTATTAAGAATCAATCAATTACCCTAAAATAAAGTAAAATTCAACTCTAACATTTTGGGGTTTTTCGAGTTAAAGGCATATTAAATTCAAAAGGGAATTAAAACCTAAATCTAAAATATTCTAATATTTTTAATTCTTTTGTGTAAAGAAAAATGAAATTAAGATAAGATTAAATTCTAGTTATTTATTTAAAGAGGAAAGTAAAATAAGCAATCATGAATGAAATTTAGATGCTAGAACAAAGCGAATGAAAAAGAAGGTTAAAAAGGGTCCTTATGGGTATTGAACCTGAGAACATTGGTTTGCAACTCTAAATCCTTAACACTGCTTCATGCTTCCTCATTCGTTATTGTTACAATTCAAAAACAATAAAAAGTAAACAAAAGAAAGAATTGGGCCCACATGGAAAGAATCGAACAAGAAACTTTTTGTTTCACAAGCTCAGCATATTAAAAAAAATCATGGGCCTAAGGAGCTGGTTCGGACCAGAACCACCAACAACAACATTCTTTTTAGAATTTTTTTGTATTTTGTTATAATCATATTTATTGATTAAAAAAACAAATTAAAAGCAGGAATAGGAAAGGAATTAGGCTCCAGGCTTGTCTTCTTCTTCTCACTTTCATACAAAACTATGCCGATAAGCCCCTTGTCTCCAACTTCGACTTGGCTCCACCGTAACTCAGCATTCTGCCTCTGATCTCTCTGATTCCCAACTTTCACACCATCACCCCTCTCGCGATAAACAAACAACAAAAATGACTCTCAACCTAATATCTCAGACACAGGCGCGGTGAAAAGGGTGTAAGCACAAGCAGGCGACCATAGCCCTAAATCTCGATCGAAACCCATAATTCCCTCATTCATTGACATTCCCTAATCATTTCCAAATGCACATGGAGAGCAGATACAAAAATGAAACAAAAGTAAAGAGTAGTTCGACGGTGGAGGCAAGTTACGAACCTGGTTTTTCTTTCTTTTATTCTGCTTCACTCTGTGCGAAATTGGTCATCGTTATGGCTGTTATGCGCTGAGTTTATGTTTGTTGTTACGGTGCTATTTCTCTTAATTGTGTTTTGCATTGTACTTTGTGAATAGGTTGAGGACTTTTAAGTTAGGAGTATTTGGTTTAGTTGGACAGAGTGAAGATAAGGGTATTAATGGTACGGTTTCTATTATTTTGGTTGTGTGTCGATGAAAGATTAATGGAAGTGTAGAATGGTCTGCAATGGTTTACCAGGGTGGTATGGTGTATTTGCAGAGGGGAAATTTGTGATGGAAGGAATGAATGTATGAGTGAGGTTTATGTTTATAGATGGCGAGGTTAATTATGCAGGTTTGTTGTGAAGAACGAAAGGGGTTTGTATGCAGTGGGATGGATTTGAGATAGTGTAGAGGTGTAGAAGGTTTGATATAGTTTTGACAGAGGTTTTTTATAGTAGAAGTTGTGTAAGGTGGTTTATATGTAAGAGCAGAGGTTGGAGAGTGTATTGGGTCAACGGAATTATGGTTTTGGGAGAGATTTGGGAAAAAAAACATGGTATGAAATTGGTGGTGTGGGGAATAGGTTTTTTTATGCTTACCAAATGTATTCTTCTATGTCTTGTGTTGTTGGTTTTTATAGTGAATGAAAGTGGGGTTTTGGGGGGAAATGGGGTGATATTTAAACTGTTTTAGCATACTGTTTCTTTCTTTCTTGATGCAACAATGGTTTGATACATTTTTTTTGCAATTCTTTGATGCAGGGTAGCAGGTCTAGTTTTACAGGTTTTTTTGACTGATATGTTTAGGTTATACAAGGCTGGGTTTGGATTTCTGTGGACAGCATAGGACTACTTTTAAAGCAGAGCATTTGGACAGGTTTTGGACAATATTGCAAGTTGTTTTTGCAGGGATATTTTTGTCTGGTATTGAATATTTTAATAGTAGGTTTTATGGAAGGCTGGGCAAAGGGTGTAACAGGTTTTGGTTTATGCTGAGAGTAGGTACGTAGAGGAGCAACAGGGATGGTTTTGGCTGTAGCAGAGTTTGGAAGGGTTTGGCATGTCCTTGTGGTGCAAGGTTTGAAGTAAGGAAAATGGATAAGACTTGAAGAACAAGCTTGAAACGAATCTTTAGGATAGGTGACTCATAAATCAATAGGCTTGGTTAAGAACTTCGTATTTTGCTTATTCTCATATAATTATTGTAGAAGCTCTTGTAATCTTGTAATGACTTATATATTAACAACAGCTTGTACAAATCTCTATGTTTGATGAAATTTTCCTTATCTGAACCTATGTCCCTTTTTTTGTCTTGTGCCTCTTTGGAATAATACTTGATCCTAAGTGTTGAAGATGTGAAGAACACAAGAAGGGGGGTTGAATTGTTGAAACTTGAAATCAAATGCAGACAACACGTTATTTTTATCCTGGTTCGTTTGATCTCAAACTACTCCAGTCCACCCGTCAAGGTAATTTTGCCTCTCTCCAACGAGGTCTTAATCCACTATATTCAACTGAATACAAAACTGCTTTAACAACTGCTAAAGCCTTCTTGAGTATAACCACATACCGGTTTCTCAAGGAAATTCTTTTACAGATAAATGAACAAAATGTGTGTTTGATGTTTCTAGAAAAACTATATATCACAACTGTGATAATACACAAAATGAAGCTTATATGAAACTAGAATGCTAGAACTATAGAGTAAGCAGTTGAGAGCTTTAGCAAACTGAATGAGTGAGGACAAAGATGATTGGCTTATGCGTGTAGGAGAATTGTAGAGTATTAGCCATTTCTCTTCTCACTGATTTGTTTAAATACTTCTTGGAATAGATACGTTGCAGTCCATAATTCCATTTCAATGCTCATAACATTCTTTCCATTTTGAGAAGATCTTTGTCTTGGAATAAAGTCGTTGGTAATTAATCTGCCTTGAATGCAGTAACATTGACACTTCAGAATGTTCTGCTTAAATGAAAGTCAGAGTGTTCTTGGCTTTAGCTTATTCTGGCGCTTCTGAGTGCTGATGACATAGTTAGGATCTTGATCAGAATCAGAGTATGTTAGGCGCAGATTCTGTTCATCAGACTTCAGCGTAAGCACATGTACTGATCTTCTGATGCAGACATATCTTCTGATGCTGATATTGATATTCATATTCTGATGCTGATTCCATCAGAGTTTCCTGCAAATACACAACATAATTTTGAGTAGCACATATGTCTTATGTAATTATCATAATTCATTTAATCTTGTATTTTGTTATCATCAAAACTCTAACTGAGGGTTGAAGAATCAAACTATGTTCTAACAATCTCCCCCTTTTTGATGATGACAAAAACTAGATATTTCAATTAAAATAGAATGATGAGAGTATCAGAGTTTAAGAATAAAGAGGAAACGATATCAGAGATAATCAAATAATGAATAAAAGTATCAGAGCTAAAAGGATAAGGAATAAAAATATCAGAGTAGTGATGAGAAAAACTCCCCCTGAGTTGATTATTTCCCTTTGATTCCTTGAGTCCTTGAGTATCAGAACTTTATAGAACCTTTCTTTGAGCATCAGAATTTTGCTTTATCAGAGTTCTTCAGATTCTTGTACCTGTAAGCTTTTCAGAACAAGGACATTCAAATATATAAGAATGTTAGAATGTTTGAGACTTTTGTCTCAGTAAACCGTTATTGAAAAATATCATTCTTTCTCCCCCTTTTTGTCAGCTATCAAAAAGCGTAGTTAATCAGAGTTAAAAAGATTAGAGCAAAACACGTTTGTATTAAAACAGAAGCAATGATAGTTTAGAACAAGTAAAAATATTACAGACAAACATGTAAAGAAAACAAGGAAAACATAAGAAAAATCTAAGAAGAAGGAGGAAGTCGTGTGAACAGAGCTTCCAACATGCTCTTGATTTGTTCGCTGGTTTCGTTTTGCTTAGCTACCATATTTGCTATAGAGTCAATCTTGATATCCTGCTTGTCCATCCGTTCATTCATCAGCATGTCTGATCTCTTCAAATCTTCCAGAGTCTGCCTGTCAAGAGAGGAAGCTTGAGGATCTTCAGATACAGGATGCTTCTCAGAGCTTTTTGTAGTTTCTTCTGCTTGACCCAAGTCTTCATCTTGAATTATCTGTTCTTCTGCAGGTTAAACTTTAGATGTTGGACGCTTTTCAGACCAAGGCTCACTGTCCAGATGGAGAACTTCTTCCTTCAGCAGCTTGCTCAGAACTGGACCTTCCATTTCCTTCAGCAGATTGCTGAAGTTCTGTTGAGCCTGTCCATAGCGCTGGTCTTGCAACTTGAAGGTTTCAGCGTAAACCCATCTTCTGAATTGAGTCCAGAGAAGATCTGATACAGCAGGATCAACAACTTCCAGACTTGCTTGTTTCAAAGAAGTGATCCACTTCTGCATATCTGATTCAAAGTTCAAAATGCTGGAACCAACATCTGGTTGTTTCGGTTTAGGGATGGCTGTTTTCTGGTTTATTGCAGCAAGGCGTTCAAGGACTGTAAGATCAATGACTATCTTGATGTGTGTTGTACCCCAAAATTTGCCCTCCCATATTCTTCAAAGACTTGTCAAGCATCATCTCAATTTGCTCAAGTCTACTCAAGGGTTGCACAATTCAAACACCCTCCTAAGCCAGTCAAATTAGGGTTTTGGTTCTTGCAAAGAAGTTGAGGTTTTCAAGGGCTCAATCAAGTCCCACATGCCTATAAACATTGTCAAGCATCTACATGTCAAGTTTCAAGGCTCACAAGGTCAAGTTGCACAGTCAAAAACCCTAATTGCTTCACAATCAACTGTAGGGGCAAAATGGTCATTTGGCAGTCAAAAGTCAAAAATTTTGGTCAACATCTTATTTTGAAGCCACAATCATCATTTGATCAAGTCTTGATCATGATTTCACAAGAATGGCTCAAAAATCATCAAGGTGTCAAAAGTTTCTATTTTTGGACAGCTGAAAAGTCAACTGTAACTTGACCAAGGCATAACTTTTTCATGGTTCATCAGAAAAATCCCATCCAATGCTCATTTTGAAGGGGAGGACATTTCCTACAATTCATCTTCACATTCCAAGTCCAAGAAATGCTCTCACAAAAGTTATCAATTTCAACATTATAGGTCATTTTCAAAAGTCAACAAAAAGGCACTTTAAGTCAAAGACCATAACTTGAGATTGGTAAATCAAAATGACATGGGACCAAAGGCATTGGTTAGAGGACTTCCAGACCTTTCCAAAATATCCAAGAACATGTTCATATGATCAAAATTGAGCAAGATATGCATTGGAGAAGTTGGGAAATTTTTGTGAAATGGCAAAAGTCAACTATCCTTGAAACTTCATTTTTTTGACAAAAGGGTCCACTTTTTCCACTTGATTCAGCCTTGTCATGCCACCCACGTGTCCCATGATTAAATTCAAGATTAAACATTTATTTTTTCTATTTTTTATTTAATTTTATTGATTTAATTCATTTTAAATCCATAAAATTCAAATAAAAATCAAAAAAATTAATTAAGGGATATCTTGTGGCCTGAATGGCTTTGATACATCATAATTCACATACCAATTTCGTGTAAGGCCAATTATGAGCATGAAAATTCAAATTTTGAGCAAACATGGCAAGTGTTTTAATGGTGGTAAAGAGAAAATCTTAAACATCATTACATTGGTTAAAGGCCCTTAATATTGATTGATTCTCATTCAAAGACACATATGCAAGTGTTCCATACCTCAAGCACGACCTAGGCATCACAAAAACGGCCAGAGCGAAATCCAAAAAGTGTCAAAAAAAGTGTGAGATCAAAAGGAGTATTGCAAGCATTTTCTGGCCAAAAGGAGAACGTGACTCTCTTCTTTGCCATCCCCTGAAGCAAAAGCAACCCTTGCCACGTCCTAAGATCCATCATACCGCGCTGTAAGTTCTTCCCAGGTCCCCCAAAATTCCATATCGATTTTTCTTATGTGTTTGTGTGCAGGATGCCCAGTGCGTTTCACCATAAACCTTCAGCGTTCCACATGCCAAGTGGCCATGATCATCAATCCGAGGGCCAAAAAGTGATGAACACTATATTCTCCAGTCAACGTGCTCCAGGAAATCTCCAAAAGTCAACAAGGTTGGTTAATGGGCCAGCAATTTCCAGGCTTCACACATCCATTGGGCCATCAACACCCCCATTGGTTTCTATTTCTTTTTTTTTTCTATTTTCCTTTTCTTTTTATTTTTTATTTTTTAATTATTATCATTATTGTTAATTAACCTAACAAACTAATTTTTTCCCATAAAATTCAATAAAACAAAAAAACATTTTATTATTTATTAACTTATTTTGTAAATAAATTTTAATATTAATTAATTAGTTGTGTAATTAGAACAATTTCAACATTTTTTTAATAAGTAAAATTAATTTAGAATTAGAACTTTCAACTTTTAATTTCTTTTTTTTATTTTATTAAAAACATAAAAAACACAAAAATATTTTCCTTTTAATTAAATTAATTAATTAGTTATTAGTTTTAATTTCATTAATTACAAAAAAAAGGACAAAAATTCAATTCTTTCTTAAAAAAGGGTTAACACCCTAAAGACGTTCCCGATTCAATTTTCTTTCGCGCTTTATTTTCTTATCGATTATATTTATGTATCTGTACAGAGTATGTAATAGTTAATTAGGATTTTATCGCCTTATTTAAATTCTCGCACTTTATTTTTCAAAACGGGTTTTTGTTTTTGGCGATGTATAGACCCGCGCCTTATAATAGCGTAGAATTTACATTTCTACAATTTATTTTCCGCACTCCTAACTGTTAACAATGCATGAAAGAATGTATGTAAATAAAATTAATCCGTAGCTCACAAATAACATGTACAAACACAATTAACTGAAAAACAACACACAAAGCACATACCACTCCTAGGGTACGCTTCACTCGTTGCCTCGAAACGTGGTCATCAAGTATAAGACGTCTTAGAGGTCGCCCTCCTGTCCAAATATCCAGTTGCCTTGAAACGGTTGCCTCGGATAAAAAGGATCTAGGACGTTAGGGTTACTTCTAAGGTATCCTACTATTGCTTCGGTGACCACATGTCCCTAATAATCGAATTGACCCGAATACCTCCAACGATGGTGCTACCTACCTCTCAATGGTGGGATAGCACTATCTAAAGGACTCTTACACAACTTAATTCCTTAGAGTAGGTAGATTCTCTTAAGTACTTGCTCTTTTCAAACAAACAAAAACAACTTTTCGCACCCGCACTTTCTAAAAGTTTTCAAACAAATTTTTCACACACTCTTGAGGACAGATACAAGAGTTACTTAGAAATTTTTTCAAACGGAACTTTTTCAAAACCCACACACACTTGAAAAGCAAACAAATTTTGAAAACATAAGAGCAAGTACCTAAGAGCCAGTAGATAACCACGGATAGAAAGGGTGCTAACACATTCCCTTTCTATAAATCTACCTCCCGGACCGAGAAACATTCTCAAAGAAGGAATTTTGTTGTGCTTTTGTCCTTTCCATGTTGGAGAACATAAAAGACTGTGGCGACTCTTGCTTTACCGCGACATTTCACGAAACCAGCTTAAAAAACAGTCAGTTCTATTTCCACCGATCACAAAACTGGCGACTCTGCTGGGGATACTTTAAGTGAGGTGTACCTTAGGATTAGATCATACTTATGTTTTCAATTGCTTTGCTTTGATTGCTTTATATTTGTGGGCTTTGCATCGGAGTTTCATAGATCCTAACCTGGATCTGGGGATACCCTTTTAGGTAGCATAAGCTGTGAGGGACCTGTCCGGCGTAGACCGACACGGGTGAAGCAGTGGCTACGTTGGTGTGGCACCTTGGTCTGTACCGATATCCCTTGTATTGCAACAAGGAGAATATGGGTCTTCCGAGGAGTCATTAAGCACCAACCGACCTTAGAACCCTAATATGACCCAACTTGGCCATAGAACAGTAGCAGTATGCTACACCCATTGAGGCTAAACTCTCGCGATGGTTCTGGCCGCAAGAAAAGATTGCGACGCTGGAGTTATGACCGATTGAGGGTAGTCAGGGATATTGGGATCCTCTAGAACCCGGTTACTTTTGATAGGACAGGTCTTAACCAACGAAACTTCAAGAGGGTAGTACCCCAAACTTCATGTTGGCCTAAACTCTAAGGGCTGTCTTGTGTGACTTGTGTGCTTTCAAACTTGACTACTTGCATGCTTGTTATCTAACACATGAGTTTCTTGCAGGGTTTGTTTACAGTCCTTAACCTGGACTCATAACAGGGTGTACTTACATCACTCCACGCATAGCATAACATCATACCATTGCATGCATCCTGCATAAAGACTAATCCATTTCAAGGATCTCAAGGGCTTGTGATGCAGGTCATGATGAATCAAAGTGTCTAGCAAGGGGCAAAGGGGATTTATTTTCCTCTAGCCAAGGTTGTCAGGGGATATGACCCACTCGATATGGTGAGCCTTGACTCTTGAAGAAGGACTCTCAACAAAACGAAGTTCCTTCAATCAAGCTACGAAATTCAAATCCTAACAACTTTTCTTGTTTACCCCACGAGATCCTTGAAAACGTTGCATGCATACATACACATCATTGCATAACAGGTACCCTTGTTACAGGTCACTTACCTTCTTCGCTGTTTATTTCAGCAATGGCTTCCCAACAAGACAACCAAGATCTTCATGCTCAAGAGACTCAGTTCGGGGAAATCCTCCTAAATCTATCCAAGGGGCAGGAAGAGCTGAGAACACTCCTCATGGGGACTTTGGTCAGGAACAGTCCTGAAGACGATAAGGACGAACGGCTGAAACGTCTACAAGCTGAGGTGGATACAATGAGAACCCAGATGTTGGGGCAAATGGCTCTTATCCAAGACTTATCTCAAAGACAAGGAGAGCTCAAGGATAACCAACTGGGGCAAACATATAAGGTTGAAGAGCAAGCCATCATTCAACCACCTGTGGTGCAAGAAGACAAGGGAAAAGCTCCTCAGTTTGCTTCAGGGTCACAAGCCCAGCATCAACCTCACCAGCGTCAACAGGGTAATCGGCGTAAGTGAAATACGTCTGGAAGACATTTCTCGGAGACTGGTATACCATCATCACTGATACTGAGACACTTGTTGGAGGTCAAGCTGATTGCTTTAAAAGATCCTCCTAAGAATCTCAACATAACCTCCCTGAAGTACAATCCTGATGAAAGGTGTGCCTACCATTCTGACAGTCCTGGACATGACACTGACGACTGTTGGAGCTTGAGGAACAAGATCCATGACTTGATCGACGGAAGGGTGTTGGAGTTCATGCCAGGTGGAAAAATGAAAATCTTCTGCTGAGAATCTTCCATCTGAGATGACTAGTGCAAACTAAGATGCTTTTGTTCATTCGAATGTTCAAGTTGTATTTTTCTTTGATTGTTCAAACATTTGTTCATGTCAAACTCTTTTACTTTATCAATGCATCGCATATGTCTTCTTTGAATCAATATATTCGCATTCGCTATATTCAAACTGCTTTCATTTTTTGATGTCAACTCTCAATTAATAATTCTAAGCCTCTTGAGGGAGGATGACGAAAACGATACCACGATCTACAATATGCTTTTGAACAGACCCCGCTGATGAGGTACAAGCATTGTTTCAATTCCTAAACACTGGAGTTATAAGGAAGATAATCCCTCGTCAACCCCTTTGAGCCAAAGAAGTCGGAGTTTTTCTTTTCGAAAATTAAAACCCTTAATCATAACCTGGGGCAGGGTAGTTCTCTCAGCTGATCCAGGTGCACAACGAATGGCATCAAAGGATTCCTTCCAAGACAAAAGACAGTGATGGTTCCGAATAATCATAAAGACAGGCAGTCATCATTTCTCAAAATAAAAGCCCAACAAGTCAAAACCTATGATGGAGACTTACAAAACTGGGGCATCCCGCTGACTGTAATCGCAAAAGAAACAGTTCAGGCAAAAAAAAAACAGGGATAACGAAATCAAAAAAAAAAAAAAAGAGGCCCTACAAACCCTCAACCAAAAAAGGAATGACTGCCTATTCCAAATAAATTATCAACATTTGAACCATCACCGATATATCAGGACGAAGACTCAAACAAGGTCTAACGCACGATCAACTGAGTTTAGGTTTGAAGAACATCACGAAGAGCGGGTGGGTACAAATAAAATTTGAGCCTTTATCGTTGGTTTCTTAAACCGTGAACCAGGCCACGTTATAACCCTTAAAAGTCCTAGCTGAAGCATAGGTTAGTTCGAAAGCATACTATTACGAAAGGTATCCTGACTCCTTAAGGCTTGCGGTAAAATAACGAGTTGACATCACAGTTTACAAAAGATTTTCACTTGTTTTTATGAAAAATGCATTTTCAAAAAAAAAAAAACTTCAAGACAGACATAAGCTTTGCATTTTTAATATAACATTGTTTGCATATGACTTTTTTGTTCGAACAACAAATAAATTCGCACGAAAAATATCTAGTGAACAAAAGCACTTCCAACCAAGGGGCAGACGTGATCATTGTCCGTCATCTGGGGCAGTTAAGTCAAGATTCGGAGAATCTCTCAAATGCCAAATAGCCAGGGGCAAACCTCCCTCTGAATCACTTGGGGCATTGGACGATCAAACGAAGATCTTCTGGTAGTAGGGCAACGCAACACTACTGACAGGGGCACCTCCCTACATCCTAAGAGCACGGACATAGTCGAAAAAATACTACGCATAATCAAAGACCCGCTAGGTTGACACACCTAGGCAAAAATAAGGGCTTCCCGGCGAACCAAAAGGGTTCGGGCAAAAACAAGGGATGAAATGAAAAAATCAGTACACCCGACAAGTCGAAAACCTGAAAAGGCGGCTTGGGCAAAAAAGGGTATCCCGATGGACTGAAAACCCGAAAGAGCGGTCCAGGCAAAAGTTAGGGATCAAAAGCGTACGACTATGTCCCGTCACCTCGTCACTTGCCTACCAGAAGAAGATTTGTCAAACGGCAGTTGTCAAACACCTCCACAGGTACCTTCTCTCTCAGAAACTGGGGCAATAAGAGTTGTCTGAGCGACCTAGTCGCTCTGTCCTCCGAGGTACCAAGGTAAGTTCAGCTGAAGAACATGACCAAGATACCTTCACTCCCCACAGAGTAAGACAAGATTCAACAATTCTCCTCAAGTAGAGTTGGTCTCCCAGCAGCCCCCAAAAGGCACAGTATCTCCAGTAAGTCAACACTCTCCCCAAGCAGAGTTAGTCTACTGTCAGCCTTAAGGAAGTTGGGTATCCCTAGAAAATCTCAACATTCCCCAGCGGAGTATGCAGATATTCCTTAAACAAGCATCCCCGGCAGTCTTAATATAAGATTGTTCCCCGGCGGAATCCAGACACCCAGTGGAGCCACTCCCCAGTGCAATCTCAAAAGTCTCCCCAGGAGAGTTGAACCATCTCCCCAGTAGATTCTGGAAGCTTGTCCCCTGCAGAATACGAACGCGTCTCCCCGGCTTTATTCAAAGGTTATTCTCCACCAGAGCTTATAACTGGGTTATCCTCAGCCAATTACCACGGAAAGATCGTCCTCGGTGAGGTTCTTCCTATCCCCCAGCGGAGTTCATCAATTCCCCAGCATAACAGATCAACTGGAATCCCCAGCGGAGTTCTCATCAAAATCTCAACGAAGTATCTCTTCCCACAGAGTAATTCCCCGCAGAGTAATCTCTTCAACAAGTTTATTCCCCAATGGAGTCGTCTTCTCCTACCGGTTTATTCTTGTAATCATCATCCCCAGCGGAATCGAAGAACTCTGTTCTTCAACATCAGCCCAGGATTCAACTTCTCGGCATGCGTCAATGATTTACTTTCCCAGACGAAGATACATTCATAAACATCACATCATGCATATGCGCATCATGTCATACAATCTCATTTATGTCAAGAACATCATTGCTTGATCCATATCATGCATTGCATACGACTGACCTTTACCTTTCAGGAAGGATACAATTAAATAATCAGCTATGTCAAAGTAGACAAATACAGTCAAAAGAGACCAATACAGTCAAAAGAGACCAATCCAGTCAAAAAAGACAAATCCAGTCAAAGAAGACAAATCCAGTCAAAGAAGACAGGTCCGGTTAAATTACTTCCTAAAGTCAAAGAAGACAATCCGTCATTATAGACACCCGTCATTATAGACACCCGTCATTATAGACAACTCGTCATTTAAGACAACTCGTCATTGAAGACAACTCGTCATTTAAGACAACTCGTCATTGAAGACAACTCGTCATTGAAGAAAACTCGTCATTGAAGACAACTCGTCATTGAAGACAACCCGTCAGTATAGACACCCATCATTGAAGACATCCCGTCATTGAAGACATCTCGTCATTGAAGACAACCCGTCGTTATAGACACCCGTCATTATAGATAACTCGTCATTGAAGACAACCCGTCATTGAAGACAACTCGTCATTAAAGACAACTCGTCATTGAAGACAACTCGTCATTGAAGACAACTCGTCATTGAAGACATCCTGTCATTGAAGACAACTCGTCATTGAAGACATCTCGTCATTGAAGACAACTCGTCATTGAAGACAACCCGTCGTTATAGACACCCGTCATTATAGACAAATCATCATTTAAGACAACTCGTCATTGGAGACAACTCGTCATTGAAGAAAACTCGTCATTGAAGACAACTCGTCATTAAAGACAACTCGTCATTGAAGACATCCCGTCATTGAAGACAACCCGTCATTGAAGACAACTCGTCATTTAAGACAACTCGTCATTTAAGACAACTCGTCATTGAAGACAACCCGTCAGTATAGACACCCGTCATTGAAGACATCCCGTCATTGAAGACATCCCGTCATTGAAGACAACCCGTCATTGAAGACAACTCGTCATTTAAGACAACTCGTCATTGAAGACAACTCGTCATTTAAGACAACTCGTCATTTAAGACAACTCGTCATTTAAGACAACTCGTCAGTATAGACACCCGTCATTGAAGACATCCCGTCATTGAAGACATCCCGTCATTGAAGACAACCCGTCATTGAAGACAACTCGTCATTTAAGACAACTCGTCATTGAAGACAACTCGTCATTTAAGACGACTCGTCATTGAAGACAACTCGTCATTGAAGATCACTCGTCGTTGAAGACAACCCGTCCATGAAGACAACCCGTCCAAAGAGACAACTCGTCAAGAAAGACAAAACCTCCTCTGGTTCAGTTAAATCCTAAAGATTTTTCTGAGATAACCTGTCAGTAGAGACAACCCATCAACCTTTTGAAGTTCCAGATTCGATACCTGTATCTAGCCAGGGCATGTCTGTGAGCGACTGAGTGAAGATCAACACCTGTAACAGGCCAGAAAATTATCTTTCTCAGGTACACAAGTTCTCGCTAAGGAATCTCTTACGCGATCGACCTCCAGATGGCATATATAAGCCCATCCACCTACCAACAGTCTCCAAATGGCATCTATAAGCCCATTCCCGACAAGGTTCTGTCACATCTCCAGATGGCATCTATAAGCCCATCCTCCCATACTGTCTTTCCAAATGGCATCTATAAACCCATTCGCGACAAGGTTCTGTCACATCTCCAGATGGCATCTATAAACCCATCCTCCTATCCACCATCACTCCAAATGGCATCTGTAAGCCCATTCCCGACATTACATTGTTGATATTCTACTATGTGAGTGCAAATTTCTGGGCACTTTAGTGTTCAATCATCTTCCACCTGCGGATCACGAAAGGCACACAAGCCAATCTACATCCTCAGGTCTAAGAAGATTGAACAGGGGCAACTGTTGTACCCCAAAATTTGCCCTCCCATATTCTTCAAACACTTGTCAAGCATCATCTCAATTTGCTCAAGTCTACTCAAGGGTTGCACAGTTCAAACACCCTCCTAAGCCAGTCAAATTAGGGTTTTGGTTCTTGCAAAGAAGTTGAGGTTTTCAAGGGCTCAATCAAGTCCCACATGCCTATAAACATTGTCAAGCATCTAAATGTCAAGTTTCAAGGCTCACAAGGTCAAGTTGCACAGTCAAAAACCCTAATTGCTTCACAATCAACTGTAGGGGCAAAATGGTCATTTGGCAGTCAAAAGTCAAAATTTTTGGTCAACATCTTATTTTGAAGCCACAATCATCATTTGATCAAGTCTTGATCATGATTTCACAAGAATGGCTCAAAAATCATCAAGGTGTCAAAAGTTTCTATTTTTGGACAGTTGAAAAGTCAATTGTAACTTGACCAAGGCATAACTTTTTCCTGGTTCATCAGAAAAATCCCATCCAATGCTCATTTTGAAGGGGAGGACATTTCCTACAATTCATCTGCACATTCCAAGTCCAAGAAATGCTCTCACAAAAAGTTATCAATTTCAACATTATAGGTCATTTTCAAAAGTCAACAAAAAGGCACTTTAAGTCAAAGACCATAACTTGAGATTGGTAAATCAAAATGACATGGTACCAAAGGCATTGGTTAGAGGACTTCAAGACCTTTCCAAAATATCAAAGAACATGTTCATATGATCAAAATTGAGCAAGATATGCATTGGAGAAGTTGGTAAATTTTTGTGAAATGGCAAAAGTCAACTATCCTTGAAACTTCATTTTTTTGACAAAAGGGCCCACTTTTTCCACTTGATTCAGCATTGTCATGCCACCCACGTGTCCCATGATTAAATTCAAGATTAAACATTTATTTTTTCTATTTTTTATTTAATTTTATTGATTTAATTCATTTTAAATCCATAAAATTCAAATAAAAATCAAAAAAATTAATTAAGGGATATCTTGTGGCTTGAATGGCTTTGATACATCATAATTCACATACCAATTTTGTGTAAGGCCTATTATGAGCATGAAAATTCAAATTTTGAGCAAACATGGCAAGTGCTTTAATGGTGGTAAAGAGAAAATCTTAAATATCATTACATTGGTTAAAGGCCCTTAATATTGATTGATTCTCATTCAAAGACACATATGCAAGTGTTCCATACCTCAGGCACGACCTAAGCATCACAAAAACGGCCAGAGCAAAATCCAAAAAGTGTCAAAAAAAGTGTGAGATCAAAAGGAGTATTGCAAGCATTTTCAGGACAAAAGGAGAACGTGACTCTCTTCTTTGCCATCCCCTGAAGCTAAAGCAACCCTTGCCACGTCCTAAGATCCATAATACCGCGTTGTAAGTTCTTCCCAGGTCCCCCAAAATTCCATATCATTTTTTCTTATGTGTTTGTGTGCAGGATGCCCAGTGCGTTTCACCATAAACCTTCAGCGTTCCACATGCCAAGTGGCCATGATCATCAATCCGAGGGCCAAAAAGTGATGAACACTATATTCTCCAGTCAACGTGCTCCAGGAAATCTCCAAAAGTCAACAAGGCTGGTTAATGGGCCAGCAATTTCCAGGCTTCACACCTCCATTGGGCCATCAACACCCCCATTGGTTTCTATTTCTTTTTTTTTCTATTTTCCTTTTCTTTCTTTTTTTCTTTTTTTAAATTATTATCATTATTGTTAATTAACATAACAAACTAATTTTTTCCCATAAAATTCAATAAAACAAAAAAAACATTTTATTATTTATTAACTTATTTTGTAAATAAATTTTAATATTAATTAATTAGTTGTGTAATTAGAACAATTTCAACATTTTTTTTAATAAGTAAAATTAATTTAGAATTAGAACTTTCAACTTTTAATTTCTTTTTTTTATTTTATTAAAAACATAAAAAACACAAAAATATTTTCCTTTTAATTAAATTAATTAATTAGTTATTAGTTTTAATTTCATTAATTACAAAAAAAAGGACAAAAATTCAATTCTTTCTTAAAAAAGGGTCAACACCCTAAAGACGTTCCCGATTCAATTTTCTTTCGCGCTTTATTTTCTTATCGATTATATTTATGTATCTGTATAGAGTATGTAATAGTTAATTAGGATTTTATTGCCTTATTTAAATTCTCGCACTTTATTTTTCAAAACGGGTTTTTGTTTTTGGCGATGTATAGACCCGCGCCTTGTAATAGCGTAGAATTTACATTTCTGCAATTTATTTTCCGCACTCCTAACTGTTAACAATGCATGAAAGAATGTATGTAAATAAAATTAATCTGTAGCTCACAAATAACATGTACAAACACAATTAACTGAAAAACAACACACAAAGCACATGCCACTCCTAGGGTACGCTTCACTCGTTGCCTCGAAACGTGGTCATCAAGTATAGGACGTCTTAGAGATCGCCCTCCTGTCCAAAGATCCAGTTGCCTCGAAATGGTTGCCTCGGATAAAAAGGATCTAGGACGTTAGGGTTACTTCTAAGGTATCCTACTATTGCTTCGGTGACCACATGTCCCTAATAATCGAATTGACCCGAATACCTCCAACGATGGTGCTACCTACCTCTCAATGGTGGGATAGCACTATCTAAAGGACTCTTACACAGCTTAATTCCTTAGAGTA
This sequence comes from Vicia faba, assembly GCA_948472305.1. Lineage (NCBI taxonomy): Eukaryota > Viridiplantae > Streptophyta > Magnoliopsida > Fabales > Fabaceae > Vicia > Vicia faba. Next base: position 354,539,392 of record OX451740.1, on the reverse strand, counting down.
GGTAGATTCTCTTAAGTACTTGCTCTTTTCAAACAAACAAAAACAACTTTTCGCACCCGTACTTTCTAAAAGTTTTCAACCAAATTTTTCACACACTCTTGAGGACAGATACAAGAGTTACTTAGAAATTTTTTCAAACGAAACTTTTTCAAAATCCACACACACGGATAGAAAGGGTGCTAACACCTTCCCTTTCTATAAATCTACCTCCCGAACTGAGAAACATTCTCAAAGAAGGAATTTTGATATGCTTTTGTCCTTTCCATGTTGGAGAACATAAAAGACGGTGGCGACTCTTTCTTTACCGTGACATTTTGCGAAACCAGCTTAAAAAACAGTCAGTTCTATTTCCACCGATCACACTGTGGTTTTCTGTATTTTTCTTAGGTGAGGGAGTGGGAGAGTCAGAAATAATGATTGGACTTGCTGGGGTATTTGGTGGTGTTGTTTCTGGTAAGGAGGGAAGTTGAGACATATTAACAGTTGTACCACAAGGCAATTGAATGGCCAAGGGTTGTGGTTCAGGAGATTTAGAGGTTTGAGCCTCAGAGTTTTGAGTCTCAGGTTATGGGGATTGTGCATGTTGAGGAGATGGTGGATTACTTTCTGGTTGAGGAGAGGAAAGTTGTGGGATTTCTGGTTCTGGTATTGGAGAGAGTGGAGTTTATGGTATTGGTGAAAGTGGAATGTCAGGTTATGGAGAAATGGGAATTTCTGGTTGTGGATTTGGATTTTCTGTTTGGGGAGCAGAAGTATGTTGGTCTATATCAGACAGAACTTGTGCAAGTTCTGGTTCTGGTATGGTTGTAGTGTTTGGATTTTGTGGTTTGGAACGGGATCTTCTGAGGGTTAATGACTCAGAAGGGTCAAAGTCAATATCAAAATCTTCAAAGGTTTGGGGTGTTGGGATATCAACTGGTGTTGGAACGGGAGTAGGAATAAATGTGGAAACATCAGTTGAATTTAAAACAGATACAGAAACAGGATTACCTATTTTCTTTGGAGTCTGTTGTGATGATCCTTCTGGAGCAGCTTTTCTCTTCTTAGTCTTCTTCAGAACAACCTCTGGTGCCTTCTACTGAAGATCTTGAATGTTTAGATTAGGTGTTGTACCATCAGCTTTACACGCATCCAAATATCTCAGAATGATTTGAGGCTTTGAGTCAATCTCTGAGAACATAGGAAAGTTGTCCAGAGGAACTCTTCTGCTGGAGATATCAGCAAAAGGAGTGATGTTGGGCTCCTTCTTAATGTTCTCTATCAGCTTCATCTTCTTTAGATTCTTGGCATTCAGCTACTTGCCAACAGAAGGTTCCAGGGTCCTGATCTCTTGTGCCTCTGTCAAGTGTTCAATCAGCTTATTCTCTGTCAGAATATCTGATATCAATCTTCCAAAGGGTATCCAATCCCTTTTAGTGCGTTCATCTTCTCTTGTTTCCTTGATGCTTGTTCTCATATGGTTGAACAGAAGATGAGCTAGATTAATCTTTACCCTCTGAGAAATAAAATAGATCAGAAACTGCTGATCTATGTTTATGTAATCAGGAGAGCTGGTAGGCTTCATGTGGTTGAAACAACCCAGAATAATCTTTGCCCAAATTTTGTGCTTATCTTTCAGATCCCTTATTTTGCTGGAGGGAAGCCCCAGCATGAAAATTTACCTTGCTATAACGTCAACATCTGAACATCTTTCTGCCATATCTATACAGCGAATACCACCTCCATTGTACCCTATCAGTCTTGCAATTAGGTCTTCAGTAATCACAATCTTCTTCCCCATGATGTAAGAAGTGACTTGGTGATTTGAGAAAGACGCGTGAATCCAAAATTCCGTAACCAAAATAGGAAAAGTTGGACCCACCAACCTGTCAAAGTATTTCTCTCATCCTTGAGCTTGAATCTCTTCTGATAAATCAAAACCATTTTCCTTCAAACTGTTGAAATCCACTATAATCTCTGACAGAACTTCAAGGTTCTTGACTGGAGTGAGTAGCGTTCTGAGAGGAACCTCATATTGCTCAGCTGATGCATCTTTCTGGGAACCTGAAGTGAGATTGCTGCTAGAAGCCATGTTCACACGAGGATTTTTTGAAAAAGCTTTAAGGGGTTTCTTGAGAAAGAAGAACACAGAAAATAGAAGTATTGATTGAAAACGAAAGTTAGGGTACAAGTTGTGAATGGTGTGAATGGTGTTTAAATAGATTTCGAAAAAGTTTTTGAAAACATAAACGGTTAAGAGAGAGAAATAAATTATGATTAATAGCATTTAATGATGGCTGATTTTAGGGGATTTCAGAAAGATACTTAAACGGTTACCAGTGACATGTGTCTCAATGCATCCAATCAGCACTTTACCTTTTCAGAAGCGTGAACGCGTGTTCAGCCTCAGGAAACAGCTGATGACTGGATGACACTTGTTTGCTTTGATTGAATATCACTTCTATCCTTGAACTGAAGAGCTCAGAGCTTCATGGATAGATTATGATATAATCTGCATTTCTAAAAGTTCTGAAAGAGGATTGATCAGAAGTTCACAGAGAAATAACCATAATTCTGAAGGTTAATATATAAAATTAAAACAGTTTTATTCTGGACAGAGCTTCATGCTGAGATGATTCAGAATGAAGTTGAACCTATCTTCAGAAAGTGGTTTTGTGAAGATATCAGCCCATTGATGGTCTGTATCAATAAATTTTAAGTTTAAAATTCCTTTCTGAATATAGTCCCTAATAAAATGATGTTTTATTTCTATATGCTTAGCCCTAGAATGTAAAAATTGGATTTTTACTTAAGCAAATAGCAGAAGTGTTATCACAGAGGATAGGAATGTTACTCTCATAAATCTGGAAGTCCTCAAGTTGACTTTTCATCCAGAGTATTTGTGTGCTGCATCCAGCTGCTGCTATGTATTCAGCTTCTGCTGTTGATAGAGCAATGGTGGATTGTCTTTTGCTGGACCACGAGATCAGATTTTCTCCCAGAAACTGGTAGCTTCCAGAAGTGCTTTTACGTTCAACTCTGTCTCCAGCATAGTCAGCATCACAGTAACCTACTAAGCTGTAATCACTAGATTTTATATAAAACAAACCCAGATTAGTAGTACCTTTCAGATACTTGAAAATTCGCTTAACAGCTGTTAAGTGAGATTCTCTAAGATCTGATTGGAATCTTGCACAAATGCATACACTGAATAAAATATCAGGCCTTGAAGCTGTAAGATAAAGAAGAGAACCAATCATACCTCTGTAGACCTTCTGTTCTACCTTTTTGCTTACCTCTTCTCTTTCCAGAATGCACGTGGGATGCATTGGAATCTTTGATGGCTTACATTCTGAGAGATCAAATTTCTTCAGAAGTTCTCTGACATATTTGCTCTGATGAATGTAAGTTCCTTCTGGGGTTTGATTGATCTGAATGCCCAGAAAGAATTTTAGTTCCCCCATTAGGCTCATCTCAAATTCTTCCTGCATACACTTAGCAAATTTTCTTCCCAGAGAGGGATTAGTAGATCAAAATATTATATCATCAACATAAATCTGGCAGACTAAGATGTCATTCTTAACTGTCTTACAGAATAAGGTTGTGTCCACCTTCCCTCTGGTGAATTCCTTTTCTAACAGGAAGTTACTTAGTCTTTCATACCAAGCTCTGGGAGCTTGTTTCAGACCATACAGTGACTTCTTCAGTTTGAAAACATATTCTAGATTTTTTGAACTTTCAAAACAAGGGGGTTGGTGCACATATACCTCTTCTTCTATATAGCCATTTAAGAATGCACTCTTGACATCCATCTGATACAGAGTGATGCCTTTATTAACAGCAAAAGAAATTAAAAGTCTGATAGATTCTAACGTGGCGACTAGAGCAAAGGTTTCTGTATAGTCTATCCCCTCTTGCTGACTATAACCTTGTGCTACCAATCGTGCCTTGTTTCTGATGACTTCACCTTGTTCATTCAGTTTGTTTCTGAACACCCATTTAGTTCCAATGACGTTGAATCCTTTTGGTTTAGGAACCAGATCCCATACATCATTCCTTGTGAATTGATTCAGCTCCTCTTGCATTGCTAGAATCCAGACATTGTCCAGAAGTACTTCATCAATTGAAGATGGTTCAATCAGAGAGACAAGTCCCATGAGGGATTCTTCAGAGTTTCTGAAGCTGGCTCTTGTTCTGATTGGATCTTCCTTTCTTCCTAAGATAGTTTCTCAGGGTGATCCATGCTGCTTCTGGATGGTCTTTTCTGAGGTTGATCAACAGAAGATGTTGGATTGCTTGCAGTGCATCTTTCTGATGTTGAGGGAGTGTCTCTGTTAAGAGCTTCTGATGACTTGTCTTCAGTACATGTGAATTCAACTTCCATACCTGCAAGTAATTCATTCTGCTTTGACTTTTGAGAGTCAAGCTTATCATCAAAACGAACACTGATTGATTCTTCCATAATCTGTGTCTCTGTATTGTATACTCTGTATCCTCTTGAGCGTTCAGAGTATCCTAACATAATACACTTCTGTGCTTTAGAGTCAAACTTGTTCAAATAATTTTTAGTATTTAAAATAAAGCAAGTACATCCAAATGGATGAAAATATGAAATGTTGGGCTTTCTGTTCTTCCACAATTCATATGGAGTCTTTTCCAGAATAGGTCTTATGGAGATTCTATTCTGAATGTAGCACGCTGTGTTTATCGCCTCTGCCCAGGAGATCTTAGCAACGTTAGTCTCGTTGATCATGGTTCTGGCCATTTCTTGCAATGTTCTGTTCTTTCGTTCTACAACTCCATTTTTCTGGGGAGTTCTAGGACAAGAGAAATCATGCAGAATGCCTTTGTCATTAAAAAATGATTCAAAATCTTTGTTTTCAAACTCTCCACCATGATCACTTCTGACTTTGACGATTCTAAGATCCTTTTCATTCTGAACTTGGTTGCAGAAGGTGACAAACACAGAGTGTGACTCGTCCTTGTGTCTTAAGAACTTTACCCATGTCCATCTGCTATAGTCATCTACGATTACTAACCCATACTTCTTGCCACTGACTGAAGCAGTTTTAACTGGTCCAAATAAGTCAATGTGCAGAAGTTCTAATGGCTTAGAGGTGAAAACAACGTTTTTAGATTTGAAAGCTGGTTTTGTAAACTTGCCTTTCTGACATGCTTCACACAGAGCATCTGAATTGAACTTCAGGTTAGGAAGTCCTCTGACCAGATTGAGTTTGTTAATCTGAGATATCCTTCTTATACTAACATGCCCCAATCTTCTGTGCCAGATCCATTGCTCGTTGTTAACAGACAGAAGACACTTTACATTCTGACTTTTCAGTTCAGAAAGTTTGATTTTATAAATGTTATTTCTCCTCTTTCCATTAAACAGGATAGTCCCATCTTTCTGACTAACAACTTTACATGAATTTTGATTAAAGATTATATCATAACCGTTATCACTTAATTGACTTATGGATAACAGGTTATGCATTAATCCATCTACTAATAAAACATTACTTATAGAGGGAAGATTTCCGTTACCTACTGTTCCAGAGCCAATCATCTTTCCCCTCTGATTGCCTCCAAATCCTACATGGCCTCCAGGCTTAAGTTCCAGGCTTTGGAACATATGCCTTCTTCCCGTCATGTGTCATGAGCAGCCAGAGTCCAGGTACCATGACTGGTGTTTCTGCTTTGCTGCTAAAGATATCTGCAACATGTATTATTTTATCCTTAGGTACCCATATTTTCTTGGGTCCTGATTTGTTAGTTTTACCAAAACTCTGGTTGAATTTTGGTTTGACAGAATAATTACTACTAGTGTATATGATGTCGTGTGTGTGCCCATATACAAAGTGTGAATTAAGAGGAGTTCGTTTAATAACTAAATCCATGGCATTATTTGGTGTAGGTACCTTACCTTGGTATCCTATTCCTTTTCTGCCATTTCTGCTAACTCCATAGATCATTGAAGCCATCTTGCTTCTATCTATGCTTTTAGCAAGAAACTTCTGAAAGATGTGATCATACTCCTTGATGATCTCATCAGCACTACTGGGAGTTTCAGGAATTGTTTCCTTCTGAGAGTTTTGTAAAAGATTTTCTAATTTTGAAATTTTATTTTTCAACTCAGAATTTTCCAATTTGAGACTCTCAGTTTTATCAGAGTCAGAAGCAAGATCCCTTTTCAGGTTTCTGAATTTGACTCTGATCTGCTGATATCTTTCCAAAATCTCATTAAGGCTTTCAGCAAGTTCAACCTTAGTAAAATTAATAGCAAAGTCAGGAAATACCTCTTTTGTGTCTGATTCAGAGTCTGATTCAGAAGCTTCACTGTCTTCTGATATGTTTGCCATGACAGCTATGTTTGCTCTCTCATCATCTGATTTTGAGTCAGCTTCAGATGTATCAGAATCATCCCATGTGGCCATGAGACTTTTCTTCTTTTCCTTGCCAAACTTTCTTCTGAGCTTTTCCTTCTGAAGCTTTGGACAATCACTCTTGTAGTGTCCTTGCTCGTTGCATTCATATCAAATGATGTCCTTGTTGTTTGGCTTTCTGCTTCCTGAAGAGCCTTCAGATCTTCTGTGTCCAGAGGAGGATTCTGACCTTCTGTATCTGGAGGAGGATTCGTTCTGGTTCTCAGATCTTCTGGGATTCCTGAACTTTCTTTGCCTCTGCTTCCATAGTTGGTTCACCCTTCTGGAGAGGAGAGACAATTCATCTTCTTCTGATGAGGACCCATCAGAGGTTTCTTCAACAGCCTGCAAAACCTTGGAGTCAGATTTTCTGTTAGATTTTAAAGCTAATGGCTTACCTTGCTTTTGAGGTTCATCAGCTTCTAGATCTATCTCGTGACTTCTGAGGGAGCTGACAAGTTCCTCCAGAGAGATTGTGTTGATATCCTTAGCTAGCTTCAACGCTGTGACCATTGGCCTCCACTGTTTTGGAAAGCTTCTGATGATCTTCTTGACATGATCAGCAGTAGAATACCCTTTGTCCAAAACTTTGAGACCAGCAACCAGAATCTGAAATCTTGAGAACATTGTTTCAATAGATTCACTTTCTTCCATCTTGAATGTCTCATACTTCTGAATGAGCGCAAGAGCTTTAGTTTCTTTAACTTGAAGGTTTCCTTCACGCGTCATTCTCAGAGAGTCAAACATGTTCTTTATAGTGTCTCTGTTTGATATATTTTCATATTCAGAGTAAGAGATAGCACTGAGAAGAATAGTTTTGGCTTTGTGATGGTTTTTGAAATCACGCTTTTGTTGACCAGACATTGCTTTCCTGTCAATCTTCTGACAATTTGCATTCACTGGGTGCGTGTATCCATCTATCACCATATCCCACAAATCAGCATCGTGGGCCAGAAAGAAGCTTTCAATTATGTCTTTCCAGTAATCAAAGTTCTCTCCATCAAAGACTGGAGGTTTTCCACTAAATCTGTCTCTTTCTTCATTGTTGTCATTGCTGATGTTGTGATGTGTTCCTGCCATAGTGTTTTTCAACGCTGGATCTTGTACTGACACGGTTAAGTGTTATGAACTCAGAACCAGGCGCTCTGATGCCAATTGAAGATGTGAAAAACACAAGAAGGGGGGTTGAATTGTTGAAACTTGAAATCAAATGCAGACAACACATTATTTTTATCCTGGTTCGTTTGATCTCAAACTACTCCAGTCCACCCGTCAAGGTGATTTCGCCTCTCTCCAACGAGGTCTTAATCCATTATATTCAACTGAATACAAAACTGCTTTAACAACTGCTAAAGCCTTCTTGAGTCTAACCACAAACCGGTTTCTCAAGGAAATTCTTTTACAGATAAATGAACAAAATGTGTGTTTGATGTTTCTAGAAAAACTATATATCACAACTGTGATAATACACAAAATGAAGCTTATATGAAACTAGAATGCTAGAACTATAGAGTAAGCAGTTGAGAGCTTTAGCAAACTGAATGAGTAAGGACGAAGATGATTGGCTTATGCGTGTAGGAGAATTGTAGAGTATTAGCCATTTCTCTTCTCACTGATTTGTTTAAATACTTCTTGGAATAGATACGTTGCAGTCCATAATTCCATTTCAATGCTCATAACATTCTTTCCATTTTGAGAAGATCTTTGTCTTGGAATAAAGCCGTTGGTAATTAATCTGCCTTGAATGCAGTAACATTGACACTTCAGAATGTTCTGCTTAAATGAAAGTCAGAGTGTTCTTGGCTTTAGCTTTTTCTGGCGCTTCTGAGTGCTGATGACATAGTTAGGATCTTGATCAGAATCAGAGTATGTTAAGCACAGATTCTGTTCATCAGACTTCAGCGTAAGCACATGTACTGATCTTCTGATGCAGACATATCTTCTGATGCTGATATTGATATTCATATTCATATTCTGATGCTGATTCCATCAGAGTTTCTTACAAATACACAGCATAATTTTGAGTAGCACATATGTCTTATATAATTCTCATAATTCATTTAATCTTGTATTTTGTTATCATCAAAACTCTAACTGAGGGTTGTAGAATCAAACTATGTTCTAACAAGTGTATCATGAACACCACCAAATCTTTGAGGTTCTTGATCAAAATGTAATAGGGCCACCGTATATGTCTTGATTGTAATCTTCCCACATGATAGCTTTTGTGCCAACCTTGTAATTTTGTAACGAATGATGATTCCAAAGAATGAAATAGTGCGAAGATACTTGGAACTCGAAAATGAATCTTGATGAATTCTCATGCTTGTAATAGAATGAACATTGATGGAATATGATGAATATGGCCATGGATGAAATTTGACATGACGATGTACATGCCTTGTTTCAAATCCCCAAACACCGGAGATATAAGGAAGTGAAATACTCGTCAACCCATTTGAGCTTTGAAGTAGGAGTTTCTTTTCTGTTCAGAAAAACCCTCACGTTTAACCTGGGGAAGGGTAGATTTCAGTTAATCTGATTGAGCGTTCAAAACTCATTAGGAGTCTGCATCAAAGGATACAACAATGGTTATCCTTCATAAGGTTGAGAAAGAACAAAACCACAATGGTTAACTCTCATCTATCAGCAGTGCGTATCAATGAGGATGATATCCCAATAGATATCTCTCGCACATCAAGAGATCAAAGGATGACGATACCATAATGATTATTCCTTGTCAACCAAGCAGTAAGGTAGTTATACCTTCTCAGCAAGTCAAAGAACGACTCGAAATCATGCGACTGGTTCAAACTAAAAGAAATGATAAAAGAAAGAGACAAAAGTCCTTGCTAAGTCAAAACTTGGAAAACAAGTCGCTTAGGAAAAAGTCAGGGCATCCCGCTGGACTTCAAAGTCAAATTCAAAAGGAATTTGTCAAGGAAAAAGTTAGGGAATGCAAAAAGAAAGTGAAAAGCGCAAAAAAAGAAAAAGGGGATTACCAAATAAACATCCTCCACAAAGAATAAAGTCGTGTGATCAAACACCAAGAATGAAAGAGGTGAGTGACTGCCATATCCTCCTCAACCATGGTAAACTCCTTTTGAGGGATGAGTGCTCATATTGGTTTAACTGAATGTAGGACTGGAGAACATCACGGAGAATGGGTGGGCACCAAATATTTTGAGCCTCAAATCCTTTTTTCTAAAAACCGTGAACCAGGCCACGTTACAACACTTAAAAGACCTAACTGATGCATGGGTTAATCTGAAAGCACACTGTAACAAGAATACAATAATGTGACTCCTATGAGGCTTGCAAAAACTTTTGAGTTGGTATCACACTATCTTTTTAATTTCTTCCTTACAAAAATTTTGTTTGTTTAAAATTTTCAATAAGGGTTTTTAAGCTTCAAGACAAATATAAGTTTTGCATTAGAATTATCATTCTTAGAATAAACATTCTTTGCATATGAGCAAGTGCTTAAACATCAAGTAAGATTGCATAATGAGCGTCAGATGAAAATTTTATCATCTCAAGGGACAAATTGCTTCAGGATACCGTTTAAAGGTAAATCATTTGTGAGAATGGTCTTAAGCTGGGGAAAATCTTCTATTTGACTCTGTTGAGTAAAAGAATACCAGTTTGAGAAATGATCTGAAGTAGATTGCAAAAGTTGGTTTCCCAGAGTCTCTGTCAAGCAATGGTGCATTACCTTCAGTTGGTCCCAAGGGACGTATTACTTCAAGTATTTTCTCGAGAATGAAGTAGTTCAAGTCGAGGAGTATGGTTGTGAAGTAACCTACTTTCAAGATATAAGCCAACCACTCTAAGGTTATGTTGTCTTCAAAAACCCTCAAGTTTTCATCTCTCCATGAGCATGAGACAAAGAAAAGATTTGTCGAGATTCTGTTGAACAAGTCTGGATTTTATCCCTCAAAGTGTAGTCAAACTGGGGAAGTTATACTAATATTTGACAAATCTCTCTAAGAATGCATTGATCAGAGGAGAATCTTCCCAGAATTTGAAGATGTATGGGCATTCACTCAAGCATAGTTGGAGTCATCTCCAATTTTGGTTTCCTAAACATCATGTTCCAAAGTCTATAACATTGGGGCAGATCATCTTCAATGGTATAAATCTCAAAAAGTCCTCTGAAGGCAATTTTCTGCAAAAAGTCTTATAGACTGGGGCAAGAATTTATGTAAGGGCTTTCTCTCTTCTTCGATAATTGATCAGATCAAGTCCATACGCAGGCTAAATGACCTATGAATTTGAAAGTCATGCCGAGAAGTCGGGATTGTTATCTTCGACTTATCAGAGACTCGAGTCCATTTACTGATATCCTTTGTCCTAAGTCAAGGTTATTATCCCCAGTTGCAGTTTGGATTGTTATCCTCAGTAGGATATGAGCAGTAACACAAAGATCATTTGGGTTTATTTATTCGTACAAGACGTGAGGGAAATATTGCTTCCTATGGGGATGCCTACTCCCAGTAAAAGACCTGTTGCTACTTGACATATACCTATCTACCAAGGGGTTTGTCTTCTGAGATATTTTCTCCCCAGTGAAGAACCCTCATTTCTCTGCAGGAGGAGAATGTTCTTTCTCCCTGGAAATGTATAAGTTGTTTAAAGTCTAGATGGTCTCTTTTCATTGGACTGCAATTTATTTTTGCAGCATCTTCTCAAGTCAACCTTTTAGTGGCGTTTCTCCTCGGAGTCGACATATTGAAGTTGCAATCTTGCATCGCGGTTTTTACCCGGTGATTAATAGTTCAAGTTGTCTATTCTTCAGTAAGGTTTTCATTCTAAACAGGGGCATGTCGCCCCAATATCTGTTTTGCAAGTACTGTTGGTATTGTATGATAAGATTCATACCTACAAATGAATCAAGAAGGGTAAAGTGAGAATTTCCGTATATTGAGATCCAATTTCCCCAGTGGAACTATTCTTCTTTCCCTAACGAAGCAAGTGTCCAATCTCTCAGGTGAGGTGTACAGGAGAAGTCCAGTCACAACTCGTTTCCTGTTGATAGAAGATGTTATTGAGATATCCCTAGTGGAGTTTCTATACCGGGATGTTTATTTCTTCCCCAGGTGAGGAACTTTTACCTCCCAGCAATGTTATCCCCAATGTGCTCTGAGTAGAATTCCTTTTATTTAAGAATTTCTACACTCCCCCAACAGAAGTTATCTCCGTCAAGAAATTTTATGTGAGAAAAGTTTCCATTCCCAGCAAAGCTTTCCTCATTCCAACATAGGATAAAGAATTTACTCCCCAAGAAGTTGTGGGTTTGATAAGAATTCAAGATTTTCACTGAACTACAATCTATTTTTGTAGTATTCTCCCCAAGAAGTTACTTCCTCAGTGATATCAATCTTTAGAGTTTGGTGGTTCCGAGTCTCGGTGCCCCATTGAAGTTCATATGGCGTGCTCTCTACAGAAGATCATATGTTCAAGAATAATCATTTGAAAGTTTATTGTCTTCTCAGCGTCTGATTATTGATGTGATTTCCCCAGTGCATTACTAAACATGCATCATTACATTGCATATACTAAAACGCGTATCATTTCCATTGTATGAAGTATTACGCTATAAATTTTTTTTTTATAAAAACATGCATGAGTATAAGCCGATTTTGTCCGCCTGTGGTAACCAGATTGTTATACGCTCAGATTTGATTTATCTCCACAACAAGCCTAGGGTGACTCCATCATGTTTCCCCAACGGAGTTTGTTTTGATTCACCACCAGTCTGGTCTTTGATGTTTCTTATTTCCCCAGTAAGTCGTGGTTTGCTCTTGATCTTGCAAAGCCTTTGGTTATTTCTCCCATGTTTGCCTTGGCCGTTAAAGTGCGAGTAAGAGTTGGTGTATAACCTTTCTTACTTATCAAGTATTTGAGTATTGATACTTGGTGTGTGGTAATTCAGATAATTGCCACTCTTGAATAATTACACCCCGCCTTTGGCCTGAGGGATTTTATAGTTCTTGCGTATTTGCAACCTATTGAAAGTCCAACGTGTTTTGGAAATCCTTGTTAGAGTCTGTTTTGACTAATCTCTTTCTCTTTTAGAGTTCACCTTCGATCGATGCTCTTTGAAGGTCCGGCCTAGTCGGTTCCTTGTTTCGGTTTATCCGCGTCAGTCAGGTCCTCCTTTCGTTAGCTTAGCTAACCTTTTCTGTTAATAGTCCTTCAGTGTCTCTTCAAAGTCCAGTTGTTTGGCGTCCTTGTTTAGGCAAATGCGTCCTTTCTTGTTAGGGCTTTCTTTGGTTAGTCTCGTTCTTGTGTTCACTATCAACTCCAAATATTTGTTTCTTGATGCTCGATTTTGCTCTTGTGTGTCTAACTCTGACCAGATATGCATATCTTTATCCCTTGTGAGTTCGCCTTTGATTGGTGTTATTTTCTTTAAATCCACCTTCGGCTGGTACCTTTTGTTAAGAGTCCCCTTCGGCCGGTCTCTTTTCAGTTGAAAGTTTGCCTTTGACCGGCGTTCTTTTCTTAAGGAATCTACCTTCAGCATAATATTCCTTGTTAAAGATTCCCCTTCGGTTGGTCTCTTTGCTCTCAAAATCCACCTTCGGCTGGTACCTTTTGTTAAAAGTCCCCTTCGGCTAGTCTCTTTTCAGTTGAAAGTTCGCCTTTGACCTGAATTATTTTCTTAGGAATCTACCTTCGGCATAGTATTCCTTGTTAAAGATTCCCCTTCGGCTGGTTTCTTCACCTTTAAAATCCACCTTCGGCTGGTATCATTTGTTAAGAGTCCCCTTCGGCTGATATCTTTTCATTGTAAGTTCGCCCTTGATCGGTGTTCTTTCCCCTTAAAATCCACCTTTGGTTGGTATCATTTGTGAAGATTCCTCTTCGGCTGGTTTCTTTACCCTTAAATCCACCTTCGGATGGTACCATTTGTCAGGAGTCCCATTTGTTTGGTATCTTTTCTTAGTAAGTTCGCCTTCGATTGGTGCTCCTTCGTTAGAGCCTTCTTCTGTTGGTATCTTTCTTGTGTATGTCTAACCTTGACCTGACATCCAAGAGATTTACTCAACTGACTACTGCAGTCCAAAAAAGCAAAAAAAAAAAAAAGAAAATGAAAAATATAATAATACCTGACTGGCTTCGGAGCGCAAATTTTCGGGTTCTTTTAGTATTTAATCTTCTTCCACCCTGAAAATTCGAAAGGCTGACGCCAATCTCACCTTCAAGTTGAAGGCGATTAAATAGGGGCAGTTGTTGCACCCCAAAATTTGCCCTCCTAATTTCTTTTATTCTGGCTTTGCATTCATCTGCATCATTCCAATAGGTCATGTGCATAACACGCATTTTCATTAAAAAAAATAGATCACCTGAGGTTCAAAAGATCAGCAGTTAGGGAGCTAGGGTTTACAATTGAGTTGAGGTGTATGGGTTGAATAAGTCTGATTATTGAGGGTCTTCCTGGTATACAAAATTGTGAATTAGGGTTTTTGGAGCATGCTCATTTTTGGACATCTTCTCCATCCAATTTCATCAGTTCTAGAGGTTAGGGTTTATGTCCCTATGGCAGGCTAAAGAATCAGGGTTTCTATTCATTGATAAATGTTCAATAATTAAAGATCAGTGGAAATCAAGTTTCATGGTAATCTTGATCATACTCTTTCATTATTGTCTATGTCCATATTTGATGATTCAAGGTCGTCAATTAGGGAAAGACTTCGTCAAGATTTGTGGATTGAATCGGGAGATATGAGTCATAATACAAAAGGCAAGGTTATGAATTCTTTAGGATCAAGATCATATTGTCTATTCAAATTACTTATCATACAAGTGGATTTGGATTCAAGATTTAAGTTTTGATTTAAGATTTGAATTTGATTCGATTTCGCTATTGTGAATTATCCATCACGATGACTACTTAGTGCCATGAGGTCAGAATCCACAAGTATGGAGTGCCTGGAATTACAAAAGCAAAGTTCATCATGACTCAAGGTGCAAGGGATTCAGCGTATCCATTCATTTTATCTTTTAATATCAAAAGCCCATTCAATTTCAAATACCAAGTATAGCCTTCACCACTCAAGTTTTACAATGTTTATTATTTACAAATCACAAATCCAATTTACAAAAAGAAAAGAAACCATGATTGGTATGTCTGAACATCATACAAAAATGTACTACACAAATTTTTTTGTTAAACCTAAAATTCTAAATGCCCTAACATCATTTATTCCATGTTCATGTCAATCACCCGTCTTCAAATTCCCTCTCATTTAGCACAGAATGGAGACTGTTTGGCTTTGGCTAGCGCCTCGTGTCGTCTTCTCAAACTTCCTTGACTCCAATTTTGAGCCATCCTCAAACTCCTGTAGCCTTATTTCAGACATAATCAAATCACTCAATCAAGGGCCAATTCATAATAAACTTGTGCTCAATCAAACTCAACCGGCCCTGCATATATTACAGAAGAGAATTGATCGTGCAATTCAAATGCACAATTATGGGAAAAAGCATTTACAACATTTAAGGAACTTATCTAATTCTTACAAGGAACCACTATCTAAAGCAAGGCGACAGTTCAAGTCTAAACTTGATCACTTCAAGGAAGTTGAGTTGGATGCGTTACATTTTGTTGTTGAAGCGGTAAGTGCCAGACTAAGAAGGCATATGCAAGCTTCAAAAGTTAGTCAACAGAAGAAATATCAGGGAAGAAAGTTTGTGCTGAAGATGATCAGATATCAATAGTCAAATCATCACTTGAAGGAACTTTCACTTATGAATACTGAAATAGAAGAAAGTAAAAAAAAATTAAATGGCTTACATGCACTCATTAACAGAAACCATAACAGAATTTTCTCAAATCAAGACCAGCACACAAAGAACTGAGTCAGTATTTCCATGTTTTGAAAATAATGCCAACTCAAAATCTCCTAATTGTACGAACAGAAGAAGCCTATTTGCCTAACAGAATCAGTAATCTTCTAACCACCTAACTAATTCCATAACAACTCTTATCCTAACTGTCCACAGGATCAAAAGCATAAACCTAAATTTCCTTCAACCACTGGCTAACTGTCAAAACAAACAACAAAAAAACGAAAATAACAGAAAAAATAACTAACTCTAACAAACTCTAATTGTTCTAACAGAAATCCAAACAGAGTAAAACTACCCTGCATCTAACAGATTCTTTCAAGCAAACTTCTAAAAAAACACAGCTCACCTGTAACTGTTAACAAACCACTCCCTAACTGTTTTCTTAACCCAACCACCAGATAACTCAACTAACCCCCAATTCCTCATAATATTAAACTGTCCAGAAACAGGATTCTTCACCAATTTTGTAACTAATTTCACCCAACTAATTCCTAGCATCCCTATAACTAACTAGCCTAACCAACTCACAATAGGATTTCCTAACCCCTAACTGTCAAAGCATCTTTCAACTTCCTCTAAAACCCTCTAACAGATTTCCAACCAACCTTATAATAATTTCTAGCTAGCTTCTGAATTCCAAAACAAACTAACAGAATTTAAACAACTCCTTCTAGTCTCCTAACCAACTCCCAACGACCCAACCATCTATAACAATCTCCTAACCGACTAATAACCAACTAATATAATAGAAAAATGATGAGCAAAAAGTTCTAACTAACTTCCACCTTCAACCATAACTGACTTCGCCTATATAAACATATCCCTCAACATACTCAAGGGGGGACCAATTTTTTCCTGGAATGCTTCTACCCTCACCACAACTTCCTCTCATTCATCTCTCTCCTCCATCCTTCACCCACTTTTCTTTCCTTCAAACTCTATCTTCCTCACACTCTCTTTCTCTACAACAGATGCATCTATCTTTCCTCAACACCTTCATTCACCTCTGTATCACACCACCATCATCCTCACCATACCTCAAATACTCGCGAACTTAGGGTCCTACCTTGCAACAACCTCTAACGCAACACAATCGTGTCGTCTCTGTCATGATCACACACATAATTGGGATGAAGAAGAATCGAGGAAAGTAAAATTTTACAAAGAAAAGAAGCTAAAGGAGAATATATACCTGAGCTCGTGGAACCTCATCTGGATTTCTAAGCATCGCCCCCAAAGGGTTTAGACGCCGCTGAAGCATCTCTGGTAAGCCAGCACCGTTCCTCCGCTTTTCTCCTCATTTTTCTTTTCTTCCTCATTATTGTCACGGTATAGAGAAGGTGATGAAGAGAAAAGAAGCTAAGGTCAGAGCCATATCCTTCTGAAGGATGACTCTCTGTAGATCTAGATCTATGATTAGGATTTTTTTAGAATGGTTTGAAATTGTTGAAAATAAGAGGGAAGTTTGAGAGATGGAGCAACGTGCGGCAAGGTTGAAGGTTGGACTGAGGTTGGAGATGTTGAGAACCAGACCAATGATGATGAGATGACGACGACTTTGAGAAGAAAGGCGCGTTCCTGTGAGAGAGGAAGAAGATGTGAACTTTCACACTTAAACTTAACCTAATTCCTCTTAATTTTTTTCTTTTTCATTTTATTTTATTAATTGTTATTTTTTTATAATCAATAATAATACAAAAATTGAGTAAATAAACTTGGGAATGGATTGCGCTGGGCCGGATCACCCCCTGAAGCCCATTTCATTTTTTTGTTTTGGTAAGCATGTTAGTAATTGAATAAAAAATTAGATTGGACCTTCATGATGGGCCTTGGTGTTAATTACTGATCCAATTCCTTTCCAGAATAATACACCCCCTGGGTTTTTTTTTCTATTGGTAATTCTTTTTTATTTATTTTGTTAGTCACTTCAATTTGTTGGAATTTTCTTCATATGATAAAAATAATAAAATCAATAAAATTTGTTAGATTTTTGATTTTTTTTTTAGGAATTAAATACCGATTATTCGATTACTTGAGATTTCTAACCTACCTTTGCTTTTGAGGTTGGAATATTATGTAGGATATGCATATATACTTGAGTTTTCGATCATGATTTATTTTCATATTGATGACGCTTCGACACCTATACTGCATATTCAACTTCTGACTCTTTTTCTTTATTGATGCTAGCAGCTTGCGAGATCATCGAGTTTCTTTGTTTTTTACGTTGCTCTACGGGCTAGTATTTGTTTGGTATATTTTCTTTCTACGTTCTCTCTGCATTTATCGCTTCCTAGGGATCGTGTGAAGTACGATAACATTAGGTTTAGAAATAGGCTAGTCTCCCTTTGGATTTTCTTTCCCTCTTTGCATATACATTAAACAAAAACTTCTTTTTTTTTACAAACTTCAAAATACTTAAAATTTTTTTTTAGTGACGAGAATCATATCTTTGTTAAGTATAACAGATGATAAGCGGGTTTCTTCTCGACCTTATTGTTCTCTTATTATAAGCTTTGGTATGGTTCAAGTCTCAAAGACTTATTTCATGAATAAGTAGAGAAATGGCTAAAATCTCTCTCTTGAGATTAACTAGCTGTTATCTACAAGCCAAAACACCAACAAACACAAACTCCTTTGGCCTATGGGCTTTTCTTTCAAACTCTTTTTCAAAAGAGCATGTTAATTCACTTCTGTGCTGACGTGTAAGTCTCCAAAGGTCGAGTTGAGGCAGAAGGCGAAATTAATATTGTTCATTAAAAAAATACAAATCAACAAAAACATATTAGGCGAACTACGACTGCTCTGATTCCTTAAAAGGGATACATAGGCATTGGGGTAGGGCCCGAACGAGCACAACTTTTATCTTTCCTACATTCTTTTCTCCTTTATTTTGCATTCATTCTTCCCTTTAGTAGTATAGTAAACAGTAAGCATAGATTAAACACACCCATAAGATAGATAACGAGAGTGGATACCGTAGAGTACTACGGGCGTGTGGGGTGCTAATACCTTCCCCTCGTGTAACAAACTCCCTTACCTGTATCTCTTGGTCGTTCGACCTTGATTTCACCCTTCTCAGGTTTACTCGATATTTACCTTTCCCTTCCAGTGGGATAAAAAACGT
Organism: Vicia faba; assembly: GCA_948472305.1. Classification (NCBI taxonomy): domain Eukaryota; kingdom Viridiplantae; phylum Streptophyta; class Magnoliopsida; order Fabales; family Fabaceae; genus Vicia; species Vicia faba. The sequence continues at coordinate 354,521,005 of OX451740.1, read as the reverse complement.
TCGATGGCGACTTCATTGTTTAATGATTTTCAGTCGGTTGTTTCAATGGGGGAGTAGGGTGACCATGCTTTTGTGATCTTCATGAGATGCAAAGGTGAAATCTTAGGGGGAAAAAATTAGGGTATAACACTTACCAATACAAGCAACACTCTTCATTAATCCTACATGTTCAATGAGACTTATAACTTCCTTACAATCTAGGTCATCATTTCCATGTTCTCCTTCCAAAGCCAACCTCCTTTGGCTCGCAAACTTTCATTTCTCAACAGAGTGAAACGAAATGTTATCAATGGCCATTTCTGAAACATTGATAGGAATCTTTTTCCCTGCTACTGTCTTTTTGGCAATGGAAATGATATCTTGAACATATGGTTCAATATCTTCCTCATATTCATAATCACTAGAAGGTGCTTGCTTCCTCTTTAGAGGTTTCTTCTTGGTGACATGAGTCACTACTTTACTCTATATTTTTCAGGACCTACACTTGAACTCTTATTTGATGTGTTAACTAGCTTTCTTGCGGAAGCAACTTCCTTTTCCTTCTTCACTCTTAACCTCATGGCAATACTCACAACTAGTTTCTTTGCAAGAGTCTCATTATCTGAATCCATCTCATCAACATTAACAGCCTCAGTAATTTTTTCTTCATTTCTAACCTCTTTATCAGATACCCTCTTCTTATTTTCAATCAACTTACCTTGTTTTTCAGAATTATCTTCCTTATTATTAACTAAATCATATTTACCCACATCTTCTTGGCCATTTTCCTCAAAATATTCAACACCAAAAGAGTCAGTGACATCCTCATTATGAAGTTTTTCTTGAGGTTTATTAGTTTGGGCCAAAGATGTCCCAACGTCTGGCACAACAATGGAAGCAGATTTTGTAATCACAACTTTAGAGGGTGACGCATGAACACTCTCATAATTATTGTCTTCAAGAATTTCATTCATTTCAACTTTACTTGGGTGTGTTTCAACAGTGGGATTTTCCACATTGATAGACTCAGTTAGGATGGAGTCATCATTGTCACAACCAACAATAGGGTTTTCAGGAGTGGTTTCAGCAGGATTCACATCTTTGGTCAAGGATGTTGTAACATTCAGCACAACACCAAACCTAGCTTCCTTCAAAATAGAGAAAACTATTATGAAGATATTTCTATCAGTAGCAATTTTTTCAAAATCACATACTCCTCATAGATATCTACATAGCAGTTCCCTTAGGGATTAGGAGAGGATCAAGATACTGTTTACCTTGGTTATTGGTAAACAACCGCTGATCTTCCAAATGGTTACTTATTTGGTTACTCGCAGGATCAATCAGATTGATCCTAGGACATAGGTTGATTTTGAAGTTTTGGTTAAATTGGATATTGGTTAAGTGACAATGAAATAAAGAGGCTTTAAGTAAATTGCATGAAGAAGTAGGCTTGGTAAAATAAATGAAGGCTTAAAGTAAAGGATTTCGACAGGAAAGTAAAGAAGAAAGCAAGTAAATTTATGGAAAAGTAAATGACTTTGATTAATAAAGTTGGTGTTTCACACATACATTTCTCAACAATTCTTTCTCACACGCTGGGTACTCGAATCTATATGAGTGACTTTGTATATAATTGTGAACACACGCGAGAAACTGCGTGACTACTACTATTTATACTAAAACATCCCAAGTAACCGTCGGGCAGTTACACTGCTTCGAAATGATTCCACTTGGCACGTTCTCAACGTTCGACGCTCCAGATCTCTGCACGTTGCACTTGGTAACCGCTGGAAACCGTTTTCCCTCCAAACGCTTGAATTTCAAACCGTTCCACTCTGAACCATCGAACACCTTCGTCGAGAAGCATCTTCGACGAGCAACACCTTCAACGTCGAAGGCAACCAACTTCTCCCTTGGAAGAAATCTTCTAAGTACCTTGCCATCTTTCGATGGGCATTTCGACGGATCTAACTAGTCGAAAACATCCTTCAGCTTTAATGGCTGACATTAATGGAACAAGGGTGTCGAATTTAGGAGCCAACAAATTGCCCCCCAAGAATGCCTTATTTCGACTCTGAGAGAAAAAGGCATTCTTTGAAACGCCATTCGACACTTGTCTTTTCATGCTTAGTCACAAATTAAATTGTGCACTTTTTGTTGTCTTCTACCAACCACTGGCAATCCCAAGAAAACCATCATTTATCCGTACCTAAGACGTCACCTCAGTACGGCGTGCATTGTGCCAAACGTCATTTCAGAATTTGTCATTATGACAATTCCCAGAAACGAGGACGCACGCTGCACCCCTCCATTTCTGCAGAACGGCTAAAACAACAGGGAGACGCCACGTGTCCCACTATCTCCTGCAACATTAAATGGCATTTAATGTCCTCGGTTTTGGGGATTTTCCCCCACTACTATAAATAGCAGTAAGTACCCACTGTGGGACTTTTTACGCTATCTAGCTTTCAGACTTCTCCATTTTCATACAAACTTGTCAACTTTGCAAACCCTTTTTTCTTCACTTCGTCTTCATCCTCACCATTAACAATGGCATCTGGTTCCTCCAATGCTCCTAGCGCCACCGTACCATCTGGAAACGTCAAACCTAGGATTTTCTCGACCGCTCCAGTAGTAACTCCCACGGGCCAACGAAGGGTCCCTGAACCTCTGGACATCGCTGTACGTGATGCCTACTCACACCACCTTATGATCCCGGTTGGATATTCCAACCAGATCTTTGCTATGTCTGGCCCATTGTACCCAAGTATTGCTGAGGCCATGAAGATCAAGAGTTATTTTCCGGTAGTTGAGAAACTCAAACCGGTTGCATGCGCCAAGAAAGATGCAGAGGATAATGAAGACCCTGCTAAAGAGAAAATCGACCTCCGTTTCTTCAACAAAGGTGTTAGGGCTTTCAGGTCTGGCCCTAGCCTTACTCCTGATTACGTTGCTTGGCTGGAAAAAATGGAGAAACGCCAAGCTTCGATCTGGAAAGATATGGGGATTTTCGACCTGGTTATGCTGTCGAAGACAGGTCTGAACTATTCTCCAGAGATGTTGATAGCTTCCCCACTCTTCTGGGACTACTCCCACTTCACTTTCCATCTTCCCTGTGGAATGCTGACTCCTACACTCTTCGATGTGGCCGCCATCACTGGCCTTCGACCTACTGGGGACTACTTCGAACCGGAAGAAATGTCGGAGGATCAAATTGGATTTTCCGCCACCAAACCAACCTACACCACCTTCATCAATCACTACCATGACAGGTCGACAGATGCTGTGTCGGATGTCGAACACATTGCGTTTCTAGCCTTATGGCTGACACGCTTTGTGTTTTGCTCCAAGTCCTTGCAGGTGACCAAGAAGATGGTCACTCTCGCCACTCAACTCCATCATGGCCAAAATATATGTTTGGCAGAATTGATTTTGGCTAGCCTGTATGAGTCGATTAGTAATGGAGCGACTCTTCTGAAGATTATCGAGAACAGGGCCAGTTTGCTACTTGCTGGACCTTTTTGGCTGCTCCAACTGTGGCTCAATGCCACCTTCAAATCTTTCTTGCCTAAGAAGGTTCAAATAAATGAGCAGGCTCCAGAGATAGCGAACAGACGTGTCGAAGGAACCAGACTGGCTCTGTTGACTCCAATGGAAGATGGACTGGAGCTTCAGCAAACTTTCACAAACTTCGTTCTGATGTTTGCTCGAAGGAAAGAGTTTGCTTCGACTATGGCTCCGTTTGCTCGACGGAAGGTAGGCCCAGCGTGGTTCACAAGGCCACATCCTAGGACGTCGAGTGGTCCTCAGGTTGACGAACATACAACAATGTGGGAGGCGTTCCTCACCCCAAGAATCATGCCTCTTCGATTCAGGAGCTCTAAGACTCACTTGAGTCTGATTGCATATCAACCAAACCTGGTGTCTCGCCAGTTTGGTATTATTCAAACCCTACCTTCTCCAATTTTTCCAAGGGAGAAGTCTATGTTATACTTCTGCAACGACTACACCGAAGAAGCTGCCACTAAACATATCGAAAGATATGCTGGTCGAACAGTTCTTTCGTTGTTTGACTACCAGCTCAACTTTCTTTGCTCACCATCCTTCGAGGAGTGGTGGAAAAGTTACTACGCTGAGGAGTTTTTCGACGAGAAGGATTTCGTGGATGAGCTTCAGAAATCTTTTGTCCTTGTCTTGGACAAAATAAAGAAATGTAAGTTCATCCTTTCGAATCACTTTGTCTTTCTCTTTCGACTGCTAGCCTGTTAATTATTTTATCTGCTTTCAGTCGTTCGAAAGCCTGCAGCCAAGAAGGCTGCAGAAGGCCAACAGGGAGGAGGCCCCTCAACAAAACCTCCACCGCCGGCGAAGACTATAGTGCCGGCGAAGACCACAACAAACCAACAGGGGGAAGGCCCTTCGAAAAAGCCTTCTGTATCGGTAACCAGACTTTCATTATTTTCTTCTGGCTTTCAATTTTTTACTTTCGATGCAATTGCTAAATCGAATTCCCATTGGTTTTTTAGGCACCTTCGCCCAAGAAACGGCCAGCACTGGTGGTCGAATCTGGGAGCGACGAAGAAGATGATTCTCCCCCTGCTCCTCTAAAAAGGCGAAAGCTGGCGAAGGACGCTCCTGCTCCTGAGGGTCGAATAATTAGAATCAAGGTTGCTGGAAGAAAGCCCAGGCCACCTCCAGTGATCATTGAGGAGCCAACGGAGGAGGAATTAAACGTTCTTCTCAATAAGCCTGTCGAAAGCGACAATTCCAGCCCTGGGGCTGAAGCTAATTTACAGGTAATCTCTTAGACCTTTTTGTAACTCAGGTGTAGATACCTACATTCGACTATGTCTCTTTCGAATTTTGAAGATTCTTCTTCTTCTTTTTCAGGACACCACTGAAAGCTCACCGCCAAGGACTTCTGAAACATTGGAGTCTGCTGAACTCAGCAGGCCACAAGAAAAAGGCTTGGAGAATGACGAAGCCCATACTGAAATAAATGAGGCCAATGCTGAGACGGCAGAAAAACCAGCAGAAGATCCTCAAACGGAAGAACAACAGCCAAAAGAGGTTCAGGTGGTGGATCTGTCGGAAGAGAATCGTGACGAAGGGGACCATGGCAATGCTGGCGAAGAGGATCAAGGTGCTGCTGGCGAAGAGAACCAAGGTGACGCCGGCGAAAGACACCAAGATGACGCTGGTGCTGCCACAGTCCGAGTCGAAGGGAATCCAGTCGAAGCAACTGTCACTCAACAGCCTCAAACCCAAGACAATGCTGTTGCAAGGGCTGTTACCTCAACAAAGCACAGGTCGAAAGAGGACTTAGAATTCTTGAAGCAAACTGACCCTGTTAGCTATCTCAACGCCATCATCGAGAGCAAGAGTTCGTCTGATGCTAGTCAGGAGGTTCCTACCCTGTCGGGGAAGTCCACTGAAACTTCTCCTCTCGATGAAGCTTTGGCGAAGGTTAAGACTCAATTTTTCAAGAAGGACTTGATGAAAGCTTTGGAGGGGGACCCTACTGCTCCATCGTACTTGAGGGATGTTTTGAATGTTGTCGACTTGTTAGCTGTAGCTCCAGAAGTTTCAGGCTTGATCATGGAGTTACACTCCATTATTGATCAAGTCTCAGCAGATTATCGGCGACAAAGGGGCTTTAATAGTCAGCTTGAGGTGCTATATGGCAAAAGCTCTTCTGCATGGACTGCTGTTTCGGAGACAACTACTCGAATTGCAGAGTTGTCGAAGCAAAAAGCATCTACACAAGAAGAAGTTGATGCCATCGATCGAGAGAATGCTTCCTTCAGGGCGCAAATCGAAGAAATAGAGGCTAAGATAAATGCCAATACTAAACGCAAGGAGGAACTTCTCTCGACTGTCCCAGACACCGAGAGTCAAACTGAAATCAAACAAGGCCTAGAATTTGCTGAGAAGGCCCAAAGCTTCGACGATCAGATTGCCAAGCTTGTGCAGGCGAATGCCTGGTGCAACAAAAGATTGGAGCTGCAGCAAATCAAATACCTTCGACTCAAGGACTCCATTCCCTTTTGATTGATTCAGCTTTTTAACCATATTTTGTAATCTGTATTCGACAACATTGCCATCTTGGCTAAAATTATAAAAAATTTCCATTTTGGCTCTTTTATGGTTAATTTAGTCATTACTTTTTTATTTTTATCTCTTGGAGTGTAGGTTTGTATTTTTTCAAATATTTACCATTTACTCTCAAGAGCCTTTTATCTTCACCTAACTCTTCGACTTCATAGGCTCCACCAAAAAAAGTTTGGATAACTCTGAATGGTCCTTCCCATTTGGGTGACCATTTTCCCATGCTTCGATCCCTTCGATCCATGGGAAGAATCACCTTCCAAACTAGCTCTTCAGGCGAAAATACCTTAGGTTTTACCTTTTTATTATAAGAGTCTTCTACTCTTTTCTTCTGAAGCCTGAGTAGGTCAAGAGCGCGCAATCTTTCTTCGTCTAAATCCACTAGTTCGTCTAACATCATATTCCAATAAATTTCAGAGGGAATATCATAATGTCTCTGAACCCTTGCAGATTGAAGACAAATTTCTGCTGGCAACACTGCGTCATGACCAAAAGTTAGCCTGTATGGTGTTGTACCTGTGGCTTCTTTTGGGGACGTTCGACAAGCCCACAAAATCTGGTCTAACGTCTTATGCCAATTCTTTGGTTTCTTCCCAACATGCTTTTTTATCAAGCCAATCATTACTTTGTTTGCTGCTTCGACTTGACCATTTGCCTGTGCATAATAAGGCGTTGATGTTAGGAGTTTGAAACCTATTTCCTGAGCGAATTCCTGCATCTTTCGACCAGTGAAAATTGATCCTTGATCAGTTGTTATAGTCTCAGGGATTCCATACCTAAAGATAATGTTCTTTTGAATAAATTCAATGACATTTTCTTGGTCTACATTGACTAAAGGGATAGCTTCGATCCACTTAGTAAAATAATCAATGCCTACCAGTATGTATTTCTGACCCTTCGATGAGGCTGGTCGAATCTCTCCAATGAGGTCCAACGCCCATCCTCTAAAGGGCCAAGGCTTCACTATCGAGTGAAGTTCGCTTGCTGGTACATGCTGGATGCCTGTATGGACTTGACATTCTTGGCAACCTTTGGCGAACTCAACACAATCTTTCAGCATAGTGGGCCAGTATAATCCTTGTCGAAACAACAACCATTTCATCTTATGGCCTGCTTGGTGAGCCCCACATGCTCCAGCGTGCGTAGTCGAAAGGGCTATGTATGCCTCAGTTTCACTTAAGCATTTTAGCAATACCCCTTCAGGCGTCTTCTTGAATAACTCATTACCCATGAGTACATAACTCAACGCCCTGTACTTTGTTTTTCGTTCTGTCGAAGCTCCTGGATTTTGAAGATAATCCACAATGGGTTTCCTCCAATCTTGTTCTGACAAATTATCTATGAACGAAATTTCGAAGTTACTTTGATCAGCATATCCTAGTCTCGTCGATTCCAAGTCTGTTGGTGATAGACAAGTTGCTTTTATCTTTTCTCGAACTTCGATTGCTCTTTGTAGTCTCGTTTTTGAAATTTTATACCCAGATGCAATTTGTGCCAAGTCGTTGGCTATTTGATTTTCCACTCTGGGTATGTGTCGAATATTGACCATTTCAAATTTTTTCAATAAACGATTTGCTATCACAAAGTACATAATGAGATTTTCTCTTATGCATTTATATTCCTTTGTGACTTTCTTAATGACTAACTCTGAGTCTCCCATTATTTCGACTCGAGTTGCCCCCAATTCCAACAATATCTCAAGGCCAGTAATTAGAGCTTCATACTCAGCCTCATTGTTCGAACAAGAACCTGATATCTTGTACTTGAATGTTGTTGGAATTTTTTCTGGAGAAATGATCAAGACTCCTACCCCTGTTCCATCTTTATGGCTGGAACCATCGAAGTAGAATTTCCAAGGCTCTATCTCCACATAATTAATATCCTCAACTTGAATTGAGTGGTCAACTATAAAGTCTGCAACCACTTGTCCTTTTACTGCCTTAAGAGGCATAAAGGTCAAGGAGTATTCAGTTAATGCTAATGCCCACTTGCCAATTCGACTATGCAAGATAGGTTTCGACAACATGTACTTGAAAACATCAAAATGAGACGAAACATACACATCAACTGGTTTTATATATTGCTTGAGTTTTGTACAAGAGAAATATAGACATAGACACAATTTTTCAACTTCACTATATCTAGTTTCTGCATCGTTCAAAACTCTACTAAGATAGTAAATGGGTCTTTCGACGCCATTCTCATCTTCTTGGGCTAACATGCTTCCCAAAGTTTTGTCGGATGCAGCTACGTACAATCTCATACTCCTATTGCTACAAGGAGGCACCAAAATAGGTGGCTTAGTGAGGTACCCTTTGATTTTGTCGAAGGCTTCTTGTTGCTCTTGCCCCCATTCGAACCCCTCTTTATTCAGTCGAAGTAAGGGTGAAAAGGCCTGAGCTTTCCCACTTAGGTTAGATATAAACCTCCTTAAGAAATTTATCTTGCCTAACAGAGATTGCAATTCCTTCTTATTCGATGGCGCTTTCGCTTCCAGAATTGCCTTCGTCTTGTTCTGGTTGATTTCGATTCCTTTCTTGTGGACAACGAAGCCCAAGAAATCTCCATCTTTCACACAGAACGCACACTTCAAAGGGTTCATCTTCAGACCATGTTCTCTCATTCTTTCGAATGATTGTCGAAGGTGGTCAATATGATTCTTCCTGGAAACAGATTTTATAACAATGTCATCAATATATACTTGCATAAAAGTGTTAATAAAATCATGGAAGATAGTATTCATTGCACGCTGGTATGTTGCCCCAGCATTCTTTAGGCCAAAAGGCATCACTACCCATTCGTAAGTGCCTAGGGCCCCAGGGCATCGAAAAGCTGTTTTCGACACATCCTCTTCAGCAATGAATATTTGATTATATCCTGAATAACCATCGAGCATACTCAGGTATTCATAGCCGGCGGCAGAATCGACTAACATCTCCGCCACATGCATAGGATATTCATCTTTGGGTGTAGCAGCATTCAAATCTCTGAAATCTATGCACACCCTTAATGTACCATTTTTCTTAATTACTGGCACAATGTTTGCAATCCATTCGACATACCTTGTAACGCGTATGAATTTGCATTTCAGAAGTCTTTCGACTTCCGTTTTGATCTTCGACAGTATTTCTGGAGCGAAGCGTCTTGGATTCTGCTTGATTGGCTTCTTCCCAGGTTTGATTGGCAACTGAAGTTCTACCAATCCTCTGTCGAGACCAGGCATTTCGTCGTAATCCCATGAAAAACAGTCCTTGAACTCTTTCAACAATTGGATTACTTCCAACCTAAGTTCTGGGTCAATTTTGGCGCTAATGTAGGTTGGACTTTTCTCTGACCCTTCGCCTAAGTTGATTTCTTCTAAAGGATCCTGCGCTAACATTTTAATGTTGTTCGCCAAGGGGTCCTTTTTGAAACCCAAAGGCTCATCGTCATAGATGGCGTCGAGCCTCTGTTCCTGCATTTCTTCCGACATGATATCAGGGGGTTCTGGATCGAAATCCTTTCCTGGACCTGCAGCAGATAACTGTTGATCATTGGCCTGGGTGGCCATGTACTTCACTTCGGCTTCGAGAGCCGTTATCATCTTAGTTTCGGCTACATAAGCCGAAATTCGCTTCAAAGATTGTGACTCAGTCATTATCACTGAATTCACTTCCCCAACCAGTTGGTCGGATATCAGTTAACCCACTGAAGTCTATGTGGGACAAGTCTTCTCTGTCCCATTGGAAACCATGCTCAGGATGCAGGTATAGGGAACAAAAAGTGTTTGGCGCTGGCGCCATGTCGAAGTCAGGTGTTGGACATGGCCCTATGTGAGCCAAGTTCTTGTCAAAATCTGCCAACCCTAGGTGATTCACTTCGCCCAGGTAGTAGCTTTGATCTGCCTCTATGTTTTCGACCATCCCATCTGGACGCCATAGCAACAGCCTCTGGTGCATTGATGATGGCACAGCTCCAACACCATGAATCCATTCACGGCCCAACAAAAGGTTGTAGTTAGGTTTGGCCTATATGACCATAAACATTGTTGGTCGAAGGATCGACCCCACTTTGATATCTAGCTGGATCACTCCCATAGTGGTCCCTATGCCGCCCTCATAGTTCGACAGGACCATGTTGTGAGGCTTAATGTCCTCATCCCTTTTGCCAATTTTCCTTAGCATAGAGTGAGGAATAATGTTGATGGTTGCCCCACAATCCACCAATATTTTATTCACTGTAGTTTCTTCGAGTTTGGCCCTTATAAATAAAGGCTTGAGGTGATTTTTCATTGCCTCTGTGGGTGGTTCGAAGAATCCATTTTGTTCCTCAGTGGTGCCATTGTCCATGACAAAATAGCACACTGGCCTATGTTTGGCCATTTCTTGCTCCACTTCCCAGTCACTTGCTTCGACCTCTACCTGTCGGTTGAATTCTCTGGGCAGCACTGAGACTATATTCACCATTATGTCCAAAGTATCATCAGACTCAGAACCGTCTTCGTCCTCGACTTCACCTTGGTTAGGCCAAACTATCCTGTTGGTTACTGGCTCTCTTTCTAGAGGTTTCCTTTGCTTCCTTTGAGGAACATTCGAACTGGTTTCTGCCTTTGGTTCGTTGGCAGCCTCCCTTTCAGCTTTTCGTCTCCTTTGGTATCTCCTCCATTGAGATCGAGACATGGGATTTTTCCCTTTGTAGTTGCTTGACACTTGTGCAACTTTAGGTGCAGCAACTTGAGGCTCTTTCTTTTGAGTCAAAGAGGAACCCCTTGGCACGTCGAAAGAGTGCCATCTCTCCTCACTTGGCCTTTTTTGCCCAGAGGTTTTGTACCAGGTATCTACCGGCACATTTGTTGGAGGCCTGAAAGTTAATGGCCTCTTTTCTTGGTTTGAACCTCTTTGGGAGGCTCTTCTAGGGTCATGTCGAAGATCAACATTTTCCCTTCTCTTATTTGCTGCTCTTACGCCTTGAATGTGCTCAGCAGCTTTTTTGTCAAAGATCGAACTGCATCTTGGACACAGCATCACCTCTGATTTCTTTTTCTGGCATCTTTGTAGAAAATCTGCCAGATTTTCATTTTCCCGAGGGAAAGCAGTCTTATTAGCTTGTTCTTGCCTCATGGCCTCTTCTGATGCTTTTGGGTCAGAGAGTTCGACCATGTTGATATTCATCGTATCTTTGTTGGCAAGCTTTAACTGCTTCATTTGTATCTCCAAACTCTCCGTCTGGCCTTGAACTGAGGCCAAGTGAGAACTGGGTTTTGGTCCAGTTTTTTGTGCTTCAACGGTCTCTAGCTTTGGGCTTTCGACGGCTTTCTGAACTGCTTCAATTGTCTTTCTAGATAAATTCCCAGAAAAACTGCCAAAGATTGGCATGTTGATATGGTCCTTTGAGACTTCGACCATGGTGATTCCTGGCCTCTTCGACTGGCTCCTGGTTGCCTCTATCACGTTCATCTCAGAAGGCTCAGCATAGTGAGCTTCAGCCTGCAATGGATTTGAGTCGACAGCCATGGGGGTCTTGTCAGCAAACTTCAACCTCCCTTCTTCGATAGCGTCTTGCACAAGATTCCTGAAAAGAAAACATTGAGAAGTTTTATGGCCCAAAAAATTATGATATTTGCAAAAATCTCTCTTCTTTCTTTGATCAAGAGGAGGCACTTTTACCCTTGGGGTCACTATCATTTGGCCATCTTTAACAAGCAAGTCAAAGATCTCATCACATTTTGTGATGTCAAAACTATAAGTCTTTTTGGGGAACCTATCGTTGGTCCTTTCTGGACCAATGGGATTCTTCCCACTTGAGGGGACTAACAGTTTACAAGAGTACAGTGGCCCTTGTTTTAGTTCTACTAAATCGACTTCTCCTTCTTCGACAGTTGTAGTATCGTCGAAGGATTCTGGATCTTCGTCATCCATATCAACATACGCTATCCTCTCTCTCTTATGAGTTTTCGTTGCCTTTGCTTTTTCAGCTTTGAGGCGTTCTACCTGTCGAACTCTATCGGCCAGTTGGGCCATGTCTCTCAGGTATTGGGTGTCTAGCTTTTTCCTAATGGAATAATCTAAACCACCTGCGGCTATTTCGACCAACTCATGTTCTGGCACTTGTGTAAAACATCTCGCCTTGAGCAACCTAAACCTATTTAGATATTCGTCTATAGGTTCAGTGAAACGTCTCTTTACACTGGCCAATTCTTTCAGGCTTATCTTGGTTTCCCCCATGTAGAATTGTTCATGGAACAATCTTTCCAACTGGGTCCAATGATGGATCGAATTGGGGGGGAGAGTTGTAAACCAAGTGAAAGCGTTCTTTGTTAAAGAACTTGGGAAGTACTTGATCCTCAGATTTTCGTTATTCGAAATATCTCCTGCTTCGATCAAGTATCTCGCCACATGTTCGACAGTAGATTCTGTCGTGTCCCCAGTGAACTTAGTAAATTTGCTGACTTTACATCTAGGAGGTAAGTCTGTTTGTAACACGTATTCTGACAATGGGGATGTAAAGTTGGGCCTTCGAAAGCCCATGTTCATCCCATTCTGAGTCATGATCCTTTCGATCATGGTTGCCAGATTATTTTCCAAACCCGTATTTTGGTATTGGATATGCTGGACTACTTCGTCAGCATTTTGGTTTCTGTTAACTAATCTTACCTCTGGGGTTATTACCCTAGGTTCCTCGATGGGTTGCTCCAATCGTGCCCTAAGGTTTTCTTCGGCAGGCTGTTGAACCTGGTTGATGGTGGTTTCTTCCTCTAAGAATATCCCCTGGTTTCCCCTTATTTGCGCCCTTTGGGGCTGTCGAATAGGTTGAGGTACTCCAAAGAAATCAGCCAAACGCGTCATTTGCGCTGTCACTTGCTGATTCGATTGAGTAGTGTTTTGTATTAGAGGGTTTAGCACTGTACTCAAAGTTTGTGCCAACATTTGCACCATATCATGGTTGCTTTCATCCATTTGTTGCCTCAAGACTGCTGTCGAGGCATTCGTAAGGCCGTGGGCTACTTGGGACGTTCCTCCTAAGAGTTGGGTCCTATTTTTATTCGCCATGCCTACGCCAGAACCTTGGAGTGGCGACGAGGCACTCACTAAAGGGTCTGAAAAAGTGGACGCAGCATTCGTCAGGCTAGCCAATGCAGAAGTTGGCATGCCATAGAGTGGCATAAATCCTGGGGGAACATAAGGCCTTGTGCCTAAATTTCCCCTTGGTGGGGAAGTTCCCAAAGGTACTCTGGGGCCTGTGAACGGAGGTAATGGCCCCGTTGCTGTGACTGTTACTGCTGGTGTCGAACCAACAGTTGTCGCTTCACTTACGGTCGTGCTAACCGTTGCTCCCACATTCGTTTGTGGGATTTCGTTATTGTTTGGCAGATTCGCCATCTCTTCCCTTCTTCTGGCAGTATTGTTATCGTTAGTGTATATTCTACCACTTCTCAATAACATACAACGCTCCTCGAAAAGATGAGATTATTTTCAGAAATCAACACACAGTCCCACCAGGTGTGCCAATTTGTTTACCTTGGTTATTGGTAAACAACCGCTGATCTTCCAAATGGTTACTTATTTGGTTACTCGCAGGATCGATCAGATTGATCCTAGGACATAGGTTGATTTTGAAGTTTTGGTTAAATTGGATATTGGTTAAGTGACAATGAAATAAAGAGGCTTTAAGTAAATTGCATGAAGAAGTAGGCTTGGTAAAATAAATGAAGGCTTAAAGTAAAGGATTTCGACATGAAAGTAAAGAAGAAAGCAAGTAAATTTCTGGAAAAGTAAATGACTTTGATTAATAAAGTTGGTGTTTCACACATACATTTCTCAACAATTCTTTCTCACACGCTGGGTACTCGAATCTATATGAGTGACTTTGTATATAATTGTGAACACACGCGAGAAACTGCGTGACTACTACTATTTATACTAAAACATCCCAAGTAACCGTCGGGCAGTTACACTGCTTCGAAATGATTCCACTTGGCACGTTCTCAATGTTCGACGCTCCAGATCTCTGCACGTTGCACTTGGTAACCGCTGGAAACCGTTTTCCCTCCAAACGCTTGAATTTCAAACCGTTCCACTCTGAACCATCGAACACCTTCGTCGAGAAGCATCTTCGACGAGCAACACCTTCGACGTCGAAGGCAACCAACTTCTCCCTTGGAAGAAATCTTCTAAGTACCTTGCCATCTTTCGATGGGCATTTCGACGGATCTAACTAGTCGAAAACATCCTTCAGCTTTAATGGCTGACATTAATGAAACAAGGGTGTCGAATTTAGGAGCCAACAGATACAAACTCCTCATAAATTGAAGTTTCTTGGCAACAGTAGGTTCAAATTTTCTATTTTCACGGGGTTTTTGAACACTCTTAGAAAAAGTAGAGATTTTACTAACCTTATCCTTCTTTGTAGCTGGTGTTTTGGCTTTTCCTTTTGTTGAACCTTGAGGAAGAACAATGGATATTAGAACAACATTAGTGATGGCGTCTGGAGAAAAATATTTGAGGGTTGCATGAGAAAACCTAGCCTCAGTTGGGATAGCACTAGTTTATACGTCCGATTTCTTGCTGGAAGTTGAGAAAGAAGCATCAGACATCTCAGATTGAGGTTGCATGTTTAGACATATGTTGAGAGATATCAGGGATGGTGTGAAAGATGAATAGTTTTCTAATGTAATAAGGAAGGAAATCGGCAAGATAAGTGTAGGTTTTCTTCTTGCGTGTTTGAAAAAAATAGGTATGGTAAGATTGTAATGATTTGCTAGGATTATCGTGCATCATTAAATTGAGAGAGAAAAATACGGTTGCATGTTTATATATATGTGATTGCAAAGATTTCTTAACAAGACCAATTCCTAATTTTCCCCTTAAAAATTTTCAAATTTGGTTGCGTTAGATTGTTATAACATCTGGTATAACAACTTGACCCCATCTTTCCTTACACACAGAGAAGAGCATGTAGCTGCTTGAGGAACCCATAGGTAACAATTGTATTTGGTCCTAATTCCCTTCATCAAGACCTTATTTTCTTATTGGTAACCAAGCATTCAGACTTGGTGAAATTCACATTAAGACCTAGATCGCATAATTGACTAATTTTGATCAGATTGGAAGACAGTTCTTTTACAAGCAACACATGTTTAGACTAGGAAGTCTAGTACAATCTACCCTTCCTACTCCCTCAATTTTACCTTTGGCCCCATTACAAAATGTGACAGACTTGGTAGGATAAAATGTGATATCTACTAAATAGTCCTTAACACTTGTCATATGTTTAAAACTCCCACTATAAAAATACCAATCTTCTCTATATGAGGTTCTAGCAGAGGTATGAGCTATGAGTTTAGTGACAACATCCTTGTCTTTCCACTCTTTTCTAGTTTTAACCCTTACATGGTTAGCCCTAGGTTGAGGTGAACGTTTTGGATAACCATACAGTCTGTAACATAATGGTTTTATGTTGCCATATTTTCCATAGTAGTGACATTTCCATGGTTTAAACTTGGCTCTGGTCTGAGTTTTCTGAAGCCTGCCAGAATGTTGTAACATTTGGTATGACATTGTGATCTCATCGTTCTCTTCAGCAGAAACAAGTTTTTTTTACAAGAGTTTTTCTTTTATTATTGAGGGACTGATAATTAAACCATATACTAGTAAATCTTCTTCATTCTTCTCCAATTTGAACAATCTCATCTAACACATCAAATCCATTGTTCAGCATCCATATGGACTTAGTCATGTTTTCGAGTTTTGAGGTTAGTAGAGTTACCTCACCTTGAAGCTCAGAGTTTATGGATATAAGTTTCTCTTTTTACTTATGAAGTTGAGCTCTAAACTTCTTCTGCTTTTCTCCTAACTTACAGACTTCTTCACTTCTAATACAAAGTTCCTTGTAGAAAGCAGTTAATTCTTCAGAAGACAGGTCCTCAGCACAGGAATCTTCAAAAATTTAGGTACACATATACTAGATGTCGAACCAGATGTCACGAAACTGATATCAGATCAGTCACAACAACAAGAACAATTATGCAATAAAGGTAAACTGCTGAAAGTAAATAACGCTGATAATTGTTAAGCCAGTTTAGAGAAATATCACCTACATTTGGGGGCATCCAAGTCGGGGAGGAAATCTGCTAAAATAGTATAGTTTGAAGCCTAAGTAAACAACCTCTGGTTTATAATCTTCTCACCTAATCACTACCCGTGCTATTTATATCTAAGACACTCCTAGATATGAGACCCCTCTCACTTTCCTTCAATCACACAACCAGTGACAAACAACAAAGATAATAGAAAGAAGAAGACACTCTTCAAAGACACATAATCAGCTCTGCTTAAAAGCTTATGACTGATTAACAAAGATATGAGACCCCTCTCATTAAAATCTTATGAGTGATTGACAATTACAACCCAAACTCAGTCCAACTCTAATATCAAGGTGATAAGAGATTGGTTCATAATAAACAATAAACAATGAACAATGAACAAACTAAAAACTCGAATACTCCTTTGATCACACAACTTATCCAACTACATTAGGTTTAGAATTTCCTTTTAAATAGTCTTTATATCAGCATGGGCTTGGGCTCTTTATCTAAATAAAACACATCTCCCAAAACAATAGTTGTAAATCATCTGCATAATCTTTTACACGAAAATAGAAATAAAATATAAAGTTTCCTAAAAAGTCTCCAAGATCCTTTTTATGAAACAAATGCACTTCTAAAACATAATTAATGTTCTTAAAATAACCCTCCTAGGAAGGCGTCAGAGGGTGAATCCAAACCTAATAGAATCTCACACTTTAAAAACAAATCTTCCAAATATATAAAATCCTACCACCTGGTATAACATATCACAACATCATGTTACAATATCATGCTGACCATTAAAGATGTCTGACCAACATGTCAAGACATGTTTTTTGACATTTTATCGTGATACTTGTTTTAACAAAATTGTTGTCAATCCCAAAATAACAGAACTTACAAACCCATCGATAAAGTGTGTCATCTGCATAGAACTCATTTTATGATTCAACACTTTCAGAGTAGCAACTTGAACCTTTCCCATGCATTAGATAGTGACTCTGCCTCTTCTTGAGTAAACTGATAATTGTGGCTTTTCTTTCCACAAATGAAGCATTGGAATAGTACCTCTCGAGGAACTTGTCTTCTAGCTCATTCCCAGTCTGGATAGTTCCATTTGGGATGCACTACAACTAATCCTTCGCTTGACCTATCAAGGAAAAATAAAACAAACATAATTTTATGTTATCGTCGGTGATTTCACCAGTCGACTTGCATATCGTGCAAGTCTCATAGAATTTAGTGAGATGCTCCAAAATATCTCTAATTGCTTTCCCATCGAACGGGCCCCCCTTCAAACATGTAAGTATAGAACTTTTAATGTCAAAGGTTACCATATTATCCGGTTGAAATCCTAAATAATCTGGTGTAGATGCAACCCCCCAACATTTAAAGTGGTGTAGCGACCATCTAAGATTTTTATTCTTTTACTTATTTGGTAGCTTTAAGGGCCTCTCTTTTTTATTTTCAAAATGCGTGTTGTTCTTTCAATTTCGGGGTAGACAAAAAAGCATTGAGTCGGTACCTCACAAAAACAAATAAGTAATACCTTAGTAGCACCGCACCAAATAAAATAAAGCAAAAGTAGAAAAAAGATTAAAACTAAAAGAACAAAATAAATTCTATAAATAAAATAGAAATTGAAAAAAAAATTAAAAAAAAAATTAAAATTAAACAAAAATTAAAAACTAAAAGCATCGCACTAAATTGTCTTGTCGAAATCAACAATCCCCGACAACGGCGCCAAAAATTTGATGACCTCTCAACAAGCGTAGCGATAATATTGAAGTAATAATAAAAAGATTATCTCCATGAGAAGTGTAATTTAATAAGAAAATTATGTGCGATTGTAAGTAATAAAGGGGGGAGTTTCTTAGAATAGCAGTTAGAAATTGAAAAATTAAAGGGATGAAATTCAAGATGAGAAGAGCGA
The DNA here is from genome assembly GCA_948472305.1 of Vicia faba. Lineage (NCBI taxonomy): Eukaryota > Viridiplantae > Streptophyta > Magnoliopsida > Fabales > Fabaceae > Vicia > Vicia faba. The sequence goes on along the minus strand of OX451740.1, from coordinate 354,502,919 downwards.
TTAGGTCTTTATTATCAAATCTCTTATTTTATTTGTTGATGAACCGTGTATTTATTGAGTTTCAATTAAATTATCATCTCGTTGCGAATTAACAAAATCACTACACCCAATTCCTTGGTGCGCAACTCACTAATTTATACCGTAATCCTCTAATTTCTTAGGACAATTCAAAGTTAAATTAGGCGTCCTAAGTGTGTTAATTCATAAGCAACCATTTTTAATTACCTATCCAAAGTTAATTAAAAAGTTAAATAAATTTCCTAGATCATAATAATAAAAGTATCCAATAAATCTCAAAAATTCATATGATCCAACTGAGTAAAAATAAGGTTCATCTCAAAATTTTTACCAGTTCATGCATCTTCAAAAATCACACACAAGCCATCTTATATGCATCACTATGTATTTTTTCTACATCTCAAAACTCAAAGCAATCATTTAAAGGTATACTCTATGTCAAGATACAAGGGTACTCAAATGTTGATTGGGCTGGATGTTCAGATACTATGAGGTCGATTTCATGTCAATATTTCTTCCTTGGAAGACCTCTCATTTCATAGAGGAACAAGAAATAATTAATTACTTCTAGATCATCAAGTGAAGTTGAATATTGAGATTTGGCTGCTGCTACATGTGAACTTCAATGTCTTGTATTGTCACAATCAGAGTTCTTTGCACATAACAGCAAATCTTATATTTCATCAAAGAACCAAGCATTAGGAAATTGGTTGACTTATTGTTACAGAAAAATGTTAGTAGTAATGATAAAATTGTTGCCTTGTTCTTCAAAGGATCAGTTGGCAGATTTCTTTACCAAACCATTGCTACCTCAACCTTGTTACAGTTTACTATCCAAGTTAATGATGCTTGATATTTATAAACCATCAACTTGTTATAGAGTATTACAAGATGAAGTAACGTCAAGTGCAAGCAACTCGAGAGATAGTTTGACATGTGATCAAAATATTCTAACTAAATAACTATTCTTGGTATTTTGGCTGTAAATAACTTATAGCATAAACACCCTTTCTTGTAGTATAAGTATTACTTGTATCTTTCCATTATATTCAATGATGTTAGATTCAATTTCACCAAATTCTATTATTCATGATATATACATATATAATTATCCAAAACATGTTAAATCATACTATTTTTTGTTGCATTAATCGTGTAATTTGATTCCCAATAATCATTATTACTACATCCAGAGATGAATGTACATAATGACAAAAGTACAAGCCTTCTTTTATTATACAATCCATATTATTTTTTATTAACAAATGAGATTTACATCACTCGAAAAAATTACTAAAAACATTTAATATAAGACCTATTTATTACATGTCAAAGTCAAGCCGATATTTTAATGTTTTTTATCACAACAAAATCAATACATTTCATTAATCAAATGATGTTTGATATAACGAGGAATCAAATTCAATAAATTACATCTAGTCTAAGAATTAGTTGCCCTCGATAGAGAGTGGAAATCATATTCGCCTGACGCTTAACGAACTTCACCTTAAAGTTGGGAAAAACTTGTAATAAACTAAAAATGGACTCAATCATAAAACTAAATTCATAATCACACTTACATTAGAATGGTTAGCTTGTGTCAGTCTTTCGGAATCACTTTCAAAAATAGGATACTCCAACTGCATAGATATAGCTTCAAGAATAACCTCTTTAAGGGCTAAGACTCCAACTTCAATGACTAGAAGGGTCCCTGGGTCCCAAGCAACACCTGTAGTAATAAAATTCTCAAGATGATTACGTATACGCCACCCTCTATTTGTAGTACCCTTATTATTATTAAAAATCGCGTCCACATTACATTTCAGCCACCCATAGAGGGTGGATTCCACGCCAAAGAATGATGATTTTGCGCATTGCTATATGTAACTTCCTGAGCTTGAAAACAATCATTACGACTATGAAACACACATAACCCTTAGACGCTTCTTCATGTTCATTATGTCAAATAAAATCATTCATATTCTTGCATATAACATCTATCATTACATCAAATCTACCAGCTACCCTTTTGTCCTTCTTCTTACAAATATCAAGAATAAGAGACTTAATATCATTAAAAGAATGAATATGAGAATCTATAAGGTTGGACAAACATGCTGTCCTCCAACACTGATTGGTCACGTTACACCCCAGAAAAGGAGGCCACTCATCCTCGGTAATATGCTCACAAATCTTACAAGCTAACGGGCACATCACAAAGTGTTGATAGAGTCTAGCACAGGTTGGTAGGCAACCCCTACATATTCTCCATAAGTGATGTTTAACTCTCGATGGAGCTTTTATGTTCTACATACTACACAAATCATCTTCCACAATACCATTTTCCTACCTTTTAAAGGAATTACGCCATATTCTGTAACCAGGTCACACACCGTAAATTCCATCATGTTATTCCTTCCAGATCATCATATTCTCTTTAACATCATCCAACAAAGGTACATGTAGGATATTATCCGTATCTGGATTGTTAAAGATGTTTTTTTATAACACTTATATCTGAATGTTTCACATTAAGCATCATAATATTTTTAACGGTAACTGAAATTCTAGTACAAGCAACACGCACAAATAAAACAGTCTTAACAACAAAATATGTCAAGACAGATGTTATAATATCTAGTAACAAACCAGATTAATCAAGTTGAATATGATACAGAAAATAAAACTGCAGAAAGATAAATAACACATGAAGCTGATAACCTAGTTTGGTGAAACAACACCTACTATGGGGACCACCAATCCAGGAAGGAAGTCCACTATTAGCAGTATTAGTTCAAAGCTAAACTAGTCCCGAGTTTACAAGTTCTCGCCTAATCCCTACTCATTGCTACTTCTACCTAGGTCCTCCCTAGATATGAGAAATCGCCATCCCACTTCCAATCACCATAGTGATATCTAACATTCTCAATCCCAGTAACTGCAACAACTACAACTCAATTTAGATGATTATAATTCCATTACAATAACTCAAACTCTTGCTTAAAAGCTTAGAGTGAGAATAATACTTAACTCATTACCTAAAGGCTTCTGAGTGAGGACAATAACTTAACTACCAATCAAGCAACAATCAGTCGACCACATAGTATCAAAAGATACATGAGTGACTTATAAACTACACAAGAGACTCTCAAAACCTAAGACTTATGTTTCCCCTAATTTTACAATTGTGAAAAAACTTAAATTACATTAGGTTAGGATTCTCCTTTAAATACAATGATGCAGTCCATGGGCTTAGATATTCTAAGTCCAGAAGTTTCTTGATCCATAAACTGAGTGTTGTGCCAATTGTGTAGCAAATCCCCTTAAATCTTGGAAAACCAATACATAGTTTCATATTATGTCTCAAGGCCCAAATTAGTATCTTTTGTACAGCTGAAGATATGAAACATTTTCCAAAACAAATCTTCTTGACATGCAAAAATATCGGATATATATCCAAAGGAAATATAACAGAATCAAATCCAATATGTCAAGATTTAAAAACAACAACATCTTGACTGCTACATAATAGAATATGATGTCATAACATCTTGTTCGACATCTAGTCAGAACCATGCTTTAGCAAAATGTTTCAATCCACAAAAACATGTTACTAATAATCTCCCTCTTTGGAAATTTTTGGCTACAACAACCAAAGACCAAATAACTTGGAAAAAGGAATAAAATCATAGAATTCGAACACAAGCTACATGCTTATCATATACACTTTGTACATGAGGAAGAAGATAAGAGACACTCCACCTCAAACACAATCCCGATTTCCCATCCTGATATTCCCTAGTGAAAGCTGATAGGACCAGACCTCAACTCTGGATAACTCAAAACACAGGGCACAACAAAACAAGAAAACACACGAACTAACACAGACGGAATGTTAAAACATCCTGTTAAACATCCTTGCAAACAACTGTAAGAACAGACTCAAAAACTCACATGATGGACTGCCATGCTCCTCCTTAAGTGTTGCTTACAGCAAGAAATAACACTTGACATAACCTAGACCTAGACTCTGTAACCTTTTCTCCCCCTTTTTATCCAAAAATTGAGTTAAAAGAACTTACACAAAGAGAATAAAAAATGGAAAGAATTGATTCAAGACACAAAAAAACCGACTCTCTAAAATGATGCAGAACAAGAAGCATCAAACTACTAAAGGGAAAACAACTCTCCCAAGCAGGACTGACTCAAAAGAACAAACAAACTCAAAGAAACAAAGATTAAGTATAAGTTTCTTCCCCAAAAATATATTCCAAGGAAACTAAGAGTAAGTCTAAGTTTCCAAACAAAAACTAAAATAAACAAAATCAAGAAGACTCTTCAAAAGAAAAACAAATTTTTTTTAAAAAAATGACCCCAATAAAAAACTCAAATATACAAGATAGCTGTCACCAACTATCCAATTTTCCCTCCTGAGTCAATGAATATTGACCATATCTTTATCAGCATCTGAATTTGAATCAGGTAGATGAAACTGATTCTTCTTCAAGGAGTTCATTACCGTCACAAATGATTTCCTTGTCTAAGATGCTCTAGTTGATGTTACAACATTTGTTGTAATGTTGAACCCAACCTTCTTAAGATAACTTCCCTTATCCTCGAATCAGGTGAAACTTATGAATTTTGTAACATCTGAAAAACAGTGGTTCAGTACACTATTTTCACGATGTTTTCATTGTATCTCCTCAAAGTACTCGCACATTCGAAGATCTTCCTCAATGAATTGGCTTCTGAGCCGAAAATGAAAGTTAAAGGAAATAACAAGATGATTATGATTCTCTAAGAGTCACTCAAAGTTGATCTTCTAGTTAGAAGTTATGAATTTTCAAGCATCTGAAAAACAGTGAAACAGTAGATACACTGTATAAAGTATTCTGGTATTCTGCACTTTTGAAAACCTTCCTTACAAAATTAACAAAATTCAAAAATGCTAACTCTGCTGTAACAGAAACGAGTAAACTCTACTGTAATGGTAAAAAAATGTACAATTATGCATGAATAAGAATTTAACAACTTTTGAAAAGCCAATTACAAGGCATTTGTAGTTTCCAGGCAGCGATGCACACTTGAACCAATATCGATAAAAAATGATTTCAAACACTTTGTAATGATCAAATTTGCATTCAAATAATGATTTCAAATCACAAATAACAAAATTAAAGAGTTAATGCAATTTCCGAATTTGAGGTTTATTATGTCGAAAACTTGAATTCATCAACAAATTGAAACGAAAAACTGCATTAACACATGGAAACAAAATAATTCTCAACAAAATTCCAAAATCGACATTAGATCCAAAATTCGGTATCCAAAAATTATCAATAATTTTACCGAATATAAATCAAGATCGACATCGATTATGTTATTAGTCAACCAATTCCATATCTCAACATTATCACAAATTCAAGAATTAATTATCTCAAATGAAATTCAAGAATTCAATTAAAATTAATAAACTCATGTGATAATCAATTAAATGCAAACTAACATGATTCACACAATCAATTATCTCAAGCAATTAATTCAACAAGAGATGTGAATTTTTTTACCGAATTGGAGCTTGAAATGGAGGAGATAAAGAGCTGGACGAAAAACACCGCGGAAGAACAGAGGAGAGTCACCAGAAACTAGCATCAGAAGGAAGCTTGTAGAGGGAGTCACAAAATAGCGACGGGGACCGGCGATTTGCGGAGGTTCCCGAGCGGCTGAACAGACTGGAGCTGGCCGTTGACACACGGTGGTGTGAGCGGAGGAGCTTGCTTGTGAAAAAAATGAGAGTCAAAGAGGATTGATGAAGTTTGTGTTGAGTTTTTTTAAGGTGTTCTTGAAGAAGATGAGAGAAAAGTGAGAGAGGATTGAGAGAAAATAGTCTTTTATTTGGTGAGATTGGAAATTGTGTGTGTAATTTTGTTTCAAATTTGAATATATATATATATATATATATATATATATATATATATATATATATATATATATATATATATATATATATATATATATATATATATATATATATATGGTGTGGCTCCAAAACTGAATTTTTGAGATTTTTTCATGCACTGTGAAATATCGAACCACAAGCTCATAATAATCGGTGCGAAATCCTGACGTGAAACTTGAATAAAAATTGTTGATGACGAAATTTGTTATGTGGCACTGAAAGAATCTTTCTGTTACGATAAAAATTGAGCAAGTTACGATATTCTAAACGGAAAAAAAATGCAGTGTAAAAATTCATAGTGCATACTTTTACAACTTATTTTGTGTACGACGCGTGAACAAATCACAAGCTCATGATGTCCGGTGCGGAATCTCGATGCGAACCCTGAAGCAAAATTGTGAGTGACGAAATTTGTGATGTCGTGCCGGAAGAATCACCCTGATACGACAAAAATCTAACGAATTATGATTTTTCGAATAGCGAGAACCAGTAGACTTATTTCACCATATTAAACAATTTCAGCTTATTTTCGTGCGCACTTTCGGAAGCGAGGCATAAAACGAAATCTTCGAGGCATAATCTGAACTCGGGACCTGAAGCAAAGTTGAAGTTTACTAAATACGTAATCTCACGCTTCAAGTATCATCCGAATACGATAAAAATTGAGGGAGTTACGATTTTTATAATATCAAGAAACAGTCTAGTAAAACTCCATTTTGGAGTGCAATTTTCTCTGGTAATTGCCACTTTTAGAAATCTTCTGCAAAGAATTAGCTCCTGACCCGAACATACGGATTGAAGATAAAATGAAGATGGATTTTTATCCCAAAGAACCATCCCAAAAGCTCGAATCAGGTGAAACTTATGAATTTTTGAACATATGAAAAACATCGCTTTAACACACTATTTTCACAGTGTTTTCATTGTATCTCCTCAAAGTACTCGCACATTCGAAGATCTTCCTCAATGAATTGGCTTTTGAGCCAAAAATAAAAGTTAAAGGAAATAACAAGATGATTATGATTCTCTAAGAGTCACTCAAAGTTGATGTTATAGTTAGAAGTTATGAATTTTCAAGCATTTGAAGACCAGTGAAACAGTAGATACACTGTATAAAGTATTATGGTATTCTGCGCTTTTGAAAACCTTCCTCACAAAATTCAAAAATTCTAAATCTACTGTAACAGAAATGAATAAAATCTACTGTAATGGTAAAAAAATGTACAATTATGCATGAATAAGAATTAAACAACTTTTGAAAAGCCAATTACAAGGCATTTGTAGTTTCCAGGCAGCGATGCACACTTGAACCAATATCGATAAAAATTGATTTCAAACACTTTGTAATGATCAAATACACATTCAAACAATGATTTCAAACCACAAATAACACAATTCAAGAGTTAATGCAATTTCCGAATTTGAGGTTTTTTATGTCGAAAACATGAATTCATCAATAAATTGAAACGAAAAACTGCATTAACACAAGAAAACACAATAATTCTCAATAAAATTCCATAATCGACATTAGATTTAAAATTCGGTATCAAAAAATTACCAACAATTTTACCGAATATAAATTAAGATCTGCATTGATTATGTTATTAGTCAATAAATTCCATATCTCAACATTATCACAAACTCAAGAATCAATTATCTCAAATGAAATTCAAGAATTCAATTCAAATTACTCAACTCATGTGATAATCAATTAAATGCAAACTAACATGATTCACACAATCAATTATCTCAAACAATTAATTCAACAAGAGATGTAAAAAAAATTACCAAAATGGAGCTTGAAATGGAGGGGATGAAGAGCTGGCCGAAAAACACCGCGGAAGAAGAGAGGAAATTCACCGGAAACTAGCGTCGGAAGGAAGCTTGTAGAGGGAGTCACAAAATAGTGACGGGGGACCGGAGATTTGTGGTGGTTCGTGAGCGGCTGAACAGACTGGAGCTGGCCGTGGACACACGGTGGTGTGAGCGAAGGAGCTTTCTTTCGGAAAAAATGAGAGTCAAGGAGGATTATTGAAGTTTGTGTTGAGTTTTTTTGAAGGTGTTCTTGAAGAAGATGAGAGAAAAGTGAGAGAGGATTGAGAGAAAATAGTCTTTTATTTGGTGAGATTGGAAATTGTGTGTTTAATTTTGTTTGAAATTTGAATATATATATATATATATATATATATATAAATATATATATATATATATATATATATATATATATATATATATATATATATATATATATATATATATGGTTTGGCTCCAAAACCGAATTTTTGGGATTTTTTCATGCACTCTGTAATATCGAACCACAAGCTCATAATAATCGGTGCGAAATCCTGACGTGAAACTTGAATAAAAATTGTTGATGACAAAATTTGTGATGTGGCACTGAAAGAATCATTCTGTTACGATGAAAATGGAGCCAAATCCGGTGCTCTGAACGGAAAAAAATGCAGTGTAAAAATTCATAGTGCATAATTTTACAACTTATTTTGTGTACGACGTGCGAACAAATAACAAGCTCATGATGTTCGGTGCAGAATGTCGATGCGAACCCTGAAGCAAAATTGTCAGTGACGAAATTTATGATGTCGTGCCAAAAGAATCACCCCGATACGCCAAAAATCTAACGAATTATGATTTTTCGAATAGCGATAACCAGTAGAATTATTTCACCGTATTAAACAATGTCAGCTTATTTTCGTGCACACTTTCAGATGCGAGCCATAAAACGAAATCTTTGGAGCATAATCTGAACTCGGGACCTAGAGAAAAGTTAAAGCTTACTAAATATGTAATCTCACGCTTCAAGAATCATTCCAATATGATAAAAATTAAGGGAGTTATGATTTTTATAATATCAAGAAACAGTCTGGTAAAACTCCATTTTGGCGTGCAATTTTCTCTGGTAATTGGCACTTTCAGAAATCTTCTGAAAAATAATTAGCTCCTGATCCGAACATACGGATTGAAGATAAAGTAAAGATGGATTTTTATCCCAAAGAACCATCTAAAAAGCTCGAATCAGGTGAAACTTATGAATTTTTGAACATCTGAAAAACAGCGGTTTAACACATTATTTTCACGGTGTTTTCATTGTATCTCCTCAAAGTACTCGCACATTCAAAGATCTTCCTCAATGAATTGGCTTTTGAGCCGAAAATGAAAGTTAAAGGAAATAACAAGATGATTTTGATTCTCTAAGAGTCACTCAAAGTTGATCTTCTAGTTAGAAGTTATGAATTTTCAAGCATCTGAAGACTAGTGAAACAATAGATACACTGTATAAAGTATTATGGTATTCTGCACTTTTGAAAACCTTCCTCACAAAATTAAAATATTCTAAATCTAATGTAACAGAAAAAAATAAACTCTACAGTAATGGTCAAAAAATGTACAATTATGCATGAATAAGAATTAAACAACTTTTGAAAAGCCAATTACAAGGCATTTGTAGTTTCCAGGCAGCGATGCACACTTGAACCAATATCGATAAAAATTGATTTCAAACACTTTGTAATGATCAAATACGCATTCAAACAATGATTTCAAACCACAAATAACAAAATTCAAGAGTTAATGCAATTTCCGAATTTGAGGTTTTTTATGTCGAAAACTTGAACTCATCAATAAATTGACACGAAAAACTGCATTAAAAGATGAAAACACAATAATTCTGAACAAAATTCCATAATCGACATTAGATCCAAAATTAGGTATCCAGAAATTATCAACAATTTTACCGAATATAAATCAAGATCGGCATTGATTATGTTATTAGTCAACAAATTCCATATCTTAACATTATCACAAATTCAAGAATCAATTATCTCAAATGAAATTCAAGAATCAATTATCTCAAATGAAATTCAAGAATTCAATTCAAATTAATTAACTCATGTGATAATAAATTAAATGCAAACTAACATGATTCACACAATCAATTATCTTAAGCAATTAATTTAACAAGAGATGTAAAAAAAATTACCGAATTGGAGCTTGAAATGGAGGGGATGAAGAGCTGGCCGAAAAACACCGCGGAAGAAGGGAGGAGAGTCACCGGAAACTAGCGTCGAAAGGAAGCTTGTAGAGGGAGTCACAAAATAGTGACGGGGACCGACGATTTGCGGTGGTTCGTGAGAGACTGAACAGACTGGAGCTGGCCGTGGAGACACGGTGGTGTGAGTGGAGGAGCTTGCTTGCAAAAAAAATGAGAGTCAAGGAGGATTGATGAAGTTTGTGTTGAGTTTTTTTGAAGGTGTTCTTGAAGAAGATGAGAGAAAAGTGAGAGAGGATTGAGAGAAAATAGTCTTTTATTTGGTGAGATTGGAAATTGTGTGTGTAATTTTGTTTCAAATTTGAATATATATATATATATATATATATATATATATATATATATATATATATATATATATATATATATATATATATATATATATATAATATATATATATATATATATATATATATATATATATATATATATATATATATATATATATATATATATATATATATATATATATATATATATATATATATATGGTTTGGCTCCAAAGCTGAATTTTGGGATTTTTTAATGCACTGTGGAATATCGAACCACAAGCTCATAATAATCGGCACGAAATCCTGACGTGAAACTTGAATAAAAATTGTTGATGACGAAATTTGTGATGTGGAACTGAAAGAGTCTTTCTGGTACGATAAAAATCAAGCAAGTTACGGTGCTCTGAACGGAAAAAAAATGCAGTGTAAAAATTCATAGTGCATAATTTTACAACTTATTTTGTGTACGACGCGCGAACAAATCACAAGCAAATGATGTTCGATGCAGAATCTCGATGCGAACCCTGAAGCATAATTGTCAGCGACGGAATTTGTGATGTCGTGCCGAAAGAATCACCCTGATACGACAAAAATATAACGAATTATGATTTTTCGAATAGCGAGAACCAGTAGACTTATTTCACCGTATTAAACAATTTCAGCTTATTTCCATGCGCACTTTCGGATGCGAGCCATAAAACAAAATCTTTGGAGCATAATCTGAAATCGGGACCTGAAGCAAAGTTGTAGCTTACTAAATATGAATCTCACGCTTCAAGAATCATCTGAATATGATAAAAATTGAGGGAGTTACGATTTTTATAATATCAAGAAACAGTCTAGTGAAACTCCATTTTGGCGTGCAATTTTCTCTGGTAATTAACACTTTTAGAAATCTTCTGCAAAGAATTAGCTCCTGACCCGAACATACGGATTGAAGATAAAATGAAGATGGATTTTTATCCCAAAGAACCATCCAAAAAGCTAGAATCAGGTGAAACTTATGAATTTTTGAACATCCGAAAAACAGCGGTTCAACACACTATTTTCACGGTGTTTTCATTGTATCTCCTCAAAGTACTCGCACATTCGAAGATCTTCCTCAATGAATTGGCTTTTGAGCCGAAAATGAAAGTTAAAGGAAATAAGAAAGATGATTTTGATTCTCTAAGAGTCACTCAAAGTTGATCTTCTAGTTAGAAGTTATGAATTTTCAAGCATCTAAAGACCAGTGAAACAATAGATACACTGTATAAAGTATTATGGTATTTTGCGCTTTTGAAAACCTTTCTCACAAAATTAAAATATTCTAAATCTACTGTAACAAAAACGAATAAACTCTACAGTAATGGTCAAAAAATGTACAATTATGCATGAATAAGAATTAAACAACTTTTGAAAAGCCAATTACAAGGCATTTGTAGTTTCCAGGCAGCGATGCACACTTGAACCAATATCGATAAAAATTGATTTCAAACACTTTGTAATGATCAAATACGCATTCAAACAATTATTTCAAACCACAAATAACAAAATTCAAGAGTTAATGCAATTTTAGAATTTGAGGTTTTGTATGTCGAAAACATGAATTCATCAACAAATTGACACGAAAAACTGCATTAACACATGAAAACACAATAATTATCAACAAAATTCCATAACCAACATTAGATCCAAAATTCGCTATCAAAAAATTATCAACAATTTTACCGAATATAAAACAAGATCAGCATCGATTGTGTTATTAGTCAATGAATTCCATATCTCAACATTATCACAAATTCAAGAATCAATTATCTCAAATGAAATTCAAGAATTCAATTCAAATTAATCAACTCATGTGATAATCAATTAAATGCAAACTAACATGATTCACACAATCAATTATCTCAAGCAATTAATTCAACAAGAGATGTAAAAAAAATTACCGAATTGGAGCATGAAATGGAGGGGATGAAGAGCTTGCCGAAATACACCGCAGAAGAAGAGAGGAGAGTCACCAGAAACTAGCATCAGAAGGAAGCTTGTAGAGGGATTCATAAAATAGCGACGGGGACCGGCGATTTGCGGAGGTTCCCGAGCGGCTGAACAGACTGGAGCTGGCCGTGGACACACGGGTGGTGTGAGCGGAGGAGCTTGCTTGCGAAAAAAATGAGAGTAAAGGAGGATTGATGAAGTTTGTGATGAGTTTTTTTGAAGGTGTTCTTGAAGAAGATGAGAGAAAAGTGAGAGAGGATTGAGAGAAAATAGTATTTTATTTGGTGAGATTGGAAATTGTGTGTGTAATTTTGTTTGAAATTTGAATATATATATATATATATATATATATATATATATATATATATATATATATATATATATGGTTTGGCTCCAAAACTGAATTTTTGGGATTTTTTCATACACTGTGTAATATCGAACCACAAGCTCATAATAATCGGTGCAAAATCCTGACGTGAAACTTGAAAAAAAATTGTTGATGACGAAATTTGTGATGTGGCATTGAAATAATCTTTTCGTTACAATAAAAATCGAGCAAGTTATGGTGCTCTGAATGGAAAAAAATGCAGTGTAAAAATTCATAGTGCATAATTTTCAACTTATTTTGTGTACGACACGCGAACAAATCACAAGGTCATGATGTTCGGTGCATAATCTCGATGCGAACCCTGAAGCAAAATTATTAGCGACGAAATTTATGATGTCGTGCCGAAAGAATCACCCCGATACGACAAAAATCTAATGAATTATTATTTTTCGAATAGCGAGAACCAGTAGACTTATTTCACCATATTAAACAATTTTAGCTTATTTTTGTGCGCACTTTCGGATGCGAGCCATAAAACGAAATATTTGGAGCATAATCTGAACACGGGACCTGAAGCAAAGTTGAAGCTTACAAAATATGTAATATCACGCTTCAAGAATTGTCCGAATACCATAAAAATTGAGGGAGTTACGATTTTAAAAATATCAAGAAACAGTCTGGTAAAACTCCATTTTGGGTGTAATTTTCTCTGGTAATTGGCACTTTCAGAAAACTTCTGCAAAGAATTAGCTCCTGGCCCGAATATATGAATTGAAGATAAAATAAAGATGGATTTTTATAAATTTTTGAACATCCGAAAAATAGCGGTTCAACACACTATTTTCACGGTGTTTTCATTGTATCTCCTCAAAGTACTCGCACATTCGAAGATCTTCCTCAATGAATTGGCTTCTGAGCCGAAAATGAAACTAAAAGGAAATAACAAGATGATTCTGATTCAAACACTTTGTAATGTTCAAATCCGCATTCAAACAATGAATTCAAAGCACAAATAACAAAATTCAAGAGTTAATGCAATTTCCGAATTTGAGATTTTTTATGTCGAAAACTTGAACTCATCAACAAACTGACACGAAAAACTGCATTAACACATGAAAACACAATAATTCTAAACAAAATTACATAATCGACATTAGATCCAAAATTTGGTATCCAAAAACTATCAACAATTTTACCGAATATAAAACAAAATCGGCATCGATTATGTTATTAGTCAACGAATTCCATATCTCAACATTATCACAAATTCAAGAATCAATTATCTCAAATGAAATTCAAGAATTCAATTCAAATTAATCAACTCATGTGATAATCAATTAAATGCAAACTAACATGATTCACAGAATCAATTATCTCAAGCAATTAATTCAACAAGAGAAGTAAAAAAAATTACCGAATTGGAGCTTAAAATGGAGGGGATGAAGAGCTGGCCGAAAAACACTGTGGAAGAAGAGAGGACAGTCACTGAAAACTAGTGTTAGAAGGAAGCATGTAGAGGAAGTCACAAAATAGTGACGTGGTTCGACGATTTGCGGTGGTTCGCGAGCGGCTGAACAAACTGGAGCTGGCCGTGAACACACGGTGGTGTGAGCGGAGGAGCTTTCTTGCGATAAAAAATGAGAGTCAAAGAGGATTGATGAAGTTTGTGTTGAGTTTTTTTGAAGGTGTTCTTGAAGAAGATGAGAGAAAAGTGAGAGAGGATTGAGAGAAAATAGTATTTTATTCGGTGAGATTGGAAATTGTGTGTAATTTTGTTTGAAATTTGCATATATATATATATATATATATATATATATATATATATATATATATATATATATATATATATATATATGGTTAGGCTCCAAAACTGAATTTTTGGGATTTTTTCATGCACTGTGTAATATCTAACCAAAGGCTCATAATAATCTGTGCGAAATCCTGCCGTGAAAATTGAATAAAAATTGTTGATGACGGAATTTGTGATGTGGCACTGAAAGAATATTTCCGTTACGATAAAGATAGAGCAGGTTGCGGTGCTCTGAACGGAAAAAAATGCAGTGTAAAAATTCATAGTTAATAATTTTACAACTTATTTTGTGCACGACGCGGGCGAACAAATCACAAGCTCATGATGTTCGGTGAAGAATCTCGATGCGAACCCTGAAGCAAAATTGTCAGCGAAGAAAACTTTGATGTCGTGCCGATAGAATCACCCCGATACGACAAAAATCTAATGAATTATGATTTTTTGAATAGAGAGAACCAGTAGATTTATTTCACTGTATTAAACAATTTCAGCTTACTTCCGTGCGCACTTTCGGATGAGAGCCAGAAAACGAAATCTTCGGAGCATAATCTTAACTTGGGACCTGAAGAAAAGTTGAAGCTTACAAAATATGTAATATCAAGCTTCAAGAATCGTCCGAATACAATAAATATTGAGGGAGTTACGATTTTAATAATATCAAAAAACAGTCTGGTAAAACTCCATTTTGGCGTTCAATTTTCTCTAGTAATTGGCACTTTCAGAAATCTTCTGCAATGAATTATCTTCTGACCCGAACATACGGATTGAAGATAAAATAAAGATGGATTTTTATCCCAAAGAATCATCCAAAAAGCTCGAATCAGGCGGAACTTTTGAATTTTTTTTACATCCGAAAAACACCGGTTTAACACACTATTTTCATGGTGTTTTCATTGTATCTCCTCAAAGTACTCGCACATTCGAAGATCTTCCTCAATGAATTGGCTTCTGATCCGAAAATGAAACTTAAAAAAGATGATTCTGATTCTCTAAGAGTCACTTAAAGTTGATCTTGTAGTTATAAGTTATGAATTTTCAAGCATCTGAAATCCAGTGAAACAGTAGATACACTGTATAAAGAATTCATGTATTCTGCGCTTTTGAAAACCTTCCTCACAAAATTCAAAAATTCTAACTCTACTGTAACAGAAACGAATCAACTCTACTGTAATGGTAAAAAAATGTACAATTATGCATGAATAAGAATTAAACAACTTTTGAAAAGCTAATTAAAAGGAATTTGTAGTTTCCAGGCAGCGATGCACACTTGAACCAATATCGATAAAAATTGATTTCAAACACTTTGTAATTATCAAATCCGCATTCAAACAATGATTTCAAAGCACAAATAACAAAAATCAAGAGTTAATGCAATTTCCGAATTTGAGGTTTTTTATGTCGAAAACTTGAATTCATCAACAAATTGACACGAAAAGCTGTATTAACACATGAAAACACAATAATTCTCAACAAAATTCCATAATCGACATTAGATCCAAAATTCGGTATCCAAAAATTATCAACAATTTTACCGAATATTAATAAAGATGGGCATCGATTATGTTATTAGTAAATGAATTCCATATCTCTACATTGTGACAAATTCAAGAATAAATTATCTCAAATGAAATTCAAGAATTCAATTCAAATTTATCAACTCATGTGATAATCAATTAAATGCAAACTAACATGATTCACACAATCAATTATCTCAAGCAATTAGTTCAACAAGAGATGTAAAAAAAATTACCGAATAGGAGCTTGAAATGGAGGGGATGAAGAGCTTGCCAAAAAACACCGCGGAAGAAGAGAGGAGAGTCACCGGAAACTAGCGTCCGAAGGAAGCTTGTATAAGGAGTCACAAAATAGCGACGGGGACTGGTGATTTGCGGTGGTTCACGAGTGGCTGAACAGACTGGAGCTGGCCGTGGACACACGGTGGTGTGAGTGGAGGAGCTTGCTTGCGAAAAAAAAATGAGAGTCAAGGAGGATTGATGAAGTTTGTGTTGAGTTTTTTTGAAGGTGTTCTTGAAGAAGATGAGAGAAAAGTGAGAGAGGATTGAGAGGAAATAGTCTTTTATTGGTGAGATTGGAAATTGTGTGTGTAATTTTGTTTGAAATATATATATATATATATATATATATATATATATATATATATATATATATATATATATATATATATATATATATATATATATATATATATATATATATGGTTTGGCTCCAAAATTGAATTTTCGGGATTTTTTCATGCACTGTGTAATATCGAACCACAAGCTCATAATAATCGGTGCGGAATCTTGACGTGGAACTTGAATAAAAATTGTTGATGACGAAATTTTTGATGTGGCACTGAAAGAATCTTTCCATTACGATAAAAATGGTGCTCTGAATGGAAAAAAATGCAGTGTAAAAATTCATAGTGCATAATTTTACAACTTATTTTGTGTACGACCCGCGAACAAATCACAAGCTCATGATGTTCGGTGCAGAATCTCGATGCGAACCCTGAAGCAAAGTTGTCAGCGATGAAATTTTTTATGTCGTGCCGAAAGAATCACCCCGATACGACAAAAATATAACGAATTATTATTTTTCGAATATCGAGAACCAGTAGACTTATTTCACCGTATTAAACAATTTCAGCTTATTTTCGTACGCACTTTCGGATGCGAGCCATAAAACAAAATCTTTGGAGCATAATCTGAACTCGAGACCTGAAGCAAAGTTGAAGCTTACAAAATATGTAATATCACGATTCAAGAATCGTTCGAATACGATAAAATAGTCTGTTAAAACTCCATTTTGGCGTGCAATTTTCTCTAGTAATTGGCACTTTCAGAAATCTTCTGCAAAGAATTAGCTCCTGACCCGAACATACGGATTGAAGATAAAATAAAGATGGATTTTTATCCCAAAGAACATCCAAAAAGCTCGAATCAGGTTAAACTTATGAAATTTTTTACATCCGAAAAACATTGGTTCAACACACTATTTTCATGGTGTTTTCATTGTATCTCCTCAATATACTCGCACATTCGAAGATCTTCCTCAATGAATTGGCTTCTGAACCGAAAATGAAACTTAAAGGAAATAACAAGATGATTCTGATTCAAACACTTTGTAATGATCAAATCCGCATTCAAACAATGATTTCAAAGCACAAATAACAAAATTCAAGAGTTAATGCAATTTCCGAAATTGAGGTTTTTTTATGTTGAAAACTTGAATTCATCAACAAATTGACACGAAAAACTGCATAAACACATGAAAACACAATAATTCTCAACAAAATTCCATAATCGACATTAGATCCAAAATTCAGTATCCAAAAATTATCAACAATTTTACCGAATATAAATAAAGATCGTCATCGATTATGTTATTAGTCAACGAATTCCAT